>CM052436.1:4245694-4268006 GCA_028533085.1 Varecia variegata | reverse complement strand
AGACCCCGTCTCTACTAAAAATAGAAAGAAATGATCTGGCCAACTAAAAATATATATAGAAAAAATTAGCCGGGCATGGTGGCACATGCCTGTAGTCCCAGCTACTCGGGAGGCTGAGGCAGAAGGATCGCTTGAGCCCAGGAGTTTGAGGTTGCTGTGAGCTAGGCTGATGCCACGGCACTCACTCTAGCCCGGGCAAGAAAAGCGAGACTCTGTCTCAAAAAAAAAAAAAAAAAAAAAAAAAAAAAACATGTTTGTATAGTTGGTACAACATTTTCAGTTTTTGTTACAACAAGAGTGCCAAGTACCTTCTCTATTAGACCTCAGGAAGTGGATCTGTTTTTGTTTTTTCCCTGATTGTAAAGTTATGTCCATTACAGAAAACATAGAAGAAAGCCAAAGTAGAAAACACATTTTAAAAATGAATAAAAAATTGGCCATAATCCCACTCCTCAGAGATAAAAATTTAGTATTTTAATATATTACCCTATAACTTTTCCCACTCATACAGTCAAGATGACTGGCAGGCAGCAGACTTAGATTGTATTTTTTATTAAATTTGTTCTCTGTAGAAGCACTTCTAAATAGCTATGTTTAATATTATGATTTGTGCTTTTGTGGGTAGGCATAAAAAAAATCCCTTGAAAAATCCTCTATCTGCTATAAAGCTGGAGTAAACATTGTAATATTACTCAGTACACCACTTCTAAGAGTGTTTTTAGTAATTTTTTTTCAGATTTTGGGCAACTATGTCATTTCATATGCATTTGCCTATTTTCCCGTTTGAGCTGATGAGAACTCTATCACCCCTCCCTGCCCTGGACCCTCCCTGCTTCTTTCTTTACTTTTTTGTTTTTTTCCATCTCTGTTTCCCTAAAGATCAAAGCTTATGCCAGTTGTAGTATTTATCTCATGTTTGGTTTTAAATACTTTTCTCACCATGATTTTTGCTCCCTTTAAAAATTTTATTTTACTATTCTTAATTTTTAAAAGTGAATTAATATTATACACCAACGCATAAACATCCTTGAAAATACTATATAGTAGATTATAAATAAGTTGTCCTTATAACTAAACGAAGGTAAGTTAAAGCTAGGCTGGGAGTACAGCCCCCTTTTTATAGTCCTAATTAAAAAAATTCCAAGTTTAGTAAATATATTAATTCAGACTGAGCAGCTAGCTTCCGTAAACACTAATTACACTGATATGCTTTTATTTTTTTAGAACAAGATTAATAGAAAAATGGTTAAGGTACAAGTATGCAACAAATCTCAATAAATAATACCGAATCTTAGGTGTGCGTGAGGCAAGTGTCAACCACAAAGACAGGATAATTAGATGACCACTTTAGCTGAATAAGAGGACATCCAAAAATGGTTTTCATAAAACCAAGCTTGGTAATCACCGTACTTTTTTTTTAAATTAAGAGATTCTTTTGATCATGTTCCTTTTCAAAGCTATTTCCACGTTTTTTAAGTTACAACACAACTCTATTGCTGATAAAATTTTTATATGTATGAGATGTATATATCTTAGGTTGACTTGTTACAGCGAGTGTCACAGCGGGTGGTCCCGAGGACAAACCGAGCGGCACACGGAGAGTCGGAGAATCAAGGTTTATTCTCCGGCGGGCTCAGAGGGGGTCTCGCCACCAAATTCTGAGCCCCGTCTACCCAATTTTTCCCATTTTTATTAAGTTGGGGTGATCCAAGGGGAGGGGTCTCAGGTGACTAATGCCCGCCAGGTAATAGGTTAGGTTAGTGTCTACACCAGGTAATAGGTTTAGTGTCTGCACCAGGTAATAGGTTTAGTGTTATGCTGATGTGCCAGATGTTAGGTTAGTAATATGCTAATGTGCCAGATGTTAGGTTAGTAATATGCTAATGTGGGTCTTCCAGGAGGGGTGGGGGTCTCAGGTGGCTGCTGTGCTAAGTAATAGATAGGGGTTTTCCTTATCAGACTAACTTAGAGTTACTAGCTATGGAGCCCCAGAGAATACTAAAGCCATAAAATAAATCAGCCTTCCAAAAGATAATGGACACGTTTCACTTGTAGAAAAAAGATGTAAATTTGTATTTAAAGTGTTATCATTGGCTAATATAAAGTGGATTTTTAAAATTAAATTAGCAATAAAACAAAACCTTAATTATCCAAAGTCAATTTAAGCACTAAAGCGCATGCACACACCCCCCCCCCACACACACACACTCCCTCTCACATTTTAAATAAAGATTAAAGGCACTTGAGAAGCAGTATATGAAACCAGAATGTATTAGGATATTGATTAAATAATTATTTTTCTTTTTCCTTCTGTAGGTGAAGATGACTTAATAGAATTTACCACAGTTACTTTAGAGTCTCCAAAAGCATTGTTGGCGGAGGCCTGGCCGGGAGGTAGATGCTCCGTCTCCTTGCTTTTCAAAGTCTCCTCAGATCCTTTTGTAACAGCAGGACTTGACTGGTCATTTTTTAAGACATAGCCTGATCCAAAGAGTTCTTCCATTAGGCTGCTTTTCTTATCTCTGAAAGTTGTATCTTTTGCTTTCATTCTGGAAGACTTACCAAAAGAGGGTTCATAGCCGCTAACGGAATGTTCTTGCTTCATTTCTTCAGTCTGAGTGCCATGTTTACTTGTGCTGTGATTGCCTCTCACGCCGCCTGCGTGGGCTGGCGCACCTGAAGTAGGAAGCCCGTGATGCAAGTTTTCAATCGTTGCCGTGAACGAGTATTGCTTTCTCTGTCTGAAGGGTATTTTGGCACACGGAACAGCACATTTCTCAGGTATCTCATTCATGTCATTTGTTTGGTCAGTTCTTTTAAGCTTGTCTTTCACTCTGTCATCTTCTTGACTGCTTTCTCTTTCAGGATGAATTACTTGAATTCTGTTTGGTGGTAGTTCTTGTTCTTTCATTAAAATGGTCTTCTTTTCTTGATCTTCCTTTTTCTCTTTTTGTCTTCCAGTAGTCTCCAGAGGTGCCTGTACTTTCAAATGTTCTTCCTTTGATAAACCTATATTACAAAAATAGACAATTTAGTGCTCTTTTAAAAAATTAATGGATTTCTATATCGAGATGGTATGTTTAGTACACTTATTTTCATTGCCTGACAAGAACAATTGAAATGACAGAAAAGATAAAATAGAGGCACATAACCCTAGATTACAGAGAAGAGTGCTATTAACAAGCTTGGTATGTTGTACTTTCCCAGAACATCCCAAATAAATGGGAATTATGGAACCAAAAGAAAAGTGATATTCATAGTAGAAAAATAAAATTTGCCGATAAGGTTATTAATAGATATTTAACATCACTAGCTGGATGTAGTGCCATTTAAAATAATACAAACATTTTTACCCATCCAATTGCCAAATAATATCTAGAGTTGGTGAGAACATGGGAAAATTAGAATTTTTGATACTTGTTGGTGAGTGTGTACTGGTAGAGATTTTTTGGATGGCAACCAAAAAATTTTAAGTGAACATACTCTTAGACCCAACAACTTCACTTCTTGGAATGAACCTACCAAAATAGACAAAGATAAGTATAAGGAGGACGTTTACTGCAGCATGATTTAGTAACAATGAAACATCCTCCATGTCTGTCAAACATGGAATTCTAGGCAGTTATTATAAAGAATGAGGTGGATAAGCATGAACTGACAGGGAAAGATGTTCCCACCCTAGAATATAAGCACATGAGGGCAGGATATTTTGCATTTGTTCACTGCTGTCTTCGTAGTGCCCAGAACAGTGCCTGACACAGGGTATGCTCTAAAAGTATTTGTCAAATGAATAAACTTTCTAGGATAATATGAATGACCAGAGTGGACTGAAAAACAAATGGAAAACTTAAATAGACTAGTGACCACAGTGAAAATGCAACTGATGTCCGTTTCTACCAAACTGTGTCAGATGGGTTGGCTTTACAGGGGAGTTCTATCACACTGTTGTGTTATTCAAACATCGTTGGTTCCATAACTGAGGGGTGGCCCTTCTAGGGCCTCTACTGAATGTCTAACGTGTTCAACAAGGGCTTTGCACCCTGGCCCGAGGGAACTCTGGGAATCATTCATCAGTGACTGTTCTTTCCTGGCAAGTTGTTCTTACCTGGCCTTGGGCATTCCACCCGTTTCCCATTAGTGATAATGTAATGTGAAAACAATGGAGCAATGTTTTCAAAATTCTGAAGGAAAATTATCTCCAACCTAGAACTTTCCATCTGGGCAGTTACTAATCAAGTGTAGGGGTTGAATGATGACATTTCCAGATGAAAGGTATACAAATTTCCCTTACATGTACACATTTACAAGAAGCTAGTGGAGACTGTGCTCTTTAAAACATGAGGGAATTTATCAAGAAAGAAGAGGACTTGGTTTAGGAAACAGAAAATCCAGTAGAGAAGGGGGGTGACAGGACCCTGCAGGAAATGATGAAGGGAGATGCCAGGATGGTAGCTGCACACCAGGGGTGAAGAGATAGACTAAAACCCCAACTCCATTAGAGCCCCAGATACCAACCGCCAGGCGAACCAGGGCCTGGGCCTGCGTGACCGTGGCCGATGAAGTGTCACACTCTCTGTCATACCCTGCAGCCTGGGCTAGCTGAGGACTCTCCTTGCACCCCACAGAAGCATTTTGCTTTTACCTACTTCTGAGAGCTGAAGGTAAGCTTTGGTGACCTTAGACCAGGAAGTTCTGGGTACCCCGTTCCCTCTCACCCTACCTTTCTAGGACCTGCCCACAGAAGCCCTGCCAGATGCCGTGGATTTGATGGCTTTTCTATCCCCTAGGACAATCCGTGACCTCACCTACTACTGACTGGGGCCCTCGTACATTCAGGGGAGCTGAAGCTGGAGTCTCTGCTCAGCTTATCTT
Source organism: Varecia variegata (assembly GCA_028533085.1). Classification (NCBI taxonomy): domain Eukaryota; kingdom Metazoa; phylum Chordata; class Mammalia; order Primates; family Lemuridae; genus Varecia; species Varecia variegata. The sequence goes on along the minus strand of CM052436.1, from coordinate 4,263,134 downwards.
TTCCTGCAAGTCTTCATTCAGCAGTGATAATATTGCCCTTTTTCAGCTGGATTTGAATTTGCTACTCAGTTTTTCAAAGCTGAATGTATGTTTAAGGGTACTGTTATAGACTGAATGTTTTCCCTCGGCCCACCAAATTTCAAATGTTGAAGCCTTAACCCCAGTATGGCTGTATTTGGTGATGGGGCTTTTAAGAAAGTAATTAAGGTTAAATGAGGTCGTAAGAGTGGGGCCCTCATGATGGAATTAGTGTCCTTACAGGAAGAGACACCAGAACTCTGGTGCTTTTCCTCTGCCCTCTTTGAAAGGCCCCATGAAGACATAGTGAGAAGGTGGCCATCTGCAAGCCAGTAGGAGAGCCCTCGCCAAAAATCAAATGGCTGAAACCTTGATTTTAGACTTTCCAGCCTCTAGACCTGTGAGAAAATAAATGTCTTTTGTTTAAACCATCCCGTCTGTGGTATTTTGTTATGGCAGCCCAGGCAGACTAATACAGATACATGTGAGGACAGGGAGCTGTGAGGGAAAGCAAGGGGCTGATGGCATGAAGTCCAGGATGGCAGTGGTTTCTGGTGGGCAGGGTGAGCGGACCGGATTGGTAAGGACCCGTTGGTGTTCTAAGGGCACTTGTGCTCTGTCTCTTAAGCAGGGGAATGGGCATGCATGTTCCTTTTATTAAAATTCATAAACTGCATACATGTTTTATGTGTGCTTTTATACACACACATACAGTAATTCACAAATTTAAAAAATCAAATAAGAATAAAAGAGACTTAGGCTGGGCACGGTGGCTCACTCCTATAATCCTAACACTCTGGGATGCTGAGGTGGGAGGATTGCTTGAGGCCAGGAGTTCGAGACCAGCCTGAGCAAGAGTGAGACCCCATCTCTACAAAAAATAGAAAAAATTAGCTGGGCATAGCGGCACGCCTGTAGTCCCAGCTCCTTGGGAGGCTGGAGGATTGCCTGAGCGCAGACCTTTGAGGTTGCAGTGAGCTATGATGGTGACACTGCACTCTAGCCAGGGTGACAAAGAGACCTGTCTTAAAAAGAAAAGGAGACTTTTTAAAGTTGTTAAAATTACCTTCATGTTTTCTCTTAGAATCCTCTTGCTTTAGTAGTTTACTGATGTACTGAGAAATTTCATGGTTTATTTCAGTTGATTTTTCTTTATAACCAATGTTTCCTGTTGCCTTTTTACCCTATAATTTAGAAAAGCAGCAAAAATACATTTTTTAAGAGTCTAGATAATTTTAAGTTGTATTTTATTCTAATGAATACAAATACTTTTTGTATATTAATAGAACAAGTGACTGTAGCCTAATTTATTTTTGTTAAGATATATTTAATTATACACTGTACGATTTCAGAATTGCTATACCTTAGTTGTCAAAGATGGCACATCATCTGATTTTTGGGTTTCCTGGTGTCTCATACTTGTAAATGACAAACTTTTTCTGTCTGCTTGTACTGATTTTGTTGAAGAAACTATGGAACAGGTAGATCATATGTAAGAAACATATTTTGCATTTGGAAGCAATTGACTTTAAACATAAAGTAAATAGCTTTGATGAATGCAACGTAATAATGAAACAAAGTATACTAGATATTTTCTAAATATTCAATATATATGTAAATAATATTTGCTAGATTCCTTTTTTTCCCTGCCATGACCCTTGTTTTGTCTTCTTTTGGGCCAAAAACGTTATGGGAATCACAGTGTTAGAGGACAGCACAAGCAGGTGTTAGGATAAGTCAACGCTGCTATTTGAGGACAAAGCTGTCCCTTGCCAAAGGGATTCAAAACTATAGGCATGCAATTGTGCGAGGCCAACCACCCAGATATCCTGTGTCCCAGCTCTTGGGTTAGAATGTCCATACAGAAGTACACGACCGCTGAACTCTAGACTTCACTTTCCTTGAAATGTTATATCATTTAAACAACCCCGTTGCTGAGCATCTTCTCTGTTAGCTGTTGCTCTGGATTATAAAGCCGGAAGCAAAGGAAGGCAGGGATATTTGAGGTTGCTGCCTTTGGAAGTAAACATGTAGTTATTTCTCCTGTCAAAACAGAGGTGAGCATTCCTATTGTTCCTCTTCTAAGCAGAATCTGCTGCTGGGTGAGCTTGAGAAAATGGGTACACACTGTCTTGAAGGGAAAACTACTATTCACCAACAAAAGGTGCAAACTAATGATAGTGGCATCGGCATGGATGACTCCCCCACACACTATGCTGAACAAAAGAAGCCAGAGGCAAAAGAGTACACGCTCTGTGATTCACTTATATGACATTCTAGAACAGGCAAACTAAGCTATTGTGACTGAAGGAAAATCAGTGGTTGCTTTGAGACAGGGTAGGGGACCACTGACTGCAAAGGGGCACGAGAGAACTTGGGGAGATGGAAGTGTTCACAGTCTTGATTGCCGTAGGCAGCTACATGGGTAGAGGCAGTTGTCAGTACCCACTGAACTGCACACTTAAAATGAGTGCACTTTTTTTTTTTGAGACAGAGTCTCACTCTGTTGCCCTGAGTAGAGTGCTGTGGCATCAGCCTAGCTCACAGCAACCTCAAACTGCTGAGCTCAAGCGATCCGCCTGCTTCAGCCTTCCGAGTAGCTGGGGAGTACAGGCACACACCACCACACCGGGCTAATTTTTCTATTTTTAGTAGAGACGGGGTCTGGTCTCGAACTCCTGAGCTCAAGCGATCCTCCTGCTTCTGCCTCCCAGAGTGCTGGGATTACAGGCGTCAGCCACCTCGCCTGGCCAAAATGGGTGCATTTTATTGAGGTAAACTACACCTCAGTAAAGTTCATTTTAAAAAGCCATATACTGGCTAACAGATATACTTAGAAAGTTCCATTTTTGACGACATTTTGCTTCAAGCTAAAAGTTATCCTCTCGTTCTACCTGGAATAAGGACATAAAGAACTGAGCTGAAAATGGAAATAGGGAAGCATGTCTACTCTTTTCTAACTATTTCAACCATATCACAGTTTCATTATTCTTGTAGAATCACAAAATATATTTCAATGCCTAACAAAATGATTTTTAAAAATATCCACTATTTTGGCTATACAAATTAGGAAAATCTAACTAGATACTTAAAAATAGATTTTGAGCAAAAAGTAATTAAAACATACCTTTTGGATAATCTTCTTTATCATATAAATTTTTAAGTATTCGATTAGTATAGATGTTTTTAATTTCAAGCTCACGATCCTTCTCCTGAAAAGAACCACAATACCAATTTTTCTAAAAATGTTTCCTTTTATCAACCTTGATTTCTTTTAAAAAACAATTTAAGGGGCGAGCGCGGTGGCTCATGCCTGTAATCCTAGCACTGTGGGAGGCCCAGGTGGGAGGATCACTTGAGCTCAGGAGTTCGAGACTAGCCTGAGCAAGAGTGAGACCCCGTCACTACTAAAAATAGAAAAAATTAGTTGGGTGTGGTGGTGTGTGCCTGCAGTCCCAGCTACGGAGAAGGCTGAGGCAGGAGGATTGTTTGAGCCCAGGAATTTGAGGTTGCTGTGAGCTAGGCTGATGCCATGGCACTCTAGCTTGGGCAACAGAGCAAGACTCTGTCTTTAAAAAAAAAAAAGAAAGAAAAAAAAAACCAAAACAATTTAAGTGAGCTCAGTATCTTTTGAATAAAAGCTATAGATTCTAGAAGAAACAGAAATAGGCCATATCATTTTTTACCATTCCAGACATCAAAAAGTATTAATATTAGATTTTTTTTTTTAACAAAGTATGACACATTATTGTGATGGGGACAATATTTTTGAATAGCCTTGTAAATAAGCTTTTTTCATGGTATTCCTTCTGTGCCCTGGGCCTGCCTTGAAGTTTATTATTCCTCTTCCTGGTCCACTATAGTAGCTACTAGCTACATGTTGTGATTTAAATTAATTAAAATGAAATCAAATTGAAATTCAGTCCTCAGTACATGACCCATATTTTAAGCGCTCACCAGCTATATGTGACTAGTGACCACAGTATTGGACAGAGCAGATAGACCATTTCCACCATCGCAGAAAGTTCTATTAGATAGGGCTGCATTTAGACAAGTGCAGAGTGGATAAAGCCTACAACAAGGGCATCATTTGTTCAGTTTTACATCTCAATATTGACTTTTTTGAGTTTTGGAAAAACAAGTTTTGAAAGCCTCCCTTGTTGAGGAACAAAAAAAGGTTTTATTAAATACCAAATGCACCTTCTTATACACACATCGACAGGCATGTCTGTTGGACTCAAGACCACTGAGTTGTAGTAGCAACCGTAGTCAACAGAGGTGGCCACATACGAGTTAAGGGGGGAAAGTCCAGGAGGAAGGCACCCAGGGATGTGACAGACAGACAGACAGATGCACATGGTGGGGTGAGGGGGGATAGAGGGAGCCTCTTCTGGTCTCTTTGTACCCTTAGGATCAAATCTATGACCAAGGGATATTCAGGGGGTAAGAAACATCTCCGAGGTTTGGAAAAGTCTCAGCGCAGGAGGCCTTGACATGGCCCAGAAAAATTGCAAGCCCCTTTAAAAAGCCCCCACATTCACCATGGAGCTAGAGCAACATGACACTGCCTAAGTGGTAAGTTAGAAGGGCTAAAATATGATGTCTGCGCAAAGGGCTTCCTTTACCCTCACAACAGGTGGGACCGTGGAGGGATCCTGCACGGAGAGCTGGGAACCTGCTCTGGGTCCTCAAGGTTATGGACCCAGGTGGTCCCACAGCACAGGCTTCGAGCCAGGGACCAGATGGAGGATGCAACTCAGAGCATCCGCATCAACAGTCAGCAAAGGAAGAGCAGCAAGACTTGTCCACACTGGGAAGAGGTCATGAGTGTCACCAGCCACAGTCAGTGCACACCAGACAGGGTCCTGGGAACCTGCTTAGTTAAGACCAGTCACTCCTCAGTAGGACCGGGTCTAGAGAAGGCCAGAGGACAGAACAGGGATGAGAGGCTCTTTCTCCCCTCACCAAGAAGACACGTACGTTTCTCTTGTGCCTAGATGCCGTCTCTGCTGAGATGGGAGACAGGGATGGGGAAAATCCCTGCAAGTCTAAGAGACTAACTGGCATGAGACTGTTTTTATTTTTTTATTTTTTTGAGACAGGGTCTCTCTCTGTTGTCCAGGCTGGAGTGCAGTGGTGCAATCATAGCTCACTGCAGGCTCTAACTCCCGGGCTCAAGTGATCCTCCTGCCTCAGTCTCCTGAGTAGCTGGGACTACAGGCACTCACCACCACACCCAGCTAATTCTCAAAAATTGTTTGTGGAAAGCGGGTCTCGCTATGTTGCCCAGGCTGGTCTCAAACTCCTGGCCTCAAGGGATCCTCAGCTTCACAAAGTGCTGGGATTACAGGTATGAGCTGCCACCCAGCCAAGTCTGTTTTTAATTACAAGAGACTGAGACAAGCTTTCATCCATTCCTCCACGTCCGTCTCCATCCCCACCCCTAATTTATGGGAATGGGGCTCATAAGGAAGTATGGTTCAGCTACAGAAAATATAGAACATTACTATTTTTGTACATCTAAACTGTAGATTGTAGGTTTTTTGTTTTTTTTTTTTTTGAAACAAGGTCTTGCTTTGTTGCTGGGGCTGGAGTGCAATGCTGTCACCATAGCTCACTACAACTTCAAACTCCTGGGCTCTAGTGATCCTCCTGCCTGGGCCTCCCAAAGTGCTAGGATTACAGGTGTGAGCCACCACACCCAGCCTGTAGATTGTAGGTTTTATATCACTTGAATCACAAATTAGTTTATTATCAGAGGTACATAAATGGATAAAACATGAGAATATCAATCTTTTCTAGAATTTAGGTTTCTAGAAGCAAAAATGTTACAGTTCATCTCTCTTTTTCTTTCTTTCTCATTGTGGCACTGTCAAAAAACAGTAATGCTGACAGTTTATTACCATGAAAAGCTGATCAAGTATATTCCAAATATCATGTTTAAGAAGGATATTGTGTAAAACATTTTAGGATGATTTTCATCCACAGTAGTTAAGACAAGAAAGATTTTGATGTTTAGAGGGGAAAATTTTGATTATCTGGAAGATTCAGTTCTATCTTTTGGTTTGGCCTGGACATTCCGGGATCGGTGTGTAGTTCAGCAGCAGAGAGCAGGAAGGAGGCGGATCTAGAACTGACCGGCAGCGGGCGTGGGGATGGCTGGGGTCTGAAGGAAGCAACGTGAAGGACAGTCCTCCTTCAGGTTGGGAACAGAGGTTCAGGTCTGGGTACCACAACAGGGCTGGGCCGAAAGTCTAGCACAGCAGGTATGGAACACAATGCAGGCAGGACACTTGTGTGGTTGAGTTCAGTCAGTTAGTCAAGAGAAGCAAGAGTAAAGCAAACCCAAGGCTAGCAGCACTCATGGAGCGCTTGTGGAGTACTCACAGGAGATTCACAAGCTCGAAGGTATCAAGTCAGAATTAAAGGGGAAGCTGGGTCATGGTGTGGAACCATATTAAGGTCACCATTGATGGCTTCCAAAAATTAGATAGGAAGCAAAATTTTAACAGACACCACCCCTTGGCAGGCGTAAGGCTGTAGCCTGGATGTGGGCTGGGGTTGCAGGACTTCATCTGAGAGCTGTGGAAGGCTCCTCCCACTCCAGTCCATACTCCAGAAATGGGCCTAGACCTTGGTGTTGGATAACTTTGAAAATGAGTTTCAAGGTACAGAAATAGAAATTTTTATCTTTGGGACCAGACCCTCCCAAGCTCAAGCAATAATGACTTACATTAATGTGGCAGATTATTGTATTTTCCTAAAATTGCCACTACAATATTTATGATCCCATATGTTGTTCCAGAACTTTGTGGCTCCCCATCAACAGGTGAAGTTTACTAATTGAACTGCCTTTGACTGCCTTGACGAATGGAGTGGGCAGAAGTGATGCTGTGTGACTGCCAAGGCCAGGTCATGACAGGAAATATGGCTTCTGCCTGGCTCACCTGTTCTCTGTCTCTCTCTCTCCAGTTTTCCTTTTGGAAGCCAGCCAGCAAGTTAGGAGGAAGACACACCACATGGAGAGGCTGTGTGTAGGGTTCCAACCAGCAACCCAGCTAAGACCTCAACTGTCAGCTGGTACCAACTGCAGAGTAAGAGACTCAGAGGATTCCAGCCCGCAGCCTTCAGACCGCTCTAGCTGATGCCAAGAGGGGCAGAGAGGAGCTATCCCCATCAAGCCCTGCCCAGATGGTAGATTCGTGAACAAAATTAATGTCATTTCTGAAGTCACTTAAGTTTTGGAGTGATTTGTTAGGCAGCATAGGACCTGGTACAGTCAGGATTCTAAAAGATCCTTAGTTTCTCTTCCTCCCCCTGGAATACCACGGAGGTGAGACATAATGGGCAACCTCATTTTCCCAGCTGCAACGGGACTGGTGGGAGGTGAGAGTGGGAGCGTACCCTGAGTGCAGGAAGAAACCACGGGCGACAGGCCAGGAGTTGAACGACTGAGTCACGCTAGGCCAGACTATGGGTTTGCTTTACAGAGCTGGTTGCCGGGACCTGTGTAAGAATGAAGGGCTGGAGTAGCTATTTTATGTACCTGCTGTTTTGTGTGGAAGTGCGTGTCTTTGGTAGGCTTCTTGCCTGCATGGGAAGGCAGGCTGGCTCTGGGCAAGTCGCGGACGTGCCGACTGGCAGGCTTCACTGTGAGGTGAGTCCTTTGAGTGAGTACCTCCCAAACTCTTACTCTTTACGGGACTTTACCCTGGGACACCAGCATTTACAACAGCAGTGCATTCTCAAGCAATGTGTTCTGATGGCGTGCATGCTGTTGAGGAGGAGCGTGGGGCAGGTGATACTGATGAATTCGCCCCGTTGTCACTGTCTTCTCGCTCCCGTCCTCTGCACCTCCCTGCCACTAGACAGACGCCTCTCTGCGCGTCTGCAGCTGCTGCTCCAAGTCAGTGCTGCCACCACTTTCTGTATTCAGTAAATTTACCAAAAGCGCTATTGTTTGCTGATGACTTGCCCCAGTTCTTTTTGCTATAATGTGTCTATTTTCTTTCGTGGTCCTTTCCTGATGTTTCTGTGGGGTTTTTTGGAGGGAGGGAGGTTGGACACGGTCTATAATTGCCAACAACTGAGGGCCAGAGGGAACAGTGTCTTTCTTTCTCAGCCCAAGTCAGAAGCCGTATTTACCTGCTGGTGGATGTGGTGTGGGTACCTGCCCCTCGTGATTGCAGTGCCTGGGTGCCACCCCTGCAGATTCTGATTTCATGGGGATGCATAGCCCGGGCATTGGAGTTTTAAAAGCTCCCTCCCCCGATGATGACTCTACTGCCAAGTTTGAGGCCCCTCGATGCTCTCATCAAACACACAGCAGCGCCCCGGAGACTCTACCTACTCCTTTTGTTCACCTTGATTCTGAGCTTGGGGTTTCTCTCTGTTCCTGTTGCCTCTCCAGAATTCTATCTGTGCATATTTTAGGTTGTGATTGTCTATGTCTGGTTTCTCCACCAATCTAAAAAACATCTTTTTATCTTCCAGAAATGCTTTGGTAGATCTGGTACAATCATGGCATCCTTTCTGAAGTTATGGATTGTTATTTTAAAATTATGTTTTCTACAATTTTTTTTAAAGCCTATTTGAATTAGGATCCAAACAAGGTCCAAACCACTGCAATTGATATATCTCTTAGTGTCTTTTAATCCACAGGGTCTCACACCTACTTCTTGTATTTATTTCCACTTTGCTATTTATTTGTTGCAGGAACTGTGGTGTTTATAATATAGTGTTTCACAGTGTGATGCTGCTGACTGCAGCCCTGTGGTATCCTTTATCACTGTGGTCCCCAAGCCCTGGGTACCGGTCTGTGGCATGTTAAGGACCAGGCTGCAGAGCTCCACCGCCCCTCCTCCTGCACTCCCCCTCCATCTGTGGAAAAATGGTTTTCCATGAAATTTAGGCACCAGGGGTCGGGTGGGGGCTGCACAGCAGGAGCTGTGGCTGGTGAGTGAGCGAAGCTTCATCTGTATTTACAGCCGATCCCCATCACTCGTATCACCGCCTGAACTTCCCCACCCCGCTCCCTGTTCGTGGAAAAATTGTCTTCTATGAAACTGGTCCCTGGTGCCAAAAAGGTTGGGGACTGATGCTTTATCATGTTCCTCTCCCCCCATATGTTTAAACTGGTAGTTAGAGCTCAGTGTGTAGTTAGATTGAGGTTCCGTGCTTTGCATGAGTACTTGTAGGTGGTGGTATGGTAGGTGGTAGTATGTACATCTGTCAGGAAGCGCATGTATCGTGCTTTCTCTTTTGTGATGCTAGTGGCCATTGATGATCATCCATTAGAGGAGCCATGACGTCATTAGGAGTTCCAAACAGTGATATTCTAATCCTATCATCCCTTTTACATTATTAACTGGAATACTTCTCTAAGGAGGCTCTTACCCACTCACAAACTATTTGGTTACTCTGAGGAGTAGTTCATATGGGAAAGGTAAACATGTTTGCTTCTTTTCCTCTATTTACCAGTTTGCAAAATAGTGTGCTGGTTCCCTGTACTCCAACAGTGACTATCACTGAGGTATTTTGCTATTTGAGAATCATTATGAACTCTTGAATTCATTTGGTAAATTTTAACCCATGCAGTTATCTTTATCAATCATCAAATTGCCCCATCTGTGGCCAGTACGAACATATTCTAAATGGCTCCTGAGTACTTTTGATATTACACTACTAGTCCTTGATAGTTTCCTTGCTTTTGTGTGACAATATGTCCCAGGCTCATCCAGCATAGTTCATGCACCAAACCTAGAATTTTTTAAGGAGCCCTAGTTCTTTTTAGTGGGATGTGGAGTTCCAAGGCCATAATCTGGGCACCAGGGGTACTCATTGCTACTGAGCTGGTTACTTTGGAAATATGTATTTATTTTTAAAGATAAAATACATCATAAATTCATACTTCCACTTCATTTCAAAATCAGGATGATAGGCTTTTTATTTGCCCTTATTTTACCTCTGTATTTTCTTTCTTCCATCCTCCAAATCCCAGTTCTCCATGACACCAATATAATCCATCATGTGCTTTACCCCATGGGATATACACAACAGTCTCAAAATGACAATGTCAACACCATCACCACCAATATAATTATTAAAAACAGTTTTAAGGATTTTTTTTGTGATTTTTGTTCTTATAGTGTATCTCCCTGGCCATATGCAATGATATTTATGTGTTTTAGGTCACTTGGAATGGTTTCTCTCTGTGACATTATGCCACCAACAGAATACAGTCGGCTCTCTGTACCCAAGGGTTACACATCTGCGAATTCAACTGAGATAGTATAGAGACAGGACTCCAGCCTCACTTCTGACCGAAGGAGGCAGCACCTCCCTCGGTTTTCAAGCTGTTTTCAAGGCTGCAAGACCCAGCCTTACTAACTGCAGAAGAGCAAAATAACAAATGACCTCCTAGTCGCTGGAATTCAGCCCATACCCATATAAGGAAGGGGCTCAATTGTCTGTGTCCTGAGTAATGTTTTCCAAGACCACCAAAACAAGATGCTAACACCAGCTGATAAGGAACCTGCCACACAAAAACCAGACCTACTCAGATCTAACCACCACAAGCCAAGAGGGACCCTACACTGACCTTACCCCGACTTTTCCCTCATTATGATCTCAGTTTAATGCTAAAAATCAAGCCCAGGGGTGGGAGATTTAACATGCCGACGAGACATGCAGTGCAACGCATGAAGCCTGTAATAGAACTACACAGGCGCAGGAAACATCTCCACCTCTGCATGCTTAGGCAGCACTCTCTTCCCGCCTAAGCCTCTTTAAAACTCTCCCCGAACTCCCCCAGGCAGTCAGCCTGAGGGTTTTTCCTCTGTGCTGCCTCCCTTATGTTTCAACATAAGCCCCAAAAAAGCTTTGCTAGTGACTTCGGTTTGGCCTCTTGTTTATTTCTTTTACGTAGAGAGCCCAAAGGCCAGCGCCGGTAACACAACTAACCTCAGATTGAAAAGACAGTATTCGGGCCAGGCGAGGTGGCTCACGCCTATAATCCTAGCACTCTGGGAGGCCGAGGCGGGAGGATGGCTCAAGGTCAGGAGTTCGAGACCAGCCTGAGCAAGAACGAGACCTCTGTCTCTACTAAAAAAAAAAAAAAAAGAAATTATCTGGCCAACTAAAAATATACATAGAAAAAATTAGCTGGGCGTGGTGGCACATGCCTGTAGTCCCAGCTACTTGGGAGGCTGAGGCAGTAGGATCGCTTAAGTCCAGGAGTTTGAGGTTGTTGTGAGCTAGGCTGATGCCACAGCTCTCACTCTAGCCTGGGCAACAGAGCGAGACTCTGTCTCAAAAAAAAAAAAAAAAATGCAGGATGCAGGACCCACGGTTATGGAGGGCTCACTGTTCACAGTTGGGTTCATTTTGCTTTGGATGTTTGTGGATAACTTTTTTTTAGCATTTAATTCTGCTTCATAATTATGCAAAATACATGGTTCCAAAGTCAAATCTACTGAAAAGATATTCAAGAAATGCAGGTTCTATAACTACCCTTCCACCCTATTCTCTTCCCCTACCTCGGTTGTTATCCTATCATTGCTTTTCTTTTTTAAACATAGGCAAATATGTGGATATATTTGTATTAATTCCTTTTTCTTAAATGGTAGGATACCACACACTTTCCTCTGCCTGCCTTTTTTCACTTACCCACATATCCTGGAGATTAATGCATGGTAGTATATCAAGATTCCTCATTCCTTTTTACAGGTGCATAGAAATCCATTGTGTGGAGGTACATTTACTTTTCTTTTTTAAAATAAATTTGGATCTTACTGTACATAGAATTTTGTATCTTTCTTTTTGTTAAGCATTTCATTAAGTATTAAGCATTTCTCCTGTAAAAATGGATTTTTAATGGCTATATACTATTCATATTCATATGTCTGCATAAGGAAGCACAAAATTTATTTTCAAATTTTCTGATATGTGTGTGCATGTTTGCCTTGGCCAGTGGATCTTGATGCCTTTTTTGTTAGTTTACTAAGCTGGTTGCTATAGCTATGCCTGTTTTCTGGCACATTCTTTTTGAATATGCCAGAAAATGGGCATATTCTTCTTTCTGAAGAAAACATCTTTCTTAAGTTTCCTGAAAATCCAGAGAAAAAAGGAACGAAGTCTTTTCTCTGCCTGACAAAGGGAAAATTTACATTCAACCCTCGCCAGTGTTCTTCCCCTGCCTCTGTGATCTCAAGGCTACTGGGAAATCTAAATTCCTTACTTAATCATAAAAAAGTTAAAGATTCTTGTCTTAAAAAATCAAGCTTAAGATTTATTAGTTGAGGCTTGAAACAGCTTATTTCTTAAGTGTTTTATGTAAATTGTTGGATATTTTAGCAATCTTGAAGGCAGAAAGATAGCAAAAGTCTGAAAAATAGTTTAAAAATTCTTATTTTTAAAGCAGTACACACTTTTAAAAAAAGACAGTTTTTAAAACATATTTGTAGTTGAGATGTTACAATAAATTTATGGGTCATTAAAATTTACCCTAAATATAAATAAAGTTAATTTTTAAATTTAAACACTAATTTTGAGTTACATTAAAATGTTAACAAAATGAAATATTACTTCATGTGATAAAATAAAAATAACAAGAAGTCTTGTTAATGAATGGAACATGCTTTAATTTTTCTAATTATAGTACATACTCACCAAACTGTTAACTCATTCTAGTAATTGCAGATCCTTTATCTGTTCATATGATTGTAGGGAAGAAACTCAATTTGAGAAGGATATTCACAAAGGTAAGTAATTTAAAGATGTAATAGGCATAAGTAACTCTTATATTTTGAGAAACAGAATTTCATTCTTACATTTTGTTTTAAAAGAAATACCTTAAGTTTTTGTTGGAGGCGTTTTACTTCCACTTGCAGAGTCTTGGTAGCTGTTTGAGCTCCTAAAATCTTCCGGTTTTCAATAGCCAACTGCCTACTAAAGGCTCTACTGTTCAACCTCAGTTGTTTTTCCAAGCTCTGAAAATAGTATATATTTCAACTATTCTGTAACCAATTTGATATTATTAAAAATTCAATTACAATGGAACTAAATACATTTATGAGAAGTGCAAATTTTTAATACAATTCGAGTGAAAGGCTTTATAAGGACATATTTTAGAACTAAGCATAACTGAAAGAAAAGAAAGCCCCCAAATCCCAGATCCCAGATCTGGAGAATAAATATCATATGTTTGAGCCTAATGTTTTTTACATACTCTGGAATTTGATTTAAAAATTCTGAACAGATCCTGAAAACCAATAATCAATGGCATACCTACGAACTCTGTCCAGATGAACTATTCTGCCATCTCTGCGTAAGGTGCTCTTTAAAAACCTTTCCAGCCTCCCTCTGTAAGGGGCGGCTCAGCATGAGTGCAGATCATCACAGAGGGTGGTTCTCAGACAACAGAAACCACAGTTATGACGGGGCTCACACCACGTCCATCTGTCCATCCGTACTGACGGACTGCAAGACCATGGAGCTGACTGAACTCAGTACCCATCTCCACACATACTCACCTGCTCTCCAGAATGACAACTATTTTACTGGAGAACTACTGACCTGGACAGAGGCCTTACCAAAAGGGCATTTTTTTTTTTTTTACATAAAGTAGGGTCTCCCCCATTTTAACATTAATGCTTCCCCATTAAAGAAAAGTGGAAAATATAAAAAGCCAAAAGGATGAAATAATCACTAAAAATCCCACTCCCTAAAATATTAATGTTAAAAAAATACCTACATGTTTTGGCCAACAAAACATTTTTCCCTCACCAAACGCCCTACAATCAAACAGAACTTTCCCATTCTTGGAAAGTGCTTCTGATAGCCAAGAAAATAGTTAATTAGTTCATCACTTTGTTTTTTTTTTCAACAGATATAAAGACATGAACTACTTAAATATTTATATATAAAAATATGTAGATGAGATAAAAATACACTTATATGACAGACATATGCTAAGATAAATCTAATATTCCCTAAAAGGACAAAAAATATAACTTTGGTATACAAGAGTGAAAAATGAGGTTACTCATTATTTTCTGTAGCTCACATATCAATTTTTTTGTGAGAAAATTCTCTTTGAAAATAGAGAATTTGCCAATAGAATAACTGAGATAAAACGTGGATGAAATGAACCTCATATTTACTTAATCCAAGGTCATAGAAAATACTTGTGTCTCACCAAGTATTAAAGAATTAAACAGTAAATTAATTCTATTTATGTTTATGTCCATAGAGGCCCAGACTGCCTAATGTAAAACAGGCAGGGGAATTCTCAATCTGTCATTGGTGCCTCCTCTGAAATCATCCATCATAATATAATCTCCAGGCTTTTGACAACCATGTGCCGTTGAGGAAAATCAATCCATTCATCTCTTCCATTATTTAATTCCCTTTCCTTCCCTACTCCCTGGAAGATTATCTGGGAAAAATTCCTATTTCTAAAATAACTAAAAATGTCTATGTGGTAATGATTGGCCAAACTGTTGAGGGAGAATACAAGAAAAGGGACTGAATGGGTACCCGGTGTAGGTTTTTAGGGAAGTGGCCTTGTAAGAAACAGCTTAAAGGAGAGGGGTGATTTCAAAGAGAGGTTTTGCACAGCACAAGGCAACCTTTTTAGCACATGAAAAAAACTCCCCAGACACCGGTAGCTGCGCTGTCTTAGAGAATGGGCATTTCCAGATAATGAGCCCAGCTAATTATGAATGAAGGGAGCAAGAATGAAGCCTCGCTCACTACCACAGGATGAGCATTTCCAGTTCTGAGCTGTTTCTGTTTCCCTCAAACCTCTCCCTTTCTCCTGTCCTCCATCAGACACTGCACTCACCCAGGGCAGCATGCCCAGCACGGCGGTGTAACGCTTTGTTACAGGGGCAAACAGGACTATGGTGTACTCTCTCTGTATTCATTTTGGAATCTTAACATGTCTAGGCCTCTACAATACAGACCTGTATTTTTTTGTCATTTGCCTCCATTTTTGTCGTAAGAATAGATAGTCTTTGAGTGAGTTCTTCCCTTTCTGCAAGATTTTTGTCTTCAGAAAGTTTCTGCAGTGCCTGCAAGGCATCTTTAGTCCTCAGTAACTCGTTGTCAGTCTCTCTAAGTTTCCTAGATACAGTTCTTTCCTTTTCCTGGGATTTCCTAAGTAGTTGCCTTAAATTTTTTACTTCATTCTGATGGTTAACCATAATTTGAGGTAGATTATTTTTTGAATTCTCATATTTTCCTATAGCTTTCAAGTGCCTAAGCTGAAGTTGTTTCAAAAATTGGTTTTCTATGATGATGGCTTCCGATTTACGATGTATATCAGCTAATTCATTTCTTAGTTCTTTAATCTTATGAAGCCGTGCTGAGAGTATTCGATGAGCCGTAGCATCTCTTCTTTGGGTAATCATATTGATTTGAGGATTAAAAACTGAGGCATTCGACATGTGCTTCTTTCCAACTGAGATTTCCTTCTGGCCTGTGTAAGTAGACAATCCAGTTTACTAGTAATGTATGTATATGTATATATAGATATGCAAATATGCACATATGTGTAATCTCCCTCCAACAATGCACACATATAAATATACACACAGGTGAAACTAGAAGGGGAAAGAACTAACATTTAATGAATACTCATGTTTTAGGCTAGGTACTTTATGGATATCTCATTTAATACAATTCTTTAAGGTCAGTTGTAGTCTGTTTCATAGCTGGAGATTTTAAGTCATTTGTCCAAGGTAACATAGCCAAGGAGTGACACAGAATAGATTGAAAACCAGGTCTTCTTTGACTCTAAAACCTGTACTTAGATTTCTATTATAAAAGCTATACTAAAAGCCATGAAAATAGCTAACATTTACTAAGTGCTTGTCATATGTCAGGCATTGAACTGAATGCTTTATACAGATTATCTGATATAATCCTTCAATGACATGTTATGAGGTAGAGTACAACATGAGAACCCAATGTGAAGATCTCATATATTTGAAATGACCCTTAAAAAGCCATTAAACTGTTGAGAGAGAGAGAGAGAATATGTATGTATATACCATCTCTCAGTAAATCCAACACAGCCATTTTTTCCCTCTGTTACTTTGGCTGGACACTGAATGAAGTAATTGGTATGTGTTTAGGGGTCTATTTTAAACAAAAAGTATCTAAAAAATATTACATTTAGCACCAAGCTTATATAATTGAATTTGAGTATGTTAAATGTATGTGTAACACCACTGTACTGTTAACCTATTTTAAAGATAAAGAAACTGATGCTTGGGGATGTCACTTGTCAATGGGCACACAGCTAGTAAGTGGTGAGACAGAACCCCCAGTCTATGTGCCTGTGCTAGTGCCCCATAGGTGTGTGCATTTGTACGATCTACCTGTACGTATGTGTGCACCTGTCATCTGTATATATATGTGGATGTGTGTATGTGTACATGTTAGTATATCTATATTCTGAGAAACAGAGATTGGAACTAGATCCTAAAATCTAAAAAGCCAGGTCCACATTCGGGAGAGAGAAGGGCACTTAGTGGCCAATGTCACTGGACCCCTAACCTTAAGCTATTGGCCCAAGTGTGAGCACATCATCTGAGACAGGGCTTAATATGTTTGGTCTAGGTGGGGGGAAAGGCAATTCTACTTATGGTAGAAACAAGGAAGCAATAGAAATGAAGCATACTTTCTGGGGATAAAGCATTTGAATGACAGACCACATATATTTTATAACAATCACTATATCATCATCACATCAATAACTGGTGGACTATCTTTGCAACTATGCCTTCAAGGGTATTTATTTTCCCACTGGTAGCAACAACTTAGTAGGGGCTATGGCTAAGCATTTGAGTATTTTAGACTCAAATTGCCTTTTAAGGCACATTAAAAATGGAAAGCAGAGCAGGCCAGCCTCTGGGACACCGATGGCAGGCTAGTGAAGAGGTGTCTGTGGTTGTGTTGAGGACACTTTAATATCTTGGGCACTAGCTAGGGAAGTCCTAGACCCAGACAGTGCGGACCAGACTGGTTTAAAACAGGGGAGGGCAGGGTCTGACATGTTATACACCATGGCAAGCACAACCGAACTTGACTCCCAACTTGTAATGTCTTCTAGCCCTTGGGTGGTCTGGCCCCGGAGGAGAGAGGGATTTCACTGAGACTAGAAGGATGGGTGATGGGTTTCATGGGCAGTGCAGGCTTATGTGCCCCTTCCCTGCCATACTCAAGTGATGCGAGAGGGAGTCCAGGGACTAACCACCAAAATGACTTTGTATCTCATTATTCTAACCCACACATAATAAGATTAGTACAATTTATGGTTTCTATCCCATTTCATACAATAAGGCAGATTTAGTTAAATTATTAAACTACTCTTAGGATACCTGATTTTCAAACCACTGAGCCTCGGCCATGGGAG
>CM052436.1:4204055-4245194 GCA_028533085.1 Varecia variegata | reverse complement strand
TAACCCACACATAATAAGATTAGTACAATTTATGGTTTCTATCCCATTTCATACAATAAGGCAGATTTAGTTAAATTATTAAACTACTCTTAGGATACCTGATTTTCAAACCACTGAGCTAAAACACTCACTCAAATTAACTCAATTCACCAAAAACATATACACTTAAGTCCACAGTTAGCCAAAAGGGCATGGTTCACATTGCTTAGAATGACACATGCGCTTTTGAACAGTCCTAAAATGTCATCGTGCTCACTACTTCCCCTGCAAACTCACGTGCTCCAGCACGCCTTCCTTCCTAGGCCCTCTTTCCCCAGGTGCACCCCTCCCAGCCCCTTATTTCAAAAGCTCTCTTTTCCTCCTATTACCTCCCTGGCCTCATCCTAGTTCCCTCTCCTGGCCATTGTCCCCTTTGGTCTCACTGTCCCATTTGTTCCTGTGCTCTTCCATGCCTCACTCCAGCACTGGTTCTCCCGAGCCACGTTCCCCATTTGCTTGCGGTGACTCTGCTCTCTGCCAAGTTCTTCTCTGTCTCTCCTGGGTTTACCCTGTATTTCATCTTAAAACAGATGCATCCACTTCCTCCAAGGGACAGGGTAAAGAAGAGGTTCAAAGGAACCTTTCTGTTCTCCCTAGGTTCTGCTGTTAATCTGTTAGGGCAGGTGTCTCTTCAATACTGCCTTAGGTCTCCCACCTATACCTAACCAAGGACAACAGGGCAAAAGGTGTCCCCAGCATTTGAATGCAGTAAAATAATTTCTTTTTTCATATACCAACGTTTTTAATGACTAGCACATGTTTTGGTATCTGAGTCATGACACCAAATGTGTTGGGTTTCGGGGTCTGAAATGTCGGTTCTTGGTGTGTTCATGGCTGAAGAATGACCAGAGGCACCAAAGTAAGGCAAGCATGAAAATGAGGTTTACTGAGGAGAGAAAGATAGGATTATAAAGCAAGAGAAAGATATAGGTTTACAGAGCAAGATATATATGCCACAGATGACGACTGGATCCACTGCTGTAGCAAAAGTGGGCCAAAAAAAAGAGGCCTTAGTTATGGTCTCTGTCTTGTTTTACAGTGTCCAGATTGGGACCTCCCTCGTGGCTCAGACATCACCATGGAACTACTTTTATTGAACAGTTGGGAGTTCTGTGACCTGAGTCTTACTGTACATGTAGATCTCCCATAAGCTTCTCTGAAGGCCCATTTCGGGGGGAGGGTGAACTGCACCAGCACCCACTTTTGTCCCTAGGAGCCCCAGAATCCCTCGCTATCTACCTAACATATTGACAAAGAAAATATATCAAGGAAACAATTTTCTTTTCTTTTTTTTTCTTGTCCAAAATTAAGTGGCCAGAAGGGAAACAATTTTCTAACTAATAGGATCTATAATTGAAAGAGTTCTGAAAGTACATTTTCTACAAGGAAATAATTTTTGAAAAGTAAATTGTAGAAACATTTGTTTGCTATTTACAATGATTTAAGTAAATCTCCAATGTTTAACCAAAGCAAAAATCCTATCAAACTGAAGTTCTCATTTCATCCTCATAATTTTTCTCTATGAAATGTTTTTCTGCCATAAAATTTGCTTTCATCGATTTTCTAAGATGGGAATTGAAAATAATTTCTGATGTACTATTCTTTAGTGAATTCTGAGTCTATATTCGTGGTTCCTAATCCAGTGTTACTAGCCCTGAGGGCCAGAGATCTACTTTTAATGTATCAGAAAGCTGAACAGAAACTGAACATTCACTTGAAAAGGGGTTTTGCGCTGGCTAAAATATTAAGCTTCTTTGCTTTGGGTTGGAATTATATTACCCTAGGGTGGAACAACTTAAATTACTTTGGCAAACACTTGTAAAACATGAACCGTATGGCAACAAAAGAATAAAAGAAAAAAACCAAGGAAACACTTTATGGTTCTGTGACAAAGCTTGAAGTTGCAATTAGTATTTTAAGTTCATCATACACTAGGCAAGGGTCCTCAGGGACGTATAGAATTTGAGTTAAAGATGCATGCAAGATTAATTTAAAATAATTTCAGAGTATTAATATACAAAAGAACAACCAAGTAAGAGCAAACCTTTCACTCTTTCAGACAACGGAATTTAGGATTCTAGTCTCCTGTGAAGGCTGCTCCCACTTTATGAACAGGTATCCTGCATACAGGGCTCAAGAAAGATTTGTAGAATAAATAAATGAGGGATCAATTTTAAAAAGCTAAATTATGAGGCACTTAGAACTCAAAATGCAATTTTTTTTTGTGGAAATAATTTTATAAATGCTAACTGCCTTCTCACACAGTCCCATAAAAGCTTAGACTCAACATAGAATGTAGTGTCCCTTGTATAAACTCCTAGAGCCAGACTATTTCAGAATTTTGGGGGTTTTATTTTTTAGGTGGGTGCATAAAATGGCATTTTCCATAGTTCTCCCAGTAGGGTCTGGGACAGCACCCTTTAATCAAACAATATTTCTGTAGTGAAATACATGACTTTAAGTAAAATAAATAAAGATCAGTCTCATGTCAGTTCATACCAGTTTTGTTGCCAAATCAATTTTGGTACCAAAGATACGAAAAATGTTGAGTTTTCAGAGATTTGTAAAGCATAAATGTGAATTAGGGATTGTGTATTTGTAGGACCTAATCACGATATTCTGTTGTGATAATCTCTTCCAAATGCCACCAATGGTCCCATCATGAGAGAAGGAACTGGTCTTTTCATCTTCTGCCCTGGGCCCTGCCAGTGGGTGTAGGATTCTCACCTCTTTAGAAAAGGGACTTTTCACCTTTTGAGAATCTGCTGAAAGCTATAGGCCCTTCTCCCTAGAAAAGTTTATGAACACACACAGACACAAAAAATTTCCTGGAGTTCACTGACATGTGTCTTAGATGAAGAATCCCTGCCCTATAGCTAGGAGAAAGGAGAAATGAAGACTCTAGATGTTCCATAAGTAGCACAGAGGGTCCTGGACACACCTGGGAATAGCAGGCTGAGGGTGAAAGATGCCAGGTAAACATGACAGTGATAGATGGGCCCCATGAATAGTAGGCTCTGAATTATTTTCCACCTTTTGACTTGAGGGCGCTCTGACGGTCAAAGTAGAAAAGAGTTCTAGCTATTTCGATAGAAATACTATAAGCTCAAGATTGCCTAAAATGAGAGAAAGTAATTACAGTTTGGGCAAGGGGGCAGGGAGAAAGAACATCAAAGATATCACAAGCTAATTCCAATTTGGACAGTTAGGAGTTGATGGAATTGGTGCTGTTAAAATCCACAAGGAAATGACATTATTAACTGCCTTATGAACCCTCTCTGTTTCAAAAGATTGTTTTTGCCAATTTGCCTCACCAGACTTGGAGACCATCCTCTTGGGCTGTTGAGACAGGTATTTAAATTTCATTGGAGATTCAAACTTTGATTCTTCAGCTGAGATGAAAGGCAAGAAGCCAGTGAAATCCAAGTATTGTGGTACTCTGTAACAAGGCCACCTGTTAACTAAAAACGGAACTAACCTCACTAGTAGGCTCCAGCAAGGTACGCCGTGCAAGAACTAGGCTCTACATTTTAAGCCTTTCTGTTATTTTGTAATTATCTTAATTTCTCTATCTCCTAATTCCTTCTATAAAAGTTTACCTATAATACATACAATGTGGAAAAATAATAAAATGAATATGTACCACTTCAAATACTAAAGTATTAAAAACAATGTCATTATAACCAGAAATTCAGTCTTGTTTGGGAAATTTTGCTTCTTACCTTGAGGTTGGGAGATTTTAGAAACATTATACTTTTTCTTCTCCTTCTTTTCTTTTACCACAGGCTGCTCTAAATAATTTCTAGTAATGGCAGTTTCTGAACAGTCCGAGAGAAAGTCTTCTGAATAATCATAGTGAGAAGTTAAACTTCTGCAGGAGCACTGGGATCTGCTATAATCAACACTCTCATCAGAAGCATTACTGTTCCTTGAAAAATCACCTGTGCCTGGGCTTCTCTTGCATTCTGCAGACTTCCTGTTGTTTTCTAATGCCACACTGGGGAAATGTTCATCTATATTTGTTTTTGTTGTATCAGCCAAAGACATAGTAAAATACCCTAATAAAAGAAAAGTCCCTTTTAATTTATAGCTATTGATAGTATAATAAACCTATGCTTTATTATATTTCTTTAACTATGAACAGATAATAGGAATGTTAACAACACATTATCCTGAAGTATTTTCTGGAAAAATTTCAGCTTGTTTTTTATATGTCAGTGGAAAAAAAGCCAAACTCTGCAAAATAACTTAAAGAGGTTTATTCTGAGCCAAATTTGAGGACTAGGGCCTGGCTGGAACCACACCAAAGAAGCCTTGAGCAAGTGGACACACTGTTATTGGGTTACAGTTCAGTTTTATACATTTCAGGGAGACAGGATTTACACATGAAATCGTAAATCAATATATGGAAGGTGTACATTGGTCTGGCCTGAAAAGGTGGGACATCTCACAGGGGAGTGGTTACAGGTTATAGGTGGGTTTAAAGACTCTTTGATTTATAATTGGTTAAAGAAATGAAGCTTTGTCTAAAGGCCTGGAATTTTTTAAGTTAAGATAAAGAAGTCTGTTAATCAGAGACAAGCCACAGATAGGATAGATACCCAGACTCAACTGATTTGTTATGTAAACTGAGGTCCTGTAGGTTTGTCTTGCATAGCCTTAGGCCTATCAATGAGTTACAAAGGATGTCTACAAGAAGGGAGGGGGCATGATGAGACACGTCTGACCTCCCTTTTCATAGCCAGCAACTAGCTTTAGGGTATTTCTGGTGTCCCCTTGGCCAAGAGGGGGTCCATTCAGTCAGCTGGGGGGGAGCTTAAGATCTTATTTTAGTTCAAATATATCATTTCTACATAAAATATAAGACCCTCTGAGACCAAACTTTGGTGAAGTAACACTCACAGGTAATATAAGATAAAGTTCATATCAGATAACAATGATAACAATGTATGGATTTGTGAATTACATTCTCATTGTAAAGGCTGGTTATTTGTTGGGATTTCTTTGCCTTGATTAGAACTAAAGAAAATGACATCACTGTATTTGGTAACTTTGGATGGGTGGTATAAAATGCAACATTTATGAAACTTAGACGTATTTATGGAGATGCACACTTTTGTAACAGGGGCAATGGCCTGAAAAAGGGTAAAAATGTTTTCTGTCTCTCTAAAACCTCCCCCAACTCCTTTTGGGAATTAAAAACCTGCATCCCTGCCCCAGGCCAGTGGTCAGGAGGGGTAAGAGAATGTCCTTGTTCTTTGTACCACAGGAGATGGCTCAAGGGAATTGTCTGGGTGGAAGTCATGGAGGTCAGGAGATTGTTTTAGCCAAAGATGGGATGAATCAAAACCATCAACTATAGTTAAACAGCAATAGCTTGAAGTTGAAAACCTCCCCTTTAAAAGCTCTGTATTCCTGCTCAGAGACAGGATGTTGGTACTTCAAGACGTGAGTCTGCCAACCTCCTCATTTGCTGGCAAATTAATAAACTTCTCTTTCCTTTTCCTCAAACCACTTGTCCTGGTTCTTCTGATGCAGCCTCGGAGACAAGTGCTGAGCTTTTGGTAACACTTTCATTTACTATTTTTGAGATTAAACATACAGAGTAGAATATAATTATTAATCATCTAGCTTTCTAGAGTTATTAATAATATTTGTTCTAAAGTAAAGAGTAATAGTGGGTTCCAGTAATATACATTTGATTCATTGATTAGAAGATTCTTTATGTTTTTTTATTCAGGAAATTTGCTTTCCTTTCTATGCTTTATTTAGAATCTTATAACATGAATATGACTTCCACGATTATATACTACATGAAAGAAAAAGCAATTCAGAAAAACGTGCTGATTTTCATGGGAAAACCATCCAGGAATTGGAAAATTTTTGAAAAAAATCCACCAAATGAAAACTTATATTTCTTTAATATAGAACTGACCATATTTTCAGCTACACTAAGAATAAACTTTTATAAATCATGAATTTGGAAAAATCAAAAATTTTTGTCTAATTATTATGATTTAACTATTCAATGTGAAAAATCAAAATCTTATTTGGGAATGAAACAATAGTAAAGTAAGATAGACTTCAAAGAAATATGTTTGAAAGTTAAAAATGAAAATAACACTTGATGGTATGATCTTAATTTCTAATCAGGGGCATATGATACCACATAGTTGAAAGTCCTTATAACTAAAAGCTATGACTGAAAAACTAATTTAATTAAGACCTACATGGAATTATACTTCTTTCATTTAGGGTGGATTTGATTCAAATTAAGTAACATTTAAAAAGTAATTTAAACACAATAGCTTTTCATTTGTAGATCAGGAATGTTTTAATTCAACGAATCACTCCGCAAAGCAAAGCAGTTCTCACAGTTGCTTCAGGGTTCTATGTAGCTAAAATAACTCTCCAGCTTTCGTTTCCTAGGATCTTAACATTCAGTGAAAAAAAATCATATTTTACTTCTATTTTATTTTAAAATGATTTCATACCCTGCTAGGTCTGCAATACTAGGTATAGCTTCTTGCCTTTATCTAAGGACTGCCTTCTGGGAGAGGCTGACAGCCCACAGGTAATACTCCCTCAGAATCCAAAAGTTTCATATGAAAGTTATCTCCCTGAAGAATGATGAGTCCAGCTCCAAGATAGCTCAAGATAAATAGCTCTGTGCTACCCTTTATCCTTGCTAATTTAGGACTGGATTTCAATGGACACAAACTTTTGCTACTTATGATAAGCCCTCTTATTTGTCTAAAGAATTCAAAATGGAAGGAACAGGAATTCAAATACAAGAAGGACCCCAAATGTATACCCTCAATAAAATTAACTTTA
The DNA here is from genome assembly GCA_028533085.1 of Varecia variegata. NCBI lineage: Eukaryota > Metazoa > Chordata > Mammalia > Primates > Lemuridae > Varecia > Varecia variegata. Next base: position 4,238,321 of record CM052436.1, on the reverse strand, counting down.
GTTAAAAAGCAGATGCTTCTGCATTCCTTTATGATGCTACTGCATTAAGTTACAATAACGCCACCATAATCTCTTTTAATCTTAACAGCAGATTGAAACAAACCAATCCATTTCCTGGGGTCTTTAAAAGGATTGTTTTTTCATCAAATTCTCAATCCTCCTGTTTTATCCAGAAAGCAACAGAGAAATTACCTGGCATCAGATCCTTCCCAACAGGAAACTAATATCACTTTCTCTACTGAGAGGTTTTTTTTTTTTTTTTTCCTACGTCAGTTTCTGCTTTTTGCTGCACCTGCTTAACTCTCTAGTCTTCTCCTCTTCTGATGGAATACATTAGGCAGTCCATAATCTCCCCACTACAACTTATCTTTTTAATAATATTAGCATTATACTTAATATTTAGCTAGTACTTTTACTTTGTGCAAACTGCTTTCATGTCACCTAATCCTCACCATGTAGGGAGAACAGGTACAGACAGGTTAAAGGCTAGTAATTGTCCATGTTTTCCAGCTCCAGGGGCAGTGCTTTTTTCATTAAGTATCACAACTGCAAACAACACATTACACAATCCTAACGCAAAGAATTTCTGTTTCTAAGACACATTCTGCTATGCATAAAAATGGGCAGAAGCAGAGTCAAAGATCCTGATTTGTAAACCTTTGCATCTGGATTAAGAATCCCAGACACTGGTGTAGGAGACCCTGAAGGACTAAACTTCTCCACTGCAGCCCTCACAGCCTCGCCTGTGCTGGTGTGCAGGAGCTGTTCCTGCCCAGCCCGCCTGCTCGTGACCTTCCTCACCCATCTTGATAAATCCAAACTGCCCAAACAATGGTGGCTAACTCACAAGAAGAATTTGTTTTTTGGTCAGTTGTTCCTGACACCAGCTAGACTTCACTGACTTCTGCTAAAGCCCTATGAAAATACCCTCCTCCTTCCCCACCTTAGAACACTCCCTTCAAGAAGTCTTCTCATGCTGGCATTTTTGGATTAAGGCTTAATTCAAGACTGTTTTCCTTGATACATTCACAAATTGCCCAACAGCTATTAATATAATAGTGGAAGGGAGTGTGATGGAATAGAAGGTGATAGACAATATGAAGGCACCTGGGTCTGTCACTTAAGTGCTCTTGTCCATCTGTAAAATGTGACTAACACCACCGATTGCACAGGGCTGAGAAAGTAACACTTTTTATCTAAGGAATGCAAGCCCCCTTTAAATTATCAGGCCCAGAGTGGCACTGGAATGTGACAGCAGTCACCTCCCCCACTCACCCACTAGCAAAGCAATCATTTGAAGCCACTTGTTATGTGGGCCCTAGACTGACTGACACCACAGATAGCTATTACATAAATTAACTTAACAATGTCATACGCTGGACACCGTAACTCATACCCTATAGTTCTATAAGTCGCCAATTACTAATCAACGTTATTTTTGTAAACCAAAGAGAATTCCTGAAAAACAACTTTTGTAATGGCCTCCTCTCCTGATTTGGCCTTTCTTCTTTAAAAATTTGAGCCTCTCTTTTGTTCTCCAGAGCACTTCCCAAGGTGACTTGGAAGTATTTCCCTAGCTGCAGTCCTCCACCTTGGCCCAACTAAACTCCCTACCTACCTTATTAATATTTTGTCTCAGTTTCTTTCTTTAGGTCAACAGGATCATTATAGGGGGAAATGAGATAGTGTGTGTGAAAATACTATCATATAGTAAGCATTCAGTAAATACTAGTTTCTTTCCCCTCTTGGAAGAGTAATTCTGGGACAAATGTAAGGACTGTCAAGGGCACTGCTGGTGTCTTCGTGTGAGGGGCAACCAAGAGTCACTCTACTTTCCTGTCAGCTATTTTCCCAGGACAACTGTTTGAGGAATCCCATTAGACTGAAAACTCTGGAAGGTAAAGACCGTGTCTTGTCCCTGTGTAATTTCCGGCCTGGCATATGCCACCACCCAATCAATACTTGCAAATGTTTGAAAAATGACCACCACATCACCTACTGTAGAGCAAGCACGAAGGCAGGAACTTTACACACATTAGCTAACTCCATCATGATGACAGTCCTGTGACGTAGGTATTATTAACTCTATTTTGTAGATGAGGAATCTAAGGCTCAGAAAGGTTAACTTACTTATCCAAAGTCACAAAGCTAGTGAGTGGGAAAACTGACATTTGAACCCAGCTCTGTCTGCCCTTGAAGTTCTCTTCACTGCACCACATTGCTTGACCCAAAACAGACACTATTTGACCCAACTCATTTATCACTGCAACCTTAAAATGTTAAATTATGTCAAAACCTGTAATAAGCCTACGGGAATTACTTGCTATTCAGCTTTTCATTGTTTTATCTCTAGAGTTCAAAATCCTAGACTATACTGAAAATAATCACTTATCCCTTAATCTTTCAGGTTAATCAATATAACCCACTCTGAATTTGACACAACAGGAATGGTAACATGATGAAGATAAGGAGGTGAGGGTAGTGTTCTCTTCCATTCCTGGATTAGAATACTGAGGTCTGAGGATGTGACTGTACCCCATCTATAATTTTTTTTCCAAAGATTCTCTCTGAATCACATGCTCACAGAGGGCTAAAATGAGCTTTGATTGCCCCATGTTTGATAAAGTGGAGAACCAGCCACCCTAGTCTCTTAGTTTAATAAAAATTGATGTAACAGGAAAAAAAAAAAAACAAAAATACTCAAATGGAAATCTTTTAGAGCCTCATAACAATAAACAAGACTGTATAAATAACCTCACTCCTCAAACAATTCTACCAGATTAAAATGTACCCTAATGGAAGGCTTTATAGATTTAGCCGTAAGAAAGGAGGTGGATTTGAAGCACTGTTGCCCTCCCTATATGGATTTGCAAGTCAGAAGCCTCTGCTGATGGCTGAATTGTCCTATTAAGTACTAACTCCTGTGGACCTCTGTATTTTTCAGGATCTTTTTTTTTTTTTTGTGAGACAGAGTCTCGCTTTGTTGCCCGGGCTAGAGTGAGTGCCGTGGCGTCAGCCTCGCTCACAGCAACCTCAAACTCCTGGGCTTAAGCGATCCTTCTGCCTCAGCCTCCCGAGTAGCTGGGACTACAGGCATGTGCCACCATGCCCGGCTAATTTTTTCTATATATATTTTTGGTTGGCCAGATCATTTCTTTCTATTTTTAGTAGAGACGGGGTCTCGCTCTTGCTCAGGCTGGTCTTGAACTCCTGAGCTCAAACGATCCACCCGCCTCGGCCTCTCAGAGTGCTAGGATTATAGGCGTGAGCCACCGCGCCCGGCCTTTTTCAGGATCTTTATAGACAGGAGTCAGTAACTGCAGCTCCTTAAAAATGTGTGAAAAATCACATACAATTAAAAATGTTCCAATAAGAAGATGCTTTACTAGCAAAATTATCCACAATCTTTCCTGTTCAATAATTTACCTAACCTAATGCTTGGGGTATAGTTTCCTCAGGATGGGCCAAAATGTAGTCTTACTTTAAATACAACTATTTTTTTGGTGGGATGAGTGGGTAGAAAATTCCTAATTGCTACCAATTTTCTAGTGGATGTATTGTCAGCTTGCTTTCATCAAATTTCTAAAACACATGGTATGAAGCAGTTATTCTACTATTGATCACTATTATAAACTAATCTGATAGAAAAATTAATCTGAACAAAATCTTTAGATTGATTGCTGTGTTCACTGATCTTCCTGAAAGGACAGCACTGCTAATAAACTACCTAAAAAAAAATAAACTATCTCACAAAAAGAAAAAGAGAGGATCACAGCACACAACTGCCCCTTTGTTTGATCAACCAACTGTGGCTTAACGTGTGGTCTTTAAGAGTTTGTTTTTACAGCACTTGGAAAGAACTGAGCAGATAGAAGGAGCATGATCCTCCCCCAGTTCCCACCAGACCACATTCCAGGGAAACTGATAAGCCAGCCTAGCAGAGAGAGAGAGAGAGAAAAAACCCAAACAAATAAAAAAGAAAACAAAAAACCCCCCAAACACAGCCACATCATAGCTGCCTCCTGTTATCAGCTTGCAGCAATAACCACTTTTTTTCCCCCTTTCCCTTTATCCCAATAAAAAGCCCAAACCTTCCACCCTCAGAGCTGGCACTTCTCCTCTCTCTCTTTCCTGCTGTCCCCTTTCCTCCCTTAGAAAGTAAAATAAACTTTTTGCTTCAAACCTGTCCTAATCTTTGTGTAGAGAATTCTTTTTCAGCCTATGCCATGAGTTCCCACCCTAACACTTCCACTGTCTTATAACTAAATAGGCACAAGTATCTAAAAATCAAAAACTATAATTTCAATTCATATACTAAAGACATTGAATTTTTTGGAACTTACTAAATTTAAAAGTTGTTATAAATGCTTTAGATAGCATATTTAGATATTGTGTTCTTTTGAAGCAGTATATTTACAACTTGGTAAGGTCAATATATGACCTGGGTGGCCCAGGGATTTATCAGAACTTTAATTAATGTCAGTGTGACTAAAATCAGCTTTTAGGTAAACTTACTGTGCTTCTTTTTGCACAGTACAAATTGTTCTCAATACTAACGGTATAGTCTTTGACATGAGGAAGTCATAAGAAAAACTGGGACCAGCTGACTGGGTCCCAACCGGGCCAGGCAGTTCAGTTACAATGATATCAACACTTATATGAATTTAGTAGGTGATTCACCAACATTTTTCCTTTTTTTTTTTATTTCAGCATATTATAGGGGTACAAATGTTTAGGTTACATATATTGCCTTTTCCCCACCCAAGTCAGAGCTTCAAGTGTGTCCATCCCCTAGACGGTGTGCACTGCACCCATTAGGTGTGAATATACCCATCTCCTCCTCCCCACTCCCACCTTCCCAACATCCAATGAATGTTACTACTATATGTGCACTTAAGTGTTGGTCAGTTAAGTCAGTTAATGCCAATTTGATGGTGCGTACATGTGGTACTTGTTTTCCATTCTTGTGATACTTCACTTAGTAGAATGGGCTTCAGCTCTATCCAGCATAATATAAGAGGTGCTAGATCACCATTGTTTTTTGTGGCTGATTTACCAACATTTTTAAAGGATCATTTTTTTTAACACATCCAGCAGGTCAATTTATTTGGCTTACTGAGGGTATATATTTTACAAGAAAACTACTTCATAAGCCTCTTGGATACAATTCTTTAAAAAAGCCCCTCTTTTATTGAGTTATAAATGAAATTTAATAAACTACACATTTTTAAAGTGTACAGTTTCATAAGATTAGACATGTGTATACCCATGAAACTACCAGCACAATCAAGAAAGTCAACATATCCATAATCTCCCAAATCTTCCCTGCACCCCTTTGCAACTCCTCTCTCTTGTCGCTCCCTGTACCTCACCCCTGTCTCAGGCAACCACTGTTTTTTGGTCACTATAGATTACTTTGCATTTTCTAGAGTTTTATATAAATGGAATCATACAGTCTGTCCTTTTATTTGGTTTGGCTTCTTTCACTCTGCATATTTTTTTGAGATTCATCCATGTTACTATGTCTATCAATACTTCCATTTGTTTTTTAAATTGCTGAGTTGTTTCCAATTGTATGTATAAACCATAATTTATCTATTCACAGACATTTCAGCTATTTCCAGTTTTTGGATACTATAAATAAAATTGTTATAAACATTTACATATAAATTTTGTGTATGGACATATGATTTCTTTTCTCTAGTATAAATACCTAGGAGTGGAATGGCTGGCTGATATGACAGGTGTTTGTTTAACTTTTTAAGAAACTGCCAAACTGTGGCTGTACCATTTCACATTCCCATCATCAGTGTGCAAGCATTCCAGCTGCTCCACATTTCTGCTGGCACTTGATTGGGTTAGTCTTTTTAGCCTCTCTGATAGGTTTGTGTAGTGATATCCTATTGTGGCTTTAATTTGCATTTCCCAAACGACTAATAATGTTGAACATCTTTTCATGTGCTTATTGCCATCCTTATATTTTCCTTGGTAAATTCTCTGTTCAAATCTCTTGCCCATTTTTAAAAAATTGGGTTTGTTTTCTCATTGTTGAGTTTTCAAAGTTCTTCATATATTCTGAAGGCCGTAATCAGATATATGCTTTACAAATATTTTTCCCCATTCTGTGACTTATCTTTTCATTCTCTTAAAAGTGTCTTTTGAAGAGCAGACTTTTTAATTTTGATGAAGTCCAATCATCAATTTGTTCTTTTAAGAATGATTCTTTTGGTGAATCTAAGAAATTTTTGTATAAACTGAGGTCACAAAGATTTTCTCCTTGATTTCTTCTAGAGGTTTTATAGTTTTAAGTTTTACTTTGAGTCTATCATCCATTTCAAGTTACTTATTATACATCAAAATTCATTTTTTTGGTATATGGACATCCAATTGCTCCAGCATCATTTGTTGAAAAGACTATCCTTTTTTCACTGAATTGCCTTTGTAAAACTTCAGATATCCAAATGTGGGCCTATTTCTGTGCTCGCTATACTGTTCCACTGATCTATTTCTCTGCATTTATACCAATACCACACTGTTTTAGTTACTGTAACTTTATAATTAATCTTGAAATCAGGTAGTGTAAGCCCTCCAACTCTGTTCTTCCTTTTCAAAGTTGTTTTGGCTATTTTAGGTCCTTTGAATTTCCATGTAACTTTTAGAATCAGTTTATCAATTCCTAAAAAAAGCCTAATGGGACTGAGATTAGGATTGTGTTGAATCTATAGATAAATACAGGGAGAACTGACAGCTTGACAAAATTGAGAATTCTAATCCATGAATAAGGTACACCTCCCATTTATGAGGTCTTTAATTTCTCTCAGCAATGTTTTACAGTTTTCAGTGTACAACTTTTTTGCAACTTCTGTCAGATTTATCTCTAAGTACTTCATATTTTTGATGGTAAATAGTATTGCTATTAAGTGGAATTATTTTTTAATTTCAATTTCTGATTGTTTGCTACTAGTATATAGAAATACAATTGATATTTACATATTCATCTTGTATCATGCAACCTTGCTAAACTCACTCATTAGCCCTAGTACTGTTTTTGTAGATTCCATCTGACTTTCTATATAGATGATTATGTCATCTGTGAATAAAGAGAGTTCAATCTCCTTTTCTAATATGGACCCTTTTATTTCTTTTTCTTGCCTAATTACACTGCCCAGAATTTCCAGTACAAAGTTAAATAGAAGTGGTGGTGAAAGTGGATGTCCTTGTCTTGTTTTGGATCTTGGGAAGAAGTATTCAGTCTTTCATTATTAAGTATGATGTTAGCTATGGCTTTTTCAGATGCCCTTTATCAGGTTGAGGAAGTTTCCTTGTATTCATTATTTATCTAGGGCAGTCAGGTAAATCCTGGGGAAAAATGGGAAGAGAGGGGCTATCAAGAGAGAGAGGGAATAGATAAAAGGGAGAGGAAAGAGAGAAAGGAAATGAGGGAAGTCATTGGGGTACCTGCTGAAAGCCTGGGGAATGTCCCCTGGAAAACCCTTTCTCTACCCAGGCTGAGGAAGTGGACATCCCCATTGTATAGGACAAGCAGGAGCTACATGTTAGAACAGAAAAACTATGCTTTACTTTCCCAAACCAACTCTATTTTTGCATCTTTCCATAAGAACCACTTAGAGCTCCCTTGGACTCAGTCTGTACTATGTTTGAGTTTAGGAAAGGGTAGTCAGATGCTATCTGGAAGACCAGACAGCCTCCTAGCTGTTATCAAGAGTGTTAGAAATTAAAATGAAGCATGTTAAAAGTTTTAAACAGTTTATCTGAGCAAACATCAATTCATGAATCGGGTAGCACCCAACAGTAGTTTGTGGTTTGGGGCTATGCCAGAGGTGCTTGAAGAAAAGGCTTTTGTAAGGTGAATGAGGAAGCAGAACAAAGAAAATAATTGACTGGTTACAATTATGTGGTTGCCTTATTTGGACTATCAGGTAGAAAGTTACTAGTTATACAATTAGAGGTTCATGGTTTTTAATTATTTAAACTTAAGTTTCATTTCCCTCTAAGTTAGTTATTTACAAGATATGCATTTGAGTTAGGTTTCAGTTTGCTTATGTAGGAACTCAGGGCATTAGCCATTTCAGTCTAATGGCCTCCCATTTAATTATTTTAACAGGAGGCAGCAGGAGCACCATCACTGTCAACTACTGGATGGTGAGGATCACCTAACTGCAGGCTAACTCAATTTCCTCCAACTCAGCTGGGGAAACAAACAAGAGATTCCGCCTACATGTAGTCACTTTTCTCTACCTAGGGAGTATTAGAACACTCCAGTGCCTCCAGTGATAAAGGAAAGAATTACAACCTAAGTCACATTGGCTTTATCTTCCGAGGCTGCCTCTGGAATGCACACTCAGTGTGGTAGGAAGCTTCCAAGATGGCTCCCAGTGATCCCTACTTCCAGGTACTCATGCTCCTGTTTAATCCCCTGCCCTTGAGCGTGATGCAGATGTCACTTCCCAGATTGGGTAACTAAAAGACTCTGACTCCTGCCTTAATCACCCTCTCCACTTTTCTCACTTGCTCACACTGAAGGAGGCCGACTGCTACACTGTAAACCGATTCATGGAGAGGCGGACATGGCAAGAAACTGAGGTCTCCAGTCAACGGCTAGTGATGAACTGAGCCCCTCAGGCCAAGAGCCTGTGAGGAACGGAATCCTACCAATAACCATTTGCATGAGCTTGGAAGCTTGGATTTTTCCCCTAGCTGAGTTCTGAGATAAACTGCAGCCCCAAATGACACCTTCATTGCAGCCTTATGAGACACCCTGAATCACAGAGGAGCTGTGCCGGTGACACAGGGTAATAAATGTTTGTTGCTGTTTTTCCAGCCAGTAAGCATTCATTTCAAAACAGAAGACTTATAGAACAGAAAACTTCTGTGTGAATCTGCCACAGGAGGTTATAAAGTCAATAGTTATCTTGCAGAAAAATGGAAGAATCCAGACTTTATGCTAAACAAATAACCGAGTTCACTTAGGTTAAAAGATGCTTTCTAGAATGTTTATTTACTTAATTTTGAAAAAAATCTCTATAATGACATACTTTCTCTATCTCTAATCCATTAATTTTAATCAAATCATGATCACATCAAAGTAGTTCTTTGGGGTGCTGGCCAGCCACTCCATTGTTTTAAGATGTTGTTTTGGAGTAATTTGTTGTACAGGCATGGATGATAAACTAAGATGTATATTATCAGGGCAGGGAAGTTTCCAAAAGACTTATTTGAACTTATACCCCCTCAAGAGATAGGACATTTTCGGAATTCTGGAATTTGCAGGACCCCAGAACTGTACTAAAATTTCTACCTATATGACCTGAATATGGGTCTGTTTGGGTTCACCTGGCACTGAGAGTTCCATTCTTTTTCACGAGATTGAGTCTGAGAGACATTACCAGCAATGTAAACCAAAGTAAAACCATGTTTGATTCTTGGATGTTACTACTGCCAGCAATAAATGTGCCCCAAATGCACATAGCAAGGGCCTCTCCAGAATATTCAGTCTATTAAATAAATACCAGTTTTCTCCCTGACCTGTTAAAAATTGATTGATGACTAGTATTAGGCCTATAACTTCACTTTTAAGTTGATTAAACTGTTTTAGAGTATCTCTCTATTAATATAAATAGGCTACACTTCACTATTGTTATCAATTAAAAAATTATGCATGTTCCACATATATGGACTTTTTTTTTTTTTTTTTTTTTTTTTTTTGAGACAGAGTCTCGCTTTGTTGCCCAGGCTAGAGTGAGTGCCGTGGCGTCAGCCTAGCTCACAGCAACCTCAAACTCCTGTGCTTAAGCGATCCTACTGCCTCAGCCTCCCGAGTAGCTGGGACTACAGGCATGTGCCGCCATGCCCGGCTAATTTTTTGTGTATATATATATATTTTAGTTGGCCAGATAATTTCTTTCTATTTTTAGTAGAGACGGGGTCTCACTCTTGCTCAGGCTGGTCTCGAACTCCTGACCTCGAGCGATCCACCCGCCTCGGCCTCCCAGAGTGCTAGGATTACAGGCGTGAGCCACCGCGCCCGGCCTGGACTTCTAATTATGTGATGCATTATTGAAAAATCTAGGCCTTAGGCCACCCATCTAATGTTATTCTTAATTAATTAATTATTTAATAATATGTTCAGTCAAAGAACATTTATTGTCTTCCAGGGACTGGGGTTATGAAGAAGGCAAACTTCTGCCTTTAAAGATCTTAAAATAAACGAAATTAGTAATTATGTAATTAATCTCTACAATAGTTAGCATACTAGTTTTTGCTGTATCAAATTTATGGTAGTATATAGTTCAGATTCATTTTGGCAGCATTTATACTTTGAAAAATCAGTGTTTACAGTATAATGGTGCCTATTTTATTGCACTTCAAGGATAATTTGATTATGTCTCCATCGTTATGGGGTTTATAGTTGTTTCTTTGCTGTTATGACTCAGGAATGCAACCCACAACTATAAACTCTGTTCTAATAGAAAAATCTGATCTGGTTGAGGGTACGTTTTCTTGGAATGCACCACGGTGAAAGGAATGGCTGTTTAAAAGAGCAGTAAACTTTTGTATTGTACTCATCTAATTACAGAATTAGAAATATGAATGTTCAAGATCAAGGTATACATCTGAATAATTTTGAATATTACACTCAGGTATCTTCATTTCTGCTTTTGCAACACGGCAGACAAAAAGTAAACATATGCTGAAATGTTTTAAAGTGAATTACTGCATACCTGTTGTTCTTTATCAACTTCCCTAAGATGTCTGAAGATAAACTATATGTTTGAGCGGAGCGTTCTTCACACTGTAGTATTTATGAGGTTTCCGGGGTAGTATTTTCTGACATTCTTTGGTCTCTTTTTAAAGAAAGAATATATTTTGAAAAAACCTAAAATGATATTACAAAAGGAAAATGTTACAATCTCACAAAGAAACATATTTATATAAGAAGAATAAAGGTTTTGAAGCAGTATTAATTAATTGATATATATTCATTTGTGTTATGGATTGCTGAGTACTTCACACACTACACTTCTTCTCTATCAAAGTGAATCAACTATTGGCAGTTGATCAAGAAATTCTTGGTTGTAATCATCAAACAGTTATGATGAAATAAGATTTGAAGGAGCCAGACAGAGCAGTGTCTTTCAAAGTTTTTTTGGCAGAACAAAAGGTCCTATGGTTCCCATGCCTGTTCTTTCCAGTGCAAAGGTGAACATAAATAATTAAAGTTTTTGGATATGTGTTACTTGTATGTCGACAATAAAAATAACAAAAATAAGACCCTCTTGGTACTACTCGTAGGCACTGGATCTTATTTCAGAGGCATAGATATTGACTGACTTAGCATTATATACTGAAAGCTATTCTTTTGGCTCAACAGTCTCATGAATTATCATATTCTATTATTACAACTGAGTAATCCTGATTTTTCTTTTCTTTTTTTTTTTAGACACGGCATCTATCACTGAGGCTAGAGTGCAGTGGTGCAATCATAGCTCTCTGAAGCCTCAAACTCCTGGGCTATTTAAAATTTTTTTGGGTAGAGATGGGGGTCTCACTTTGTTGCCCAGGCTAGTCTCAAAACTCCTGACCTCAAGTGATCCTCTGATCTTGGCCTCCCAAAGCGCTGGTATTACAGGCATGAGCCACTGCGCCTGGCCGAAAATCCTGATTTTTAATGGTAAATATTCTGTAATGAAGTTACAATTAATTCATATGGACAATTTAGTTCAAACGGTTACAACTGTTTCCAACCCAAATTATTCTGTAGGTAGGTAATTGTATTCTTAACCAATCCTGCCTCATGGAAACAATAGCATAACATGCAAGTTTTCCCTCTTTTCTTATCCATTCTCAACACTTCCTATTCCCTTGCCCACTTAATTTTTTCTCTTTAGCACATATCATTACCTAAGGTAATACATATTTTACTTACCTTATTTGTTGCCTAAATTCCCCACTAATTATATGTTTCAATGGCAGGCATTCTTAACTCTTTTGTCTACTGTTGTATCCCTAGTACCTAGAAGAGTTCCTAGGAATAAGTGTTCAATAAGTATTGATCAAATAATTTAATGTTCAGGATGCCTCTGTGCTTCCTTAATTCCTGTCTCCATATCCATTACTCCTGGCAAAACTCACTATTACTAACCCAACTCAAAATGTCCTAAAATTTAAATGAATGCTTTCCTAGTATGATAAATACCTATCTCAAACTAAAAACTAGCCTTATGCTTAATAGTGAAACATTAATTTATGCTACTGTAAGGATTAAGATAAGGATGCCTACTAGCTCTGTTGTTAATTAGTATTGTTCTGGAGGTACTAGCTAATGAAATTAGATATAAGAAAGAAATGAGAGGTATAAATATCGGGAAAGAAGAGGCAAATTTTATGTGTAGATAACATGACTGTATACTTAGAAAACCCTATAAAATATTATAAAATAAAGAGAATTCACTAAAACTATAGGTTACTAAATGGGATATAAAAATCTTTTCTATATGCAAAATAAAATGACTTAGAAAATAGATGAAAATATCCCACTTGTTATATCAGTCCCCCAATTAAAAATATGTGACATAGGTTTCATATGAATAATATGAAGAAAACTTTAAAATTACTGAGATAAAAGAAGATTTATGTGAGTGGAAAAACATACTTTGTTCTTGAATATCGTAAGAACATAGAATATAAAGATGTAAATTCTTTCCAATTTAATCTATGTAATCAAAGTATTCCCAATAAAATGCCAAGAGTAATTTTTTTTTGAAATTTGACAAAATGATACCAAATTTATCTAGAGAAATAAATATGAAAGAATACAAAGGAACTGGAAAAAGAATGATGAGAAGGGACTACACCTCTATCAGACATTGAGATATACAAAGTAATTAAAAGAGCCTAATACTAATGCTTTAATAGACAGATCAATATATTGAAATAAAGAGTTCAGAAACAAAAACAAATACACATGGAAACTTAGTATAAGATAAAGGTGAAGACAGCAGACTATTCAATAAAGGATAAGAGGACAACAGGCTAGAATACATATGGAAATCAAAACAAAAGTGGATTCTTATTGCATTTCTTCCACTAAAATAATTACTGGATGGATTAAAAATGTAAATGTTAAGAAAAAATATTAAATGTGGAGTATGAAAAGACATAAAGCCTAGAACCATAAAGGAAATAATTTATAAAAATTACTGCATAAAAATTTAAAACTTCTGCATAACAAAAAAATCATAAAGTTCAAGGAAATATTACAAACTGGGGGAACTATTTTCAATGCATAAAACAAAGACCTAATTTCCATAGTTTACAAAGAACTCTTAAAACAACCCATTTGTAAAATGGGTAAAGGATATGGACGCATTACAGAACAAGCACATTACAGGAACACAGATGACCAAGAAATACAAAAGATGTTCAGTCTTACACATAATGAAATACAAATTAAAACAATTAGATTTGATTTTTCATCTACCAGAATAGAAAAATTTAAAAAATCATATGAAACATACTATTGTTATTGTAACCATGACTAATAATACTGATAATGAATACTTTAAAAAATAAAAGAATGAAGCATATCTCATTATGTGTAGATGTATATATGTAAAGATCTCTAAGACATGTTTATTTTCCAATCAATGTCTACATGTTGCTCATTACCTTCCATAATGAAAGGAGTTAAAATCCTGTTTTTAAGATTTAAGGCTTTTGGTACTGTGGTAGGCTGAATAATGGTCCCCTAAGGCTGTCCATGTCTTAATCTGCAGAACCTGTGAGTGTTACTGTATATAGCAAAAGGGGCTTTGCAGATGGGATCAGTTTCAGGATCTCGAGGTTGGGAAGATTACCCTAAATGATCCAGATTATCCATGATGGCCTACTGTAGTCACATGGGCCTGTCTGAGAGAGACACAGGAGGAGTCACAGTTACAAGGCCGTGTGATGATGGAAGCAGCGAGAAGCAGAGTCAGAGGGAGAAGATGCTGCGCTGCTGGCTGTGAAGACGGAAGAAGGGATCACAGGCCAAAGAATACAGGCTTTTCTAGAAATTAGAAAAGGTACGGGAGTAGATTCTCCCTTGGAGCCTCCAGAAAGAACCAGCCCTGCTGACATCTTGATTTTAGCCCCATAAGACTCATTTCAGACTTCTGATCTCCAGAGCTGTTAAGAGAATAAATTTGTTTTGTTTTAAGCCCCTGAGTTTGTGGTAATTTGTTATAGCAACAACAGAGAACAAATACAGGCACCTTAAAAAACATCATGAATTAAATGAGACTAAAAGCAGGCTATTAAATGTAAATGAAGTGCAATGTTATAAATTTCAAGAAGTCAAAGAAGAATGGTGAGTTAAAACACTTTGGGGGAAGTATCCTAGTTCTAGAAACTGGCTTGCGTTACCTCGCCTATACTGTATCTAGGAAAAAGATGACGAACCCTGACAGCTGGTAGGACTGTTCGCTTTGGAAAAAGGGCTGGAGAAGACATCACTCTCTCATAAGCACTCAATGCAGAATTTTTTTTAAAAAAAGCAAGTATGCTGGCTCTCATGCAGGGGCGATGGTGGAAGCATGCCTGGAGGCTGCAAAAGCAGGGTGGACAGAAAGGAAGATGTAGTAAGGGGAAGGGGTGACAAAGAGGTGCCAGGTAGGCGGCAAGGTTATGAAATTAGTTACACAGAGCAAATAAGTTAATTGAGGAAACAGGTAAATATATTTAGAATCATGGAGCCAAGTTTCTTACTGCCTGAAAGAATTTTACTTACATAGACAGGAGGGAAGGCTGGAAAGAACTAGGTCAATAGATAGTGTCAACGCATGCTGAAGGCTGGCTAGTGAATGTAAGTTGATAAGAAACAGGGTTTGCTATAACATCAGAATGTCTCTTCCCAAAACACTAATCAAATGCAAAGGGAAAACAGGTGACTTCGTGGAGAAACCTGGCAGACACCAGACTGAACAAGGGATCAAGGTTCATGTCACCAGTGGTGGGACAGGTGGACCTCATGTGTGTCTATGGGCACGGAGAAGGTCACAGCATCATTTCTGTGATCTTCCCACCAGGAGCACAGCCAGAGTCTAGGCAAAAGAAAACATTAGCTGGATCCAAAATTCAGGGTCTTCCTACAGAATGAAAGGCCTGAACTTTTAAACATAAACTCGTTGAACAAAGTTAATAGAATGTTAAATGTATAGAAAATCTCTTCCCAAAGCTTATAAATATGGTATTATACAGGTAAGATGATCTTAGGACTTTCGAAAACACTATTTCAAACATTTTATCTACTTTTAAGATTATGTGTCCCAATTTTTTTGCTTCAGAAATTCGGTGACTCCAAATATTGACAAAGAAGAATTAACACTGATTAAGAAGAGAGGTAGTAGTATACTATAGAAGAGAAACAGGCTGTGAGGCAAGATATCTGAGTTATATATGCAGCTCTGTCAATACAACTAGGTGTTGGGTCTCAACTGACTAAGGTAAGAAATTAGCTGATTTCTCAATGACTTCTAAGGTCCAGTCCAGCACTAAAATCCATGAGCAAAATCTAACATATATATGAGAGAAATTTCTAGCTTTATTTAATAGCATGAAAATGTGCCATGTTCAAAATTTAGGTAGTTATAGACTAGCTATGTAGGTTTTGGTAATTTAACAATTTTATATTTTATTTTTGATAAAAAGCTAGAATTCATTACCAGATGGACACCCCAACTGCCTTCAGGATAAGAACCTGTGCCTCTCTACTTCCACCAAGCGTTGGCAAACATAATGTACTGTACTGCATACAGGACAGTTTAACGTGGGTTCGAGGAAGGGCTATAAATCATTACACAAGTGCTGATTTTTAGCTCCCCATCACCACATTTCCTTTCAATTTTCAGTGTTTATTACTTTTTACTAGACTTTTCATTCTATTTTAATAAAATTATACTGAAACACCTGACATTTAATATCTCTTACACATTAGAATGTTCCTTTTGTTCATTCAGTCAACACATATTTGAGTGCGTACTATGTGCCAGGAACTGTGTGAGGTGTGGGGATACAACGATGAACACAAACAGAAAAGTTTGTTTTTGTACAGCTTATGTCGGTAATAAACTGATCACATAGTGCCTATTCTAAGTGTCTTAAAGGAGATACAAGTTTGTGAGGATATATAACAAAGAAACCTGATTCCAACAGCAATCTGGGAAGTTATCTTTACAAAAGTGCTGTCTAAGCTGAGATATGAAGTGTCAGTAGCAAGAGGAGATGAAAGGCAGGAGGAAACATTGCAGACAGAGATAAAAGATAGTGCCAAGGCCTGGTGGGTAGAGGAGGCCAAAGGGCTGAAGCCCAGGGAGAAGTGCCAGCGGTTTCAGATAGGTCTTGAGAAGCAGGTGGGGGAGAAGAGCAGCAAGGCCTTGGGAAGGCATATTTATGATCCAGATCATTATTCCAAGGGCAATGGGAAGCTGGCAATAAGCAAAAGAGGGAGGCTGGGGAGGGATGGCATAACTGGCTCTGCCTTCTGAAGGGGTTACTCTGGCTGCAGCATGGAGAAGAGAATCAAAAAAAGCCATAGGGGATGTGGGGAGACCAGAGAGTAGGCTGATGACCTACTGAGACCTGCAGAAAGCTGATGATGGTAGCTTAGACTAAGAGGTCAGTGACAATGAAGAGATGTAAAATATGCCCAGGAAACACCACCACCAGGGCTGGGTGATTCAGTGGATGTTGGGGTGAGGGATAGGGTCAAGGAGGAATCCTAGTTACAATGGAAGAGGTCCCAGTTGGGGTTGGGTAGTGGGATTGGTTGGTCTTGTGCATGTTGAATCAGAGGTGTCTGCGTGATATTAAGAAGCTATGTCATTCAGTGAGCTGAAAATATGGGTCTAGCTCAGAAAAGAAGGGTCAGCTGAAGAGATAAAGTTGGGAGTCAAGAGCAGATAGCTGGCACTTGAAGCCGTGGGCATGGATCTGATCCTAGTATTAGATTACAGGGGGGACTGGCGAGAACAGACACCGAGCTTTGAGGATCTCTAATATTAAGGAGGCTGGGAGCAGAGGGTAAGCAAGAATGGCAGTAGGAAAAGCAGAAGAGTGTGAGGGGTGAGGGGTGTGGTCCCAGAAGCCCAGGGAAGACAGTGTTTTAAGAGTGATGGGGGCAGTAGTGTCAAATGTTGCTGAGACTGAGCAAGATGAGGCATGGAAATATGTGATTAGTGGTTTTGGTTTTAGCAGAGATGAGGAGGGAAGCCAGAATGGTTGAGGACAAGAGACAAGGAATAGATGCATTGAATAGGGCAATTCTTTAAAGTTTGCCTGTCAAAGGGGATAAGGGATTAGACAATAACTGGAAACAGAAGGGAAATGTGGGGTCAAGGGAGACTTTTTTCTTTTCTTTCTTTTGTGATGGGAAACTCGAACATGTTTAAAAGCCATAGCAAAGTGCTGAGATGGAATAGGTGATTATATAGGAGGGCATGGATGACTGCTAGCCTGGGGTTTTTGATGAGTGGGGATGGGATCCAAAGCATGGGGAGGGAACAGCCTTGGAGAGGAAGAAGGAAGCTAAGATGGGTACAGGTGTAGGGAAGGCTTGCAGCTTTTGTAGCTGGAGATTGAGGGATTCCCATGCGATAGCTTCAAGTTTCTCTATGAAGTGACAGCACAAGGTGGGGAGGATTGGAGATCAAATTTGAGCAAAGTGGAGGTTTATGATCTGCAGTCTCCTACAGACCCTTAGCAAACTGCAGCAATTCTACTGTGCTACTTGGGTCAACTGGGGTTTTACCTCATGGAAAAAAGAGAAAAAATAAGGGCTGGGGGTTTAAGAGATTGCTAAGGGTACAGATGTGTAGGGGCCAGTGCACAATGACCCCTGAATAGCTTGGTGACAGACTGGGCTATCAGCACCCAGGCACTTACTATCAAAATGATCAGCACAGGGATGTTCATTTGTCTCCATCTCAATTTGCCTCTTTTGGAGCTTCTTTAAAAAATAACAAAAGAAAGAGTAGGGAACAGAGCTTCAATTCCTACATGACTCCTTTCTCCTCACTGGGAAGAAGGTTCTTGATTCTTTTGTTCTCCAGTACAGCCAATTTTAAAGCTCTTGCTATAGTTCTATTCTAGAGGTACTGTCGTATTTATACCTAAGAAAGCTAAGGGGCATCTTTCAATTTTTAGCTTGTTAACAGCATGGTGTTTATGTAGCCTGTTTACCTGGTTTAAAAGTTACAATTCTCAAAATAAATACTAAAAATACTGTATTTTTATCTATGGAGATCATAAAATTCATATAATCCTTTTTTAGTTTTTATTTAAAAAAATATGAAATGTTTCATAAATTCGCATGTCATCCTTGCACAGAGGCCATGCTAATCTTCTCTATCATACCAATTTTAGTGTATGTGCTGCCAAAGTGAGCACAAAATTCATATAATCCCTTTTAAAAACGTATTCATATTGAATAACAGAGAAAGTAAAAACAAAATAAGACTGTCTATGCTCAAGTGGGGGAAGGGCATAAGCAGGAAAACCAATTAGGAAGCAACTGAAATAATCCAGGCACCAGATGATGGTGGCCTGGATCAGGGTGGTGACAGTGGGCGTTGAGAGAAATAGTAGAATTGTAAATCTATTCTAGGTACATTTTGAAGGAAGTGCTGACAGGCTGAGGAATGATAAAAACAGGAGTCAAGTAGCATCAAGGATGGGGCAACTGGAAGAATGGAGTTTCCAGTAACTGCAGTGGGTTAAGAGTGTAGGAGGTGCAGGGTTGGGGGATTATTAGGAGCTCAGTCTGGGCCAGGCTGCGTTTGAGATGCCTTAGATTTCTAAACAGAGATGCAGTAAGCAGTTGAGTACATACACGGGTCTGGAGTCCGAAAAAGGGGCCAGGGTTGGCCATACACATTTGGGGCTCACTGGCATTTAGACAGGCTTTGAGTCCATGAGACTGGATGAATTCATCTGAGTGTAGACAGAAAAAAGGCTCAAGTTCATGTTCAACCATGAAAAACTGGTCTGAAAAAAAGTTAACTGTTGACATAAGTTTGGCAACGACATGTTAGAGCACTAAAGGGAAACTGTGGACAAAGAGCCCCAAGTTTGGGCGAGGGTGTTGGGAGGAGACAAATACAGAGAAGACATTTCAAAACACTTGAGATTCCCACGGGCTGGGGATAGGGAAATGTTAGCGCTAAGGTTAAAAGGAAAAGCCAAACCAAAGCAAAATAGCAAATAGGTAGATTCAAAATTGAAGGTATAAGATTCAGATATAAAAGAAAAATATAAACGAAAGCCTCCAGGTGGAGGTGAAAGCGGCGGCCGTCTGACCGTGGGCTACCCGAGGGCCTGCCCTTCCCCTCGCCGTACCCGGGCACGGCATGGCACGGCATGCACTCGGTCGCTTCGGGGCCGCTCCTGGCCCACTGACCCCAGGCGACCCAGGCCGTCGGCCGCTGGGTTGGGTTCCGGGCCCGGCGGAGCAGTGTGGACTTGCGAACGTGTGAGTCGCCGGGGCGCAGGGCCACACTTTCCGAGCAGGGCAGACTGCTCCTCGCCAGGCCGCGCTCTACAGGGGCAAACGCCGGAGGACCTGGCGACGTTCCCCCCGAGTGAGCAGCGAGGTGGGCAGGGGTGAGGACTGAGTGATGGAGCGACACCGGAAGCCCAGAAAGAGTGTACCAGACGCCTCCAGTCCGGGCCGGACAGGGTAACAGGCTGCGGGTCTCGACAGAAGAGGCGGCTGGGCTGTTACCTGCTCCGCGCGGCTCCAGCGGCTGCGCCAACCCAGCGGGCTCCCGGCGCGGGCGCGTCGCCATGGAAACCCCGGCGCAGGGCCTTCTGGGACAGAACGGCTGGTGGGGTGGGGTGCGCGCACGCGCACTTAGGGCTGCGCGCGCCGTGGCCGAGAGGCTCATCGAGCGTTTGGAGATCAGTCTGGCTTCGTCTCTTCCCTCCGTGTAGGGAAAATGAGTTGCTGGTGTAGACGGTCTGCAGCCGAGCCTCCTGCCGCCCTCCTTGGCGCTCAGGACCCTGCCTTCGCCTCTGGCCGCACCGGGAGCGAACGAGCGAGCCGTTCGTTCACGCGCCGGTGTTCTGAGCCTGGGCCCAGCGCTCTCCTCAGACTCTGCCGCCGTTGGGTGGCTTCAGTTATGCCCGCCCGTTGGCTGCGGGCAGACAGGTGTAGACACCCGGGACGTGGGTGGACAGAGAGCAGAGTGTCCCTGTTAACCTCTTTTCGTAAAGACGGTTTTTGTTGTTTTTGGTGAAACAATGTGATCACAAAACAATGCATGTTTGGTGTAGAGAATTGAGAAATGTACAGGGAAGTACAAAGAAAAAGTAAAAAATCACCTAGGTGATGGAATTATCAGTGCTTTTTAATAACCGCATAGAAATGGGATAATTTACGAACATTTTAATTGTTTCATTTTTTATCACCTAGGTGATGGAATTATCAGTGCTTTTTAATAACCGCATAGAAATGGGATAATTTACAAACATTTTAATTGTTTCATTTTTTTTTTTTTTTTGGTGGCATTGTATCAATGCCATGCGGAATATCCTTGCAGATGAATCTTTGAGGTCATCACTGACTCTTTCCTTAGGATAAATTCCTACGGGTGAAGTTGCAGAGTCAAAGCATATGCCCACTTTGAGGGTTTCTGAAGGTAGATGGAAATTGCCTTCCAGACAAGTGTTTCCAACTTTTGGCCTGAATTGGAGATTCTCTTTTTAAATTTTTTTTTTTGGCCCATTTTATTGTCAAAAAATTGGCATCTTTAATTGTATTCACTTCTTTGTAAGAGGGATAGACATATTTTCTTCTCTTTGGTGGCATTTGTCATTATTTTGTGGTTTGCCTTTTCCCACCTTTTGCCCATTTTTAAACTTGGTGTTCATCTTTGTATTAATAAAAACTGATTTGTGAGAATTTATGATGTATGAAAACCTGGTTTGTGATATATGTTGCAAATATTTCGTTTGTCAATTACCTTTGATTTTGTTTACAATGTATTTTGGTATTTATATAGAGTAAGATTTATCACATTTTCCCTTTATAGGTTTTACATTTGGTTTTTATGTAAGAGAAACAGTGTACATTCTTCAAACAGAATGTTTAATTCTCCTTTGGTAGGGCTTGGTTGGGACAAGCTTTCTGTCCACCATCCCTTCCTTCATCTGCTGTTAGAGTGCCCACCCTCGATTTTGGTAGGCCATGCATTTCTAGAACCTTAGGTGAGGCATTATCCATATAAGATGGGTGCTGGTTGTTTTTGGTGGTGATGGTGGCCTGGGCAGCATCTCCAGTGGGGCAGACATTAGACAAGTGTCACCCTAGACCTGACATTTCTGGCAAGATGAGCTGATCTTGGTGGCTGGTGGTGCTCCCATGACTGTAACAACAGTGACTGTTGTTAAGGGAAATCCCTACCCTGGTGCTCAGGACTGGAGGAACTGAAAAGTGGAGGTTCCTCAGCACTTTTTGTATCTTAATGGTCTCCTCTTTTTCTACCAGCTTTTCCCAGTGTCTGCAGGCATGATAAATATGAATCTGTTTCAAAATGAATGGTCTTTGCTTCTACTTTTGAAGGGGATGTTCTTTTGTATCTGTGCATATATGGAAGAGGAAGAGGCCCTTGAGGTACACAGCTAAAGCAGTGGCCTTTTTGTTATGGCAATCATCATCATATGTGTAGTAAACATATACCTTTATTACTCAGTATTAGTTTCCTAGGGATGCTGCAACAAATTAAGGCAAACTTTTTGGCTTAGAGCAGTAGAACTTTATACCCTCATACTTCTGGAGGCCAGGTGAATCAAGGTGTCTGCAAGTCTGTCCTCCCTCTAAAGGCCCTAAGGGAGAATTCTTTGACTCTTCCAGCTTCTGGTGTTTCTTGGCTTGTGGTAGCACCACTCCCATCTCTGCCTCCATCTTCACATGGTATACTTCTCTGTGTCTCTGTGTGTCTTCTCTTTAAGGATAACAGTCATTGGATTTAGGGGTCACCCTAAATCCAGGATGATTTTATAACAAGATTGCCAACTAATTACATCTGCAAAAACCCTATTTCCAAATAAGGTCACATGCTGAGGTTTTGGGTGAAGTTGAATTTTGGGAACATTATTCAACCCACTATAGTTACTATGGTAACTATAGTATGGTAATCACTATGGTAATCACTCCCATCATTCTGTATAATAAACGTATGCCTTTATTTGTCATTTTAGTTTACCCATAAAGTTATGTAAATCAAAACATAACATCTGGTGTCATTTATTATAGGATCATCTGGGGATCTCTGTGAAGTTTGTAGCCAATTCCTCATACTTTTATAATCAAAATTAGCTAAATCAAAAAGTGTTGTTATTTGACTTACACAGCAAGCACTAGAGATGTTAAATGATTGGCTGCCTGCATCTTCGCTAGATTACACAGCTTCTTTCTGAAGTGGATTTTGTAAGTCAGAGAATTATTGAGCTTTATTTTAAGACTGGTTTGGAATGTTTGGTATTCCTATTAATTATCTTGAAGCTCACTTGTGTCACTGTAATAAATTAAAAGGAATCTTTCAGCGAGAGTATTCAAATTTCTAATTTGTACATTTCCTATGGTCATTTTTTAAAAGGATAAACTTGGCTCATGCCTGTAATCCTAGTACTCTGGGAGGCCGAGGCAGGAGGATCACTTGAGCTCAGGAGTTCGAGACCACCCTGAGCAAAAGCAAGACCCTGTCTCTACAAATAAAATAAAAGCATAAACTTAAAAAAAACAAACAATTCATAGTGAAAAAAGGGAGCACTAGGAATTGGAGGGTAGCATCGCAGGAGCTTCTCTTATGTGGTGTGGAGGGAAATGGGTCGGGTTCAAGTCTTGGATACGTCATTTCCTGTTCCCATCATCTCCAGTTCTGTGTCCTCATTGTGAGTAGGGATAATATGCAATCCAGTTTTAGGGTGGTTGTACAGATAAAGGAGTGGTTTATGCAAAGCACCTGGAGCAGATCTGGCACATGGACAACACCTAAAAATTGTTAGCTGTTATGTCAGTAGGAAATTTGTTTCTCCCAGGGCTTGCAGATGGAGGGGGTGTCATTACTGAAGGAAGTTTTCAGTCTATCTGATCATGGGATGTATATTCGCTAGCATACAGGAGAATCCAGCCATGGTTTATAGTTTATGTTACTAACTTACAAAGCCATTAGGAAATTTGCCTGGCTTATAACTTTTTCAATAATATTTGGAGAAAAATAGCATGCTTACATGGCAGACTTTAAGGTGTGAAATATATATTTTTTTGTATAAAAAATAGTACATACTATAGAAAATTTGAAAATACAGAAAATAATAAAAGTAAAATGATCTATAATTTTTGGTGGGCTTTAAAATAAAATTTACAATTGTAGTGACTTAAATTTGGAGAACCATTAATCATCTTAAACAAGGACCTAACTTTTGGAGTCATGTTGCATGTTGAAGCCAAAAGTTAAATTTTGGCAGTTAATTATTCATCATGATGTAAATGAATTTGATCTGCAGTCTGGGGCCTGGCATGTTTCTTCTCCTCACAGGCACCCACCTGACGAGAGGAAGAAAACAGGCGTCTGGGACTCTGGTTAAGGGGGTGGATGCAGAAGCCGGAGAGATCCCTTCCTGGTCC
Source organism: Varecia variegata (assembly GCA_028533085.1). NCBI lineage: Eukaryota > Metazoa > Chordata > Mammalia > Primates > Lemuridae > Varecia > Varecia variegata. The sequence goes on along the minus strand of CM052436.1, from coordinate 4,214,635 downwards.
AGGAAAGCAGTGCCATCTCCATGATGAGTAGCAAGGGACTTTAAAGAGAGAGAAAGAGAGGCTGAGAGACTCAGTTATCTAAGAGTACTAACCATCTGCCAGGTGCTTCTTGAAAGACTAGGTCTTTAATGGCCTTGGTCTTGACTTTGAAGCCTATCAGAAGACTTTGGGCAGCTAGCTTTTGGGCTTCTTTATTAAATTTGCATTCCTTCTAACTTTTAACACAATTCAAATTACCTATATAAATAAGACAGGATTGAACCAGTTATAAACAGGTCATCTCCCCCCCCCCCCACCCAAATCTTTAAAATAGGACAATTTGCTTGTTGCAGTCATCAGTACGGAAAAGCCAGCCGCTATTTCCCTGCCTTCCCTGGGATGTCAGTGAAACCTTACAGGGCCCATGGCTGATCAGTTTCTGTTCTTTAGGAGAAACAGGTGGTAAAGAGAAAACTGCAAACAGGCCAACTCATAAAGGAATTTCTATTGTATGACAGTTTACTGAATTTTTTTTTTTTAATCTGCCAGAAAATTTTAAAACAAGGAAGCTGCTCTTTATTTAAAGGCGTCTGGGGCTATTCTGACCCTTTCAGTTTGTTTGCCAAAAGCCCTGAAAACCAGCCTCACTCTGGACTGAGGTGGTGTTTTCTGGGCTTCTCCAGCCCCAAAGAGCTCCTCCCTCCCTCCTTTTCGCCTCCTTCTCCTCTGTTACCCCGGGCCCCACCTCCCTTCGCCCCAAGGCATCTCGGCTCGGGTCTCTGATTGGTGCGCAGCGCAGCCTGGCCTTTTAGGGACTGTTGTCGGGCATTTAAAGTGATAGGGAAAGGGTCCAGTGGCTGCTTTTATCAACCAATGAAGTATTTTCCTGACAGATCCCAAAATATTCCTGGGCCAATGGAGGGGGAAGCCCAAGATGCCTCTGTTGCTCCTCGGAGAGGCAGAGCCTCTTAAGTTGGAGCAGGCGGGCAGGAGCTCAGTGGAGACCTGGGCCGCCGCCAGCTCCGACCTGGCACTTGCTCGCCCGCGTCACTGTCAGGATTTGTCTAGCGACGCGTTCCCTAACAGGGGTGTGTTGGGGGGAGTCCTCTTCCCGACTTTCGAAATGGTTATCAAAGTGTTTGTTGCTACATCTTCCGGGTCCATAGCGGTAGGTGTCTGGTGGCCTCTGCGGGTCTTTCTTCCTAGGCTATTTTCTGAATAACTAACTCAGGGTTGGAAGCAGGAGCTGGGATGGCCAAGCGTTGGCCTTAAGTATCTTTTTTTGTGTGTAAGTCACCTGTGGCTCTGCAGTAAGCGTGTGTGCCCTTTGCCTTCCGCATTTGTTTTCATGGTGTTGAAAAAGCATGTAAAGTGTGTAATCCAGATAGCTGGGAGTGAGAGGGGATTTGAGGACAGAGGCGTGCTTGGTGCTGGAGTTCTTAACACAGGATTTGGTTGCATTGCATTGATATAGAATCTCAGACTTTTTTGAGTGTTTCTGCAACTTAAACTAATTTAAAGTTGCAAATAAATGACACTTTGTATAACACTGCTTGGAGCGGATGATGAACCAGATTGCTAAAATGACTCCTGGATGTAATGACTTGTATATGTGATGTAACCACACCGAAAGTGTAAAGTTAGCATGTGTAATACTATTATATGAGGAAAATGATGTCACAGTGACCAAGGCGAACATCTTTACGGCAACAGTTGTAAATGTTCCAGGCGTTCAAACAGCCTGAAAATAGGAGCTAACAGCCGAGCTCCTTAGTATTGCTTTGTCTGATTTCCTTGAGAACATCCACCTCTCCAATTCTGGCCTTCATTCTGTGCAGGTTAGAACTGCCTTAAGAAATAGGAGTAACAGAGTGACTCATTTCAACGTGGAGATGGTTCAGGCTTTGATTTTGGGCTCGAACCTGTAGCGTCTGTCTGTCTGGGACTGATATTTTGACCAGCATTTTAGCAGAAGTTAGGAAGTCTGTGGAGAGAAAACAGCTTTTTTAATCCCAAGGGGTTGGAGACCAGTGAGGGGGCTGTTTCCTTTTATATCTGGTTCCTGGAGAATCTCAGGTTGCAGCTCGGATTTCAGCAGTCACTTAGTCAGAGATGATACCCTAAGCCAGCCACTGGCTGGGGTGACAGCCCCAAAGGCAGCCACTCCCAGTCCTGAAAGTTCACGCGGTTTCTAGAGAGGGTGAGAAGAAAACAAGACAAGATAGCTTGGTCGTCCCTTCTGAGCACAACTGATCAGTGATTGTTTTAGTGATCTCTAGAACAGCATGGCAGAAAAAGATGCGTATCAATTGCAAATGTAAAACTCTCCAAAATCTTTTGTGGCTGTTGATGACTGCAGAAACTATTAGTTAATGTATACTGAGTACATTTTTGGATTATTTAGATAAAAAATAATTTTTGGAGGAAAATAGCTTTGATAGGCTTTGTGTATGTTGTTGACGCTGAAAACTTTTGTCGCTTACTTCTGTGTATTCTGTAGACTTGGTCTGTGGGGACCTATGTATTCTTCAGAAGACAATGAATACATTTATGGATTTCTTAGGTTTATTTGTTGTCCTACCTTCTTGAAGTTTGGGAGCATAATTTAGTCAGCCTTGGAGGAACTGGGGAGGCACCATTCATTCCAGGATCTTGGAAAAGCCAAGTTACTTCTAATTCCCTAAGCAAATGTTTCAGTGCTGCTCATAGCTGTGTGACCTTGGGAAAGGTATTTCACCTTGTTAAGCCTCAATTTCCTTGTCTGTAAAATGAGGATAAGAATAGTACCCACCTCAGAGTGTTGTCATGAGGGCTTATGAAATAACATGCTCGGGTGCCCGGCATGGTGTCAGGTGTTTAATAAGAGCTCAAGACATATTATTAGTTATAGTTAATGTTATAATTACCAGCTACTGTTAGTTAATATTAGTTGCTACTATAATTTTATAGTTATTGTTAATTGATTTTAATTAGCATTGCAGTTGTTACAATTATTATATTAACTATAATTATTAGCTAATATTATTTAGTAAATCTGGGTCTGTGATCATTATGTGTCCAAAGAATTGTCCAAAACCTCATAAATGGAAAAATTTCTGTCTTATCCTAAAGAGTGAGAACTGACTATCCCCATGGTGCCGGTGCTAATGACATGTTGTGGGTGAGGAATTTCACCCAAAGGCTTCGGCAGGAAGAACCCTGGAGCAGCTTCTCTCACTCTTGCTGCATGTGTGGTGGTTGGACTGCAAAGCCTTTCCTACTCATTTCTTCAGCTTACATATTTTAAAAATGGATTCTTGCCTGACGCCTAGTCAAGGAGGGCATTCTGATATCTGTTGCATGAATGGAGTAAATAAAAAAGGAAAAACGAATTTTAATCTCTTTCTGAGGAATTAAATACATGCAGCTGTGTATCATAGCTCTATTTTAACAGTTGACTCTAAAGAGCGGTGACACATTTTTATCACATTCCAGAGAGGTTTGAGTTGAGACCGTGGGGAGCAGGAGAAGGCGTATGACTTCCTGTACCACCCTCTTCTCTTTCCGAAGGCCATTGCCACGCTGCGGGTAGGGGGAGGGCAAAGGGAGAGAGGACAGTCCCTGCTGCCTCCAAGATGCACAGCCTCCAAAACTACGGAACTATGATCTTTAAGGACGGTCCTTCATGGTATCTCCTAAGTTTCTCAGTCCTTTCTCTGTCTTAATTGACAGTGCAAATATGGTAGGAAAAATAGGACTGTCAAATTAGATTGATCTGGATATAAATCTTGGAAAATCCATTAATTCATTGGAGGCTCAGTGTTATTTTAAAATAGTGATCAGAATACCTACCTGGATGGCGAGTGTGACCATGTGATGGGATAATGGTGTGCTGGGCATCTGACAGTGCAGGTTCTTGCCCTATGGTACAAAATGCTTTTCCGTGCATCATCATCTTCAGTTCTCATCAAAACCCCATAAGGATGGCAGCATTGTATCCATTTTGCAGATGAGGAAATTGAAGATCAGAGCTCTTGCTCAGATAGCACCCTTCTAGGATGGAAACACAGGTCGTCTCTGACTCAAATCCAGTGTGCTTTTTACTACAGTAGAGTGACCTCAGCTGGAAAGGCTCCTAACTGTACGAGACAATAAACAGGAGGTGCCAAGTGAGTGGCACCAAGAGGCACTGCTGTTGGATTCTTCCGACACATTACAGTAGCTAACAGTGGCTGGGTGACTTCAGGACAGAGAACTACATTTTCTTATAAGTAAATGTAACAGGATAGGAAAATAGAGCCCTCCGAGTCTCTGCAGAGGTCCCAAAGGCTCCAGATAGTGATACAGACCCCAAGTACCCCCAGATCCTACAGAGCCACTGCCCAAGACAGACAGTGCAGCCTGTGGGGCCAGCATTGGCCATGGCACCCTGCAGGACAGAGAGGGGACGAGGGGAAGAGGTGGAGAGAAGGAGTGTGTCTGTGATAAGAACTGCTGGGGTGCTCTGCACACCCCTTGCCTGGGCCATAAAGGGAGGAGTCCTCTAAGAGCTGATGCTGTGTCCTTGGGGCACCTTTTGGGGCCAGAGGGGCTCCTTAGTAGGGACCCCCAAGGGGGAGAGAGACCCCCATGCTGGAGTCAGGGTATTGAGGTGCTACAAAGGCAACAGCCCACATGCTCCCTTCACTCTGCCCTCTCCTGGGGTCGACCCTAACACCCTCAACTGTGGGCCCCCAGCCCAGGCAGAACTCAAGAGCCCCAGATGGCCTGATGAGCAATGCACTCGGGCCACTTTAAGTGAATGGTGTTTGGGGAGGACAAGGGCAAACAGCTTTTATTTTATTTTTTCCTCTTTTTTCTTTCTTTTGGAGGTGGACACTGAGAAATAGCACTTAACACAATGCCATGCTTCCAGCAGGCACTTCACTTCCCTGGATGCCATTGTATGATCTTCCCCTCTCAATAAACTTAATTTATTATTTCTCCATCTCTGTTTGCCTTTCTAATAGAAGAAACATAAGTCAGGACTTTTGGAAATTGTTTCCCATCTATTCAGAAATTGCAGAATAAAATAGAATCCTTTTTCTACCCCATTTCAAGTCCTAAGGTATGATTGGCAGAGAAGCCAGGGAGGTGGCCCAGGCTGATTTGGGCTTCCCAGAGGGTATCTGGGAAGGGCTTTGGAAGAAGGGCAGATGGGTTTGGACAGAATAGAGGACGTTGCCTTCTGAGTATTCAAAAAGTAAAACTGCCTAAAATGAAGACATCTCTACTCTTGAAAACAGGAAAGTTACCTTGGGAATGATCTAAGGGAATAAGCACTTTATAAAATGGCACGAATAATTATGGGCAGGTTGGGAAGGATGTATACAGAGTGTGATTAATTATAGTAATGATGTGTCCAGCAACCTGTCATCAGGTCTGATGCGATTTTGTAATATTAAAAAGTTCAACCGTGAAGCTGTGGAATTTGGAGCAGTTTCCCTGCAAAGGAGCAGAGGGAGACAGGCACCTTGGTGGGACACATGCAGCTCTGCTTTGGGTTCTCATACATGTGACACTTGGGAATTGCCAGAGTCCTCATGCCCGAAGTTTAAGGGAAATTCCATCATATAATTCTTTTTTTCTGGTCCATGCTTGCCCCACACTGAAATATATATGTTGGCCTGAGTTTTACTGACTGTAAGTGTTGTGTTATAGCTAACAGAACCTTTAATTTATTGATCTAATGCTTTTAGTCCCATTATCTTTATTATGGTATAAGTGTTAATTAAAAAATCAAAAGTGATTACCATTTATATATATGTATATATAATTTATATGTATTTACCTTATGTTAATTTTTTAAAAAGTTAAAAATTACTTGATATTTATACTATATATTATATAATCAAATCTTCATCAAGACCAAATTATATATGAATTTTATATATAAATATAAGATTTACATACAATTTGATCTTGGTGGTGATTTGATTCCAGGGCTTCCGCATCCAGATGTGTCTGTCTTTTCCTTATATTAAGAAACACCGTATACGTGAGTCATTCATCTTGGCAAAAGTGAATAAAATAGATTTTTTTTTATATACAGATCTCTAAGAAAGGATTTGGGTTGAATTAAAAGAGGGTTTGAATCTAGACATTAGGTTTGGGACAGGCATGTGCCTTTTATAGCATTTACTTGGAACCCTCAAAATCTAGTCCTTCTGGTAAGCAAATTACATGAAAATGACAAGGGGCCCTTATTTTCATTATTTTATTAAGAGGACTTTAAACAATTCAGATATTAGATATTTTCATGTCAGAGAAACTATTTAAAAATTTCATCTTACTTTTAAAAAAGACTGTCTCTTTGCCTCTTTATTGTCCTGAGTGTGTTCTATATCTATGTTGTTCCAATTAGTTCTGTACTTTGTTTTCATCCAAATAGACAGTTTAAGAATATGTCCACCTGAAGGACTTGGCACAATGTCTTGTGCAGAGTAGAGAGTCCATAAATGTTGATTATTTGATCGATTATACTTTCTGGAAATTTCTCTCTGGGGGGTCTCAAAATGGGGTCTGCAGAGTTTGCTGTAACTTGTTTACTGGTGTTTATAAAAGATGGCATCACACATTGTCAGGCGTGAATTCTTTGGTGACAGTTATTGTAGTTTATGGGGAAAGAGGTCCAAGCTTTAAGGATGGCCAAATTGATAAGAAATGGCAATCGGTAAGTACAGACATTGCACATGAACTGTGGGCCAGGAAAAGGGTGTTCGACCATTTCTTCTTAGGTGTGGCTGGCGCTGCACTCTCAGAGAGGAGTCAGGTGTGAGCAGGAAAGGAGGAATCTGTGGGCGAAAAGGGTTATTTTGCTGTGTTAATCTTTTACGTGCTGGGAGAAATATCCACCAGCTTTTTCTAGCCTTTCCTCTGCCCTTCTCTTCAGATAATCTCCATGTGGGCTTCTCAATTCCCTGTACTATTTCTAAAGCTACTTTTAGTTTAATGTGACTCATACTCCTATTTTCATAACTTTGACTGAAATGCATTTTAGTGTGGGTATACTTGGTGTTTGAATTTCATAGTAAATTATCTTTTTTCTCTTTTCCCAATCAGATCTCTTCTCTTCCTAACTAATTCATTTACTTTTTGGCCGTCAAAGCTTTGCAAAAAGTTAAAAGTACTTTGGGAAGACGGCAAATAAAATATATGAGAGCATCTTTATTCTAATTAGGTTGTGTTAAAAGACAAAATTACAACAAATCTAGTTTTGTAGATCTTTTTTTTTGTTGTTGTTTGACAGAGTTTCGCTTTGTTGCCCAGGCTGGAGTGCGTGCCGTGGTGTCAGCCTAGCTCACAGCAACCTCAAACTCCTGGGCTTAAGTGATCCTACTGCCTCAGCCTCCCGAGTAGCTGGGACTACAGGCATGTGCCACCATGCCCGGCTAATTTTTCTATATATATTTTTAGATGTTCATATAATTTCTATTTTTAGTAGAGACGGGGTCTCGCTCTTGCTCAGGCTGGTCTCGAACTCCTGACCTCGAGCGATCCTCCCACCTCGGCCTCCCAGAGTGCTAGGATTACAGGCGTGAGCCACCGTGCCCGGCCTAATTTTGTAGATCTTAATTGACTTTTATTTGCAATTCTAGAATTTAGCAGCAATCCAGGCCAAAAATGGTTCAGAATGCTCTGCCCCACCACCTGTGGATTATATTTATAGCCAGAGAAAAGGAAGTGACATACAGAAAAGGGAAGTGAGGTACAAAGGCAGCTGTATTGGTTATAACTGGGTAGTTGCCTTATTTGAACAATGGCTGCCTATGATTGGCTGAAGCTTGGCTGCTGTGATTGGCTGAGACTCAGCTATTGTTTCAAAGGCAAATTTCTGGGTTAGGTTTTCAGTTTGTGTATGTACGAAGTTATGTTGCGGTTCCTTACATAGAACTCCTGCAGAGACTTCTAAAGCTCAAATTTAGTTTAACAGTTGATTATACAATGATTTAAACATTGGTGCTATTAAAATTTCAGATTTTAAATAGTCACTCTATTGATCCTTTATAATGAAAAGGTGTGATTTTCTTATTTTCCTTGTTTGAATACTTAACAAAATTATTTGTGTTGTATGGTACAGCTGGAGAGAGGATTTAGTTTATGTAAATATAAGCAAAATATTTTTCACAAACAGCCTAATAATGATCTTTCTCTACTCTTGACCAGATTAGGAAGAAACAGCAAGAAGTCGTGGGCTTTTTGGAAGCTAATAAAATTGACTTTAAGGAATTAGATATAGCTGGAGATGAAGACAATAGGAAGTGGATGAGAGAGAATGTTCCTGGAGAGAAAAAACCTCAAAATGGGATTCCTTTGCCGCCCCAGATCTTCAATGAAGAGCAGTATTGTGGGGTGAGTGTTTGGTTTCATTGAAAATCCTTCTCTGTGTGTGTTTATCTGAAATTGTTTAAAGCACTTAATTTTGAGGCAGGATTTGAAGTTGTTCACAACTGTCAGGTCTTGGTCCAGTACTTGGATGGTAGATCTGTTGTGATAATCAATATTCAAGATTTAGAAAATGATGGAAACAATAACATAATGATTCAGAAGTTTTTTGGGTTATTTTAAAGTCCTTATTTTATTTTGAAGACTCAAGGTCATTTGTTCAAACGAAATATGCGTTTAGTTAAAAAGGAGTTCTGTCAACCTTGCAGTGTGCACACACATGCACCTACACAGACACATGGTAAGTTTCCACTTTTATAAAGATGGATTTGCAGAAGTAAGGTCTTACTATAGATACAAGATAAATTTATTTAATTAGTTTAAAAACTGTTCTGTACATTTTAATTATAACAGTGATTTTATTTTATATTTTTAATAATTCATTTCACCATAAAATCACTTTTTCCTTAGAGTTTACACATTGTACTTAATAAATCAAATCACGGAAAAGAAGTATATTTAAAAAAAAGGACTTCAGACTATGAGAACTTGAAGTTAACTAGGGTGGTGTCTCAAATGAGGAAAGGAGGGCTCCGGGAAGTGGGGGGACTGCTCAGTTGGCGCTGCTTCTGTGCGCTGGAACCAGGTATGGGAATCCTAACTCACCCCTTCTCTTGCTGTACAGAACTGCCGGTTCTTTAGGTTAGCTTTTCTTTATTATGTTTTTCATCTGAAGCACCTGTCTTGAGACTATAGTCTGAGAAACAAATCCTGCCACTGTTTCAATAAATAAAGTTTTATTGGAACACATCCATATTAATTCATTCACCTGCTGCCTGTGGCTGATTTCGCATCATGGCAGATTTGAGTACTTGTAGCAGAGACCATATGACCCACAAAGCCAAAGATATTTACTATTTGCTCTTTTACAGAAAAGTTTTCAGACTTCTGATTTGAAGCATGAATTATTTAGTTGTTGGGGCTTGTGTTAGTTTCCCTAGGGCTGCAGTAGCAAAGTACCATGAACTTGGTGGCCTGAAACAACACAAATGCATTCTCCCATGGTTCTGGAGGTTAGAAGTCTGAAATCAAGTTGTTGACACAGGATTAATTCCGCTGGAGCTCTGAGGGAGAATTTGTTCCATGCCTCTCTCCTAGCTTCTAAAATTTGCCAACAATCCTTGGCACTCCTTGGCTTGTAGGAATATCTCTCCAGTTTCTGCCTCCATCTTCACATGGTGTTCTTCCTGTGTGTCCCTCTGTGTCTTCACATGTAAGGACAGCAGTCACTGGGATAGGGTTCACCCTAAACCAGTATGGCCTTAGTTTAACTAATAACATCTGCACATATCCTATTTCCAAATAAGGTCACTTGCTGAGGTTCCAGGTGGACACGGATTTGTGGGGGACTCTGTTCAATCCAGTACAAGACTGCAGGAATTCACATGGCTGCGTTTACATTCTTCAGAGGCTTAGCTAACAGTCCTGTGGCTGTGGGAGTGTTTTCAAACAATCTTACTGTGGTAAGCACACACTTAGGGGAACATATGGTTCAATCCAACTCTCAGGTGAATTTAACCTGGGGCTTCCCAGAGTGTAGACAGGATTTCCTCTGTGAGGAAGAGCCCTTCCTCTCCACCCTACACTCCTGCCCTCCCCACACCCTCCCTACCTCCCTCCAATACAGGAACGTGGACCCCAGAACTGGGGTCCATTTAAAGTCCAGGTGGGTTCTTGGCTTCGCACAGGAAAGAATTCAAGAGCGAGCTGACAGAGTAAAGCAAAAGCAAGAGAAGACCCCGTATAGCAAGAGCAATTTTAAGCAATAAAAACAAAATGGGAGGCATTAATTTGCCAGACTTCAAACTATACTACAAGGCTGTGGTTATTAAAACTGCTTGGTATTGGCACAAGTGCAGGGACACTGACCAGTGGAACAGAACAGAAAATCCAAATATAAAACCATATCCTCATATAGCCATCTAATCTTTACAAAGCAGACAAAAACATACTCTGGGGAAAAGATTCCTTATTCAATAAATGGTGCTGGGAAAACTGGATAACCACAAGTAGAAGACTGAAACAGGACCCACAGCTTTCACCTCTCACAAAAATTAAATCACGGTGGTTAACAGACTTAAACCTTAGGTGCGAAACTATTAGAATTCTTGAAGAAAACGTAGGAAAGACTCTTACAG
>CM052436.1:4188030-4203555 GCA_028533085.1 Varecia variegata | reverse complement strand
GAAGAACAAAAGTCATTCTATAATAAAGACACCTGCACCCGAATGTTTATAGCAGCACAATTCACAATTGCTAAGATGTGGAAACAACCCAGATGTCCATCAATTCATGAATGGATTAGTAAAATGTGGTATTTGTATACCATGGAGTATTACTCAGCTATAAGAAATAATGGTGATACGACATCTCTTTGGTTCTCCTGGAGAGAGTTGGAACCCATTCTACTAAGTGAAGTATCCCAAGAATGGAAAAATAAGCACCACATGTACTCACCAGAAAATTGGTTTCCCTGATCGACACCTAAGTGCACATTTGGGAATAACACCAATTGGGTATCAGACAGAGGTGGAGGGGGGGAGGGGATGGGTGTATATCTACATGATGAGTGCGATGTGCACTGTCTGGGGAATGGACACGCTTGAAGTTCTGACTCAGGGGGATGGGGATGGGGGAGGGGATGGGTGTATACCTACATGATGAGTGCAATGTGTACTGTCTGGGGAATGGACACGCTTGAAACTCAGACTCGGGGGTATCGGAGGGGCATGGGCAATGTATTTAACCAGAACTTTTGTACCCCCATAATAAGCTGAAATAAATTAAAAAAAAAAGAAATAACAAAAGAAAAAAAGGGAGGTTGCCCCATAGACAGGGCAGCGGCTCTCTCTCAGAGCAACAGAGAGTAGCACTTGGTGAGTTTCTGGGGTCTTATTTTGTATCTTCTATTTAATTTTATGTTAAGTGGAGGGAAGATTATTCACAGGATTTCTGGGAAAGGGGTGGGGAGATTCCAGAACCGAGGTTCCTCCTCTTTTTGAACCATATAGGGAAACTTCTAGGTGTTGCCATGGCATTTGTAAACTGTCGTGATGCTGGTGGGAGTTTCTTTGAGCATGCTGATGCATTGTGACTACCATATAATAAGCAGTGAGGGCAACTGCGGTTTTTCGTGGCCATCTGGCTTCTGGCTGGTTTTGGCAGGTTTCTCTGCCCTCTCCTGTTTTATCAGAGACCTTGGCTTGGGTCTTATGACTCTTTATGAGCTGGGCCTGCTGTTTCCCTGTCTCACCTCCACCTGACCATATTTCTAAGAATTGTGGCTCTTGTTGGGGGTGGTAATGGTGGTGGTAAGGAATTTTGGTTTTATTTTTTTATAAGATAGTTTCTTTTATTAATTGAAAAATTAATACATGCACCTACTGGAAAATTAAAGTGACTCAAAATAGTCTCCAGTGGAAATTATTCCCCTGCCATTTCTAACCCCTGTCACTCCAGCTGCCTTCCCTGCAGCTGGGCTGGTTCCGTAGGCTGTGACCTGGAATGTCACACAGGGCTCCATGTGCAAGGGGCTCTTGTACTTGGCTTAATACTCTTCCGTTGCTGTCTTACAATTCTGAATAATTTTCAAACAAAGGGCCTCGTGTTTTCACTTCGAGTTGGTCTTGGCAAATTATGTAGCTGGTCATGCTCTGAGCCAACCAACGTTGGCAATTTCTTCTTTGGCTTTCCAGAAATTTTCTATGTAGATTTACAATTGACTATCACTTAACAAATGGGGAGCGTACTATATACACTCTGTTTTGTTCACTTGATAACTGCATCTTAGAGATCACTGTATAGCTGCACGTGCCCCTTATTTTAATGGGTGCAAATGTTCCATCCTATATGACATGATTTTTTTGTCTTAGTCTTTTAGAGGAGAACATTCAGGTTGTTTTCAGCCTCTCATCATTAAAAACAAAGCTGCAGAAATCATCTTTATGCATACAGATCTTTGTATCCAGTATTAGTGTATGTATGATATCGTAGGAGAAGTTCCTGAAGATGTGCTGAGTTAAAGTACATATGCATCTCACTTTTTTTTTTTTGAGACAGAGTCTTACTCTGTTGCCTGGGTAGAGTGCAGTGGGCTCATCATAGCTCACCGCAACCTCAAACTCCTGGGTTCAAGCCATCCTCCTGTCTCTGACTCCCAGAGTGCCAGGATTACAGGCATGAGTCACCACATTTTGACTGATCTTGGCAAATGGCCCTCTGTTGCAGTTGTGCCAATTTACATTTCCATCGACCGAGTTTGAGAGTGGCTAGTTCCCTGTGACTCTGACAACACTGTGTGTAGCACACTTTTGGATCTTTGCCAATCTGTTAGATGAAACATAAATTTTCATTGCTTTGACTTAGACTTCTTTCTTTATGGGTGAGGTTGAACATCATTTTAAACTATGTTTGTAAGCTATCTGTGTTTTTTCTGTGACCTGCCTATACATAATTCTTTGTCATTTTTCTCTTGGGTTATAGGTAATGTTTATTAGTTTGTAAGAGTCTTTTCCTATGAAGGAAGGTAGCCCTTTGTCTAAGATAGATCTTACAAATATTTTCCCCGCATTTCTTATTTGTGTTTTGGCTTTTAAAAGGGATTTTTGGCTGGGCACAGTGGCTCACGCCTGTAATCACAGCACTTTGGGAGGCCAAGGCAGGAGGATTGTTTGAGGCCAGGAGATTGAGACCAATCTGGGCAGCGTAGTGAGACCCCATCTCTAAAAATTTTTTTTAAAAAAGTTAGCTGGGCATGGTGGCATGTGCCTGTAGTCCTAGCCACTTGGGAGGCTAAGGTGGGAGGATCCTTTGAGCCCAGGAGTTGGAGGTTACAGTGAGCTATGATTGGGCCGTTGTACTCCAGTATGGGCAACAGAGTGAGACCTTGTCTCTATTAAAAAAAAAAAAGCTAACAGGGATTTTTTTTTTCCAATACAGAATTTTTTTGTGTAGACAAATTTATTAATCTTTTCTGTTTATGGTTCCTGCACTCTGAATCTTGTTTAGAAAAGCTTTCTGCACTCTAAAATTACCAAAAGAATCATCTCATGTTTTTTTCTAGTACTATTCAAGTTTTTTATTTTATTTTTTTTCTTTCAAGTCAGACAGGTAATGTGCCGACGTAATAAGGATTGAGGGAGGCACAGCTCGTGCATGCGCGTGAAAACCCAGTCATCATGCTCATCAACTACAAAAGGATCAAAAAAATAGTATTTTAAATATCTTTCTTTTGCTTAATAATGCTTTTACATTTAGGCTAGTTACAGTAGAGACAATATTGAAGTATGTAGCTTTCCAGCTAGGTTAAATCCTAGGATGAAAGTGCTATAGTTATTTTCTGCTATAAAAATGAAACGTCAAAGGCATCTCTTATCCCATTTTGTTGTGATCTAGCAATTTTTTTTTCATTTTAATTGTGGAGGAGAAAGACAAGGTTTCTCAAATAATGACTTGTATTTTTAGGATATATTTTCCTATTACAAATATGAATCTAATGAAATGAGTATACAAATCATTTTATATTTAACTATTTTTTAAATCTTTTCTGCCTTCAGAAAGGCATTAGTAGCTTACCATATGAGCAGCTTTGCTTAATTTGCTTTTCTGCAGTCTATAGATGCACTTAACAAAAGTACATTCAAGAGGGCTTTGTTTCCAGAAAGTAGGTAAAAATGATTACTTGTCTTATAGGCTCAGATTTTAAAAGGACACTCAAAAGTTCTGAAGGATGTGTCAGGTTTAAAATGGTATAAATTTGGATAGTCAGTCAATGTCCCTTTTCACATGATTAAAATGTTTGCTGTATATAACTAATATTATGTCATCGCACTGGTTTCTGAGGATTCTTGAATAGTCAGCCACGTGCCGTACCTGATGGTGGCCGCACCTGGGAGGAGACCTCAGAGACAAGCAGCAGATTTCTCTGCACCAGGGCAGTGAGAGGACTGGAGGTCAGGGGTAGTCTCAGGACCCTCGTGTCCCTGCCAGCTTGAACTCCTGATGCTCTAGGCAGAACAGATGAGGATATTATCCCAAGAGCCATGGCAGGCGACTGCTAGATAAAGGAGACACCAGACAGGAAGCCGGGCACAGGCAAGGCCAGGCTACCCACCTGGCAGAAGAACAGGAACTGGAAGTAGCCGACAGGTCTGTCGATGACAAGTAGGAATCTGTGCATTTTAGCCCAGGTAAAATGATGGGATCCTGCCTGGGACCAACACAGCCTGGCCCGAACACAGCTAAAGGGAACCTTGACCGTTCAACAGAGAGGTGCCCACTCAGCAGAGAAAAAGTATCTCTGGGTATTCAGGGCTGTACGGATGGACAGGATGCAAACCCAATCTGGGGGGTGGGCTCAGGGGAAGGGAGAGGGCTTCTCAACACATTGATGTTACTGAACAAACTATTTTATGTTCTCAATTGATTTTAAAACATGCCATATATGATAAAAATATATAGTTTGAAGAGGAATGATATAGTGAACAGTGTAAGAAGTACAGTGTACTAGTACCAGGAATTTAGAAGCCCACTGCACCCTTGCCCTTCTCATATCCCCTCCCTCTGCCCCAGAGACGGTCATTACAGGGAATTTTGTGTTTACCATCCCCTTCCTTTTCTCTTATCTCCCATGTATATATACCTAAACAATATCTTGCTTTGCCTATTTTTGAATTTTACATAAATGGATTCACACTCTACGTATTCCTCTTGGACTTGCTTATTTTACCCACATATATTAAAGATATATCCATGTGAATTAGTGTTGTTCATAGTTTGTTCATTTTCAGTGCTCCAGAAAGGCCCATTGTGTGGTTTGTGGTTTTTGGCTGTTACGAACATTGCTGCTAAACAAATGATCTCAACAGGTCTGATGACATGTGAGTTTCTCTTGGTTTTTGTATTAATAAGTAGGTGTGGAATTGTGTGGCCATAGCTATGGGCATGTTGAGCTTTAATACATAATACAAAGTGTTTTCTTAAATGTTCTACAATTTGCACTCCCACTAGTAGTGGGTGAGAGTTTTCCGTGTTTCCCATCTTCGCCAACATTTGACATTATCCAACTTTGCCATTTGGTGAACCTGGGCTGTGCAAAATGGTAACTCACTGTGGCCTTTAAGTTGCATTTCCCTGATTACTAATGAGAGTAAGTGGCTCTCCATGTTTTGTTGTATGTCCTCTTTGTATATTTTTTGCACATTTTTCTAAGTTTTTGCCTTTTCCTTGTGATCTGCAAAGGTTCTTTATACAGTGTAGAAGATACTAAGCTTTTGTTGATTGTATGTGTTGCAGATATCTTCTCTCAGTTTCATGATTGATTTTTTTATTCTTCTCTAACCTGAAATAAAAAATATATTCTCTTCTTCTGTCTTCTAAAATTTTTATAGTTTTGGCTTCACACACATTTACTTCTTTAATGGAGCTAAAATTAATATTTTGTTAGTGAACAATATGACATAAAGGTAAAGACGTAATTTCAATCTAAAAAATAGTGGATAACCAACTGTCTCATCCACGTTCATTAAATAGTCCATCTTTTCTCCATCGGACTGCTGTGAAAATTGTCAGAATCAAAGTGCAGTCACTTGTGTTAAGAAAGCCTCTGACAAATAGAGCCAGGAAGGCCGTGAAGAGAGGGTCCTCATGCTTGTGTGCCTGATAAAATTATCACAAAAGACCCTGCAAAAACCACAGCCTCACATAAAGGCCACCGCAACCTTACCCAACAAATACGTCTGCAGGGACATCTGCCCAGCAACTGCCTGTTCATTCCGGGACTGGCGTCACCCTTGTTATTGATCCTTGTGGCCAAGAATAATTATCTCAAAAAATTACATGATCCTCCTCATTTTTCCTTTAAAAATCTTTGTCTTCCTTTACCTCCCTGAATATGCACATAGTTTCCTGTGGCAAAGGTATCCCCGTTGCAATGCCCTGTTCCCAAATAAGTATCATTTTCTTTTAGGGAGCCTGTTGCTGTTGTTTGGGTTGACACTACAATACCAGCTCTGTTGTGATCATTTGCATATTGTGTGTGGGTTTATTTCTGGAAGCCGTGTCTGCCTGTCTCTCTATTTGTGTACAGTGTCACACTGTATGATCACAGCTTTGTAATGATCTTCTGCTTCCTCTTGGTTATTTTTAGCCCTTTGTCTTTTCATTTTAGATTAATTATCTTACTTGGTTCTTCAAAAATGCCTGTTGAAATTTTGAGAAAAAGTATTGAATCTGTAGATCAATTTGGGAAAAATTAGCATCTTTAAGGTATGCTTTTATAGAGATGGGATGTCCAATCTAAAGATGTGTCTATAGCATCATTTATTTAGGTCTGTAATATTTACAGTTTCTTTATATGTGTTTTGTCATTTTTTTTTGTGGCACTTCACATTTTTTATGCCATCTCTTTCTTTAAATTACAATTTTCTCCCTGATTTTTGCTGATATAAAATAACATTTCATATTGATATTTGTGTCCAGCAACCTTGCTAAACTCTTTTTAATTATAATAATTTATCTGTAGGCTATTTTGGGAGATATTTAAATATAAATATATAAATTATTTAAGGACAATTTTGTTTCTTCCTTTACAACATCTCTCTGTCATCTTTTCTTGAGTTACTGCCCTGGTGAGGGCTTTTAGAGCAATACTGAACAGAAATGATAATAGGTGACCTTGTCTTGTTTTTCATTTTAAATATAATATTTTCAATATTTTCCCATTAGGTGTGATATTTGCTAAAGTTTTGTGTAGCTTCTTTTTATCAGGTTAGTTTCATAGTTTAGTAAAAAAATTCATTAAAAAATTATTAATAGATGTTCAATGAACATTTGTGTACCTGTTAAGCTAAACAAATAATTTTGCTTCTTTAATCTGTAAGTGTAGTAAGTTTTATTTATTGATTTTTCTGGTGTTAAGTCACTATTTTGTTTCTGAGAGATATCTAACTTGGTTGTAATACATTAACTTTTTATGTATTGCTGGATTTGGTCTGCTAATATTTTATTTAGGATTCTTAATCTATGTGCATGAAAGAGACCGAATGAGATCAATTTTTTGTTCTCTAATTTTGGTATCCAGATTAGGTAGACCGGCCTTGTTAAATCAGTTGTAGGAATACTCCTTCTTTTTCTATTCTTTGTATGCCATTTATCAACTCATTGCCTCTCAGCCACAGTCTCATCTGTCACTACCTGCCCTGTGACAGTGGAGCTGGATCCATAAGCATTTCTCCTTTGCAGTGAGCACAGTGTCCCGTTTTGTCAGCTGGAGGGACATTGCAGGAAGAAGGGACTTTTCTTCCTGATTCCCCAGTAGATGTGTTTTTGCTTCTTCCTCCTGTCATGTGACCTGTGTGTGATGTCCTGTGGTGCTCTACCTCCATCACATGCCCAGAGCATAAAGCCCCTCGGAGAGCTTGCAGTCCTAGCCCCAGCCTGGTGACCTCATCGTGGTCCGTCTGATGTGGACACCGTACACCCCAGGCCTCCCACCACCTGGCCAGCCAGTGGGCTCCCGAAGCCCTCACCCCCACTGTGTGCTAGCTCACCAGCCTTGGCCCACCTGCACCCACAAGGCTGTTTCCGGTTTGCCCAGTGTCTTAAGACCAGCTCTGGCCGAGGACAACCCAGTGAACTTCTCACAATGGTTTGGGCTGCAATCACCCCTTCTCCTGCAAGGTCTGAATCCTAGACTTGGGAAAGGGTCCTCCCTCTTCCAAGTTTATTCCTTCCCTAGCTGTTCTCCCTGGGCCCTAGGGGAATCTCTAGTGTTCTCTTTACTCCTTTATTGTTGCTTTCCTATCATCAAAAATCTTCATATTAAACTTTCCATGTTTAAATCACCGTGTGACTTTTGTCTCTTGGTCAGACCCTAATTTATTTATTTATTTATTTATTTTTTTGAGACAGAGTCTCACTCCATCACCCAGGCTAGAGTGCCGTGGCATCAGCCCAGCTCACAGCAACCTCAAACTCCTGGGCTCAAGCGATCCTCCTGCCTCAGCCTCCTGAGTAGCTGGGACTACAGGCATGCGCCACCATGCCCGGCTAATTTTTTCTATATATATTTTTAGTTATCCATATAATTTCATTCTATTTTAGTAGAGACGGGGTCTCACTCTTGCTCATGCTGGTCTCGAACTCCTGAGCTCAAACGATCTGCCCATCTCAGCCTCCCAGAGTGCTAGGATTACAGGCGTGAGCCACCGCGCCCAGCCCAGACCCTAATTTATGCTCCTTAGAAGAGTTTGTGTGAGATTGGAATCATCTCTTCCTAGAAAGAGCTAGAGTTAACATGTCCCCTCACGATCTTGTGGCTCCTCCTATTGGAAGGGCAGAGATGAGTCTGGCCCTTCCAGCTGCTGTAGTGACAGTAGGGACATCCTGTGTTGCCTCAGTCTCTGCTGTCTGGGGTCCAAATCTACAGGGCCAAATTATAGGTAAACCAGCTAAGGATGTGGAATGTTTGGAACAGCTATTCACTGTGTGTATTTGGGTGTGTGAGCAATTCCTGTGCACGAGCAGTTTTGTGTGTGTCCGTGTGAGCTCTCCCTGTGCTGTACAGGCACAGTGAAAGTGCATAAAAACAAATGTAAAGTTCCTAGATTTCTTAACTTTTGGAGTTTTTCATCTTTGACAAAGTAAACTGGTATAACCTTTTCTGTTAGCTCCTAACTTAATGACTCACAAGTAAAAAAGATCAATTTGGGTAAATAGACTGGCTCACAAGTGTGCAATGGGTTTAAACTTTTCTTTTTCTTTGTTTTAAGGATTTTGACTCTTTCTTCTCTGCAAAAGAAGAGAATATTATTTATTCGTTCCTTGGTTTGGCTCCTCCTCCAGGCTCAAAGGTAAGTTCGAATGCTTCACTGGGCTTCAGTATAGGTTATAATAAATGAAGGTAGAAGTTAGCATCCAAGACACTTTAATAAATGATCTTTGAATTACCATGGTTTTAATGCATTCCCTATTCTGATGAAGTCTTACACATAGAGATAATGCAGAGTTTTTCTAAAAAATGTTCCAAAATTATGCATTTCATATTTTTGCTGTTTTTACCTTGTTATAATCAATTTTACAATACCTAAGTTAAGAAATACCATAACATTCAATAATCTTAAGTACTTTGATTAAATATGTAAAAAAATAAGCTCCTAGTTTATGTTTATGAAATTATTTTGTTATGAATTGACTTCTCATGTAGCTTTATGTTGGTTAATTTCATAATGATCTATGCCCCTATGTTAATTGTTTCCATTCAAAATGAACTAAACTTTGCATTTTGGTCTCATACAAAGGGGGCAAGTAAGATCTAGACTCAAGAACAAGATGGATTTCATCAGGCTTTTTTTCCTCTAGTGTTGTCCTATCTTTGACTCTGTGTAAAATTAGAGAATTATGCCAATACTGTGAATTTGAACTTGTGTACACATTTGTTTGATTCATGAGAATTGCTAAGACTCACTGATGGATTCTAGGTGGGTAGGGGTGGAATCAATGATAGAAATTGCGCTGATGGAGGACCAAGCTTACGGGAGGACACGAAGCTTGAGTGAGGTATTGAGTGAAGCAGCGAGGTAGGCGATTGTGTGTTGATCTGCGTCTCAGTGACGTCTGGTTGGAGATGCACATGTGGAAGCCACAAGCACATGGATGGAGTAAAAGTCGTGGGAAGTGGATGGAACCAAATCATGAGAGAGCTGAGAACAAGGAGCCGGGGCAGGGAGCTTCAAGCTTCAAGTTGAGGGAGGATGAGGAGAAGCCTGCTGAGGAGGCGAAGGTGGGGAGTCCAAGAGGCAGGAGGAGCTCAGAAATGCATGGTGGGAAGAAGCCCAGGAGGAGCTTGTCTCTTCACAGAAGAGGCTGAGGTTAGTTGTGTCAAATGCTGCCGAGATTGAGTCAGATGAGGGCAAAAATGTGACCATGGGCTTTGACAACATGGAGGTCATTGGTGGCTGTGACAAAAGTAGTTTCTGAGGAGTGGCGAGACAGAGGCCATGTGGCCTAGACAGAGAGGTCTAAGGGGGACTGCTAGTGGCTGGGAGGGACTGTGCATGGACAGCTGTTGGGGGGACCTTCCTGTGAAGGAGAGAGAAATGGGAGGCGTCATTGTTTATAAAAGCGCCCTGCTCCTTCCCCACCATTGGACATTTGGCAGAGTCCCTTTAGTCCTGCTTGCTGCCGGTCACCTAGCTTCCTCTCTCCTGCCTACCTTCTAGAGAGTTCTCTCACCTCTTTTCTTAACCCAAAGTCTCTCTCTCTCAGTAGTCATCTCTCACATTCCTACTGTTTTTCATCCCCTCCTTCCAGACTCCAGACCAGTGTGGGTGGTGGGAGGGTCCAGTTTTTACAAAGGCCCATGAAGGGGTTTCTAAACAAAAGGGATGTTTTTGTCCCTGGTCAATAATAATGTGGCAAAGCTTTGAAATGAGAGCTTTCCTTTGACCTTTCATAGGTGACATTCTTAGAGCTACCCTCTTCACTGAGAGTCACAGTCAACAGAAGGGAGAGAAGGTGGTAGGAAAATGTGTTATTTTCTTCATTTCTTTTCTTGTAACATTAGGATTTTTAAAAATGTGGCTATAGTTTTCATAATGATCATTTAAAACGTTTGTCTAATACTCTATTACCTTGATGTATCCTAATTAGTGATTCCTATATTTTAATTGTTACTCACTGTTGTATCATAAGCGTGTTTATGCTGTGATAGTTTCATATTGGGCATCTAAATAGTTTGTATGATATTCTACCAAGTTGATGCGCCATAATTTTTCTTTACTGTGCTTATATTTTTGAACCTTTGGTTGCTCATCATTTTGTATTATAAACAACCGCACTGATTGTCACGAAGAAATGGTATTCTTTATTTTGGAGTATTTCCATAGTATAAATTTCCAGTAGCTCTTTCAGTGAGACAGATAGGCACGAATATTTTTATGGATTTGAAATGTGCCCCGAAATTGCTTTCTGAAAGGATTACGGTATTTATCCCGCCACACTGCTGTGGATCAGCTTCCCTGTACTTTCCAGAGATGAGCATGTTTAATCTCCTTGGTCTTAGGACCCTTAGATTCTATTTTAGAAAGTTATTTCTGATTTTACTGTGCTATGAAGAGAGAATTTGGTGTGATGAATTTCTGTCTTGAGTGCATCTTTGTAACCCAATGTGTATTTTTTTCTTTTTTGTTTGATATTTTATTATTTTTTTATTGACAAATAAAAATAGTGTATATTTACCATGTACACCATGATGCTTTGAAATACGTATACATTGTGGATTGGCTAAATTGAGCTAATTGCATTTCCTCACACCCTTATCATTTTTTGTGGTGAGAACACTTAAAATCTACTCTTAGTGATTTTCAAAATACAGTACATTCTTATTTATTGTAGTCACCATGGAATTTATTTCTCCTAACAATGGGTCTTTTCATTTCTCTATGAAAAGATTGTTTTTTGGATATTAAAAAATTAATTTTTATCAAATTATTACATGTATGATACTGGAAAGGTCAAATCGTCCTTCAAGGATTATTATGAAAATATAATATGCTGGAATGTGGAGTGTCAGCAAATGTCTTGTTTTCCCTCCTTTTGTTTACAGTTTGCTTAGGTGCAGAATTCCAGGTGGGACACTATTGTGCTTCCAGAACTGTGAAAAAAGTGCCGCTCCATACTCTCTTCTTGCTCCCATAGTTGCTCTTGAGAAATCTGATGCCAGTCTGTCTCCCGGTCTTTTCATTTTTTTTTTTTTTTTTTTTTTCTGAGACAGAGTCTCGCTTTGTTGCCCGGGCTAGAGTGAGTGCTGTGGTGTCAGCCTAGCTCACAGCAACCTCACACTCTTGGGCTTAAGCAATCCTACTGCCTCAGCCTCCCGAGTAGCTGGGACTACAGGCATGCGCCACCATGCCCGGCTAATTTTTTTTTTTCTAAATATATTTTTTTAGCTGTCCAGATAATTGCTTTCTATTTTTAGTAGAGATGGGGTCTCGCTCTTGCTCAGGCTGGTCACGAACTCCTGAGCTCAAACAATCCTCCCTCCTCGGCCTCCCAGAGTGCTAGGATTACAGGCGTGAACCACGGTGCCTGGCCTCTCCGGTCTTTTCTGTCTGCCTATTTTTGTTTTTCCCAATTTTGGGAGATTTTAGGAGTCCTTTTTTTTGTTTTGAAGTTATATGTTGGGGGCCTGGTGTAGGTCTTTCTTCGTAATTTGTGCTGGGTATTTGCTGGGACCTTTTAACCTGTAAAGTCACATTCCTTGGTTCTGGCGAATGAAATATTGGAAGACTATTTCTATGGGTATTCATTTCCTTTTCCTTTCCTTTTTGGAATTCTTATTATTTAAATGTTGGACCTCCTGGACTACTAATTCTCTAATTTTATCTCTCCCCCCATTTACCATATTTTTGTCTTTTTCTAATTTCTAGCATATTTCCTCAACTTTCTACTTTATCTTCCCTCTGTTGGTTTTTTCCCCCCATCTATCCTATCATATTTGTACTTCTAAAGCTCTTTTTTGTATCTCTGAATTTTTTTATTAAATAGCTTCCATTTTTTTTTATATGGCTCATTATTTTTCTTAACTCTGAGTTTATTAAGTATTTTTTTTAATACTTTCTTCAACTCATTGCATTCTCTGTTTTTTTAAGTATCCTTTTTCTCTGTTTGCTTTCCTTTTTATTTTTATGTAAGATGTTTCCCTTAGATGTATGGTGACCCTTGACTGTTTGTATCTAAGACAGAGTACTAAAAAGTTGATTAGAAGCCCTGTGTCCATGGGTGTGGTGGGCTTCACCCTAGGAAAATGTAAAGATGAAAAATTGGCTTTTTTTCAGGGATCCTGAACTGTGGGCTTTTCCTACTGGTTTAGGTGAGTTTCCTTAGAGAGAAATCTTCCATCTCTTGGGGTGATGGTGGTGATGGTGGTGGTAGTGGTGGTGGTGATGGTGATGGTAGTGATAGTAAGTGATGGTGGTGATGGTGGTGGTGATGGTGGTGGTGATGGTGGTGGTGGAGGTGGTGATGGTGGTGGTGGTGTGGTGGTGTTGGTGTTGGTGGTGTGGTGGTGGTGATGGTGGTGTTGGTGTTGGTGGTGGTGATGGTGGTGGTGTTGGTGTTGGTGTTGGTGGTGATGGTGGTGGTAAGTGATGGTAATGGTGGTGGGGGATGGTGGTGGTGGTGGCGGTAAGTGATGGTGGTGGTGGTAAGTGATGGTAATGGTGGCGGTGGGGGTGGCGGTGGTGATAGTGGTTATGGCGGTGGTGGTGGTGATGGTGGTGTTGTTGTTGGTGGTGGTAAGTGATGGTGGTGATAGTAAGTGATGGTAATGGTGGTGGTGGTGGTGGTGATGGTGGTGTTGTTGTTGTTGGTGGTGGTGGTAAGTGATGGCAATGGTAGTGGTGGTGGTGGTGATGGTGGTAAGTAATGGTAATGGTGGTGGTGGTGGTGGTGGTGGTGGTGGTAAGTGGTGGTAAGTGATGGTGGTGGTGGTAAGTGATGGCAATGGTAGTGGTGGTGGTAAGTGATAATGGTGGTGATGGTGGTGGTGGTGGTGGTGGTGGTAAGTGGTGGTGGTGGTAAGTGGTGGTGGTGGTAAGTGATGGTAATGGTGGTGGTGATGATGGTGGTGGTGGAGGTGGTGATGGTGGTGGTGGTGTTGGTGTTGGTGGTGGTGATGGTGGTGGTGGTGGTGGTGGTGTTGGTGGTGGTGGTGATGGTGGTGGTAAGTGATGGTAATGGTGGTGGGGGATGGTGGTGGTGGTGGTGGTGCTGGTGGTGGGGATGGTAGTGGTGGTAAGCAGGAAGTAAATCTGGCTGCTAGGAGCAAGTGGGACAGCAAATGGGAAAGGAGATAGGCCGGTTTTTCCTTTCACAATGTGGACTTCTCAGAGAGACCCCTTGTTCTCAATGTGGCTCCCCACTTCAGCTGGTCAGATTCCCTCTGGTTTAACTCCTGCAGAGACTAAAACTGCTTATTTAGGAGGAGACAGTTACCTGCTTCTTCTTTCCCCACATCCTCTTTGTAAGCAACTGGGTTTCAGAATTTTCCTGGTTAAGTCAATCATTACTCAACTGTTCCCTTTCCCGCCTTTGAAATTTTGGGGACATTCTTTTTATGCAATAGCCTTCTTGCCTGTTCTCTCTGTCCTTACAGGTTTATCCTTTTCTTTTTAATGTCTTTACTGTCTTGTCAGCGGAGTCCAGGTAAGCAGCCAAAGCAAGTGTCTGTGTTCAGTTTCCCAAGGTTAACTAGAAACTGCCCTTATTTTTCAATGACCTCAATCTTTATGAAAAGGAAGTATCATCCCCTATTCTTCCATTAAATTCTTTCCATGTGTCCGTTAATTGTACCTAATTTAATTTTTAGTTATGTAATTTGAGATTAAATTAGCCAATTTTGTTTAATTTCTTGTTCTTTTGTTTTTTAAAAAAAACAGTTTTATTGGAATATAATTCCCACACCATACAATTTATGCATTGGGAACATACAATTCAATGGCTATTAGTATATTCATAGAGTTGTGCAATAATCCCCATCACTATCTACTTCCAAAATATTTTCGTCACCCCAAAAAGAAACCCAGTACCCCTTAGTGGTCATCCCCTAATCCAGGCATTCCCCCAGCCCTGGAGAACTACTAAAATGCTTTCTTTCTCTATAGATCTGCCTCCTCTGGGCATTTAATATGTGTAAATGGAATTATACAATATGTGGTCCTTTGCAACTAGCTGCTTTCATTTAGCACAATATTGTCAAGGGTCATCCATGTTGTACCATGTGTCAGTTCTTCTTTCTTTGTTAGGGCGGAGTAATATCCATTGCATGGATGGATATACCACATTTTATTTATCCATCTATTAGTTGATGGGTATTTGGGTTGTTTCTATTTTTGAGCCATTATGAATAATGCTACTATGAGCATTCATGTATCTTTTAAAATTATTTTCAATATTACTATAGGTGCTGTGCATCAAAATCTCTCAGATGATTTTTAAAAATTCAGATGCTTGAATTTTTACTCCAGACTTACTGACCCTGAGTTACCAAGGGAGAGGGGTAGAGATCTAAATTTATAAAAAATTCTTTAGTTGCTTCTGATGCTCACTTCTGTTTAACAACCCCTTACTCAAGACTCATTTAACTGATATTCATGTATATGCATCTCCAGAACGAATGTGATCAGATTTGCTTTCCTTAAAGAACTCAAACATTACAGAGAAATTGTAACGTCACTTGTTTCCCTTTCCCACTCCTGTTTCTTTCCCTCCCTGGAGGCCACCAACATTATGGATTTGTTATCTCTCTCTCTCTTTCCTCCATAAGCAAGACACTATGTTGTTTTGTGGTTTTTTTTTTGAGACAGAGTCTCATTCTGTCGCTGACTAGAGTGCCGTGGCATCAGCCTAGCTCACAGCAACCTCAAACTCCTGGGCTCAAGCGATCCTCCTGCCTCAGCCTCCTGAGTAGCTGGGACTACAGGCATGTGCACCACCACGCCAGCTAATTTTTCTGTTTTTTTTTTTTTTTTTTTTTTAGAGATGGGGTCTCACTCTTGCTCAGGCTGGTCTTGAACTCCTGACCTCGAGCGATGTTTCTGCCTTGGCCTCCCAGAGTGCTGAGCCACCAGCCTGGCCTGTTTTGTGTTTTTAATGCCTAATTGTTATCATATTCTATGGAATGTTATGCAACTTGCTTTTTTTTGGGAAGACAT
>CM052436.1:4097833-4187930 GCA_028533085.1 Varecia variegata | reverse complement strand
GCCTCCCAGAGTGCTGAGCCACCAGCCTGGCCTGTTTTGTGTTTTTAATGCCTAATTGTTATCATATTCTATGGAATGTTATGCAACTTGCTTTTTTTTGGGAAGACATTATAGAAGTTTTATTAATCTTTCCAAACAGTAGTGGCAGCAGCAGCAGCAAACTCTTAGAGGGCTTGTGACTTAATAAATTCTGGGAGGCTCCAAATGGAATTCTAGCCATTGGAAAGATATGACTCATAAAATAGCATTTAAAGGATGTCAAATAAAATATATGGCTAGATGAATAGTGAGACCAGAACAGTTTAAGTAGATTGCTCCAGGGTACAGGGCTCATAAGCCTGGGACCTAGAATTTGAATTCAATGTTTTCTATTAATCCAATATCCTCTTTACTCTGATGTTTAGAGATAGTACATTTATAGAAAACCTATCTGTCCTTAAGTCTACCATAAATTAAAAAAACTCATTTGCCACATATGGAGGTAACTATCACCCCAAATTTTATTCTGAAATTAATAAGAGAAGATCCAAACATATTTTCTGCCTTTTAAACAAGAATCTATAATTCATTCCTGGTTGTTGAGAGAAAACTCTGTTTCACAATCAAATATCAAAGAACTGATAGAATTAAAAAAAAACTCTTTTGCAAACTCCAATGTAATAACTAATTGCAGCATAGATAACCAATAGGCAACAAAACTACTGGAAAAAGGCATTAGTGAATTTGGTTTTGGGGGAACTGGATAAATTTCCTATGGTAAAATATTACCCTCCCTGCCAATATTGTTTGCTAAATTCGAAGAGGAAACTGATCTTTATAACAAAGAGATCTGTTGATTACAATCTTTACAAAGTAGCCAAACCCAACATCACTACTAGTGGGACTCACTGATGTCATGTGCTGCCGGGGGTGTTGTAAATGTGAAGTGTTACATATAGTCTCACTTGTCAGGTGTTCTTGCCAAAACATTTAACCTGCATCAATCCAGTCTTTATTTCTAAGTTTTAGTTTGTAAAAAACACAGAGAAAGAGGAACAAGTTAAATGATACCACAAAGAAAAAACCAGACAAAATAAAAATTGGGACCATTCTGCACGATAACTAACCCAGACTCTTAAAGCATTCGATGTCATGACAAATAAATAAATACAGTATACACAAGAAATAAAAAAGGTCATGTTCTTGAAATTCCTGATAACCTATTAATTCATTTTGATAATATTTACTTAACTCATCTAGCCATAAAATGAGATTATAGAATATTGCGTCTTATTGGGATATGGAGTGCATTATATGAGAACATGTCTAACTGCTTGCTGAAAGCTGCCATCTCTAGTAAATGGTCAATGTAGGATATCTGATGTCATAATAATAATAATAAATTATAACAAATAAACTTTGGTGTTTTAGTCAGGAAGGCCACAGTCAAAAAATATGAGCAAAAGTAAACCATGATAACAGAATAAGTTTTCCATAACCAAACTTCACTGAGTCCCTAATCCCTCAAATTTTTCCCTTTCTTTGCCGTGGTCTTGGGATGTTTTACAAGTTTCCTGGAAAGATAGTCATTACATTTCAATGACTTCACTGTTTCATGTTATATTCTCTCTAAATCCAGTTATTTTTAAACAGGGACTTATGAAAGAAGTATCCATGTGTCCATTGTTTAAATATTAAAAACTGCTGGAATTTTCTTATTCTACAAAGCCATAGTATTTCTAATAGAAAGTCTCATCCCTCCCACCTCCTCTTTAAAAAAAATAAAATAAAATGCAATTGAATATAATAGGAAATGTCAACTGCCTAGAGTGAGAGTAGGTATTTTTTGGTTACTTTCCTTGAAGTTTATACCTGTGTGTTTCTTGGTGTATGTCAGTCTATAGGCATGTATATAGAATAATGTGTTTGTGCACATTGGTTTGCTGTATAAAACATTTTATAACCAAAAATAATAGAAAAGCACTATTGAAATGTATACTCATTTTCTACAGATATTACTAAAGTTCTCTGTTTTCAATATTAGTATTCAATGTAACCCTATTTA
Organism: Varecia variegata; assembly: GCA_028533085.1. NCBI lineage: Eukaryota > Metazoa > Chordata > Mammalia > Primates > Lemuridae > Varecia > Varecia variegata. Next base: position 4,185,886 of record CM052436.1, on the reverse strand, counting down.
GCCATTGTACCTTCAAATCACATCTTTGTGACCCCACACTAACAACACCTTCATGCTTATTTCTTGTTAACAATGCCAGTTCATATTACATGACAAGTGCTCAAGAGAGATTATTATAGTGAAAGACTGTCTAACCAATGAATGCCAGAATGGGCCCTTTTCTGTGACTATAATCGTATGGTTGCAACAGACCTTTCACACTTCATTTCCTCAAATTTCTGCCCAATAGTGTAAATATCATATATGTAATGACAATTTTCTAAACTTCCATAATATTTAAACTAATAAACTGGGTAATCTAAAAAAATAAAAATAAAAAGAGGTGAAACTGTTCTAGGGTAAAATAGGCTGAAAAGATATGAGAACCAAATGCAATGAATAAATTTTAAGAGAATCCAAGTCTTGAAAAAAGTAATTGTAAGACATTTATTGCAGGTAATTGAGGAAATTTGAAAAGGACCTGGATATTAGATGACATTAGGGAATTCTTGTTCATTTTCTTAGATGTGATAAAAATAGTAGAGTTATGTAAGAGAATGCTTTTGTTTTTAGGAACTGGATTATTTAAGGGTGAAGTTCCATGAGACATACGAAAAATGTTAGCAAGTGTTGACTTTATGTGATTCATTCTTTTAACTTTTCTATGATTTTAAAATTTTTATAATGAAGAACTGGAAAAATATTGGATGATAAGCATATGCCAGTGATATATTGCCTATCCTGTTATTATTTAGCCCTTAAAGTGTCCTAGGCAAAGCTTGAGGAGAATTGCTCTTAACGGAGAAGAAAACAACTCAAACTTATTTCAAGGCAGAGGACACACAGACAGCAAATGGCTCTGTCCAAAGTTACCAGTGTCTAAAGCTGCTTTAAGTTTTAAAGGAAAATAAAAAGGACTTTAGAGGACTCCGTGGAAAAGATAGAATAGATGAACTTATATTCTAATGTGCAAAGTATCCAGGACCAATCTCATATTTTCAAAAACAAAAAATAAAATAAAATAAACTGATGGAAGTTGATCGACATAGATACTGCCATTCTTCTCTCTTCGGGACAATGGCTTGCCATTTCATGTGTAGGGGCATCCCACTTCCTAGACCCCTTCTCTGGCCTTTTTCCTGAGAAGTGCTGTATGCTGGTAGACCATCACGAACCACAGATTCACCTCTCTTCTCACCGGGGCTTTTGTAGTCCTGGTACTTCTCTCCGTCTGTAATCTCTCCTTCAGCATGAAATGGAGAGAAACTCCAGTGGAAGAGAACATCTGATTTAGTCAGAAAACCTTATGTGCTTTACCTACTGATCCTGGATTTGGAGGCGAAATCTTTAATGTTTTCTCAGCTATAAAATGAAGAGAGAAATATGGCCATCAACTTCTTAGGGCTATTTATTTAACAGTTTATTCTTTCAAGATAATTTATATGAACATATACTGGTCAGACACTGATTGGAGGAATTTTATGGTCTAGAGGGATAGATGGATGTTAGCAGCCTACAGTAGATAGAATAATCGTGTATGTGAGTATGAACATGGACCACCAATCTCAGGCCTTAGTTAGGATTAGTTCTCCTAAGAGTTGATATCTCACTTGGTATTTGAAGATCTAGTAGGAGCTAAGCAAGTGAAACAAGACAGTAACGACACCATGGGAAAATGAATTAACATGTGAAGGCCGTGAAATTTATGAGAGGATGGTCCATTTGGTGAAGTCTTCCTTTGGCCGGGATGCAGAGGTTTCAGTGAACCCAGAGTAGAGGAGGGGTAAAGACAAGAGGTGAGGCCAGAAAAATTAGCAGGACTGACATTGCAAAGGGCCATCTGTGTCTGGACTTCTATTCTTGGCAACAAGAATTGATGGGAAAAGGTGAGTGCAGAGTGGTTTATGTTTTACAAAACCTTTAACTCAGCAATGTAGAAGATTGTTAGAGATAAGATATGACACCTAGAACTAGATCTCTCATGTCTACATCCTCAGTGCCAAATACAGTTCATAACTCATAGTAGGTGTTCAACTCTGAAACTGGAGGCAATAATTAACTGAGATATCAAAGTCAGTGCAACACTCAAGAGATATTAAATACTATTCTTTAAACGGAGATAGGTTTGTTTAAAGTAACTTGCTTTTTTTTTTTAAAAAAAACCAAACCAACATAATGTTTTGAGGTCTATCCGTACTAAAACATGCAAATTTATTTCAGCATCTGCTATATTTCATCTTATCCCATTTTTCTTTTAATACCTAATCTCAGTTTTTAGATTCTACCCTGATTTGTCATCATATTGCATAAAATTCTCCTTATATGGAAGAAAGGGATGGCCATGGGTTTATAAAACCTGGCCTAGAGAGACCTGAGAGGCCATGTAGGTCAAATTCCCTCTGCCCAGGGAGGAATTCAAAGGCTAAGGAGCTTAAGTGATTAGTACAAAGACACCCCCCTAATTAGCAGCCCAGTCTGTGCTAGAACCTTTGGTGCTGTCAGCGTTGCTTGGGTTTGTAGGTGTTTATGCATGTGCACAAGGGGAAAGTACTTCAAGTATCCTTTGAAAAGACAGACACCTGATTTATGGAAACAGTATAACTTGTCACAGTGTCATATTGTAGTAAACAACATCGTGGAGAAGTGTCAGCAAGGAAAATTAATCTCACTCAAGCTAAAAATAGGACTTGACAATTATGTGGAAGATGTATGCTTACAAGATGATATTAAGCATCATAAGAAGCATTATTGCTTTAGAAAATTTTTCTTGTCTTAGGCAGGCTATACCAGGCCCAAGGCCCAGCCCGTTTTCCCAAGAGTGCTTTGTAACTAAGCACTGGCTCCGTAAGGTCAACCTGAGTTCTTTAAAAGCATCTGGTCCTATCTGATTAAATGCACATCATTCTTAATGTGATGTTCCAGGCAAGACCTTGGTTATATAACCAATGTTTTCAATTATGCCCTGCCAAGAAAGAAGGCAGATTCTTACTGACGCTATGAAAATAACTATATTGCCATAAAAATAAAATATATATTCCAATTCAATAAACAGATTCAATAAGAATTTTTGAATTCTGGAGGGGTCAGGCAGGGAGAATAAGATGTCATTTCCAAATGTTTCATTTCAATTCAAAAAAAGCAGAGTCTACTATATTGTTATGATGTATAAAAAACTTAAGAGGAGAGACAAAGGGCTTCCTTATATATCCAGAAAATAAGACATTAAAATAACATCAACAATATTCCAAACAAAACCGACTGCCGTCCCTCAAAAATTCATTTAGTCCTATGTAGTAAATTCTTGTTCTGTTGGATCTTGGGGTACTAGTCTCGTGAACCCATCTGCTTCTCTCCATTAAAGTTCTGGAAATTTCTACTCACTCCACTGGTATTATCTCAAAGTTCTTTAAGCGATGCCATCAGGAAGCTGCACCCCAAAGTATCTGGCATATAATCCTTTCCTGCGGGGCTCTGAGCAGTCATTCTTCATGGAAGATGAAGCATTCTGGCCTGTAGCTGATTGCAAAAAACTTTCAGGGAAGCATCAAAGTAAAACAAGCTAACAAAAATATCTGTAGATGACGAATTGAGTCTAAAATGCGTGTGGTTTATTTATTACTGATAATTTTCAAAAGTGAAAGAATTGATGAGAGTTATCACAAGAAAAATGTACCTGGTGAGACAATTTGGTCGTTTCTGTGGCGTGCAAAACAAGACAATAAAGTCAGTCCAAAAAAGTTTGAGACAAATTATTTTAAACATAATCATTAAGCCTATTTTCAAAGAATACAGCAAACATTTCTAATTTACATAAATGAATACAGAGGAAAAGTCTTGATATAACATAATTATTCAGAGATATAATATACCATGAATATTCTAAGTGTATGGTAAGAATATCAAGTAACAAGATTCAGTAAGTCTGGAATAGGTCCTCAACATCTATATATTAATAAAACTATATGAGTAGGTCATGGGAGTCCCCCATTGAAAAGCACTGTGCTAGATGCTAGACTGACATTAAAGAAGTAGAGATATGATCAAGTTAACACGAAAAACAACTGAAGTTATGACTGCTAACCTAAACTATTGTTGTCTAATATCAGGCAAAGCAGCACTGAGATCAATGTCTTCTTTTTTTTTTCTTTAGAGACAGGATCTTGCTCTGTCTCCCAGGTTGAAGTGCAGTGGTGTGATCATAGCTCACTGCAGCCTTGAACACCTGGCTCAAGCGATCCTCCTGCCTCAGCCTCCCTGGGACTACATGCCAGCGCCACCATGCCTGGCTAATTAAAAAAAAAATGTTCTGTAGAGACAGGGTCTTGCTGTGTTGCCCAGGCTGATCTCAAACTCCTGGCCTTAAGTGATTCTCCTGCCTGGGCCTCCCAAAGGGTTGGTATTACAGGCATGAGCCACCACACTCAGCCAGATTAATGTCCTTTTATATGTCATTTTAGTTGGGGGAATATTACTAAAAAACCAATGGGAAATATTCAGTTATATATTAATGTGTAATTAGATTTCCCCCTGGTTGGTAGAGATACATACGGGCATAGCAGTGGTAAAGCATGACATTTACAGACTGCTGTTGGTGTGTGACTCTTTAGTGCCAGAATTTGCACATCCCAGTGAGTCCTTCTCGTGGGAGAAGTGTTTGCATTCTCAACAGTCATACCAGCATTGCCCCAAAGAGATTTCAAATCCTTCTACTGGAGTTGTGGTAACCTCCTCTGTTGGAAGATGAATTCTCTCTTAGAACACATTCCAGTCTGATGAATAAAGCAGAAATAAGATATCTGGATAATTTAAGTTTTGGCCAAAAATGATTTGTGATTAAAAGTTTTCATACTCATTTTCTGGTGTGATTAGCAATTCCTGTTGAAAGCAACTTTGAGTAACAGTGAAATATTTAAGTAAGTGCAGCATTTCCCAGGACCCCGAAGGAGGAAGCCCAGACTGAACAGATGACAGGTTTCTTCACTTGGAGGATTGTGAAAGGAAGAAGCAGAGGGAGACTTGGAGGAACATTTGATGAGAGCCATAAAAGATATGAATTTGGAGCACAAAAAGGTGTTCAGGAATTTTCTAATTTCAAACTACGAGATAGGCCATTTATTGCAGGATTGGGTCCCCCCAAGGCTGAGCGGCCAAGGCGTGTGACTTCACCAAGGACCAAACTACAGAATTCAAGGAGGCCTCCCAGCTGTTTGAACAGGTGATGACAAGATCCTGTACAGCCAGTGTGGGGACACGGGGAGGGCCCTGGGCTATAACCCCACCAATGCTGAGGTGCTGAAGGTCCTGAGGGACCTCAAGAGTGATGAGATGAACGCGAAGGTGTTGGACTCCAGGCACTTCCTGCCCATGCTGCAGGCCGTGGCCAAGGATGGGGACCAGGGCACCTATGGGTATTACGCTGAAGGTTTCTGGGTGTTTGACAAGGATGGGGATGGCATTGTCATGGGTGTTGAAGTCTGGCATATCCGTGTCACATTGGGTGAGAAGATGGCAGAGGAAGAGGTGGAGATGCTGATGGCAGGGCATGAGGATGCCAATGGTTGTATCAACTATGAAGAGCTCATTTTTATGGTGCTCACTGGTGAGGACATTCCCCCTGTCCCCAGAGCCCTGTGCGAGACTCTGTATCTGGCCCTGAAGGCTCTCTTGTCACAGCACCTTTCCCATCTTGTCTCTCTTGGAGGATGTTTGCCAGCAGTGTTCACCAAATAAACTTGCTCTCTGTGCCCTTCCCCCAGAAAAAGAACAGCAACAAGCAAACAAACAAAACCCACAAGATGAGGAACAGAGAGAATGGACACCATTGAGGCCCTCATTATGGTTCAAGAAGACCAGAGGGAGAAATACATCAAACATGAAACAAAACACAAAGAAGCAGAAACTGTGAGTGAAAGGCAAGAGTATGGAAGTCAGGTGCCGGAGACCTGATGTGTGGATAGTAGGAGCTCCAGAAGGAACAAAAGACCAGACAGAAGACAGCTGATAATTTAAGAGATGCCAGAGTGTCTTCCAGATGAAGCCTCTGCTTCAGCCTCCCCCTCCAGCCCCTAAAGTATGACTGCGCAGGAAAACCAGAAAGGGTGCTGCCGGAGGACCAGGAACTATGGAAGAATCCCTGAAAGATAGAAAGCAAAACCAGTTGGTTTGAAGAAGGACATCAAGGCCCAAATACCTGCCAAAGGTGGGAGTGGCTCTCAGCGTCCTCCAAGCCCCCAGTTGGTGTGATCCGGCTGCAGGAGGGGGGCCGGGCACTGATTTGGAGCATCCTGGAAGACAGAGCCCTCTCGCTCCACCTCATCATGCCCCTGAGTCCCAGCAGTGGCCAACAGAGGGGTCTGTCCCTGGGCAGAGCAGTGAGTGCATGTTGCCAGGGGCATGGGAGGCCCCTGGGGAGCTGTTCTCACCCAAGACGGGCAGAGAGAATGTTGGATGCTGGCAGCGAACCTCAACCCGGGCTGCACATTAGAGGCCCCTGGGGAGCTGGTAACACTGTAAAATGCCAAGGCTACATCCAAGATCACTTAAGACAAAATCTGCAGGCAAGGAGCTCTCAGGTGAATTTAACATTTTACCAATGTCGAGAACCACTTCTGTAAAAGAAAATATTTAATAATAGTGAAATCAAGAATTTTATGGCTGGGCGCGGTGGCTCACGCCTGTAATCCTAGCACTCTGGGAGGCCGAGGCGGGAGGATTGTTTGAGCTCGGAGTTTGAGACCAGCCTGAGCAAGAGCGAGACCCCTTCTCTACTACAAATAGAAAGAAATTAGTTGGGCAACTAAAAATATATAGAAAAAATTAGCCGGGCATGGTGGCGCATGCCTGTAGTCCCAGCTACTCGAGAGGCTGAGGCAGGAGGATTGCTTGAACCCAGGAGTTTGAGGTTGCTGTGAGTGAGGCTGACGCCATGGCACTCTAGCCTGGGCAACAGAGTGAGACTCTGTCTCAAAAAAAAAAAAAAAAAAAAAAAAGAAGAATTTTAAACAGTCTTAGAAAAATCTAGGTGTTGTGGAAGGGGGTATGTGAGAAAGGAGATACGTGAGAATATCCACTACGGGGATACTGTTTATGGGTGGGGGATATGGAGAAAAGAAGGGACATGCAGGTGTTCTGGAGGGCTCATCTCCATTGGGGTAGCAGGTGAGCCATCTTGATGGGGACCACGTGGGTTATGTAATTGTGATATCTTAATAGAGAACCCTAAGATTAATGATGACCATTATGAATAGGAAAGTAAACAGTGGTGAAACAGAAAAACACTGGAGAACATTTATGTTAAGGCGAGGGGCAGAGCTGGGGAAAACAGAATAAAGAGAAACTTTAGCCAGCAAAAGTAAGGAAAGGAAAAGCATAAGAGAGAAGGCAGGCTATCGTGAATTAATACAGTGGAAGGAATTCAACTAACTCTATCAGTTATTCTAATAATTTGAAGAGGCTGAAATTTCCTAGAAAAAGAAAGAAAATTTGTTTTTTTCATCATTCTACAATTGATGAGACTATCTCTGACTGTGAATTTTTTGTTCTTCCCTTTAATCCTGTCAATTTATGCTTCACGTATTTTAAAGCTCTATTAATAGGCACATTCATATTTATGATTGTTATGGCTTCCTGATGGACTGACCCTTTTATAATTATCAAATATCTCTTTTTATTTCTGGTAATACTCTTTGTCTTTGTATCTGTATTATATGATATTAATAAAGCCACTCCAGATTTCTTATGCTTACTCTTTGCATGTGATATCTATTTCCATCCATTGACTTTTACTGGCTATGTGTCTATTTTTATAGTGTATCTTTTGGAGACAACATAGGATTGGGTCTTGTGCATTTTATTCATCTTGATAATCTCCGTTGTCAATTGGGTTACATAGTCTGTTAACACTTAAGTAATCATTAATATAATTGTGTCTAGAATTACCATTTTATTATTTGTTTTTTATTTGTCTCCTGTTTTTATTTCACTGTTTTATACTTTTTTGCTTTCTTTTGGGTTATTGGATATATTTTGGAATTATCTTTTAACTTATCTATTGGATTTTTAATTATACCTCTTTGTGTTGTTTTGTAGTGGTTGTTCTAGTGGCTGTAATGCATATTCTTAATATCTCATAGTCTAGTTAGAATTAATATTTTAACAGTTTATGTAATATGTAGAAACATCCCATCATATATGTCCATTGACTGTCTCCCATCCCTTGTGCTATGTGTATCACATGTATTTTTTACATTTACATAGATCACCAACTCTACTATATAATTTTCCCACTTAAGAATCCTATGCATTTTAAAGAAAGTAAGAGGTAAAATAATCTTTTATGTTTACCCAGATTTTTAAATTTCTGATACTTTGTGAAGAATGAAGTTTCCATCTGGTGCCATTTGCTTTCAGCCTGAATAACTTCCTTTAGCCCTTTAGCATTGTTTTATAATGCGGGTCTCTTGGGAATGAGTTCTTTTAGTTTTTTTATTTTATCTGAAGTGTCTTTATTTTGCTTTTATTCTTTTTTTTTCTTTTGAGACAGAGTCTCGCTCTGTTGCCCAGGTTAGAGTGCCGTGGCGTCAGCATAGCTCACAGAAACCTCAAACTCCTGGGCTCAAGCGATCCTACTGCCTCAGCCTCCCGAGTAGCTGGGACTACAGGCATGCGCCACCATGCCTGGCTAATTTTTTCTATATATTTTTAGTTGTCTAGCTAATTTCTTTCTATTTTTAGTAGAGACAGGGTCTCGCTCTTGCTCAGGCTGGTCTCGAATTCCTGACCTTGCACGATCCTCCTACCTCGGCCTCCCACAGTGCTAGGATTACAGGCGTGAGCCACCGCGCCCAGCCTGCTTTCATTCTTGAAGGATGTTTCACTGGACAGAAAATTCTTAGTTGACAGTTTTTTTTCTTTCAGCACCATAGATATATTTTTTTCCTTCTGTCTTCTGGTCTCTGTAGTTTCTGATGAGACATGAGGATAATTTGAATCCTTGTTCCCTGTATTTAATATGTCATTTTTCTCTGGCTGCTTTCAAGATTTTCTATTTATCTTTTATTTGCAGCCATTTGATTATGATATACTTACATATGATTTTCTTTGTATTTATTACTGTTGGGGTTTGCTGAGAGTCTTAAATCTGTAAATATATATATTTTCATCAAATTTCGGAAAATTTCAGACATTATTTATGCCTCATTTGCTCTCATTTCCCCTTCTGTCACTCTAATTACATATATGTTAAATCTTTTGTTATTATTCCACATTTCCCTAAGGGGTTTTAAAATTTTTTTTCAATCTTGTTTCTCTCTGATCTTCAAATTGGGTGATTTCTATTGATTGATCTTTAAGTTCACTTATTTTTTGTCATTTCCATTCTGCATTCTGCATCTAGTCTAGTAAATTTTTTATTTCATATATTGTATTTTTCAGTTCTGAAATGTTTAATTTGTTTGATTTTCATAGTTTTTATTTCTCTACTGAGAATTTCAATTGTTTCACTCATTGCAAACATGTTTTCATTTACATCTCTGGGCATAGTTCTAATAGCTGCTATAAAATCCTTGTCTGCTAATTCCAACATCTGGGTCCTTTCTGCGTTGGTCTTCACTGATTGTTTTTTTCTTGAGGGTGAGTAGCATTTTCCTGGTTCCTTGTATGTTAAGTATTTTGAATTGTAACTTGGACATAATTAATTTTGAGTTGTGGAGACTATATTTTGTTACATTCTTCTGAAGAGTGTTTCCTATTTTGTTTGATTCAGCAGGCATTTATTCTGTTGGACTAAAATGGCAAACTCTGTGTTTTTAGTAGCAGCTAAAATCTCCATTGAGTTCTTTTTTTCTTTAGTTGACACCACTTCCATACATTCAGGGCTCAGGTGGAGATTTGGGTAGAGTTTATACACCAAATCTGGGGCTCCCTTTGGCTCTCCCCTGTCCAGGATTCTGTCCTTATTTTCCAGTGGCTGTGGTTTGCCCCAAATTCTGCTTTCTGATTCCTAAGGCAAAAAACAAAAACAAAAACAAAAAAAGTGTGAGATTTCTATTTGGTTTTGTCTCCCCCACAAGATTTGCTTGCTCTCAGGCTTAAGGCCTGAAAATAGCAACTCACCCTGTGTCATCTTCATCTTTTTGTTTTTTTAAACCACCTTAACTATCCCTTAAGTGTACAGTTCATTAGTGTTAAGCACATTCACATTACTGAACAGCAGATCTCCAGACCTTTTTCATTTTGTGAAACTTAGACTCTATAACCATTGGATAACAACTCCCCATCCCCTCTGCTCCAGCCCCTGGTAACCACCAAAAAGCTTTCACAGAAACTTACTGTTCTATGAATTTGACTATTTTAGATACCTTATATAAATGGAATCATACAGTATTCATTTTCTTTTGTGACAGATTTATTTCACTTAGTATAAGGTGCTCCAGGTTTATCAATGTTAAAGCATGCGACAGGATTGTCTTCCTTTTCAAGGCTGAATAATATTCCATTGTGTGTATGTACCACATACATCACATGCATGTTTATCCATGCATCCATTGATAGACATTTGGGTTGCTTCCACCTCTTGGCTATTGTGAATAATGCTGCTATGAACATAGGTCTGCAAATCATTCTTATCTTTTAGGCGTCAACTCTCTCTTTAATCTTCTTCCTTTGGTAATTCTCCTCTTGTTTTCTTGTTTCTTCTGTTTGTTTGTTTTGTCCAGGGTTTACAGTCATTATCTGTTAAAGGGTTGGGTCCAATGGGAGTTTGCATAGCTATACTGGAATTGGAGTTGTGGGTGAAATTGGATTTTAAAAAGGATTGAGCTATATCCTATTTATAAGAGCACAATGAAACAACTATTCAAAGAAAAATGGAAACAAAGAGATGAGAATACAGCAGGCATATACAAACAAAAAGAAAGCTGGAGTGCCTTTATTAATATCAGATAAAGAAGAATTCAAGGCAAAAGATTAACTAGGTAAAGGAGGTATTATGTAATGAAAAATGGTAAAATCCATGAAGAAAATATTATAGTCATGAATCTTTATGTATCATACTACATGGCAGTCAAATGCATAATTCACAAACTCTTAGAAATACACTGAAAACTTGTTTAAAAAACACCTTTCGATAAACACTTACATTATGCTTATTACAAGTCAGGCACTACTTTAAGCACACACACAAATATAATCAGCAAACATAATTTAATAGATATGTGTAGGATATATGTATACATACTCATATAAATAGATAGAATGTATTTTTCTCTTATACTTATTAAACTGTTTCTAAAACTGTTACACACTTAGTCACAAAGAAAACCTTCATAAATTTCAAAATAGTGTGATTTTATAGACTATATTCCTATCCCAAATACAGAATTACAGTCTGAAAGAGAAATATCATAAAAACTTAAGAAATAAACATATACCATTTCAAATAACACTGTATAGGAGAGAAAATAAAACTGGAATTGCAAATTATCTAGCAATAAACAAAAGAGATGATTTCATACCCAAACCCCAATATACATCTAAGGCTGTATTCAGAGGAAAATTGATAACTTTAAATACTCTTATAATTTAAAAAGAAAGGTAATAAATTAGTAAAATAAATGTTTACCTTAAAAAATTAGGAAAAGGAAAACAAAATTTACAAGTAAGCAGTATGAACCAATGAAAAGAAAAGCCCAAATCAATTAAATACAAAAGAGAGAAAGTGTGTATCTGTGCATGTTTATGTGTGTGTGTGTATACATACAGTCATGTATTGCTCAACGATGAAGATATGTTCTGAGAAATGCATTGCTAGGTGATTCTATCATTGTGTGAACATCATAGAGTGCACCTACACAAACCTAGATGATACAACTTACTATTATATATGCCTACGCTAGATGGTATAGTCTATTGCTACTAGGCTACAAACCTGCACAGCATGTTACTGTACTGAATACTTTAGGCAACTGTAACACAATGGTATTTGTGTATTTAAACATAGCAAAGTTACAGTAAAAATATGGAATTATAATCTTATGGGATCACTCTCTGTCATTGCAGTACATGACTCTGTGTGTGTGTGTATAATTTATATAGATAGAAATGTAAATATATACTCAAAGTACATATATAGTTAATGTATATATATTCAAATTATATATATAAAGTTTGAACAGACAAATGAAATAGATAAAACCTTTGACCAGTTGATATGTTACTTGTGACACTTTCAGTCGTACCTAGATCAATCTCAGTTATGATTACAGAGGGCAAAATCTAATAAAATATTAGTAAACTATATTCAGCAGTGAATTAAAGATAATATACCATCATCAAACAGAATTTATTCTATCATCATAATTTATTACATGAGCTGATTAATGGAGAAAAACCATATGATTGTATCCATAAATACCAAGAAGATATTTGATACAACTCATCAGATATTCTTAGTTAAAATAAAAATGGATTAAAATATAAGTAGAAGGAAACTACTTAAATATAAAAAAAATTATCCAAAGGCAACTGTAGGTATCATAAGGAACCAAGCACTATTGAAGCATCTATTAAAATTAGAAGCAAGAAGCATATAGAGCCCATATGAAGAGCATAATTTAATTTTATTCTGAAAGACACTAACAAATACTGAAGAAACAAACCTACGATGTTCCTGGATAGGATGACTTAATGATAAGAAATGAAAAAATTTTAAATTGTTGAAAGCATTGAGTGCTATTTTCATCCAAATCTTATTTTTTTTAAATTTTGGAACTAGGAAAAATCTTAAAATTTATTTGGAATAATAAATGTCTTAGAAGAGCCAAGAAAATTTTGAAAAAGAAGACTTTGTGCAGCAACTTGCCTTCCTGAATATTAAAATTTATGCTAAAAGCTACAGTGATAAAAGCAGTATATTGGCATGGGAGCTGATAAATATGTCCATGGATATATTTAAGCATTTATATATAAAATAGTTCAGAAACAGGTTCATTTATATAATCTTAATACATGACAAAAATATTTTAATGGGAAATAATGGTTTAAATGTAGTTATAAGCATAATTTGCCATCTATCTGAAAGAAAACAAATTTAGACCTCTACTTTATATCATATGCAAAATTAAATTCCAGATGGATTAAAGCTCTAGATATTAATAACCAATACAAAGTAATTGAAATATAATATATTTTAGAAAATAAAAGTTAGATAAATTTGTCCATAGAAAAGGCTAAAAACTAAAAAAACTCCAAAATTTATAAATAATTATAGACTTGAAATAAACATTTGTAACATGGAACAAATGGCTAAAATTTCTATTAAATCAAGAACTTCTAAAAATTGATAATAAAAGACAGCGCAAGTAAAAAATGTGCAAAGATATGAAGGCAATTATGTGAACAGGAAAGATTAAGTGGCTAAACATTCATAAAAAATATGCCTTTCCTTTCTAGTAATTAGGAACATGTAAATGAAGACAAAATGAAATTCCGTTTGTCCTCAACATATTGATAAAGATTAGAAAGAGCAGTCATCTGCCCTGGTTGTGAGGATGATGGGGAGGGGACATTCACACACCCCTGCAGGAATGTGAATGGCTGTCACATTTTTGAAAAATAACCTAATAAAAATAACCTCACTGTTTTATTCAGCTTTGTATAGTGTTATTTGTAGAGGCACAAATATGTGAACGTTCTGATCATCCATCCATCAGTGGAGAAATGTTTTAATAAATTATATATTCAATATTAAGCATATGTTAAAAAAAGAATGCTTTAGAACCGTATGAATTAAGCTGGATGAATGTCCATGATATATGAAGCTCAAAAATGAAGTTGTGCACAGCGTGTTCCCATTTCCACTAAATACAAAACAAAAGTGAAAAATAATAACCAACCCTCCAAAATAGCCTTTATGTATTAGGGTAGAGTTAGGTACATATCAGATTTTTAATATTGATTATCATAGGAGAGTGGGACTGGAGGGTGTGTGTGTGTGACTTAATTCGTTGTCATGAGCTTGCAGTGCCTCTGGAATAAAAATAACCTGATATTTTTAAAAGGCTGGGACCTACTTCATAAGTTAAAAGAGCATTAAGTAGGAGGTGTAGACCTAGCCCTGCCCCTAACTTGCAATGTGACATTTTCTGCCTTTCTTGTCTCTAAAGTGTGGGTGTTAATGACTGTCCTACCTACTTAGGTTACAGTGTTGTTGTGAAGATAAAATGAAGGATGAAGACAAATATAACTTGAATAGGTAAAAGACATTGAAATGCAAGCTATTATCCTCAAGAAAATTCTCCAACATTCTCAATTTATATGACGCAGGTGGAAAAATCGCCCGAGGAAGCATCTTCCCTTCCCAATGGTGATGAAGCCGGAGAGGCACAGAACACCGCAGAGGTAAGGGCTGGGCATTTTTTTTTTTTTTTGTAAAGACAGGGTCTCACTCTTTTGCCCAGGCTGGAGTGCAGTGGCCTGGTCAGAGCTCACTGTGGCCTCCAACTCCTGGGCTCCAGTGATTCTCCTGCCTGAACTTCCCGGGTAGCTGGGACTACAGGTGTGCACCAACAGCACGCCTGGCTAATTTTTCTATTTTTGTAGCAACGGGGTCTTGCTACATTGCCCAGGCTTGTCTTGAACTCCCCCCTTGGCCTCCCAAAGCACTGGGATTGCAGGTGTGAGCCACTGCGCCCACCAGTGCTGGTATTTTGCACTCTCTTCCTCCATACCTGTTTCTGCAGAATGTCCATTTGGTCCTAATCCTTCTCTCTCTGTCTGCCTTTCTGTCTCTCCACCCTAATCCGTCTGTCCATCCATCCCTCCCTTCCTCCCTCCCTCTATCTATGTATGTCTGCCTTGTCTAATTTTCAGTCTCTAAAATTATAAAGCCTCCCTTCATACAAGCAATGGAAAACAAACACTGTAAATGTCGACTTCTTTGATGTTCTCTTCATAAGCCTTAAATGGGTGAATGGAAACTCCTTGCTCAAGCAGTTTATTACTCTACAGGGTAGATCAGATCTACTGACTTACCCCGCAGATCCCGTCGGCAGTTTTGGGATTTGGCTCTATGCTCTAGTAGCGGAGTGAACAAATAAATAGGAGGTCTGTGTTTGCTTCATTTGTGTGTTATGTCCCTAATTAAAGAAAGCCACATCGTGGTGGCCTGGTTTCTCCTTGGGAGCTTCTCTAAGGTGAGTGACATCCTGGGTTTCCTCTCTGGCCAGGGCACAGAGAAGGCTGAAGACGGTGGAGAGAATGAGGCACAGAAAGTGGATGGGGAAGATGCCGGCAACCTCCCTGGACCCCAGAAGGTGAGTGTTTGCTTTTTCACCGTGGTTTCCGTGGATTCGGCTCCGTTCTGCACTTACTGGGCTTCTGCTCCTCGACCTGGGCACACAGCAGTGAGGAAGTGAGGGGCTGGGAGTTCAGCGGGGCGGAGGCAGCTAATCCTCACGCATGTGTTAACCCTGTGGTCCAGGTGCGGAGAGGGCTGAAGGAAGGACAGGGGAAGGACCCTGAGCCCAGGCTGGAGACAGCCGGCTAGACGGGCTTTCGTAATTTGTCGTGGCGTTGCTATGGTTAGGCCGGTGCATGTTCTTTACCAAACACGACGGGGCCTTACTGCTTGGTCATGATTAAGGACCGACTCCTATCGCACACCCATCCCAGAGCCCTGCCTAGCGGGGAAACAGAGCTGGGGAGGGGGTCGTATCTGTGGGAAGACAACAGGAACTGGAGGATAAAAAGGGGGCCTTGGGGAGGGAAACTGACACTAGATTCAAGTCCAATCAGGGAAATAGCAGATCCCAGCGAAGTTACATGATTAATTCTAAAGGAGTTCTCATTCATGGGATAAGGTTGGGGTGGAGGAGGGAGACTGTGGTTCTGTAAGCATCAGATAATGGGGGACCGAATGGGCCGCTTATTCAAGGAATTCTGCAAATGTGATGAGAAGCCAGACACAGGGAGGCCTTGGCTGCAGAGGGAGCCCCGAGGGGCCGGGGTTGGGGGGTGCGGAGCCTCCCCGTAGCACAATTGCAGTGGACTTCTCCACTGGGCCAGTTGTAGCAAAGACCGTTTATCAAACGCCGATGGTCTGCGTGTTTATTAATTCCAGGAGAGGTGTGGAAGCTTTTACAGAGTTGGACCCTCATCCCAGCAGACAGAAGGTGGCCAGGAAGGGGCTGAGACTGACAGCCACACCGTGGAAAGTGGGCGTGCGGGGCTGGGCATCCATTTGTTTTTATCTTTGGGGATTTAAATTTGGGAGGGGCCAGGGCAGCAAATTTCCTCCTGTTTAGCCTTATATTGATTGAGTATAGATTGCTATTTCAAAATCTTGATAATTTACAACTCTGAAGTTTTTTGTTTTGAAGAAAGACTGAATCTTCAATTTGTTTTGAGACAGAGTCTCACTCTGTCGCCCTGGATAGAGTGCAGTGGTGTCAGCCTAGCTCACTGCAACCTCCAACTCCTGGGGTCAAGAGATCCCCCTGCCTCAGCCCCCGAGTAGCTGGGACTACAGGCGCACACCACTACACTGGCTCATTTTTCTATTTTTTTTTTTTTGTAGAGATGAGGTCTCATTCTTGCTCAGGCTGGTCTCGAACTCCTGAGCTCAAGTGATCCTCCCGCCTCAGCCTCCCAGAGTACTAGGTTTACAGGCGTGAGCCACCACGCCTGTCCAAAATCTTCAATCTTAACCTAGAAGTTAGATGGAGTTTCATGGCAGTCGGTAAAATTCAGGAATAATACTTTAAAAATTAAATACAGTGATAGTTTCATTATCTTGTATATTTAAAAAAAATCTGTGTTTTACAATTTGAACTTTGCATGAATTGTCTAATGTACTGTTACAGTATTATTGATTGTTACTTTGGAGTTTAGTTTGCTTCTTTGTGACATAGTGACAAAGATGAAAGACATTACAGCCCAACCCCTCTGTCCCCTGAGACCAGAGGAAGGGCCTTGTTGTCATCAGATGCTGCTCAAGACAGCAGGGCAGACTTTGCTTCAGCTTCTCCGCCGCTGGGCTGGGTTAGTTCTATGAAGCGATGTGTTAACCAGCTTGTCGGTTCTCTTTGTGACTACTTTTTAAACTCGTGAACCCTTGACAAAGTAAATTATGATCTTGTGAATCCCGAAAGAAATTTTAAAAATCATTTTGGTTATTTTTGCATAGGCTGTGATGAAGAAATGACCGTTAAGTGAAAGATACTTTTATTGTGGATTAATATATTATTAACATTATATTACCACTTTTCAACCGCTTGATGATATTTATTCCACATAAAGACAGATTCTCTCATTTGATAAGTGACACTTGCTCCTTGACTTGCTTTCATTCAATTAAAGAGGAAAAAACCCATGATTTGTCAGTAAATAAATGAAAAGTAACATAATATGGTTAGCTTTCATGAATAGGTATGAAAATAGACTAAAACTGAAAATTTTAAAAGGAGGCAGAAACTATCTGGTATTTAGAATGCTTGCATTTTGGGCTTAGAGAACCTGCTGGTTTGTCTCTATGGCGTTTGGGTTTGGTTCTAAAGGTTGAGATGAGAGGACATCTCAGGCTGTTTGTAATGACTTCACTGCTTACACCGCACCCTAGGAGTAGACAGGCTGTGCGTAATCAGAAAAGCAGGTTTGATCTCTATGTTTTTTGAACACTGATTTTCAAAGGACTAGACCCACCTGGTAGTTTCATCTGGATGTGACACTTAGGTAAATCTAAGGCTTTAACCCCTCGGGCTCTGTCAAAAACTGTCTTGAGGCGATTCTGTGGATTTGTCCTTTTTGCTCCTCCTGGCTCGTAGTTGGACACCGGGGCGCCCTGCGCTTCCCCCCTTAGCCGACGCCCCGTGATGGATGTGAAGCTTAGGACTTTAGCCGGCCTACATTTGCTTCTGAGTTTCGCGGGGAGGGGACGTCAGCTTTCTTTACTTCTCTAACTGTCCCTCTTCCCGCTTCATGCCCCACCTCGAGGGTGGCAAGAAATTCAGGCCGGGTGGGGTGTGAGACCCTCTGCTTCCCGGGGTCTTACGGCCATCCTGGAGTCACCAGTGGTGACCAGGCAGGAACGGGCTCTGGTTCTTTGTCCGAGGTGGCCTTTCTGCTGCCTGTCCCTCGGCGTGGGTCAGGCCCTCCGCTCTGGCTGGACACGCACTTGCTCCTCGCAGCGGCTGGCCCTCTGACCGCAGGTGCTGCCGCCCGTGCAGAGTGCCCAGGTGCTGCCTGAAATGCCCCCGTGGCCCCCGGCTGGGCTTCTGTGTGCAGGCAGGGCCTGGGCAGTGCCCTCCTGGAAGCCCCTTCTCTCCTCATTCTGGCCGCTTCAGTCTTGCCAACTCCCAGCCCTGAGTCCCAAGCTCTTTCGTTTTCAGAGCCCACCTGCTTCATTGCCTCCGTTAGCCCAGGGTTTTGAAAAACAGGGCCTATAATTTCTTCCCTAGGGCTGGGGAGCCGGAACCAATAGGTGGAATGTGGGAGAGAAAAGAACTCGTACTCCTCCTGCCAAGCTCCATGTAGTAGGAAGAACAAAACAGAGATTCATGTCCTGGCATTCAGCCACACTTGTTATGAGAAGGAATAAAAACATTTAAAAAACATTTTGTTCTGAAATAATTATAGACTCACAGAAAGTCGCAAAGATGTCGGAGTCCTGCGTGCCGTTCACCCGGCTTCCCCACGTGGTGACATCCCATCTGGCCGTAGTACAACAGCAAAACCAGGAGTGTGACTTGGCTGGTGTATTTCTGTTAACTAAACCACAAACCCTACTCAGTTTTCACTGCTTTTTAACCTGCATTCATTTTGTGTTAAAAACAATTTTAAAGTGTGCAATGGTAAACAACAGAAACAAACCAAAACCCTCCCTCTGGCAGCTGGCAGTGTTCAGCTGGGTGATGAACCGGGTAAGTGACTAGTCAGTGCTCACCTGATCGCTGCTGTTACACGTGCACCCTCAGTGCACACAAGTAAGCACTGCGACCATTCCATTTAACGTAGAAGGATATTTACCTAAGTGTTTCACATTGATTAAAAAACAGAAATGGAAGCAGAAACCATTATCTTCTTTAATGATATGGATGTCCCCTGACCACCTCCCCAGCCTAGCTCACTGCAACCTCAAACTCCCAGGCTCAAGTGATCCTCCTGCCTCAGCCTCCCGAGTGCCTGGGACTACAGGTGTGCAACACCATACCCGGCTAATTTTTCTATTTTAATTTTTTCTGTTTTAGTTGCCTGGCTAATTCTTTCTATTTTTAGTAGAGATGGCGTCTCGCTCTTGCTGAGGCTGGTCTCAAACTCCTGACCTCAAGTGATCCTCCCGCCTCAGCCTCCCTGTGTGCCAGGACTACAGGTGTGCACCACCATGCCCAGCTGCCTCTGAGGTTCTTAAACACAGGATGCCAAGATGTATATTCCCCGATTGATAACAGACTGGGGCAGTGTTTGGGAGGCCAGGGAGGTGAACACTGAAGAGACCATTACTTCCTGCCTCAGATCTTACCTGTAACTTCAGGAAAAAGGGGACCTCGTGGGCCCTGGTCTGGCAACCCGCAGGAGGGTGAGGGGCTGAGGAGGAGAGGGGAGGTTTGCGAGGAGGAGAAGAGGGTGGCAGAAGGTCATCTAGCTTCTGGGCACTCTCCAGGAAAAGAATTGCAGACCAGAGACATCACAAGAACTTTATAAGATGCTAGAAACGTTGCAACTTGTTCATGTTTGTGTTTGGTTGTGCTCAAGTGAAATTATATTACTAGCAAGGTAAAATGATTTTAAATTGTATGCTTTGCAAACCCAGTTATCCAATCTGAGGATCTGTAAGCCCTTGGCTTGATTGATGACGTGATTATGGTCTGTAAATCACCCCTCTTGGCTTTCTCCAACAGCAGGCTTGAGGAACGTTCCTTTTCCAAGCGGCAAACATTGGTATCGGTTTGCGAGAGCAGTTTGCAGGTCCCAGGCTGGGTCCCTGGCGTGTCTGAGGCTTGAGAGGACCCTGCTCTTGTCCTCTCAGTCCCTGCTACGGCTGAGGCCAGCTGCCCTCCCAGGTCTCCCACACCAGCCACCTGTCACAGTCCACCGACCACTGCCTGACACTCACCACCACTGACACTTGTCCTTAGTTCTGGCCACGTGCCACGTCAGCAGCCTGCTCCCCTGGCCAAGTTCCCAGTGAAAATAGCTTCTGTGGAAGGTTCTAAGACTTCCCACTTCCCCTTTCTAGCTTTCCCAGAAGAACAAAAAGGTGAAATTATTTTAAGGTATTCAAGTTAACGGTTCATACCTTGTCCTAAGATCTTGCCAGATCTTGGCTTAATTATCTTTAAATAAATGGACTTTTGTCAATATAATTATTTGCCAACCATAAAAATTAATTCAAACATTTTACATAGATAACTTTTAAGGAAAGGCCCAATTTTGATAATTTATAATTCTGTGAGCTAAGATTGAAAGTTTAAGTTTTTTTTTTAATTAACATATTCCTCCTCATCCCAAGAGGGATTTGAAGCAGGATAGCATTCCATAAATGCATTCATTCAAGATTTTATGGACAGATTGAGTGCTGCCATGTGCCAGGCACAATTCCAGGGACTGGGGAGGAAGCAACAAAAATGACAAAGTCCCCACTCCCTGGAGCTTATGTTCTGGCAGAGACAGATGAAAGTCCTCCAAAGTTTACCTGACCTTCTGAGGCTAAGCATTTCTATAAATTCTCTGAGCACTTACTTTCTCTACTTAGCATATCTTTCAAGAAATTAAGGTCAATTCGAATATTGATAAAGAGTGCTAGTTAGATCCCTCTGCAACTGTTGTGAGCTCACCTGTAAAAGCTGAGACTTATGTTCCATTGGACTTGCTCCTGCCCTCCAGGTTAGCTGTCAGGTTGACCCCATTTTGTTAATAGTGTGTATCTGGTTAGTTCATTTGTTTTAGCTGAATACAGTTAATAACAATAACTGGATTTGGAAGAATGTAAAACTTGACATAATCAACAATTCTATGCTACATATGGTGAATTTTAATCTGATCCCACGTGGTTAAGAAGAGATGCAAAGAGTCAACAGCAGATTGCACCCGTTCTCATAGCCAATCATTAACACACATTTATTGAGCTTGTACCTTGGTTCCAGACAGTGGCTAGGCCCTGGGGATCCCAAAGTGAGTGAGACACAGGTCATGCCCCCAAGCACACAGACTAGTTAGGGCGACAGATAAGCAGTGATGATTATGGAGCAAATAAGAAGGTCCCCTAACTGAACTTTGTGGCTTAGGAAAGTCTTCCTTGGAGCTGTCGTTTTGAGCTGTGGCCGGCGTCAGAAATTGCATGCGATTCAGGACGGCTGAAGTACAGAGCGCTGAGGGGTGAGGCCGGAGGGGAAGCAGGGCCAGGTGGTCTCTTAGCCATTCCAAGGAGTATAGATCTATCTCGAGAAGATGGAAGTTTCTAAACATGAGGGTAGCGCAGTGAGGTTTGTTGCCGTTTGGCTACAGGGTAGAGCAGATCAGAGAGGAGGAAGACCAGCGGAGGTGACGATCACTCCTCAGGGGCTCCTCTCTGCAGCCCAGGTGAGCAGAGGTGGAGGTCATGGCAGGGGAGGGACAGGATGTGGCAGGACCAGGCAGCATTGAAGAGGCACAGTCAACACATCACCGAGGAAGCAACACCTGGATTTCGCAACAAGTGCCGGACTCTGTTTCCTTGGACATTATTTTAACGCTAAAACTTGGCGTGTCACTTTGGGGTTTAACGCAAAGGTTAGTGCTGAGAAAATCCTCCTGGCCTGACTCGGACCTTGCCAGCTCTGTCAGCTTTCCCGGTCAGTGCCAGCCTCAGAAATCCGGGGGTGTCGTTCCGGAACAGGCCGAGCCGTGAGGCGGCAGCGTGTGGGCGTCTGTGGCTTGCCGTCTGTGCTGACTTGGGAGGCAGCCCGTGGAGTAGGAAGGATCGGGAGACGCAGAGCAAGTCCCAGTGCTGTTGATTACTTGTCCTGTGACCTTCAGCAGGTGACGTCACTCCGTGGCCTCAGTGTCCTCATCTGCCCCAAAAGGGTGAGAAGATACGTGTGACCGCAGGATTGCTTTCGATGCCTCCCGCTCTTGGTTCCCTGAGCTCACTGCCTAAGTTGTGGGGCGTTAGGAGTTTTTAGGGACTGCTCTTAAGAACCATATCTCTCTACTTAATTAAAGCCATTGTAGCACTCTGGCCCTGGGGAGGTTTATCATTTTATCACTGGCCCCCGAACCATTTTGGGAAGGGATGGAAATGCTTTTATTTCCGTCTTGGAGTTGCATTTTTAGGAGATGTAACCTGGTCCTGTTGCTTTGATCTGGGTTGGCAGCTTGCAGAGTAGAGACCTGTTTGAACTTTTGGTGACCCTACTCACATGTACCTTGCAAGTTTTTTTCTTTACTGAGAAATCAGTGTTTAAACACTATGTGGTTTAGAAAAGTTATCATTTTTTTCAAATAGAGAAAAAGTTTTTTGGTCTACTTTTATTAATTGGTTCAAAGCTGAAGTAAAGGCATCCATATGAGGACATAAAGGCAGAAAAGACATTTTTGTTCAAATTTTTTAATTGCTTGCATATACGGTTGGAATTTTACTAGATAGCACTACAGATCAGTGGTGTGTTTTGGAAACAGAGACAGAATTGTGCATATTACTAAGCAATATTACTAATCAATTACATCTTGAGTATTTAATTAAGTATAATGATAAGTGATGGGGAAAATGTCTTTAATCTCCTAATATTCCAAGAGCTTGAAATATAATGCATGAAACAGGCCAGGCATGGTGGATCATGCCTGTAATCCTAGCACTCCGGGAGGCCGAGGCAGGAGGATAGCTTGAGCTCAAGAGTCCAAGACCAGCATGAGCAAGAGGAGACCCCGTCTCTACCAAAAACAGAAAAATAAGCCGGGTGTTGTGGCATGTGCTTGTAGTCCCAGCTACTTGGGAGGCTGAGGCAGGAGGATCGCTTGAGCCCAGGAGTTTGAGGTTGCTGTGAGCGGTGATGACACCACTGCACTCTACCTGGGGTGACAGAATAAGACTCTGTCCCCAAAAAAAAAAAGTATGAAATAAGTAGGGATCACCCAGTTATCATATCATTGCTGTTTTCATATTTTATGGATAAATTAATGTGCTGTTTATTTTGATTAGCTTGTATTTTATTATAGTTTGCTTAATTTTCAGATTCAACTTAGAATTTATGTGAATTCATATTTCTTTCTTTAATTTCAATTTATGAACCAAAGGAAGAAGAGGGAGAGACAGCAACAGAAGAGGTACGGTCTGTCGTCTTTAGTAGTTTTGCTTAATCGGCTTGATTAAAACATCTTTTAGGTGAGAGGATTTCAGCTTTAGCCACGGTCCCCTTGTTCTTCATAAGATATGGGCGCTGATGCAACCCGCACACCCAGAAAACCCTCCTTTAACCTGCTGAGAAGGGACGTAAGTTGGGGAAAATGTGTCCAGGGGAGCTGGGTGGGGAGACAGGGCTCGGCCGGACCCTTTCCCGGGCCTGGGGGCTGCAGGTGTATTGGGTGGTTTCTCACTGGCCGCAGGCCAGGCTGGGCCAGGGCAGTCGTGGAGATTCCTTCTCCTGCCTGCTTTTATGTTTTTGAACATTTTGGGGTTAATCATTTTAAAATGCTAATCAGAGAACTCAATAAAAGTTGAGAACACAAGGATAGGGAGAATAATTTACCAAAAGTCTCCTGTATTGTCTAGGTGTTTCAACACACAGTCATCAACATTAGAGTCCCAAATGTCAAAAGAAATCCTCCCAAAAGAACTCTTGTTAAGTTTTGAAGTTATAAAATAATTCATGATCTTTATGGAAAATTTAGAAAATACAGATAAAAGAAGAAAATAGCTTACAAACCCCATTACCCAGAGATAACCACTAGCAGCTATACACACATACATGCACATGTAATTATCAAATCTTGGTGAATACTCTTTCGTAATCTACTTTTTTTTCATGCACTATATCTGTACTTTGGGAGAGTAGTAAATATAGACCTGTGTCTTTATTTTTAATGTTAATATATCAAACTAATCCCTATTCTTAGACCTCAAGGTTATTTCTAACTTATTCTACATCATGATTTTTCATTATTTACAAGTTATATCTTTCCAATAATTATTTCTTTTGTTTCTCTCTTGTTAGGCAAGCTTCCGCTTTTGAAAATCCTATTTTTATGTCTAAAAATAGGACAAAAACATATTATTAACTTGGAATTCATTCCAGATTTTATGTACCAGCTGCTGATAACTTTGGCTTGAAGAAATTAGCTTGTTACAACAAAATATAACCAACTCATACATTTAAAAGCTCGTCCTTTCTGACAAAATTCTGTTTGCTGAGATTCTTTTTGTATTTTATTCTTCTAACTGTATACCTTCTGACTTTGTAAAGGTTATTTGATGAGAATAGTTTGTTAATATGAGTAAAGAGTATGCTTAAGAGAAATCATGATAGATTAGAATGAAGGTGCTGTTCTGCGGCACGATTCCAGATCACGAAGCCTGTGTTTTGAAGGACGACGTCTGTGTGTGTGTTGTGTGGGGTGTGTGTATGGGTGTGTGTGGGGTGTAGTGTATGTGTGTGGGGTGTGTGGTATGTGCGTGGGGGGCTCTCAACTCTAGTCTGAGGTTTTATATTCTTTTTTTCATTTCTGTATCTTTGGCCCTTACGCTTCCTGATAACAATGCCATTTTGGTTAAAACAAGACGGAAGAAATAACCGAGGAGGGAGAAGAAGGGGAAGCGGAGGAAGAGGAAGCTGAAGGAGAAGAGGAGCCAGGAGAGGAAGGAGAAGATTCTTAGGCCTTTCCATGCTCGATTTCTTCCACGTTTCCAGGTAGCTACAGAATTCCGGGGCTGTAACACCTGTTTGTTACAAGATGTGAGCTGCGTTACATTTACTTGGAATAGAGAAAGGGCATCCCAATTACAGCCACCTGTCTCCCTTCCCAGGACTGGGTCTGTGCACCTTGACAGTGGCCACACCCCTTTCCGGAGCTGCGGGGCTGGCGACCTTCAGTGGGCCCAGTTCTTGGGCTCTCGGGCACGGAGGGCTACGGGCGATAGGATTTCTAGAAAAGGTGTACCTTTGAGGCAAGGAAGAGTTTTGTTTTGCTTCCTCCTGTTACTCTACGTAACTTTGACTTAAGGGAAGGCATAGCAGGTACTCTCTTATCACTCTATTATCTAGACTCCTCTACTGAACACGTGCACATCTGGAGGGGACTGAAAATTGATGTTCAGAATGATGCCAATAAATTATAACATTAAAAACATCACAAAGTTGGCTCTTGATTCATGCAGGAAAATTATTGCTGCCAGAGATTTAGTCATAAGTGCTTGACATTACATTTTCATTTATTAAATATTAACCAGAACACTCCTGTAGAAACATTGGATTATGGTGAAGTCACTTTAGGTATCTTTGACAAGTAAGCTTTTGCTGCTTGTAACAAAAATAATTGTTACTCTTAACAGTTTGATAAGTGCCACATAATTCATACTTACTAAGTGTTAATGAGATGATAGAAGCTGATGATAATGGATATTGAGGACATGAGGGTATGCTTAAATATTGTAAGGCTTATAGATAAGACAGTCTGTATGGAAACACCTGAAGACCATTAAGTGCTATAAAAATATCTGGCTTTACCACATATTTGGCACATACCTATGTATATGTTGTATTCTTACTAATATGGTCTTGCAACTGAATTTGAGGTGGTAGTTTATTCTCTAGGGCAGCGATGCTTACAGTTTTGCTCTAGTGCTATAAGAGTTTTTTTAAAAAGTTTAAATTAAAACAAGTTTTTTTAGTTCCTTACTGTCCATATGATGCCTCCACTGAAAAATGCCAGACAGAGTTTTTGGCTGTTTCTCTTGGGCAGCCAGGGAAGGCGACAGTGAGGGAATACGCACTCACAAGCACACAGTTGAGGTCTGGGATAACACCTGGTGTCTGTCCGGACAAGGTGGACAGAAGGGTTCTCCTGGAGAAGGAAGAGGAATCCCTGGTGCTCTGTAGATATTGGCTAACAAATAGCAATGTTCTGTGCACCAAAGACCAATTTGGATAGTAGGGACCTCCCTTCTTAATATGCTTACAAACAAAAAGCTAATATAAAAACTGCTTAATATATTTTTCGGGCATCTTGGAGCTGGTGAGAGTTGTCATCACAGTTTGTTATTAGACCATAAAGGTTTTATCATGCATTTGCTTAAATTACAAAGCGAGTCTAGCCCATGATTTGATGTCTTCCCGATGATTTCATTCACGCTCTGGACACGGAAAGCTCTACTTTAGGGACTACTGCTTGTCACTTTGGTCACAAATCCATTTCTAAGGAGTGGGTTGGAACCCATTTTTGAAAAAAATTAAACTGCCAAGTCTACTTTTAAGACATTCTACTTGCAGAATAGTAGGAAATGAAAATATGCTGATATTTATCCTCATACCAGAAAAAAAACACAACAAAACCCACAGTAAAAGACTCATAAATACTGTTTAAGTCTGTGTCTGTTCACTCTGCTTGGAAAGTGCTTTAAAAATTATGCAATTTTAATGTGATAATTATAAAAAAGCATTCAATGTGAAATGGCACAGCTGAACGAGAATCCTTAATGTGGACAGACGGCTCTTTATAGGCCAATTCCAAAAAAAAGAAAAAGCAAAGTACAACTGTGCCTAGCACATTGTGCCTGTTTCTCTGATGGTTCTAGTTTGGAATCCAGTCCATAATAGTCTGCTATGAGGCCAAATTGCCTGACAGTGAAGGAGTGAACCAGGCAGCCCCTAAATCCCACCCCTGACCTCTGGAGAGATTCAATAACCTTCTTTAAAATGCTACATGAAGTTGCAACCAGGCATTCTGCAGACCATTTGGCTTCCAAAGATAAACCCATCTCATAGCTCATGGATAGTCTGTGCGTTTTATTTGAGAAGACAATTTTAGGCAGAACATGGCAATGAATGAAACTATGGAAGAATTCTCATTTCCCATGTTTGGAATGGGAGTCAGAATCCGAATTGATGTTTAAGTCCCAGGACAAATAATGTACAATATGAGACTCTGGATTTTACATCCCCGAAGGTTGCCACTTGGTGCTATCCTCTAGTCTAGCCAAGGACCATTGAGATTTCCTCCTCCAGGACCACGCTGTAAATTCAGCCTCTCTACTTTCCATGAAAATGCAGTGGGAAATTATAATCGAGATGTTGACCCCCTTATGGTGTGTGATATGTGTCAGTACAGAGAAAGGATTATACACCTGCTTGGTTTTCCATGAGAAAAATTTATTTTCCTTTCCTTGCATGGGGGAACAAATCAAATGATGACTAGTGGTTTATAGAATAAAAAGCAATACTTTCCTTATTATTTAAATAGTGAAGATTGAGGTAAACATTGTCTATCTCTCTTTAACAGTCTTTCCCTAACATTTCCCCTTTCTTCTAGAAAACCCAAGCCATGAAGCAACATTTCAAATGTCTCCCCACAAACCAAACTCTACGAAATACTTTGGCCTGAAGCTAGCACAGCTATTTCAGTACATTCGGGGTTCACCGAGGACTTATTCTATCTGACATGGTTAGATGTACATGGATATAGCTCCTTAATCATAGCAATATGAAATTAAATGTGAACATAGCATATGCATACCTCCATGTGCCTGACACTGACATTCTTGGCCTTGGCTAAGTTGTTTTTTTTTTTTTGCTTTGCATGACTAGACCTTCTTATTAATACTCCAAAAAACCCGATTTCAAGGTGTGGAACTTCTCTTTGTGATACAATAAAAGTATTTCTTTGTATGTGCCTTATGCTACTTGTCTCACAATTAGCTTTGAAAATGAAGTGCTTTCCAGAGAACAACCATATAAATAAAGATTAATAGACAAAGATCTTGTTCCAAGGAGCATGATTTCGTTATTCACTGTCTCTGCTCGTATATGCCTGAAGTCAGTCTGTCTGTTGCCAAGTCTGACTCCTCGGCGGTGCTTTCCTGTCTGCATCGGGATGGATGTTTTCTGTTCCACTGATTATTTGGTCCACATTTTCAAATTGCACTGATCGTCTAGTCACATCATATTTTGTACTGTGCGCGTGGCTGTGCCCATCGTTGTCGAAGCCTTATCTGCCTGTGACTCCACCGTCCACTTGTGTAAGGATGATGGTGAGGACAGGGACATTTGCAGCCCAGTGCCCTTTACATGTTTCTGAGCCGAAGGGAGTGGCTGCTCTGTTTCTCCTGTGTTGACTGATTTGTAGCCACGGCTGTGGAGCTGGAGACTGCGATTTTGCCACCCGATGGCCAGGAGCGTGTGGTCACCAATGGCTGGTCCAGCCCCGATGACGTGCACACCAGGTAGGTTGACAGCGTTTCTCTGCTCACCTGCCCCATCTCAGCTCCCCACAGATATCTTTTCTTTCTTGTAAGATTTTGCACATGTGCTCTTCCTCGTGTTTTTCCTGCAGCAGGCGTTGCTTCAGTATTGTCTCCACGCCATGCTGTCTCCCTATTTTATAATGATTATGGCAATTCCACTTGGAGCGGCCATCAACTTTTCCCCTCCTGAATCTGCCTGTTTGTGTCATCTGGGAATGTATTCTACGGTTGCAGAAGTCGTGTGGCTCTCATGAACTCTAGAAAACAGCTCTTTTCTTGTTACCCTAGTAACAGAAAGAAGCATTTTGAATAGAATTAGATTATTTTGTTCCAAATCATTGAACTTTAAAAACATTTATCTCTTTTCTAAAAATAAGGTAAAAGAGTATAGTAAAATGGAAATTTATATAATTAAAAATTAATTTCGACTTTTTATTTCATTGCATTAAGTTATGACCTATCTAAAATGCCTGCATGATTTTTTTTTAACAACTCTACACACAAATAGGCCTTAAGCTTCTTGCTGTTACTTAGGGTTGTCTTTTAGCTCTTCTGTGATAGAATATGATGGACATAGATTATGCTAGGTGCCAATTTCTCTTGTATTTCTCATATTTTTAAAATGAAAATAAATATTTGTGCTAATAAGCAAAGATAACAAATCAGACCACTTATTTTAATCGAATTTTTTTCTTACATTGCCCGTTTTCCTGTAACCAGAAAATTAACATTCTAGAAGAGTATCTTTATTTGCTCCCATTTAATATTCTTTAAAATATCATTGAAATGCAAAAATAATTAGATCAGTAACACCATATAAATAGTTCCGGTGTTCTTCTAGTTTCAGCTCCACCTGTCACTCCAGCCTTCAGTGGTTAATAGATCCAGTGGTATAGTGAGGAAAATTCCAAATGTGGACCAAAATACAGTTAAAAAGTCCACACAGTTTTCAATACAGGAAGCTTCTAGAAACTAAGTAGCATTGCGAATATGTGAGAAAGAATAGTTCAAAAGAAAACCCCAAGTGAACAAGCAAAATCATTTTGGGGAAAAAAAAAAGAGAAAAGATCAGAAAAATGGGAAAATTCTATGATGATCTGAAGCTAATGGAGGTTCAGAGTTTGATTTGTTGGTATAAAGGAAGCCTGAACATTCGAGGTAATTATTTCTTATCTTTTTTCAGTTAGAAAAGCAACTACAAAAAGCCGGAGGGCATGTTTTCTAGCCACTGAACAATATGTGCTCCTTCCTCTGCACTCCTCGTTTTCCCCTCCAGGGTTTAATTTCCGTTTCTTTGGATGAAAATCTTCGTTTGGTACAAGGATTGTCATTGAGTTCGTAGTTTGCTCACTAAGTGTGAGAGGTGTAGGAAGAGAGTGAAACAGAGCGCCTGCGAGGTTCCTGGGGAATATTTACAAATGTTTTCTCTCAAACCCGATTCACTGCTAAATCTGTGCAAGCACTTGGAGCGTGGTGTCAAGTGGCCTGGCGCATTGTAATAGTAGAGTGTGACCACTGGGTGGTGACAAAAGACAAGCTTCTTGATACGGTGTCGCTGCCCCGAGGCCTCTGGCCGCCTGTCCAAGTTTGGGAACTGTACATTGAAATTAGAAGGTGAGAATAAGGTATTTGTCAACCAGGTGGAAGAAAACCAAAAATCCTTCCACACCAATTGGTGAATTAATTAGTGTCTCATTTATAATGCTTTTATCCAGGATAACTTATTTCGGGCAAAACGTGCATTGATTGTTTGAATCTCGCACCCTTGCATTATACAAAAGGAGTCTGAACTCGTTTGAGGACTAACTGCATATTGACAATTTTGATACAGATGCAGCATCTTCCTTTGGTCCATGAATGGCTCTATCATCATAGAAGTATAAACAGAACCGAGATTGGGGAAGGGGAGGATTATATTTCCCTGCTGCAAGACTTTGAGTCCTAACAGAACATTTGTCCAGATATTTGGAAATATCTTCATGGTCCTAACAGGGGCATACCTTTCATAATTGTCCAGGGTACTTGGCCTTTTTACTTCTTTGTTTTGAAAGGACTTTCTTGGAAGTAGAATAACTGAGTTGAGAAATCTTTAAAATGCGTTGAGTTGTCTTCTAGACTAGAAATTCAGGGGTTGTTCAAAGATGCGATAACGTTCTCAGGTGTGGAAGAGCCGAGGTGGGAAGGGCTCAGCCAGGTGGGTGTGAGTAGCACAGAGGGCGTGGGGTGGGGACTCAACTCTGGGGACTCTGCAAGCCCAGCATCCTGCAGGCTCAGCTTGGCTCCGCGCGGGAGAGTGAAGCCTGCTCTCAGGTGCACTGCCATGAATCAAGCCCACGCTCTAGGATTAAATAAGGTTATGGCCTTCCGTACTGTTTTTATTTGCTGACACTGATTGAGAGCTTGCCACAAGTCGGGCTCTGTATTAAGGGCTTCGTGTAATCACTACAGTGACCTGCTGAGGTGGACACCATCCTCATTTGACAGACGAGGAAACAGGCACAGGGCATACAGTTCTCTGGAAATGGCTGAGCTGGAGCTGAGATGTACCTGTGTCCCTCTCCGAATCCAGGAGCAGCCTCCCCCACAAGCCCTCCCCTCCCTGTCCGTGGCCACAGCCCCGTCCCCCCACGGTGCCTGGCTGGGCAGCGGGCAGTGTGCGCCTCGCCCTCGGAGCACCTCCGTCCTGGGTCTCCTCGGGTCCCTGCATTCTGCCTTTAGACTCTGAAGCAAGATGACTTGTGCTTCCTGCCTGTGAGCCACATGCTTTGTTTTCTTAGTTGAACCATCAGAGGGCAATTCCATTACCTTCCTCTTGCAGCTCTTTGGGTTGCCCACCGTGGCCACCACCCACTGCAGTTATAGAGGGAATTGAATCACTGTCAGCCCACAGAGCTCTAGACATTGGCCGGTGGCCTCAGATCCGAAGTCTTAGGTTGCAGGGAGCAAAAACTAAAATTGCCACCTGCCTTTTCCAGTCTGGCTGTCCTTGGGCACATCCTGCCCACTGCTGCTGAAGGACACACTCAGATCTCATTTGGTGCTTAGCTGTCAGCTGCCACCGATGACGTGCCGTGTCGCAGCCAGCCCCTCAGGGTGTTTTCAGCTGAGGGAATGGCTCCTTCTAGCTGGGGATTACTTAATGAGCTGAAATACATCTTAGTCCTGGGAAACGAATTTTAGTTTGTTTTGTAGCAGGTCATATTTCTCTGTAGTCTTTTTTAAAAAATATTTGTTTGTCTACCCCTGGAAAGAAACAAAAGTTATCTAGAGAGAAAAGCAAAGCTTAAATTAAAAACATCACATTCATAGTCTAATTTCTACTTAGACTCAGTAAAAATAAATTGGAGAGAAATGCAACCTGGTTTTATTTTTCTCTAAGGAGTAGAGATGTTTTTCTCCAGCCTTTAACTTGATTCATAAAGAGATTTAAACCTTGAAATAATATTAGATCGACTCCACTAAAAATACACCTTGAGGGTGTTTCAGGGTGGTTAGAAGTAGGATTTCCACGGTTCAGGGAGCTTCTCTGTGGAACATTTAGGCGGGAGAAGACTGGGGGTGCTGAGTGGCCCCTGGACGTACCTCTCCTTGGTTCTCCACGTGGGGTGAATTCCTGAGAAGTATTAATAGTTTGTTCTTCTCTGTGGCTGAATATGGCCTTACCGGAGCGTGTTTATTCGTACTGCTGTTGATGGACATTGGAGTCATTTATAGTTTGGGTCTATTTTGAACAAAGCCATCACAAACATTTGTGGACAAGTATTTTTGTGCGTGGATGTTTTTATTTCTTTTGAGTAAATACCAAATAGTAAATTGAGATTGTAGGTTTTTGAGGACAAAATCCACATCCCATTCATTTTTGTGCCCCAGAGTGTGGTGCCTTGAGCCTACACATGAAGTGAACACCTTGGTGGGAAAAGGGAATGAATATTTAGTGTATGTTTGCTAATTGCCAGATACCCACTAAAAGATTTTTTCATATATTGTCATATTTAGTCCTTTCAACAACCATATGCCATACATGTTATTTTTACAGAGTTTTATTTCTAACTGGAGAAATAGAGGCGCAGGAAAGTTAAGTAGGCTGCCCAGGCACACACAGCTAGTAAGACGTAGAACTAGGCTTCAGACCCTGTGTTTGACTCCAAAGACCAGGATGACTTGTTCCTACTATTTTTGGCTGCTTATCCAAACAGCTAAGTTGATTTGATTTGTGGGAGAATCAGAGAGCTTTCCTGGCCACTGAAGTGGGTCCGATCCCGCTACAGTGAAGTCTAAGTCAGTCTATAGCTCTGGGACACTGACCAGTGTGTCGTGTCATTTACCGTTAAACATAAGAGCTCATTAGCTGAATTTTTAAAAATCCAACCGCATTTTCCATGGTATCGACATTTTGCTATTAAAATAATTACTGTCACCTTGTAGAAATTTAGGCTAATTATCGAGCTCTTTATGTGTTGTTGACTCACAATAAGCAACACTTCCACAAAATCCACAGGCTATTTTGGCTTTTTCCTGAACTGCGGGAATCTTCTGGAGAGGAAGCACTTTGAGGGGACCCAGGGCTCTTTAGAATTTCCTAGCAATTCATCCCCTCCACGGGGTGTGGCTCAGGAGAGTGGTGGCCGGCAGACTTCATCGTGGCACCCGGTAAGGCAGAGTGGGTGGGAGACAGGGCCCATGTGCAGCCGGAATGCCCTGGGCGGTCCACATTGATGAACCAAATACTGAAATACTTGTGTTCCGGCAGGAAAATTGCAGGCTGCCCTGGCTCCTCCCTGGGACACTGTCGTCTCCATCATCTTAGGATCCAGCAGTGAAAGGGTTAGCACCCATCTCCGCAGGGGGCCTCTGCACCCTGGTCCAGTGGCCTGGCCACCGTCTGTTCCCACCCTGTGGCCCCATGACATGAAGTTGTTAAATAGTTTGATTATGACTCCCGGCTAAAAGTTATTTTCAAAACATAAATTTACAGGCATCAGGTCGATCATGTTCTTATCCCACTTTTTAGCATAATATGGTCCCCTCATCTGTTGTTTTGCTTTCTAAGGTTTTAGTTACCCTCAGTAAACCAGGATACGAGAGAGAGAGAGAGAGAGAGAGAGAGAGAGAGAGACCACATTCACATAACTTTTATTACAGAATGTTGTTATAATTTTAGCCCCTTGCTGACTGAACAGACCTCCTCTTGGCCAATAGGACCCCAGAAAAATCATCAAACTGCGATCCTGGCCGTGTATATAGACTCACTTTTGGAGTGTAGATACAATTGACCAGCATTAATGTTTGTTGAAACAGAGGTCATAAGACTGACAAAACAGACTTTGTGACAATAAGATACTAAATTATCAACAGGACCTAAAGCCACGCAGGGCAAAGGGTGAATCACACCTACAGACCAGCAATTTGCTTATTGTGGCTTGCTCTGATTTACAGACTTCCTTATCTTAGCTTAAAACATTCAGAGCCTTTAGACAAAGCCTTATTTCTTTAACCAATTGCAAATCACAGCATCTTTAAACACACCTATAACCTGTAAGCCCCTGCTTCAAGGTGTCCTGCCTCTTTGGGCCAAACCAGTGTACGCCTTCCATGTGTTGATTTATGTTTTTACCTGCAACTCCTGTCTCCTTAAAATGTATAAAACCAAACCGAAATGCCTCAGGACCACTTATTCAAAGCCTTTCTGGGTGGCTTTCCAGGCTGTAGTCACACATGTTTAGTTCAGAATAAACCTCTTCAAATTATTTTATAGAGTTTGGAGTTATTGCCATTAATGTAATTATTTTATTTTATTACTGGTTATTGTTAATCTCTTGTGCCTAATTTATAAATTGAACTTTATCATAGGTTGGTATGTGTAGGAAAACATAGTATGTATAGGGTTCAGCACTATACAAGATTTCAGGTATCCACTGGGGGTCTTGGAATGTACTCTCTGTGGATAAGGGGGGACCACTGTATTTAAATAAGCCATTACTTTCTACCTTTATGATTCATATACATACTTTAAGCATAAACAATTTGGTTAAAGTCTATTTCCAAGTTGTTCTGGTGTAGGGGAGGAAAAATAAGTTTCCCTCTCCCCTTCGTAGTTCTTAGTTGGGACGGACTCCTGTGAAAAAAGACAGATACAAGAGAAAAACAAAAACCAAGTTTACTGACATGCACACATCACACGTAGGCGGTAGCTATCCAGAGACATGAGTACATCTCAGAGAGGTGACTTAAATACCATCTTCAGCTGAAACAAAGAAAGAAGGGTGTTGGTGGGGGCAGGTACAGGAGATAACCCAGAAAATCAGAGTTAAACAAGGGTAAGGTTTCTAAAGCAGATTTGAGTCATCCTCATTTGGGCACAGAAAGGGACACACACTCACGATTGGCGGCTCCTTTATAGAAGCGAGTTACCCTCATAATAGGGTAATTTCTACTGTGTGTTCTGAGCTGCTTCTGTGTTAGCAGTTTCTCAAAATATTTCAGGATGCACACTCTGGCCTCCTGTACTGGTCATGCCCAAGTTAGGCAGACATTATAGCAATTATGAGCATGGAGTTTGGGGTCAGACAGGCTTCAGTTTTGATTTTTGTTACTGCTGCTTCTTAGCATGTCTTTTCTTTGGTGAGTTATGGCAAGTCATACAACCTCAGTTTTCTCATCTGTAAAATGAACAACACCTATTCCATAATTGTTAGGGATAAAAGAGTTGCTGGGTGCAAAGACCTTGCCCCAAATGCTCCTTACATGCTGGCCACTGTTACATATTTCAGGTAGATTCTTGTGGATTAATTTAATGCTGAGTGTTACTTTCTTAAGACATTTGGAGCTATAGCTGTTAATTCCAAAAGAGCTTCTTCTATTGCTTTAGAGTAACCTTACTTTGTGTGAGTTGATTTCAACTCCACGCCTTTCTTTTTTTTGTGGCAGAGAGATTCTTTCCCTAAGGGACAATTGACTTAAAATAGTAGGAAGTAAATAAAAAGCAGGTTGTAAGAGTGAAAAACAAACTTAAGGCTTGAGGTTTGAATCTGGGTCTCTCTTTGACTCTGCACGTGGAGGGAAGGAGGCGATCGCTGTGAGTCTTGCGTGTCGTATCAATTGAACACAAAGAAGTGCAGCTTTTCAGGGCAGGAAAAATGGCAAGTGCCTTGGGATTTAAACCC
This sequence comes from Varecia variegata, assembly GCA_028533085.1. NCBI lineage: Eukaryota > Metazoa > Chordata > Mammalia > Primates > Lemuridae > Varecia > Varecia variegata. The sequence continues at coordinate 4,150,321 of CM052436.1, read as the reverse complement.
TTGATTTTAAATCTTTTAATGACAAGTTATAGTGATTCCTATTCAGTCCAGCTTTTTTTTTTTTTTGATAAGTTGTATTTTTGAATTGAAGAACAGGCACAACTTGGAAGCAAAAGCAATAGCAGTCTTCATTCTGAAAATGCCAGGACATGAAGATGAACAGCCAGGCTTTGTGGTGTGTGCATGTATGTGTGTGAGCATGAGTTTGTGCATGTGTATGTGACAAAAATCATGACGCCAAGGAGATGGAAACATTGAGCAGGAAAAGGATTGCAGGGGGCTTCCAGACGGAACACACAGTTCCTACTACGGCAGTTTGTTGAATGACTTGGTTCCTCCTTTGATCACACATACGCAGAAAAAAACGATTACAGATGGTGGGTATGGTTTTCTAAGATTGTAATCATTTTCTTTTCTTTTCTTTTTTTTTTTGAGACAGAGTCTTACTCTGTTGAGTGCAGGCTGGAGTGCCGTGGTGTCAGCCTAGCTCACTGCAACCTTGAACTTCTGAGCTCAAGCCATCCTACTGCCTCAGCCTCCTGAATAGCTGGGACTACAGGCACATGCCACCATGCCTGGCTAATTTTTTCTATATATTTTTAGTTGTCCAACTAATTTCTTTCTATTTTTAGTAGAGTCGGGGTCTCGCTTTTGCTCAGGCTGGTCTCAAACTCCTAACCTTGAACGATCCTCCCGCCTCGGCCTCCCAGAATGCTAGGATTACAACAGGCATGAGCCACTGTGCCCGGCCAGATTGTAATCATTTTCATATATGAGTACTTCCTTTGTGGACACTGTCGGGGCCAAGGGAAAACTTCCCCTTCGCCCTCTGAAGGTTCACTGAAAATCACTGACAAGAGGTATTTGGTCATGGTTTTACATGACATGTGAGCCTTTAGGATGCCAACCCAAAGATACAGGGGAAACTGTCTGTTTTTATGCTTAGGTTCACAAAGTATGGACAGCTGTGTAGAAATATAATTGGGAAAAAGGGTATGGCCTCATGCTAACAGACTGAGTGGGGAAACCCAGCAATGCCTGTGTGTCTAGATTTTTCTTGGTCTCTCTGGGAAGCATGCCTTCCTTCTGGGTGTGGGGCAGCACCCTTTTTGGAATCAGGGTTTTATGAACCTACAATCAAATGAGGTAGGTATGATAATTTCTTTAGGGCCAGTTTTTAACACAAAGTTAGCATGACATTTTTAGGTTTTGTGGCAGGCTTTGGGGAAAAAGGTGATCTTGGTTTCTATTACTAGTCTCAGGGGAGAATGAGTCTGAGAGACAGGAAGTTAGGAGAGAAAGTCAGAGAAAAACTTTTGCTTCTGAGGTTGCTTCTAAGACCTTAATTTTTGAGGTATTGTTTTCTGAGTCCCAACATTGCCTGGTCTTAAACTTCCCCAAGAAGTTTCACAGTCCAGAAATTGAATTAGTGCAATGTCTTACAAGCCATGGGACCAGTTTCACAGTCCTGGGAATAGGTGTCATTTCAGGAGGTGGTGTTGCAGGTGGCCTTCTACCAAAGTCTGGCCTTTCTATTATATGATTTGAGCAATCAGATATTTAATAAGAGGCATTTATATGGAAATAAAAGAAAAACAAAGGTTAATGATTAGAATAAACTATAAACTCAACAGCCAGTGGAGAAGATTTTTAGATGTTGGGCTCAAAGCATGTCCAGATGAAGTGAGGGCTCATAGTGGCAATCTGACAGATGTTTCCAGGTTTGCAGTTTGCACTAGGTGTTCCAGTGCACTTTCTGAGCAGTCTATACGTCTGCAGTGATTTCCCCCAAAGTTTATATCAAGTTGTCTAGTTTCAGCCTGCAGGACTTCAAGAAAAGTACAGTCTTAATTTCTAGTGATTTCAAGTCAGAAAAATGGAAGAAAAATTGGAAACATTAATTTGGAGACTTCTAGCCAGAGAAGAATTCAAGATTCAGGCCAAATTGTAGGCAAATAATAAAAACTAAAAAAAAAAAAAATTCAGGGCCAGAATCTAATAACAGATGTGCTATAGTTTTCTTCTGAAACATAATTATTCTCTTTCCAGTCCCCCATTTCTACCAAAGATAAATCACAGTAGGACCAATTTATTTGCAAAATAAGTCTTAGACTTACTATCCTTGGCCTGATTATTTGCAAAAAGTGCAGCAAGAATCGAGATTGGCCATCAAGGCTGTTTTTAAGTTGGAACTTTTTCATAAGGAATCTCGGAGTAGACTCTTAAAAGCCTCTAAGGCCAGGAAACCAAAGGCTCCACATCTCAGGCTCTGCTTTCCAAAGCCGCTCACCCCTCTGCCTTTCCCCATCTTGCTCTATGCTGCAGCCATAATTCATTGCTTTTTTTAAAAAAAGCATCCCACGTTCTCTCTCGCCTCTGAGCCTTTGTCCCTGCTTCCCCTTTCCTGGAATGCTCTTGCTCATCTTCATATCCAGAGAATGCTCATGCTTCGTGTTCTAGGTGAGACACCAGTTCCGCAGTGAGGCCCTCCCTCGCCTCTCTTCTGTGCCCAGTTAGCTTCTCTCGGCAGTTCTCACACGCTGTTTATAACTCCCATATCCCTTAAGGGGCCATCCTGGAAAAACCAAGGAGACGGTCACAGCAAGCAAGACTTCTAGGAGAAGCCCACTGGCTCATGTTTACTTCTCCTGTTTTGCCGGTGCAGGAAGAAGCGGTGATCCAGAGACGGCCTGTAGAAGACCACCGTTTCAGCCTGCGGTGTCTGTGACTGTGAAGCTATTCCTGAATGTCTACTTCACTAGAGCTGGGAAATGTAGGCAGTCACAGACCAGAACAACAAAACAATTTGCCTTCCTTTACTGGCAGGGGCAGCAACGGACCTACACTGTGCTTCCCCAAACACAGAAACACCCCAATAATTTAGGCTTTGTTATATAATCATTGCACACTTACATTCTGTCCATTCCTTTATAAAACATGTCAGGAGAAGACAAAATCATGGATGCAAATGGACGAAATCAGAATCAGTCAGTTATTGAAACTGTTACAAACAAATTGAGTTAAAAAGTTAAGTTCAGGAGGCTGGAATACATAGCTCCATTTGCTCAAAAATGTGTTAACAGATTGCCATTCAAATGTGGTGCCTTCAAATCACATTTAGGTTAACGCTGTAGACCGGCATGTTGGCTCTTCCTTGCTCCCAAGATTCCAGCCACATTGTATATTTCACTGTTTCTCAGACCTGCCAGGCATGTTCTTGCTTCTAGACCTTGCTTTCCCTGCTTGGCATACTCCCCCTCCACCCACAGGGATGCCTTATTTGTTTATATATTTTTTAGAGACGGGGTCTCGCTCTGTTGCCCAGGCTGGAGTGAAGTGGCATAATCATAGCTCACTGCAGCCTCAAACTCCCGGGCTCAAGCAATCCTCCCACCTCAGTCTCCCAAATAGCTGGAACTACAGGCAAGTGCCACCATGCCTGGCTAATTAAAAAATATATAGTTTTGTAGTGACAGGGTCTTGCTATGTTGCCCAGGCTGTTCTCAAACTACTGACCTCAAGCTATCCTACTGCCTCCCAAAATGCTGGGATTACAGGCATGAGCCACTGTGCCTGGCCAATACCGCTTATTTAGATCATCTCCTTTAGGTGTCTACTCAATGTCATCTTACCAATAAGTCCTCCTCTGATCACTTGATTCAAAATAGAACTCCCTCCTCAAAGAGTTAAACATGAAATTACCAAATGACTGTTTCTATGTATATACCCAAGAGAAATGAAAACTGTCGTCCTCACAAAAACTTGTACTGAATGTTCATAGCAGCATTATCTATAATAGCCAAAAGCTGAAAAAACTCAAATGCTCATTAATAGATGAGTGGATAAACAAGATTCCACACATACAGTGGAATATTATTCAGCCACAAACAGGAATCAAGTGCTGACACACGCTACCACATGGATGGGCTTGGACACATTATGCTAAGTGCAAGAAGCCAGACACAGAGGGCTACAGGTTATATGATTCCATTTATAGAAATGTCCAGAATAGGCAAACCCATGGAGATAGAAAGTAAATTGGTTGTGTCCAGGGACTGGGGAGAGGGGGAGTGGTGAGTGACTGCTAATGGGTAGGTTGTTTTGGGGGGGATGTTGGTAATGAAAATGTAGGGAAGTAGATAGTGGTGACGGTTGCACAACTCTTTAAATAATACTGGAAACCACAGGCTTGAACCATCTGAAGGGGTGAATTTTGTAGTATCTGAACTATATCTCAACAAAGCTGTTATAGACAAGTTGGAACTCCCTGTCTTTCTGACACTCATTATTCTTCTTTCCTGCTTTATTTTCTTGCTACTCCCTACCTAACGTATCTTTGATTTATTTTGCTCACTGTCTGTCTGTCTGCACGGGATTATGAACTCCCTGTGATCAGAAGTTTTTGCCTATATTGTTCACTCTCGTGTCCCTCCGCCCTAGAACAGTGCATAGGGTAGGTGCTCTACTCTGTGTTGAGTAATTGATGGAATAAACGTGACTATTTGAACATTGAAGCTGGCACTAGGAAGTCCTTTGAAAAAGATAAAAAGATCATTGTTCAGATAAAAATAAGAATAAAAACTGAGACACTTTTATATTATATGAATATAAGAAAAAAACTTAATGCAACTAGGTGTCGAATGAAAACCTTAGCACTGACTTACGGCTTTGTTAGATGCAAGACTCTGCTCTGTTGGTGAGTGACAGAGGACTCCTTTCTGGGATCACTTGGCCTGCAATTTTGTGGTCCCAGCAACTAAAGTTCAGTCCTTTGCTCTTCGTTTTCCCCAAGAAAGTTTGTCTCCCTGGTATTCTAAGATACGATGTCTTAATAGAAAATTTGAGGTGCAGCAAGGCCAACAGATCAGGAGGTGCTCGCCGTTGGAAAGAGAGCTTGTCACTCACAGTTCCCAGGAGAAAGAAGCGGGTGGGGGCTGTCCGGGCCACACGGGGTTGGTCTGGAGGCGAAGGGTGGGTTTCTGTGTGTGGGACAGAACATATGAGACAGGGCAAGCAGGCTTAGGATGGGCCAGTCAGAATAGTTTCAGCAGACCCTGGGGCATGGGGACTGCCCCTGGTCATCTGGTACCTGGCCCTGGGGTGATTAGGGCAAGTGGATTGTGGCCAAGCCTGAGAGTCCAGGGAAGCAGGTGGTTGGGGAGCATGGGTCACGGATTGGCTGGGTCCCACTGAAAAGCATGCTCTCAGGCACATTGTTCCCTAGCTCTAGGAAATGGATAACTGTGGCCGGGCAGTCCCTCCAGGGTCAGCGAGGCCCCAGATGCCACAGCATCAGAATACAGAAAACAAGACATGGTTAATGCACCTGGGAGGTAAATAGCATTAGATCTTAGATCTTGGGAACCAAGATGGTCCTGAAGTGCCTTGTTTTGGGAACACAAAGCTATTTGGGGGGACTGCGGAAATGGGCAGGGGGCCATCTTTGAAGAGGTTCCCTGCCCTTGGGGTGGCCACGCGTGGAGGAGTTGGGATTGAAAGGCAAAGATTACGGCCAGACAGGACAAGCAAGGCCGTGAGAGCCTGAGGCCCGTGAGGATACCGAATGGATACTGGAAGACAGCAGCGTGACTGGTGCTTGCAGTGGCTGGAACGTGCATGGGTGCTTAACTGTTATTTACTTAAGGCACACTGTGAAACGATTACACCAAACTATGACCTCTCACTAAAATTTTAGCCAACACCCAGGGGCCCTCACTCTACATACCTTCAGCCCTGTGCGAGTTGTCACGTGGAGGCCGAGTGCACGCAGTGCCGTGTTATTCTGGTCAGTAGGTGTCTTTATTCAATAAAGTGTTTGATAGGTGTGAAAAGTGAGGGCTGGTCTCTAACAATCCATAAATTGTATTTCAAATGCTCAGCTCTCCCTCCCTCTCTCTCTCTTTCACACACACACACACACACACACACGGTTGGATCTGTCTTTCCAGATTCCTAAAATGGCACAGCTACCCTGCTCTAGTAATCAGAGAAACAACCTTGGCTCTTAGTTTAAAATATTTGGGGGAAATATCTCAGCAAAAGATTAAAAAATCAGGGCAGTATTGTTTCCCCAACCCTTGTTTCTTTGGTAATCTTTACTCCCTGCCTCCCAGGCCCAGCTCTGAAGCCAACAAATGCTGCAAATGGCAGTGATGACCTCAGACATTTCCTGTGGCTTAAAGTCCAGTCAATGCCTGATTTATTGCATCTTGTTGCTTGGCGACACTTGGAGGGGCCATCAATTATCAGGAGGGTGGTGAGGTGGCCCTGAGTAATTCTGAGCAACCACCCAGCCTCTGAGGGCCTCTTCTTGGCCGTGCCCAGGAGAATGGACATTGCAGAATGACTGTTCTGCAGAGACAGGAAGAGGAAGTAGGAAGGTGAGACAGCTTCTAAAGATGCCTCGTGCAGGAGTTTAGCTTGGTCTCCGACGTCATATTCCTGTTTAAGTGGGAGGTGGTTGGGGTGGATTCTGCTCTTTATTCAAACTATAAACAAAAATGTGAGTTTGGTCCGAGGGGCAGGCCAAATGGTAAATTCCCGAACTCATAGAGATCTTGCAGTGGTTGGGAATATCTACGTGTTGGGGCAGGATTTGAACCCAGGTCACTTCAGGTCTGAAGCCCAGGACTCTCTTTTCTTTCCCTGTTTATACACAACAGGCTGTTGGGAATGTCATAAATACTCCCACCACTGTTCTCCTTCTCCCCCTTCCCTCCTCCTCGTCCTCCTCCTCCCCCCCTTCCTTCTGTCCTTCTCCTTCTGTTTCTTTCTCCTTCCTCTCCACTGCCTTCTTCCTTCTTCTCATTATTATTATAACTACCACGTATTGAATGTCCCCTCTGTCTCAGCGTGTGTCAAGCACCTCACCCACAGGATCTCATTAAGTCACGCAGTTGGTGGAGACGGACACTCAGAAGCACTACGCGGCTCACTGAAGCTCTCGTGGCCAGCACAGGGCTGAGATTTGACTCCAGATTTTCCTGACTTCAAACCTAGAGCTCTTAACTCCTTGATGTCTACACATCCGTATGTTAATTGTGCAGAAACAAGCACATTTGGCCTGGGTTAGTTGTCCTCAGGCCTTCTTGCAGTTTTTTTAAAATTCCAAGGTAGATAATAACTGCCCTGGTGTCATTTCACACGTATGTAGAGAGACTTGACCTTGCCTGTATGATGACAGTCGAGGTCCTGGTCCCCACACTGAGCTGACCATTCTTGCTGCACATGCTGGGCTCTGCACAGCTGGCGTAGGGGCCGGGTCCTGCTGACTCTCTGAGAGACCCCTCCTGTAGCGACTTAAGCGATGCTACTAACCCCTGAAACCTTTGCTTTCCTTTAGGGCCCGGGATGGCATGGCTGGCCTTCACCTGAAGTCATTCTGATCTCTGGAAAGGAATTTATGTGTACAAAACATAAATATGGCTTTTAATTGGTCACCATTATTTTTGTTTCATTATGTCAATAAAACATATTTGAAGGAGATTTTTATTTCTCTTATTGAAGTAGCTTGTCATGGGATTCCCTGGTGGGAAGTCCCACCAAGACATGAAATAGACATAATGGAAAGGCATTTATGGAAAGGCATGAATTCCATTTCCCGAGGCCCAGCTGCGTAGGCAGCGGTTGGGAAGGCCACACGGTGCTCACGGGGCTCTTGAATACTGGAACTGAGATGACATATTCTCTGATGTCAGAGGGTCACGCTGACTTTTTTTCTTTCTGAGACAGAGTCTCTGTCACCCAGGCTAGAGTGCAGTGGTGTCATCATAGCTCACAGCAACCTCAAACTCCTGGGCTCAAGCTATCCTCCTGTCTCAGCCTCCCGAGTAGCTGGGACTACAGGTGCGCGCCATGACATCCTGCTAATTTTTCTATTTTTTAGTGGTGACAGGGTCTTGCTCCTGCTCAGGCTGGTCTTGAACTCCTGAACTCAAGCTATCCTCCCTCGGCCTCCCAGAGTGCTAGGATTATAGGCGTGAGCCACCTCACCCGACCCCATGCTGGTTTTTAATCCAAGAATTAAACCAACAGAAACTGTGTGACTATAAACCAAGAAACAAGCGTGTTTTAAAGCCATGTCTGTAACCTGGGAAGTGCCCTATTTTCCCTGGAGAGCTGTTGCTCAGTTTTAAAAATCCAAGTGGTTTAGCAATTACAGACGGCTTTCCAAAATTCTATTTTCATATTTACAACCCTCTTCCAAAATGGTTTTGTAATATTTGACATCAACAACTAATGATACAAGCTAATTGATTAGCACATGGCTCAACTTTAAGTTTTATTTCTCCCCTCGAGCTTTTGTGGTGAAGTGCAGAGAGGAACTGTGGAGGGGAGCCTGGTAACTATGGCAACGGCACTGCCATCAATGAAGTGGCTCCAGGAGCCCAAGGCACTCAGGCCGGAGGCTAATTCCAACAACAAAGCCTTTTCTGTGTTCAGCCTGGCCCAGGAAAGCCGGTGGTAGTGACGGTGGCCACAGCAAACCTTCAGCCCGAAGATCCGGGAGGGAAAAATGTGAGTCTTACCCTTCATGCCATTAATTGTTTTATGAACGATGAATGAGAAACGCTAACAAACGTGACAGGTGTGATTCAGCCTGGTCCCTGCAACCGTACCACCACGTCATTCAGCATGCTCCTGCATAAGTGCATTGAATGCTCATTGTTCAAATACTCCGAACACATTCTTTAAACGTTTCTCATTCTGGGTACGAGATGCACAGTCACCAAAGCTGTCTTGAACGTCTAAAAGGGACTGTCCAAACTGTCCTTTCTACAGAGTTTGTTTAATGTCTCCCCGACTGTTAGAATGTTATCCTTCCGTTAGCTGCTGGCTTGGTTGGATTTGCCATCAGTTCCTCTCACAGATGTGAAGCAGGATTTCAAGTGGCACTTGTGTCACGGTGCGTGATTCCTGAGGTTGTCCACTGTGGTCACCTTATTAAAAGTATTTAATTGTCAGCTGAAAAATAATCAGTGTGTTATAAATTCAAGAGAAAATAGATCCCATGTTAATAAAACGTTTGGGGTGGAAAGTATTGAACCTGAAAAGAGGATTAATGTTGAATTCTGGAGAAAGAGGAGTGTTTAGTTTGGAAATTTTACTGAAATGTGTCTGTGTTCTGGTTCATTTTGATCTACGACAACAACTACAATGGAGGTGACAATGGTAACATCCTAGGCTTTGTGATTAGATCTTAGTTTTCTTATTTCCTGGGTATATAATTTGGGGTAAAGTATTAAACCTATTTTTGGGTGATTCTTCAGTTCTTAAAAGGGGATAAAAGTAGTATCTCAGAATGTTGTGAGAACTAAATGAGATAATTCATGCAATGCACTTAGCTTTGTGACCAGTTAGGGTTCAACACTGTCTTATGTTTTATTATCTATGCTTAATGGTTCAAGTGTGGCCATGTGCTTATTTCTTTGGAGAGCACTGCTGCACGGTAGAATGTGGTGTCCGAAGGGTTCGGTAAGCGTTAGTCTAACTCTTGGCTTGGGTTTGAAGTCATTCAAGACGTTGGTTTTAAACTTCTGGACTTTAAAGATCACCATAGGATTCGCTGTGAGACTGATCATCCATTCGGCTTCATACACAATGTCCTGCCCTGGGGACGGAAGTGTGTCATCCTTCTTCCTATAGAGGAGGATTAGGACTGCAGTTGGGACAGCTCACCCTAGCTGTCCTTGCTTGAGTTCCTTTGGCAGCTGCCTGCTTGGGGTCTAGACCAGGGACAAGGGAACAACACCCAGGAGAATTGGCCAAGGCTAGGGAATTGTGGGCCAGGTCCAGCCCCAGCCCCACGTGGGCTCCGGAACCTCCGGAACTGTGGGTCGTGGTTTCCAGCAGCAGGGCACCCTGTGAATCTTCAGCTCAGCAATGAAAATAGCTGAAGGGCTGGCTGCATCTCCCAGTGGATGGCTTGGTTTTTGGTTCTTCAAGTCACAAGGGCAGGATCTCCAGGGGTTTGTGTGGTTTTGTGTCTAGGGCTTCAGTGCCCAGGAAAAGGGCAGGGTCTGCCTCCCAGCTCTCCTGCTTAACAGTTGCATGACCTTGAGCCAGACTCCGTGTCATCAAGAGAGCCACAGAGAACATGAGTACTGAACCCACAGGGGTGACATGAGGATTCTACGAAAATACATCCAAAGGCTTAGCACAGCTCATGGTGCCTACAAAATCCTCGGTTCAAGTTGGGCATCAGTGGTTCCTAATGCGGTTTGGGGGTCTCTAATTGCCTTAAGGCAAGTGCTGCCCTTCAACCCCTGCCTCAACTCCTGCTTGTAGCTCTGAATCAGGCCAGTTCCCTGTGGGTTGGCACAGGGGTGGTTGGGGAGAGTTGTGGGGTCCTGGGCTGTAGGCGCCGTCTCCCCCATCTCCCAGGGCCACATTGATGGGTGAAGGATCACTCTGGGCAGCAACCTTGGGAAAAGTAACCAGCTGTATTAAGGGTTATTAGGTCTCTAATGCCTTCAGAGGTCCCAGTGATAGGACCCCCATACCTGTGCAAAGCTGGCTGGGGCTAGAGAGGCATTTGCAATCCTCTCTCTCTCTCTAACACAGCAATAGAAGCTACAGGGCAGGGGTAAGTCATGCTGCATTCCAAAATGCCCACCTAAGTGTATACAGCTATGATGTCAATCCACGGACGGGCAAGAACTTGCTTGAAGGGGCAAGGACCCCACGTGTGGGTATGAACTACGTTGTGATGTCGGTAAACAGGGACTTACAGGAACAGAACCCTTAAGTTTGTACCAAATGCCCCTGACCTGCCAGGTGAGGCCTCCCCAGCCCAGTCTGCCTCGACATCAGCATCACCTTTTTAAAACATAATAGATGTAACACATGTTCACGTCGAAAGGAAAATCTAAACAGCACAGAAAGTAAAAAAATCTCCATTCTCCTCTGATCTTTTTCTCAGTCTTTAGAAGTAATCATTTAACAAACCACATATGTTTCCTGGGTAATCACCAAAGTTTTCCTTAACTTGTATTATTCTTTTGGATCAATTGCTTTAAATTAAAAAGTGTTTCTGTGATGGTTCAAATAAGGTTCGTGTCTCCAGGTTGTTAATCCAACTGTATTAGTCCCCTAGGGAACAAATTACCATAACCTTGGTGACTTAAAACAGCAAAAACACATTCTCTCCCAGTCCTAGAAGAAGCCTGCAGTTGGGGTGTCGGCAGGGCCAAACCCCCTCCGAAGGTTCCGGAGAGAGTCCTTTCTTGCCTCTTCCCGTTCTGGAGGCCTCAACTGTTTCTCGGCTTATGTCAGTCTCACTCTGACCTTTGCCCCGTTTTCACATGACCTTCCCCTCTGTGTCCCTAAGTATCCTCACCTCCTCGTACAAGGACACCAGCCATTGGATTTAGGACCCAGCCTAAAGCTAGGACATCTGCAAAGACCTCATTTCTGAATAAAGTCACATTCTGAGGTTGCAGAGGGACGTGAATTTTGGGAGGACACTGTTCGATCATGACACCAACTGAGGCAAATGATCCCACAACTTTAGGGCAACACACACTGATTTTCAACTCTGACAGCTGAGAGCTGCAGTAGCCAGTGCAGAGTCGGCGTTGTTGAGACTGAAATTTGAAATAGTACCACAAGCTCCTTGAGCTGTTTTGAGAAGAAACTTACCACCAACAGAACTTTCCCCAAAACGATAATGCAAAATCAGTAAAGATCTTGATCAAATGTTCTTGGTAACTTCCTATAGGTAAGCAGATCCTTTAGTGATTGTGTGATTTCAGCCAAGAACCTCTGAGTCCTCATCTATAAAGTGATGATGGCAACGTGATCTATTTATTGGAGTTGTGCGAATTAAATAAGAAAATGCATTTGGAGTGTTTGGTGCAGTACTTGGAATTTAACAAATGCCTAATAAAGGATGACTCTAAAAAACTGAGAAAAGGCTCTAGCACAGCTTATACAATGAAAATGATGGAGCTGTAGGTATTTCTTAAAAAAGAAGTCATGAAATAAGCCTGTATCAGGGCTCAGGCATAGAAGTAGAGATAGTTGGATCTTTTAACAACATGGCACCAGAATCAGTGTCCCAACAGGAAGGAAATGGCCCACTCAAATCAGGGAAACCCAAGAAGGGTTTAATCAGAGTGCCAGATATAAATGGCTGGGGAAAACACCAGGCTCAGAGCAGTAATAGGAAGGGGCAGGAGGTGTAGTAGCTGTTACCACCCTAAGGGCAAAAAGGATGAGAGAGAGAGGGCCACATAGAGAAGGCTACCTCAATGGGGACAGCGACCCCAGCCACCCTGCAGGAGGGAGTCAAGGGAACGAGTGCCAGGAGTCTACTATTCTTCTTCTGCCAATCTCCTGCTGGGCTCTCCTGTGCCAAGCTCATCTTGAAACCATAGAGCACTGGAGCTTGTTGATCACCAGGGGTGTGTGTGTGGTCAACCCAGCCCCCAAGAAAGCGAACTCCCTGGGGCACAAAACAAGGTGCAGACAGCGGGGTGTCTTGGGAAGGATGTGGAAAGAGCCGACTTGGCCTCTTTGTCATCTTAGGTCCTTTGTCAGAGTGTGGAACATTCTCTTCTATAGATGGCCTTGCTCTTCAATAACCAGGAATGGCACGGCACCATCTGCAAGGACTGCACGTTGGCACGGCCTCCACTAACACCCACCAACTGCCACCAGTGAACTTATGGCATTTGGCAACCGTGGATGGAAAAATCAAACTCTAAAATAATTTAAAAAGGTTTATTCTGAGCCAAGTTTGAGGACCATGACCTGGAGCCACGTCCAAGAAGCCTTGAGCAAGTGGACTCACTGTGGTTGAGTTGTAGTTTGGTGTCATACATTTCAGGGAGACAGGAATTACACGTAGAGTCATAAATCAATACATGGAAGGAAATACATTGGTTTGGCCCGAAAAGGCTGTCGTAGGTGGGTTTAGGGATTCTAGTTGATAATTAGCTGAAAGAGTGAAGCTTTGTCTAAAAGACCCGGAGTAAGTGGGAAGGAAATGCTTGAGTTAAGATAAAGTTCTTCTCTCTTTCATATGATGCTATACCAGAATCAGATTGGGCAGTAAACCACATTATATTGGGTTAACAAAACCTGGCTAGTGAGATTTTGTCATTTGTAGGCGTGACCCACCAGGCCCCTTAGAAAGGAGTTTAGGCAAAAGAAAAAAGATCCGAGTTCAGTCCTCACAACCTTGGCAAAGCATAAAAGATTGTTGTGGAAAATGGACTTTTAGATATGACTGAACGCCCTTCCTCATCTCCAGATGGAACCTCTGGAGCTGTCCTGATAGGAGGCTACTGCTGGGCTTCTGTCACATAAACAATCCAAATTGTCTGTCGCCAGACCCTTTGTGAGTGACCCTTTGTGAGTCTTCCTGGAGAGCAGCAAGCGGACTAAGTATTAGTTCCTGGAACTGCACGAAACCTTCAGGTGGCATCTGTTCTCACAGGCGGCATCTGGCAGAACTGGTTCATGTCAGCCTCCTGTATCCCACCCCTCCCCTGCCCCTATTTACCTGTGGGACCTCCTCCCTTCTCTCTCCCTCCTCCCTTCTCTCTCTCCCTCCTCCCTTATCTCTCCCTCCTCTCCCTCCCTCCCTCCTCCCTCACTCTCCCTCTCCATCTCTCTCTCATTCCCACTTGGACACCAGGTTCACAGGCTGAGTTATTCACACTCCTCACTTCTTGGCACATTTTCGATGCTGCCTCGTGCAAGGACTCTCACTTGCTTTATTCTCTAATTCCCTTTTATAACAGCAACAGCAGTCGCCAGACCTTTCCAGTGTGGCTTTCGGGCCAGTGCTGTTCTAAGGGCTTTCCATACATTCGCTTTTTGCCCCCGTCTTCAACGAGCTGTGGTTGTTACCACGGTGGCCTTCAGCCCAGGGAACTTGCTGAGCGGCACACGGTGTCAGGGCCAGGCCCGGGGGTCTGCCTCCATGGGACCCTTGACCTGGGTTCTGCACCGTCTCCCTCATCCTTCCTCCTGCAACCTTTGATTTAATGTATATCATTCTGTTATGTGTTCCTATAAAACGGGTATCATCGTTTTGTAGACATTTAAAAAAATAGGTACAAAGTTATTGTCATAAATCTCTCTGTTTCTTATTTTTTCCATAAGCAGTGTGCCTAAGATTCATCTGCATTACCGTGTACATCTAATCTGTTGCTTCTCACGATGCCTGCTACTTCCCTATTTCCCCAGAGGACAGTGTTCTACCTACTCCCTCTCCCAGTGGCAGCCACAGGCTGCCTCCCACTCCTGCTTCTACAAATAATGCCGAGAGAGAGAGAGAGAGAGAGAGAGAGACACACACACACACAAGAAAGTTCCCAATCATCTCTGCGGGGGGCCAAGTGAGCATTTCTACACCTGGGATCAGAAGTGCCAGGTCCTATGGGTGCTGGTCGAGCTGGGCCACATTGTGCCCAGCCTGCTCTCCCCCCAGCAGGGACCGTTCCCGTGTCCTCATGCCCCTGCCAACGCTTGGCATCAGCTGGCTATTGGATCTGCGCCAGGCTAATAGGTGTAAAGTGATTTTCCATGGTATTAATTTGCATTTCTCTGACTACTAACGATGCTGGGCATTTCTCCCAAAGCATGCCACCATTCACAGCCTGCACGCCCGTGCTCGGCTGGTACTCATTTCCCTGCGAGGGGTGCTGGAATTTTCTTGTTGGTTTGCAAGGGTTGCTTGCTCTAGATTTTTACGTCTTGTTGATTTTATCTGTTACAAAATCTTCTCTCTGTCTGTCATGTATTACCCTTATCCCTGGTGACCTTTCTGAACGAAAATCCTTCATTTCCATGTAATCAAATTTATTAATATTTCTATCCATTTGAAGTTTTGTTTAAGAAATCCCAGCCTATCTGTAAGTCATGAAGATACAGTCTTACATCTTCTGTTAACGTCACCATTTTACCTTTCTAATGTAGATATTAGATTCGTCCGGTTGATAATCCTGGTTGATAATCTTAGAGTTTCCCCAACAGTATCTCTAACCAATGTGCTGTTTCCTTATTGAATTTTGTTGCCGCCTTTGCCATATGTTACACCCCTTCTAGACACAGGTTTTACTCTGCGCTATGTATTCCGTCTCCCTGATATATTTTCTACTTTGTGCTGATAGCACTGTCTTTTCATTGCAATAACTTTGAGGTGTGTCTTAACATCTCAGAGAACAAGTCTCCTCACTTGGCTTTTTATTTAATTTTTTTTGTTTGTTCTTCTTCTTTTTTTTTTTTTTAACCAGCTGTTTACCCTGACAGACACCTGGCTTTTGGAAGTTGACTTAGCTCTTTACAGACCTTTCTCCCTCCATATAAATTTAAAAAAAAAGGTTTATTGAGTTTCTCAAAACACCCACCTAGAATTTTATAGTGATTGCATTGCATTTATAGGTTAACGCAGGGAGAATGATGTCTTTATTCTACTGTTTCCCCATCTAAGCATCATCTTTCATGGATTCCTGACTTCTTACCCATTAACAAGGGGCACGAGTGAACCCCGCATGTTGAAGTGGGGTGTCCCCAGGCCTGGAGGGAGCGCCCCTCTCCTGGGCTCCCCAGCTCTGTTGGTGAGGCGTCCACCAGGCTCTGAGAGCAGCTCGGCTGCGGGAGGAAGGCTGCCCTCAGGCCTCGGCCTCTGGTGGCAGGGGCAGGGGCTCCTGGGAGTCTGGATCCCATGGTCTCAACACACACTCTGGCCCTGTTCCTTGGCCCATCTGCATCAGTCACCGCAAGACCAGTCACCTGGCATTCCAGGTGACTCCGCTTCTCCTCATTCCTAAACCCACAGGTGTGTCAGTAGCTCCTACATGGTCTGCGTGTCCCATTCCTGCCCAAACCCCTGCACCCTCCCACTGTGCCCTCTGGGACACCCTCTGCTGGGCCTGGGGCTGGGGCAGGGGTCCCTCCTGCTCCCTTCCAGACCCCCCTAAATTCCTTGGCTTTGAACCTCCTCTCGTCAGGCCGTGTCCCTCCCTCTCGTTGGCGCAGTCGTCCGCTGACCACTCATTTCCCAGTGACCCTGGCTCCTGCTTCGCTGTCACTGTCTCCGTCCCATTCCAGCCTTATTGCTGTATGATTTCGGTGCACGTGGTTGATTCCTCCAACAAGCGTCTTCCTGGTTCCTCGAGTCTCCATCTTCCAGTGCTCGTGCCCTGCTCTGCCTCCCCAACTCCTTCCCTCACGGTCTGTAACACCCTAGACCTTGCTGTCCAATCTGGTAGCCACTAGCCACTTGTGGCTATTTAAATTTAAATGAATTACAATTAAGAATAAGTAAAAATTTAGTTTTTTAGTTTCATTTCAAGTGCTTGTGGCTAATGGCTACCATTTTGGCTAGGGCGGACATAGCACAATTCCACCATGCCAGAAGGTTCTTTTGGAGCTTCCTAGTGCTGCTCTGGGCTTTGTCAGCAGTAAGTGCAACACCTCCGTAATCCCAACCTGATGTCCCCCACTCTCTGCCCATCACCTCCATCTAGTGCCTCAACTCTGCCAATCTTTGGACCCTTTGGGACCCTGAGCAGGATTCATTGGCCCCCTATGCCTCTCTGCTGCCCCTCCCCTGTGGGCCTGCAGCCGCTCCTTGCTCCTCACTTAGTTAAATTTCCTGGTCACACATTGGAGTCATTTGCTGGTATGTTTCCAGCTCCCTGTTGTCTCAGCCCTCGCCTTCCTGGACCTGTTGGCAGTGCACGACACTGCTGACCCTTCCTCCTCTGCCTGCCTGCTGGCCTTCGGGGCCCTCCTGCCCGGAGCATTCCTCCTGCCTCTCCAGCTGCCCTTGCTGAGGTCCCTTTGCTGATTCATTCTCTCCTGCTTGGGTCTCAGTCCTGGGACCTCTTCTCTGTCTACACCTGCTCCTGCTCCTCCAAGCTGATGGCTTTCAGTATGAATTACATGCACATGACTCACACATTTTCATCTCCACTTCACACACTGAACTCCAGACACCTAGATCCCACCTGCTGCCCGAGCTCTGGCTGGGATGGTGATGGCGGACACACAAGCCCAGCACGTCCAAACGGAGCCGGAATCTCCCTCCCCAGCTGGCTCTGCCCACCTCAGTGATGGCTGTGCTCCACTGCTCAGGCCAAGAAACCGACAGTCCTCCTGGACGGCTCTCCTTCTGTCACACCCCGTAGCTGATCAGTCAGGAAATCCTGTGGAGTCAACCGTCACAATCTGTCCAGAGTCTGACCGCTTTCCCTGTCCTCCTGGCGCCTTGGTGGTCCCAGCCTCCAGCTCCTCGACGTTTCCATTAGCCTCCTGTGGGTCCCCTCTTCCACCCTGCTTCCTGACACTCTACCCAGAATGATCCTGTACAATGTGAGTCAGAACACAGCCTTCCTCTGTCCAGATGTTCCCCATTTCTCTTAGAAGGAAGCCGCCACTGCTTGTGCAAGCTAACAAGGACCTCCACGATCCTCTCCCATAGCTGCAGCGGGCTCACTCTGCTTCACCCACGCTGGCTTCCTTACTGCTCCTTGAATACACCGGGCACTTTTCTACCCCAGGACCTTTGCACTGGCTGTTCCTGATGCCTCGAACACTCTTCTGCCAGGTATCCACATGCCTCATTCCCTTTCTTCTTTCAAGTCTTTACTGTCTGTATGAGACCTACTTGGGCAAACTGCTTTCATGTAAAACCTAATTCCCTTCACCTGCTCTATTTTATCCCATGGACTTACATTCTTACACTACCTTACAGAATTTACTTATTAAATTTACTTTTTATTTTCTGTCTCCCACTAGCATTTAACTTCATAAGGGCAGAGAGTTTTTTGTTACTTCACTCATGGATCTGTCTTTAGACTCCAGTATAATGCGTGGCACTGAGTAGGCATGTAGCAGTTTTTGTTGCATGAGTGACTGTGTCCTGTATCGGAGTTTTAATGTTTTTTTCTTCCCCAGAGATCCTGTGAATTCCTGCTTAGATTAATATCCAGATACTTGGAGTTATAGTTCTTTTTTAGTGGTATCTGATTTTCGATGACATGTTCTAGTTGCGACGCTATTGCATTTTTGCAGGGTAAGCTCGTTGCTGGCAATCTTTCACTAGTCCAGGAGTTTGTCCCTTGATTCTGTTTGTTTTTCTTAGGAGGTACAGAAAATGACAGATCTAGCTCTTGCTTCCCAATTCCTACACCTCCTGTTGCTTTTTCCTTCCTTACAGGGTGACCAGAAGTAGTGGCCACGGACAGCCTCGTCTTATTCCTGATTTTAAAGTATTTCTAGCATCTCTCCATTAATGTTTGTTATAAGATTTTTGCATATATGCCTTATTAAGTTTAAGAAGTTTATTTCTATTCCTGAGATCTTTTAATGATAAAATATACATTGAAACTTTTCAAGTACTTTATCATTACAGATTGAAATAATCATGTGATTGTACTCTCTTTTAGTCTATAAATGTGGATTGTATTGATAGATTTTTCTGGTGTTGAATTACCTTTGCCTTCCTAGAATAAACTCTACTTGATAATAATGTATTTAAAAAATGTATACAGTTGGAATTAGTTAGCTAATATTTTGTTTGGAATTTTTACAAGAATGATTGAGATGGGCCTGTATATATACACAGTTATATATATAAAATTTGCATTGTCTTTTTCTGGTTTTAGAATTAAGATTACATTAGCCTCTTAAAATGAGTCTGTCAGATTTCGCTCTTTTAATATTTTGTGAACGTCTTGGAATAAGATAGGAATGCATGGTTTTTTGAATGTGTGAGATCTCACATGTGAAATCATCAGAGACTGGAGATTCTTGGTAGCAGAGGTCTTTGACCACTACTCCGGTTTCTTTAACACTTATTCTCTATTTCTCTTTTTTTCTTGTTTCAGTTTTGGCATTTGTATATCTTTTTTCAAGAAATTGATCCTTTCAAATCTAGGTCCCCAAATTTATTTGTATACAGGTGTTCTTACACTATTTTACATTTCATTTTGCCATGGCTGTTTCTTTGTATTCTATATTTATTTATATTCTCTCTCCCTCTCTTTCTCTCTGTATTTTGACAATTTTTGCCCAAAGTGTGTCTTTTTTATTTTTGTAGGTCTAGGAAATGGATTTTGAGCCTCTGAGGTTGCATGCGGGGGATATATTGAAGAATGTTTCCTCATAAGGGGAGAGAGAAGCACAATTTGGCAGAGGGAGAAGGTGAACTGTGATACAGTTGCCCTTAGCTGGATGGAGACCCTCAGTTGATCCTACCAGGAGCAACTCGGGGTGGGACTGCCCTTAAGAGTGACCCCACTGAGGCGAGGGAGCTGTGTCTTCGTGTCCGTGTCCCTGCACCGACCTGTCATTGGATGCAGGTGGCCCCAGCATAACCTTTGGAGAGGCAGCTTCCTTTGCCAAGGGCAATTCCAGGAGGGCTCAGGTGTGAGCACTGACAGCCGGTGGGGGAGGAGACCTGCCTATAGTTGCACATTCCTCAAGCTGCTCACAGATCTACTTGCTTCATAGAGCGATGTTCTTCCAAAGGTGTGCTAAAACCAGCTGGTACCAGTTTGTGAGAGTAGGTTGTTAGACTTTTCAGGAATTTTCCAAGTCAGTTGTTAAACCACTGGTAGCTTGAGATAGGCTATGGAGGGAATTTTTACACCAAGATAATTGTCAAATGCTATATGTTAGGTTTTTTTTTTTTAATTTTTTTCTAAGAGATGATTTAGCAGCACACAACCATGTTTAAACTGCTGCTCCAGGGTTCTGGTGCTCTCTTTCCCTGGGGAAACTTAGAAGAGCCCTGTAGTCCCATAGTCTTTACTGCTAAAGCTGGTCTCAAAGCTACAACTGGAACTCATCTTCTCCCTGCACTACTACTCACTCTGTATTCCCCACCCTTGGCCGGCTAGCACTTCGCCCAGGCTGGGTGGCTGACCTGACCCTTGGCCCTGAAGGATCCGAACAGCTGGCTGCAAACGTTAATCTCAAACTGCATTTGTGCACTTGTTGTCAAGACTGGGCAGGAGTGTAACAGCAGACACCCAGTAGATCACCTGGGTGCCAAGTGTGTTCTCCCTGCCTCCACTCAGAACAGCACCCCCGCCTACCCACTGCTAGTCATCCGGGCCAATGGGCCCTGCTAGGTGGGAAACACTTTCCTGTCTGTCGGTCTCTTAGCACAAGAAACTTAAAGCCAAAACCACAGTGGGACTCGCACTGTGTCCCTGGTAGCAGCATTCCCTCTCTGTCAACCAGGACCTCATGCCCACAGAACCTGGAGTGTGCGCATGAGTAGCGCAGATTTCCCAAGTAGATCACAGGAATGACAGTGAACGGGCCACTCCTTCTTCCACCTTTTGTTCATATGATGGTCCTTGGTGAGGGATTTGGACTGCATCCTGGAGGACGGTGCCCCCGCCTTGCAAGTTATCACCTCCAAGCTGATGCCTCAGTTGCATCTTCAAGAGGTGATTCCAACGCTGCATTCGGTTAGCAGCTTCCATGTGTCATATGAAATGACAGGACTAAGGGACTGCATGTTCAGGTATCCACTGCTACACTGCTTTTATTGTACAGTGGGCCTCTTGGCCCAATGCAATGTTCTGAGAGATGTCTATTTGGTGGATCAAAGATCCTAGAAGCCCTCAGAGAGTGATGCTGGCTGAGCCTTCCAGGCAAGAAAGGCAAAACCATACTCAGAAAATTTGTTGCTTCTGGTTAAGATGCACTGCTGCTCCTTTCAAGGAGAAAGGGGTCCAGCGTAATCAATTTGCAACCAAATGACTGGCTAGACTTCTCAGGGCCTGATGGTGCATAGGAGGCTCAGGGTTAGTCTCTGCTGCCGGAAGACTGGACATCGAGTAGTGGCAGGAGTTAGATTAGCTGGTGAACAGGAGCCCATGCTGTTGGGCTCGTGCATACCTTCCACCCTTGCCGTTGTGGTTACTTTGTTCATGATCCCGCTAGCGAGGCTGACAACGGAGGCTGGCTAGCGTTCACTGACTGGGTCATTCTACCTACTTGGTTGTTTAGTGCCTCTTCCATGGTGGCTCTCTCTCAGGGGCATTAACATGTGATTTAAGGATCATCAGTCTTCGTGCCTACTCCCTATGTCCATTTACGGGCTGCTTCCTCCAATTTCCTTATCTCTAATCTCCCAATGTTTCTCTCTTCCAGGCCTCTAACCAGCAGCCAACCCATTCTGCACTGAGTCTAGAAAAAGGCTTTTTTTTGGGGGGGGGTCATTCATTTCTGTCATTTGCTCAGAATGCAATAGTATTTTTAATTTATCTAAATATTAGAACATTTGCCAAAGACCACTATAAGATTTAAGAAGAGTAAATATAAATTTCTGCATTTAGTTGATTGCCTTTTTTTCTTGACTGCATGTGCTAGGCTTAGGAGAAAGAACTGAGGCTGAATCGACAGTAAGTTAAAAATGGGACACGACGTCAGGCGCTGGAAGAGCTCAGACCACACTGAGTCCGCTCCTTCCTGCCACCACCGGTGCCGGACAGGTCAGACCTGGAGCACAGTGTCCCCTCATATGCATGATGAGTCTTCAGAAGGAAAGCCCAGATTAGACCACTTCCGCAGATGAAAACTGTCATTTCACAGAGCTGTTTAAAGAAATGGGAAAAATTTAACTGAGAAGAGAGATTTTTGGGGTGAACGTGTTGCCAGGATAGAGTGTTGGGTCACTGCCGGCCCAGGACCCAGCTGCATCCAAGTGTGCTGAGGAAACCCTAAATCCTGCAGAGTCCCAGGACTAAGCCCAAGATTGTGCCGAGCTCCAGGAATCTGTTATGAGATAAGGGAGAGGTATTTTTACAGGTTATCATGCAGAACCAGGTGTAGCTCTGGGGAGCATGTCTTTGTCTGTTTGGGCTGCTATACCAAAATTCCATAAACCGGGTGGCTCATAAACAACAGACATTCATTGCTCACAGTTCTAGAGGCTGGGAAGTCTGAGATCAAGGGGCCAGCGGATCTGGTTTTCGGTGAGGGTCCCCTTCCTGGTTCGGCTGTGTTGAAGGGAGGAACAAACTCCCATGGGGTTTCACCCCCATGACCTAATAACCGCCCAGAGGTCTTGCCTCCTAATACCATCACACTGGTGGTTAGAATTTCAACACATGAATTTTGGGGGGACACAAATATTTAGACCATAGCAGAACATTACTGCAGAAGAATACACTGGGACTCAGGTAGAATAGCTGTAGGATGTAGAGTGACCCAAATAAAAAAATGAACAAACAAATAGCCAGGTCTAGCCATAAGTAGGACAGGCTTCTCATTCCGTTGAGAGTGCTCTGTCATTAGAAGTATTTCGGCAAAGTTTGGCTTGCTGGGGGATGCTATTAAAAAGGATTCCAGCCTTGGGAGGGAAGTTCATTTGGAAAAGCTTAAAGGTTCTTTCATTCATTCAACATATATTTGTTGAGCACAAACTACATGGCTAAGGTTATAGGAATGAATAAGACCAAGTCCCTGCCCTCTTGAACCTTAACCCTAACCCTAACCCTAAGCCCACATTCTATGATATAGTGATTTCAACAAAGTCCAGATTTAAAGAACGTCAAGGTAGGAGAACTGTCTTCCTAGCAAAGAGTTAATCTGAAAGAAAAGAAATGAATAATCTGAAATAAAAATTGATTTTAAGTGCAAATTTAGGCAAAGAAACATTGGCAATATTTAAACTGCTATTAAGTATTCTGAATATATATAATATACATAAATTTAGCATTGCTATATTTAATAGAATGAAATCATGATGCTTAATTAGCCCACAAACTGGAGAGGGTAACAGATTGGCAGGTTGACGACCCTAGAAGGGAAATGCATGGCCTATCTTCTCTCTCACTCTTGGCCTTGGTCAGGTGTTCATACAGGCATATAAGCTTTTGAGAAAAGGATGCTAACTCAGGAATGTTTTTGAGCTTCCTTTGAGCTTCAGTCAGAGGAAATTTAAATTCGAACATTCCTTTGCTTCAATGATTAACTTAGAAGTTATCATAATAATATCTATAATTTAAATAAGTAGTTAGAGCTCTAAAAGGTTCTTTGGTATTATTTTTTAATTTAATGTTAAACTTTAAAAATGTTAAAAATACACAGATTAGGATTTCTATTTTTATCAATGATGTATGTAATCCACATACACTGAAAATCCTCCTGCTATAAAAAAATAACAAAAAACTAGAAATACTGGATAAAATACAACCAAGAGCCTTCTAAATGCAAGGCTGCGCTTGCAAGAAAGTAAGGGAAACCTTTAGGGCCCAAACAAAGCAGGCCCTAAAAAGTGGAACCGTCAGAGTGAAATGCTGCTGTTGTTGTCCTTGGAGATTTGTTCATCTTGACAACCAAAGGGGGGTTATATTTTAATATCCATGCTGGGAAAGAAGCAACAGCTTGAGCCTGCTGAAAGCTCAAACTGAAAAGTTCCGTATAGAGTCATGACTCACAAAGTGCTGCATCCATAGTACAATAATCTGCTCGCCAGGACACGTGGCAAGGAAGCATGTCTACTGCGTCTCAGGCTATGAGTTGGAAGAAAGGAGTTTCCACTGACAATTCCTAACTGTTCACTTGCCTCAGGTAAGGGTGGGGTTTGCACTTACTCTACCTGCAGAGTCTAACAATCACCAACTCATCCGGGTGAGCAATTAACCCAAGGTGGTTTAGGTTGGTAATTTCCCTGGGGTGTCTAGCAGAAGCAAACTGCTTTGTGGGGACACACCCTTAAATTACACTACACAGGATGACCACAGAGAGAGTCTGTTCAGATGAGCTCACAATCCAAAATGACAAAGTGCACACAGAACCACTTTGCCATGTAGGAGTGTCAGCAGACACACACGCACAGCACGAGACAAGACCTCCAAGGCCTCCGGTGAAAGAATATGTGTTACACACCATGAAATACTTATTTCAAAATGATGAAGGACATAAAGAGAAAGAATAAATGACATGAAAAAAGAAAAAGGCACAAAAAGATCTGAAAGATTTGCAAAGGAATCAAATAGAACTCCTACAAATGAACAAATAAAGCTATTGAAATTAAAACCTGAATGGAGAAAAAAAAGTTAAATATGAAGAAATTACCTAGAAGATGAGAGAGAGAGAGAGAAGGAGACACACACATACACACACACACAGATTATAAAGGTAAGGTCAACAGGTAGAACGGAAGACAGAATGAGAGAGTCAACAGTTGTCTAACAGACGTTCCAGAGGGAGGTAATAGAGGAAATATAGGCAATAATCAAAGAAATAATGGCTGAGACACAATTCACCATTGCAAAGATATGGAACCAACCTAAGTGCCCACCAACTGAAGACTGGATGAGGAAAATGTTGTATGTATATGCCATGGAGTACTACTCAGTTATCCAAAAGAATGAAATAATCTCTTTGGCAGCAACTTGAGTGGAACTGGAGGCCATTATTCTAAGTGAAGCAATGCAGGAACAAAGAACCAAATGCCACACGCTCTCACCTACAGGTGGGAGCTAAGCAATGGGAATGCATGGTCACGCAGAGTGACTTAGTGGACACTGGAGGCTGAGAATGGAGAGGGTGAGAGGGGGATGCAGGATGAAAAATTACCTATTGGGTACAATGTACACTATTTAGGTGATCAACATATTAAAAGTCTAGACATCTCTACTATGCAAGTCAGCCATGTAACAAAAAACCACTCATACTCCCTAAATCTATTTAAATAATAAAAAAGTAAAAATAAAAAAAGAAAGAATGGCTGAGAATTTTCTAATCCCAAGGAAGGAAATGAATTCTTCAATTCAGGAAGCACAATGAGACCTAAGCAGTATAAATAAAAATCAATCAGCAGCTAGACACATGGAAATGAAACTGCAAAACACCAAAACAAAGATCCTAAAAGTAACCAGAAAGCAGTCAGGTTACACACAAAAGAACAAAAATTAGACACCATCAGATTTCACAATAGCAGCAAGAGAAGCCAGAAGACAATAAAGTAATAACAAAAATAATAGCTAACCTTATTATAGGCATTGTGTTCTAAGCCCTTTATTACCTTATCTAGTTTTTACAACCACCCTATAAGCAGTGGGCTAATATTATTCTCACGTTACCATTGAGGAAACTGAGGCACAGAGACTTTGGGTCACCTGCCGAGGTCAGACAGCTGATAACTGGCAAAGCCAAAGTTGGGAGCCCGGGCATTCTGAGCCCAGAGCCTATGTTGATAATGATTATGTCAGTTAGGAGCATTTTTGAAAATCCCAGAGAAAACAACTATCAATCTAGAATTCTGGACCCAACTAGCTCTCATTGAGGAGTGAGTGCAAAATAAAGACGTTTTCAGACAAATAAAGCAGAGAGTAGTAGACCTTCACTGGAAAAAAAAAAAAACATGGAAAAAAGAGAGCAGAGACTATATAAAATAACAAAAACAGTGAGGCCTAGTTTTGGGCCCTCGGTAGGGCAGGAGGCAGGTGAGACGACGGCGTCATGTGACCTGCGGGAAGGGATGGGGTCCACTTCGTGCAGTCTTTGCTTCGCACAGGAGGACGAGAGGGACCTGACTCTGGACATTGTGGGTCGTCTATGCCTAGCCCGGTTTTAAAGAAAACCAGCAAGAGAATAGAAAGGGTAATTTCCAAACGGATCGAGGGAAAAATGGGAATGGAGGAAACTTGATTTACCTGATAATTATTTTGATATAAATGTTCAGAGTTGTATTGATTGTCTTCCCCTGAGTTTTATCTTTGTGACTTTACACGGGACCCTCACACCGAGGAAGGACCCCGACCTTGCAGTGCCTGCTCTGTGCCAGCGCCCGCTCACGGTACCGGGGCTGACCTTCACGGCACAGAGTTTGTGTAACTCGCACACACAGCTTTTATGGGCCAGAAAATCACTTCGGTGTCAACTGTCTGACTCAGAGTCCAGGGTGTTTCCACGGTACTGGGGTTTCCAAACTCCCCAGGCGCAGGGAGCTCCGACAAGCGCCCTCCGCGGTGGGCGCGTCCTGGCGGAGACCCTCGCACTATGTGTCCTGTTCTTGCGTAAGTTTGTGGTGAGGCCCTCGTGACACGGAAGACACAAATTCATTTAAGATTTGGGAGCCTTTTAGTGTTTATCTTCTCAGGCAGTAGATGTTATCATGTGAAGGGATCCAGGACTCTTTTCTGATGTAAAGGAAAAAAATCAAAAGCAAACAGTCCTCTTCCTAACTACATGGGAATCCCTGAACTTAGCCTTCAGGTCTGGAGGCCACATGGCTCTGTCCTCCTCCAAACCCATCGGTCCAGCCTGCTTCCCCCAGACACAGGCCGTCCTGCTGCCGTGACCAGCTCCAGAGCCTGCGCCCTCACACGTCCCCACAGCTGTGGCCCTGCCAGGGCAAGCAGCCAGCCTGAGCTCTCCTTCCCCTCGGCCTTGTCTGGGAATCCCACCTGCCTGGGCCCAGGATGGACTTAATCCAGGCCAGTACTTGGCCAAAAACAGAGCAGGTTGGGTCAGGCTGCCTCCAAAAAAAAAAAGATTTGCAGAAAAGCAAATTACACCCCTCCCTTGATAAAATGCAGGAAATATTGAACTGGCATCAATTTAGATAGAATTTAGATTTGTCAAGGAGATTAAATAAAAATATATGCTAGTATTAATAAAATAGAAGGAGCCCTATAAAATTGCCTTGCCTTAAGGCAAGACCCTTTTGTATACAAACGCATAACTTTGGGCAAGCCCTTAAACAGTCTCAGACCTAAGGGCTGTGTGTAGGTTCGGTGAGAAACAGGCCTGCCACACAGTGGCTCTCGGCAAGTGCCGGATGAATGAATAAATGAATGAATGAATGTAGGATGGGCTGAGATCCAGGGCAGAAGGTATAAAACCACAGGTAAAGATGTATTTAAATCCTTTATTGCGAACTAAAATCTTAAGATTAGGGCCAGGCACAGTGGCTTATGTCTATAATCCCAGCACTCTAGGAGGCTGAGGTGGGAGAATCACTTGAGGCCAGGAGTTTGAGACAAGCTTGGGCAACATAGCAAGACCGCCTCTCCACAAAAAATAATCCCAGCTGTAATCCCAGCTACTCGGGAGGCTCAGGCACAAGAATTGCAGCCAGAAGATTGAGGTTACAATGAGCTGTGATCGTGCCACTGCACTCCAGCCTGGGCAAAAGGATGACAGGGCAAGACCCACTTCTTAAAAAACAAAACAAAACAAACTTCTCTCAGGAAGGCAGCATAAGTCAGCACCTTGCAGAAAGCACCCCTTATGGTGCAAATACACTGGTGTCTCTGCGGGTCTTGGGTGAAAAGCAGTGGGATCTGAGTGGGATGGGCCCCATGCGGCCTGGTTTTGCCAGCTCAGTACTAGCTGATGCCAGCTGTCTTGATGTCCTGCTTCATCAAGTGTTCCTGCTCTCTATAACATGGAGTTACATTCGAAAGATGATCAGCAATAAGCTATCTCTTTTTTTCCTGACTCCCCTCTTTTTTTTCCCAAAGGCAACATACATGCCAGGTGGGCAGGTGAACCTAGGGACAGTTACCTGCTTCCTGGGAGGTGCTCGCAGGGATATTTGATTCTGTTGCCCCTGCCGGCCACTTAGTGTGTCAGCCGGTGGGCCAAGGTCTAGGCCAAGACCTGTGAACAGAAGAATGGAGTCCTTGCACCTGGTGGGCATGTGGGGTGCTGGGAAAGCGGGTGTTGTCGGTTAGGTCTATGTGACATGCACGTGGGGGTGGATGCTCAGTGATCCTGCTATAGGGCACATGGAGAGCAGTCTGAATGCTCCCTCTACGCCACTCCAGCTTTGTCATTTATTATATGACATGATCAATGCAAAGTGATGGTCTTTACTTCGTAAAGACAAACTTTTTTGTGACTAGCCTGAGCAAGAGTGAGCCCCCGTCTCTACTAAAAATAGAAAAAATTAGCTGGGCGTGGTGATGGCGCATGCCTGTAGTCTGTCCCAGCTACTCAGGAGGCTAAGGCAGGAGGATCGCTTGAGCCCAGGAGTTTGACGTTGCAATGAGCGACGATGACGCCACTGCACTCCAGCTGGGGCGACAGAGTGAGGCCCTGTCTCAAAAAAAAAAAAAAAAAAAGAAAGACAACTTTAAAGAAATGGCAAATTCTCCAT
The DNA here is from genome assembly GCA_028533085.1 of Varecia variegata. Taxonomy (NCBI): domain Eukaryota; kingdom Metazoa; phylum Chordata; class Mammalia; order Primates; family Lemuridae; genus Varecia; species Varecia variegata. The sequence continues at coordinate 4,122,231 of CM052436.1, read as the reverse complement.
CTGTAGGTGGAGAACTAGATGGCTAATCACAGTGCAGCTGAAGGGTTGATTGGTACCTCAAGGGTGCGCTGACATGAGATGATCTATAACGTGGGTGTGGAAGGCAGGCTAATGGCCCACGAAGATGTCACATTTTATTCCTTGGACCCTGTGACTTTCTTAAGTCACGTGGCAAAGGGGGCAGTGAGGCTGCAGATGAATTAAGTTTGCTAATCAACCAACACTGAATTAGGGAGGTTATCTTGGATTATCCAGGTAGGCCCAATGTAGTCACAGGCATCACTGAAAGTGGAGGAGGGAGGCAGGAGGACAACCAGACAGATGACAGTGTGAGGAAGACTCACTTATCTGTTGCTGCTTTGGAAGGCGGAGGAGGGGCCAAAAGCCCAGGAATGTGGGTGGCCTCTAGAAGGTAGAAAAGGCAAGGAAATGAGCTTCCCCCGAGTGTCGAGAAAGGAACGCAGCCCTGCTGACACCTTGACCTTAGCCACACGAAACCGTGGGAGACTTCTGCCCTTCAGAACCGTAAGATAATAAATATATGTGGGTTAAGCCACTAAACATGTGGTCATTCGTTACAGCCCCCGCAGGAAACGAATGTGCTAGCATGACGGGAGAGAACACGAGCTTCGAAGTCAGACAGTCCTGGGTTTGCATCTTGGCTCTGTCTTAACCAGCCAGCCAAGTCTTGGGTAAAAAATGGAACCTCTCTCAGGTTCCAGTGAACACAATAGTTTCTCTATCCTACAGGTTTTATGAGAGTTAAAGGAAAAAAATGTACGTGTCAGGGAATAAATGAACAATGACAAGACGGAGTCTATTACAGTCATGTGCTATATAACCACGTTTCATCAATGACAGATCGTATATATATGATGGTGGTCCCCTAAGATTATAACCCTGTATTTTTACTGTACCTTTTCTGGGTTTAGATATGTTCAGACACACAAATACCTACCATTGTGTTACAAATGCCTCCAGTATTCGGTGCAGTCCTGTGTCGTACAGGTTTATGGCCTAGAAGCAGTAGGCTGTAATATATAGCCTAGGTGTGGAGGGGGCTGTACCATCTAGGCTTGTGTAAACATACTCTGTGATGTCTGTACAATAACAAAATCACATAAAGACATATTTCTCAGAGCATATCCCCATTGTTAAGCAAATACATGACTGTACTTCCTGGTGGGAATAGTCAGGGGTTTTTAACTGCTAGAAAAGAGAAGTTCGTGGTGGTTATGATAACGAAGCATTAAAAACGGCCCTCTGGACAGGGTGGGATGAGCCCATAAGTTTTCAAAAAGAAGTCTGTCAAAAGAAGATCAGTTATTCACTGGTTGGGAAACAATAGTCAGTTCTGATGATTCTTAGACATTGATGCAAATTTTCATGGCTTCAGGTTGGCACTATCATTTTGGTTTTAGTTTGTTGTAGAATTAGAATGGTCAGGAAAGTAAGAAATAGAAGTTTCATGACCAAATAATGGTGAAAAATTAAATGTAAACCGTATGCCTCTTTAGATTTGTTATAATAATAAATAGTATCAGAATTAAGGAAAATATCCTCCCTTAAGGTATATCCATGTTAATTGACACATCTCCAGTGCTTTATTATAAAACATACAGTATATTATGATTACCTTAAATGAGAAGGGTACTTAAATGTAGAAACAAAATCTCTCTTAAAACAAATCAGTTGGTAGACAATTAATATATTAGTGAGCATGAGTATCCTTCTTCCCAAGTGTATAATCACTAAGACAGCTATGTTGATAATATATTGCTTCTATAATATATAGTTAAGCTAGAAAGACTAAATTTCTCTTTTAGTTTGTTAGGTTTTTTTTAATATCCTGAGTTTAATCAACAGAAGCTCTTATGATAGTTTTGCTTAATTAAAATCTGGAGAATGCCAAACAAACTCAATTATTTTTGCTATTTCTCCTTTTATAAGATGAAGGAGCCAACATTCACGCTTACCTAGCGGCTGTCCAGAAAACCCCAAGGTTTTTTAGGTGTAAAGCACATCTTAATAGTTTTATGATTCTAAATTTAGGGCCTGAATTTGGGAAAAACAATATTAAAATGATCTGTCAAGATAGATTGGCCACAGAACAGGAAGTAGTTGTTATCTTGGTATCCTCATTAGTAAGAGTGAAAATACAGCATCTGAAATTAACATGATGGAAGTTAACATAAAAATAATTAAGACTAGTAACCCTTCCTGAGGAACAATCCGTATTGCTTCAGCTAAAGTGACGTAAAACACCTAATTCTGGTGTCTTGGATTAAGCCAAGTACAGCTTATTTCTACCACAGATTATAACTAAAAACTCTGGACAAAACACAAAAAGCAATTATTTGATAATACCCAAAGCAATCTACAGATTCAGTGCAATCCCTATCAAAGTACCAATGACATTCTTCACAGAAATAGAAAAAAAAAATTAAAATTTGTGTGGAACCACCAAAGACCCTGAATAGCCAAAGCAATACTGAAAAAAAGAACAAAGCTGGAGACATCATACTACCTGACTTTAAAATATATTAAAAAGCTATAGTAACCCAAACAACACAGTATTGGTATAAAATCAGACACATAGACCAGTGGAACAGAATAAAGAACCCAGAAATAAATCCACATATTTACAGTCAACTTATTTTCAACAAAGGCACCAAGAACATATACTTGGGGAAAGGATACCCTCTTCAATAAATGGTGCTGGGAAAACTAGATATCCATATGCAGAAGAATGAAATTAGATTCCTATCTCTCACCATTAAAAAAAATCAACGCAAAATGGATTAAAGACTTAAACATAAGACCCCAAACTACAAAACTACTAGAGGAAAACATAGGGAAAATGCTTTAGGACATTGGTCCAGGCAAAGATTTTATGGGTAAGACTTTGAAAGTATAGGCAACAAAACCAAAAATAGACAAACTATAGGGACTATATCAAACTAAAAATCTTATGCATAGCAAAGGAAACAATAAACAGAGTGAAGAGACAACCTGTAGAATGGGAGAAAATATTTGCAAACTATTCATCTGACAAGGGACTAATATTTAGAATATACAAAGAACTCAAACAACCGAACAGCAAAAAACCCAAAAAACCAAAACAAAAAACCATGTAATCCAATTAAAAAAAGAGCAAAGGATCTGAATAGACATTTCTCAAAAGAAGACATTCAGATGTTCAACAAGTATATTCAAAAATATTCAACATTGCTAATCATCAGGAAAATGCAAATCAAAACCACAATAACATATCATCTCACCCCAGTTAAGATGGCTATGGCTATCATCAAAAAGACAAAGAATAACAAGTGCTGGTGTGGATGCAGAGAAAAGGAACTCTTCTATACTGTCAGTGAGAATGTAAATCAGTACAGCCATTGTGGAAAAGAGTATGGAAGTTTCTCAAAAAATTAAAAATAGAACTACTATATGATCCTGCAATTCCACTACTGAGTACTTGTCCAAGGGAAGGAAATTAGTATATTGAAGAGACACCTGCACTCCATGTTTAATGTAGCTCTATTCACAATAGTCAAGACATGGAATAAACCTAAATGTCCATCAACAGATGAATGGACAAAGAAAATGTGGTATATATACTGTCAATGGAAAAAAAAGCCAAACTCTGTAAAGTAATTTTAAAGAGATTTACTCTGAGCCAAATTTGGTGACCATGACCCAGAACCATGCTCAAGAAGTCTAGAGCAAATGGACTCAGTGTGGCTGGGTTATAGTTTGGTTTTACACATTTCAGGGAGACAGGGGTTACAGGTAAAGTCATAAATCAATATGTGGGAGGCCTACATTGGTTTGGCCCCAAAAGGTGGGCCATCTTGAACTGAGTGGGGGTGCTTACAGGTTATAGGTGGGTTTAAAGATTCTTTGACTTGTAATTGGTTAAAGACACGAAGCTTTGTCTAAAGGCTTGGAATGTTTTAACATAAGGAGCTGTTTATTAGAGATAAGCCACCGGACATAGATTTGTTATGTAAATTGAGGACCTGTAGGTTTGTCTTGCGTACCCTTAGGCCTGTTAATGTGTTACAAAGGATATCCCCAAGAAGGGGGACATGATGAGGCACGTCTAGCCTCCCTCTTCCTGCCAGGCAATTTAGTTTTAGAATATTCCTTTGGCCACGAAGGGGTCCATTCAGTCATCTGGTGGCAGGTGAGCCTTAAAATTTTATTGTTGTTAACAATACACGATATACTACTATTCAACCATAAAAAAGAATAAAATCCTGTAATTTGTAGCAACATGGATGAGCCTGAAGGACATAATGTTAAGTGAAATAAGTCAAGCACAGAAAGATAAATACCACATATTCTCACCCATATGTGGGAGCTAAAAAACACTGAGTGCATAGAAGTAGAGAATAGACTTGTGGTTATTAGAGGTGAGGGACGGTGGGTGTGAAGGGATGAGGAGGAGAGATTGGTTAATAAGTACAAAGTTACAGCTAGATGAGAGGAATAAGTATAGGTGTTCTGTGGCACTGTAGGGTGAATATGATTAACAATAATTTAGTGTATATTTTCCAAAAGCTAGAAAAGAGGATTTTGAATGTTCACAACACAAAGAACTGATAAATGTTCAAGGTGATGGATATGTTAATTACCCCGATTTGATCATTACACACTATGTATACACATATTGAAATATCACTCTGTATCCCATAAATATGTACAATTATTACATGTCAACTAAATATAAAAGGAAAACCCCTCAATTACCTGATGACTGAAAAAAACTAGAAATAGTAGGCAAATTCAAGAGAAGAATCAAAGCTTGAAGAAGTGACCTATATGAGGTAAGTTATCTTTTTTTTCCTCACCTTTTGTCTTTGACCTGTGGGTGGTCCTTGTCATGGAACTATTGGGTGGGTGTGGGCAGCAAGAACTTGAAGAAAAGCTCCATTTTTTTCTGGCCAGAGTGCCTGGAAAAGGGGCCTCTGAAAGCCAGAGAGTGTGGGATGAACCCCATATATTTTTCCCCTCAATTTTTCTCTCCTGACCACGTCCCAGGTTGTGGCTTCAGTGTGGAACCATCTATTATAGAAACAACATTGGCAGCTAAACTTGTGAGAGAGCCCTCATCTTTCTGGAAGGCAGGAGGAACTAGAGAAAGGGGCCCTTGTGTTCTAAAGAGTTATTTTTTTTTTCTCTCCTGTTTCTCACTGCTTTACCCCAGTAGAGCCCCATTTGCAGAGAATTGCATGGCAGCAATATCAGTAGCTTAAAAACTGATACAAATTTATTTTTCTGGACAGAAGAATAGGAAAGGGGACTCCTGGGAGCTGGAGAATATAGAAATAATCCTGACTTTGAGAACTGAACTGACCTTGAAACCACTGTCACAAAAGGTGAGACAATATTTGTGGTCTGGATTTAGCCAGATTGACTGCTAAAATAATATTAAAAAAATCAACATTCTTCAGAAGATTTTAATACAACCCAGAGTCTCACAACATAATATTCAAGCTGTCTGGGATACAATGCCTATTTACTCAACATACAAAGAACCACGAAAATGGGACCAATTCTCAAGAGAAAACAATCAACAGGTGCCAACCCTGAGGTTATCCAAACGTTGGAATTATCAACAAAGACATTAAAGCAGCTATTATAATCATACACCATGAAGTAAATGTAAATATGCTTGAAATGAGTAGAGAGTTAGACATTCTCATCAGAGAAATAGAAAGTATAAAAGTAAGCTGGGCACAGTGGCACACAGCTGCAATCCCAGCACTTTGGGAGGCTGAGGTGAGAGGATCACTTGAGGCCAGGAGTTCAAGACCAGTTTGGGTAATATAGTGATATATATATAATATACCTCTACAAAAAATGAAAAAGTTAGCTAGTTGTGGTGGTGCACGCCAGTACTCCAAGCTACCCAGGAGGCTGATGAGGGTAGATTGCTTGAGCCCAGGAGCTCAAGGCTCTGGTGAGTTATGATTGAGCTTCTGCACTCCAGCCTGGGCAACACAGTGAGACCCTGCCTCTAAAAATAAAGTAGAAAAGTGATATGGAAAGTTTAGAATTAAAAAATACCATTATCTGAAATTAAAAAGAGAATTATTGAATGGGCTCAATAGCAGAATGAAGATGACAGAGGAGAGTTAGTGAACCTAAAGAGAGATAAGTAGATATGATCCAATCTGAAGAATCCGTTAGAAAAAAAATGAACAAATGTTTTTGTCAGTTTGAGCTGCCATAACAAAGTACCGTAGACTGGGTGGATTATAAACAATAGAAATTTATTTCTCACAGTCCTGGAGGCTAGAAGTCTGAGATCAGAGTGCTAACATGGTCAGGTTCTGGTGAGGACCCTCCTCTGGGTTGCTGACAGCCATCTTCTCATTGTATCCTCAGATGGTGGAAACAGTAAGAGAGCTCTCTGGAATCTCTTTTTAAAGGGACAATCCTATTCATGAGGGCTCTATTCTGATCACCTAATCACCTCCCAAAGGCCCCACCTCCTAATACCATTATCTTGGAGGTTAGGATTTCAATGTATGAATTTGGGGAGGGCACAAACATTCATTTCATAGCAGCAACGCTTCAGAGACCTTTGAGACAATACCAAAAAGTCTAACATTTATGTCATTGGAGTCTCAGAAAAAAGTAGAGAAATTATGGGGAAACAAATATATTTAAATAAATAGTGGCTCCAAACTTCTCAAATTTGGTAAGACATAGCTGTATAGACTCAAGAAACTCAGCAAACTTCAAATAGGATAAAATGAAAGAAGAGCATATATAGACATGGAATAATAAAATTAGTGAAAACCAAAGAAGAAGAAACAACTTGAAAGCAACACAAAAAAATGAAACTACAAATAGGAGAACAACTTTCCAAATGACTGCAGATTTCTCATCTGAAACCATGGAAGACAGAAGACAGTGGAACAACATCATTGAAGTGCTGAAAGAAAAGAACTGTCAACTCAGAATTCTATAGCCAGTGAAAAATATTCTTCAGGATTGATGGCAAAATAAAGAGTTATCAGGTAAATGAAAACTAAGAGAGTTTGTCACCAGCACACCTGCTCTAAAGGAAATGTTAAAGGAAATTCTTCAGGCTGAGAGAAAATGGTACTAGAGGGATACTTAGAACTTTGGGAGTAAAAGAAGAACAACAGAAGTGGTAAATATACCGGTCAATATAATAGACTATTTTTCTCTTCTGAGGTGTTTTAAAATATGTGTGGCTGATGAAAGCAAAAATTATAATGTTGGTAGAGTTTTTAATATATGAAGACATAATACACATTACAATTATAATATAAAGTGAGAAATGTAAAAGACCCTATGAGGTTATAAGTCATCTACATTTTACTTAAAGCAGTAAAATATTAACTGTAGGTAGGCTGTGAAATACACACACATATTTATACATTTATATATAAAATATAATAATGATGTATGTATTTATTTATAGTGGAATCCCTAGAACCACTACAAAATACTAAGTGATATTGTCAAAAAGCCTATAGATAAATTAAAATAAAAAACTAAAAACACTGTAATAATCTGAAAGAAGATTGGAAGGGGAAACAGTGGAATGAGAAACAAATGGATGAACAGAACACGAATAAAATGGTAAACTTATCTGACCATATAAATAATTATGTGAAATACAGATCATCTAAAAATACCAATTATAAGTCAGAGATTGTCAGTTGGGATAATAAAACAAAACCTAATGATATGCTGAATGCAAGAAACTAATTTTTAATTATAATGACAGGTTAAAAATGAAAGGATGAAAATATTAATCAATAGCAATCTGGACTGGCTACATAAATATTACACGAAGTAGACTTCTGAGCAAAAAAACTTATCAGGCACTTTACAATAATAAAATGGTCAATTAACCAACAAGAATAATAATTTTAAAATAATAACAAATTTTAAAATACATGAAGCAAAATGGATAGAGTTGAAAGTAGATACAGACAAATCTATAATTACACTTGGATACTTCAACATTCTTCTCTTAGTAATTGATATAAAAAATAAATCAGCAAGGATATAGAGGACTTGAATGACATCATGAACCAATTTGACATAACTGACATTTATAAAACATTCCACCCTACAGCAGCAGGAGATACATGATTTCCAAATGCACACAGAGTATTGAACAACATAGACCATATTCTAGGCCACAGAATAAACCTTACCACATTTAAAAGAACTGAAGTGATTAAAAGTATGTTCTCTGACCACAAAAGAATTAAACCAGAGATCAACCATAAAGATATCTAGAAAATCTTCAGATATTTGAAAATTATAAATAACCCTTATGTTGAAGAGGAAGTGACAAGGGAAATTAGAATATACATTTTTTGAACTGAGTGAAAAAAAATACAACCTATCAAAATTTGTGGAATTCTGCTAAAGCTGTAATTGGAGGGAATTTTAAAGCATTACATGCTTTTATTAGGGAGAAAAGAAGGTCTCAAATCAATAATCTAAGCTTCCACCTTAAGAAGCTAAACAAATAAATTAGGCCAAATCAAATAGGAAGAAAATATAGATTATTGTAAAGTTTATATGGAAAGGCAAAGGAACAATTTTGAAAAAGAATAAAGTGGGAAGAGGCAGTTGACCCAATTTCAAGATTTATTATGTAGCAATAGTAATCTAGATAGTGTGTTATTAGCAGAGGGATAGACACGTAGATCAATGGAACAGAATAAATAGCCCAGAAATAGAGCTGTATAAGTAGGGCCAATTGATTTTTGACAAAGGTGCAAAAGCAATTTAATGGAGGAAGGACAGTCATTTCAGCAAATGGTATAGGGACAATTGCACTTCCATGGGGATAAAAGTAAGGCTTGGCTTTAGACTCATATTTTATATAAAAATTAATTCAAAATGGCTCATGGATTTAAATGTGAAATGTAAAACTATAAAACTTTTAAAAAGAAACATAGGAGAAAAATCTTTGGGATCCAGGGCTAGGCAAAGGGTTCTTAGACTTGACACTGAAGGCATGATCCATAAAGGGGAAAATGGATAAACTGGACGTCGTCAAGACTAACAACTTTTCCTCCGTGAAAGAGGAATGAAAAGTCAAGCTACACACAGGGAGAGAAGATTTTCAAACCACATACCCGACAAATAACTAGTGTATATCAGGGTAAAATACTAGTATATTATATACACGTAATACATGCACATATATAAAGAACTTTCAAAATACAACAGTAACAAAATAAACAGCCTGAACTATTCCCAAACAAGGCGTGAGCTATGGTGCTTGGACAGCCTAGCTCCAGTGCCATAAATTCAGCGAGAATCCAACGAGCACTTGGCTGAACGGCCTCCGCGCGGGCCCGGCTGCGGCAGAGCTGGAGGAGCAAGCCTCAGCACAGGAAGGCCCCGGAAGCTTTTCCGCTTTCCAAGTCCAGGGCACTAGCCCCAGCCGGGCAACCCCAGTGGGGTCTCCAGACTGCTGAAGAGTAAACCAAAGACCACCCGTGCTAAATAACACAAAGCTGTCTATTGCTTTGACAGGGAAAGGAAGGTATGCCAGTGGAGAAGTTCACGGGGGATGTGGTGGTTAATGGTATATGTCAACTGGGTGCCCAGGTCTTTGTTCCAACACTGGTCTAGATGTTGCTGTGAATATATTTTTAGACGTGATTAACATAGAAGTCAGTAGATTTGCATTAAGCAGATGACTCTCCATAGTGCGGGTGGGCCTCCTCTGATCAGGTGAAGGCCTTGAGAGGAAAAGACTGGCCTCCCCTGGGCCAGGGGTTCTGCCTCCAGACTGTCTCTAGACGCAGCTCTCCCCTGGTCTCTAGCCTGACCGTCAGCCCCGCAGACTTCGGACTTGCCCGCTCCCCAAATCATGTGAGCCAATCCTTAAATCTCCTTTTCTCTCTCTCTCCTTCTCTTCACATCCTATTGTTTCTGTTTCTCTGGAGTCCCTGGATAATACAAGTAGTTTGCAGAGTGGAAGATTTAGGGGTTTTAACTGCTAGGAAGGGGACGTTCATGGTGATCACGCTAATCAAGCACCAGACTTTTGTCTTTTAGATAGGATGAGAAGATCCCATGAGTCTGGACATGGTCCACCAGGAGCATTCCCACTGCTCATCCTTCAGGAAATTATCTTCTGTTAAGTCCAACGGGTCCTGACATCCCAGGTCTCCAGTGTTCGTCCTTTGGAAGGTTGGAGCCATTTGAGATGAAACACAACGTCCATTTTGATAATTAGTTGGCAAGTGCTGCTATAAGTGGGATGATTTTCTTCTGACTAATGTATGCCCAGCATACATTAGTTCTCAACAAAAGTCGTGTTTTCACTTTTCCAATAAGATTCAATAACCGTAAAACTGCAAAACCAGGAAAATAAGACTAGATCAAAAGGAAGGCAAGCAGCAAGCACTGAAGAAATGGAGTAAGCCTTCACACTTTTTTCCTTTGGCGCATGGATGTAATTTAATGGCAACCATGGTCAGACACCCTTGAGGCATGAAAGGTTCAGATGGCCTTTGGGCCTTGTTCATACCGCCTGAAGCCTTGGTTCAGAAGCCTGAGTGTTGTGGACTGAATATGTGCCGGCCACAGGTTCTTATGTTGAAGCCTAACTCCCAAGGCGACTGTATTTGGAGACAGGGCCTATGCAGAGGTATTATAATAAGGGATGAGTGAGGTCATAAAGGTGAGACCCTAAGCTAACAGGTGCTTATAAGAACAGGAGGACACACCAGAGATCTGTTGCTTCCTGCTGCGCAAGACAAAAGGCCATGTGAGGACAGAAGGGGGCTGTCCACAAGCCAGGGAGAGAGCCCTCAGCAGGAACTGAACTTGCCAGCACTTTGATCTTGGGCTTCTGGCCTCCAAAACTGTGAGAAAATAAACACCTGTTGTTTAAAATTCCACCCAGTCCGTGGCATTGTCATGGCAGCCCGAGCAGACTAGGTCGCTGAGGCCAACAGTCCTTTGGACCACAGATGGGGCCCAGCTTGGCTCTCAGTGAAAGCTGACACCAGGCCAAAGACTCACTGAATCCATCCTTCACCTGTGTTTCCCCCCAAAACTCAGAGTCTGCCACCGCTTTGCTTTAAGTCTTCCAGTGTTTTCCCAGTGGCTGCACGATCACATTCCAACTCTTCAGGTCAGAGGCTTTTGCGTCACAGCCTTGAGCCCCTTCTCTTCCTGCCACACCTTCCACTCCCTGCGCCTTCTCTTCCAACTCACGGACCACCTGTGGTCAGAATAATGGTCCCCAAAAATACCTGAGCCCTAATCCATGACACTTGTGAGTATGTCACCTTATGTGGCAAAAGGGACTTTGTAGGTAGAATTAAGGCTACAGACCTTAAAGTGGGGAGATTATCCTGGGTGATCTGGGTGGCCCCATATGACCACATGAGAGCCCGTAGAGGTGAAAGAGCAGGGCCGAGAAGCCAGAAGGCAGGGCAGGAAAAAAGGCAGGAGAGAGTCACGGCGGGAGGGGGACGCGTCCCCTGGGTGCTGGCTGTCAAGATGCAGTGGGCTGTGAGCCAGGGAGGGCAGGCAGCCTTCAGACGCTGAGGGCAACCCCTGGCCAACACCAGCAAGGAAACAAGGACTTCTCCTACAACCCCCTACAACTGAACTCTGGAAGTGGATTCTGCCCCAAAGCTCAGCCCTGCTGACACCTTGATTTTGGCCTTGAAAGACTTGGAGCACAGAAGCCAGCAGAGTCCACTGGATTTCTGACCTCCAGAATTGTAAGATAATAAAGTTGCATTGTTTTAATTGCAGTAATTTTGCTTTGGTAAACAGCCATAGGAAACAATGCCCTACACATTTCCTCCTTTGTTCTCTCTTTCTCCACTTAGTTAAAATTGCACCTGTCCTGGAAGGCCCAGCTTCCATGGCCACCTGCCGACACCACTTCCTTCCTCCTAATGGCAGAGCGGGATTCATCGCTTCCCCCTCTGTGCCTGCACCTTAGACTAGGACACGGTGTCAGCCGTCTTTGCTGCACTCTGAAAGGCAGACGGCCTTTGTCCCTAGCCCCGTGCCTGACAGTCTATCAGGTATTTATTGAGCTGCCTATGTTGTGTCCGAAAGACGTGTTCTAGGTGCCAGGTATACAGTGATGCCTCAATCCGACCCACGCACGGCCCTTTCGTTCTCTGGCGGAGCTTATAGGCTACACGTAATCAGTGCCTCATACACATTTGCTGAGTTAATTGAACTAATATCTCCTGGGAACAAGGAAGCCACGAGGAAGCAGCGTTTGCCTGGCGCCTCTGTCAGGGGAGCCTGCTGTACACACGCACAGGAGTCTTCCTCCCCCTCTGTGGACGTCTGCGGGGGAGGCGTGGACACCAGGACACCAGGCTGGTCGCAGGGGCGTGTGGAAGGTGTCCAACCATGATTTGCCCGGGCTGTAATAGAATAGAACCCTGCTTTTCTTTTTCTCTTAAAACTTCCTTCTTATACGGTGACAGAAATAATATTTACACATACGGTTTCCAAAAGGCTTTCTTCACGTTCAATGTGGCATTTAATCCTCGCGACAGACCTAGGGGTGAATGTGGAAATAGAGCAAAGACAATATTTGACTGATTACACCATCCGAGTATTGTCATCTAATCTTTGACAAAGCAGACAAAAATACACACTGGGGAAAAGAATCCCTTTTCAATAAACGGTGCTGGGAAAACTGGATGGCTACATGCAGAAGATTGAAACTGGATCCCCACCTCTCACCTCTTACAGAAATCAATCCTAGATGGATAACAGACTTAAACCTAAGGCATGAAACCTTAAGAATCCTAGAAGAAAATGTAGGGGAGACTTTTTCAGACATTGGCCTAGGCAAAGAATTTATGAAGAAGACCCCCAAAGCAATCACAGCAGCAACAAAAATAAATAAATGGGACCTGATTAAATTAAAAAGCTTTTGCACAGCCAAGGAAACTATCATTAGAGCGAATAGACAGCCTACAGAATGGGAGAAAATGTTTGCTCTCTACACATCCAATAAAGGGCTGATAATAAGAATCTATCTAGAACTCAAAGAAATCAACAAGAAAAAATCAAACAACCCCATCAATAAATGGGTGAAGGACATGAACAGAAACTTTTCAAAAGAAGACAGAATAATGGCCAGCAAACATATAAAAAAATGCTCAACATCTCTAATCATTAGGGAAATGCAAATCAAAACCACAATGAGATATCACCTAACCCCCGTAAGATTGGCCTGTATCAAAAAATCCTGAAGCAGTAAATGCTGGCGAGGATGTGGAGAGATAGGAACACTCTTACACTGCTGGTGGGACTGCAAATTAGTGCAACCTCTGTGGAAAAGAATTTGGAGATCCCTCAAAGAGCTAAAAATAGAAATACCGTGTGATGCAGCAATAGCACTGTTAGGCATCTACCCAAAGGAACAAAAGTCATTCTATAATAAAGACAATTGCACTCGAATGTTTATGGCAGCACAATTCACTATAACAAGGATGTGGAAACAACCCAAGTGCCCGTCAATCCATGAATGGATTAATAAAATATGGTATATGTATACAATGGAAAACTACTCAATTATAAGAAACGATGCTGATCTAGCACCTCGTGTATTTTCCTGGATAGAGCTTGAGCCCATCCTCCGAAGTGAGGTATCACAAGAATGGAAGAATAGGCTCCACAAGTACTCGCCATCAAACTGGCACTGACTGATCAACACTAAGGTGCTCACACAGTAGTAATAGTCTTCAGGGGTAGGGGGGTTGGGGGTGGGTAAACTCACAACTAACGGACGCGGTGAGTGTTGTAGGGTGCAAAGGGCATGTCTCAAATCATGGCTGGGATGTGCCAAAGTTATAACATGTAACCAAAATGTTTGTACTCCCATAATTTCCTAAAATAAAAAAATTAAAAAAAAAAACTGATAATACATTATCAAAACAAATCAAGAAGGAAAGCAAAAAGACATAAATAACCAAAAAGCCAGGAATAAAAAAGGAGATCACTCTACAGATGCTACAATCTTTAAAAATATTCCAAGATGACATCATATACAACTTTATACCAATAAATTTTAAAAATTAATTTCATTAATTTTATTAACATTTATTAAACATGAAATGGGAAATTTACTACCAAAAATCTAGTTAATAAAGCAAGAACATCTTAATGGTCCTGTGTCTATTAAATAAACGAAACTTGCAGTTAAAAAAATATTTGATTGGTTACAAATAGTTGTTTTATTTGCTCTTTCCTGCTGGAAAGTCTCTGGCTTCTAACTGTTAGCTTTTTTTTTTTTTTTTTTTTTTTAATAGTTTCGCTTGTGTTTGCAAATCTAGCAAGATTAAAACCCCCTTCCGGCCTCACTGGCTCTGTCCGCGTTCCCTCAGCAGAGCACCCAATCGCTTCTGGTTCGGAGCTGACCGATTCGTGAAGTGCTGTTTTTGCAAATAAACTGTAACATTCTATTGTGCCTCAGTTTACCTTTTAACAGAAGCCCCAGAGGCAGCCAGCCCTGCCACCCTGTGATCTCCAGGCTCTAGCACTGAGAGCAAATGGGCTTTTGTTACCTGAGCAGCTCAGCCTGTGCTTCTTGCTGCGGCCGCCCTGGCAAACAGACACTCGCCTGTGGCTTCACTCGAGTTCCCTCCGCGTCCGGCCCCCTTGCCCTACATCAGCCCTGCCACTGTGCTACCTCAGTCTCTGTGACGGTGTCCCCACCTCCACAGTGCAGGGCTGGGCCCTGAGCCGGCCTGGGGAAGGCCCGGGCTGAGGACTGGTGATGACCACAGACACAGACACGTGAATCAGGCTGGGCCGGAAGCCGGGTGGACGGTCAGGGGCCCAGTGGCCAAGAGGAGGCAGCAGGGCTCCCTGTGCAGAGTGGTCAGAGGGACGGATAGGAGGACAACAGACAAAAGGGAGTGGAAGCCCCCGGAACCTGTGGGGGTGGGGAGTGAGCTTTCCCACTGGCTGCCCAGTGGCTGTGTCTGTGTGCTGGTGGCCTTGTTGGCCAGGAGTGGAGGCCACCTGGCTGGGGATCCCAGGAAGAGGCTCCAGTGACATCATTCCTAACCTTCCTCGTGCTCTTCAGAGTCATGACTCACACAACCCCCCTTATGCTGGGAGCCCTCCCCCAGCCGGGGCTGCTTCTTCCTTAAGGACCACCAGGATGCACCTGGTGCTTTGATCCTGTGTCCGCTGTGCCGGACACAGTAACGCCCCGGCAGAGGCAGGCTGAGCAAAGGAATGAGGAAAGAAAACCTGTTTGCATCTGCCTCCTTCAGTTTTACGGCTTTTACTCACAACGCACAATCGGTTCGGTGGAATGATGGGCCAAGACGGTACAGCCGGGAGGAATCTGCAGCAGAGGTTTGGATTCGGGGGCAGGTAACTCGAGGTGGGCGCCAAGGGTGATTCCAGAGGACGCCTGATGAATGCGTTCTTGAGTCCAAAGTTTCCAAGAGCCCTGGAGGCAGGTCCAGCGTGAAGCCCGTGGAAATGAGGGCCTGCCCTTGCCTGTCCGGTAGCATCCTACTCGGGAGACCTGGGCCGAGTGTATTACCGAACGGCAACTTCTTTTTACCAGCGGGGAACTGGACATTTCAGAACAGCTATTATTATTGCTAAAAAAAAAAAAAAAAATAGGCGTCATAAGTTTTATAGCATTCCATTTAGAGATTGGAAAATCTAGGCATTAAACACTTAAACCATTTTCTTACGCTATAAAATAAGATTAACTATGTGTCTTTTTAATGATCCTTTTTCTAAGATTAAAACCTTTGATGTGGAAAACACTGGTGACTGCCCCTGTCTTGAGATCGGGTGGGTGACTTGACCCTCTCTCCCCATGACGGATGCTCCTGTCCACTGCACAGTTCTACCCTCCCGTTTATTTGGTTTCCTAGGTTTTCTAAATGTATTGATTTAACGCCAGTGGTTCCACTCATTCCAGAATTTTACTCACGAACCGTGTGGCACTGCGCTTTCTTACATGAGGGAGTTCTTTTACGGCTGACAATAATTCTGTCACCAGGAATCCATGAAAATGTCCTGTTTATAGTCCTGTAGGTGGGACTTGGGTAACAGGAGAGATCCCACTCGTTTGTATAAGGCTCCCAATATGATATGTAGTTGAAATATTAATTATAATTCAGCAGATAAGCAAGAAGTAATAGTTCAGGGGATGATTTCCAAAAGTGCTTTCATTGTGACCAGGGCTTGAAGTAAGTGCAAAATGAACAAAAACACCACCCCCCAACTACGAACCATAAGCAAGAGTCACAATGGTGAAGCGGCCTTGAGTTTTCCTGTCCCTCCCGGCACTCTCTGCCCTCCCTGAGCCTCTGGCCCGGCTGCCCCGAGCACTCTGGGAGCTTCTCTGTGGCCGGAGGCTGCTGTCCCTGGCAGTGCTATGGCCTTAGCCACCACCCACTACTGAAATGGACCTGTCTGTGCCCAGCACACATCCCCTCCTGCAAATGACGCTCTGGTTTCAGCACAGCTCTTCCATATTTTGACCTGAATGACTGATGCTGGCTGTATCCAGTGATGGGGGAGAGAGACCAGAGAACAAAAGGAAGAGCTGCTGCCTCTTCCTCCTTCCTCCCTCATCAGCCAGCACGATGCAGAGAGTCGGCCACGAGGAGATCACAGCACGCAGGCAGGGAGCTCCCTGGCATCCACCCTCGCACGGTTTAACACTTACCTGGGAACACATGCAAGTTTCGGGGACATGAAAACAAATGACACGAGGTCCTTTCCCCCAAATGAAGTGACAGACAGCAGCCCCCACGGTGCAGCATAGTGAGTGCTACTGCAGAGGAAGGGAGAGACTTGCCCAAGGACAATGTCAGTAACTCTGAGCAGAGGAGAGAAGGTGGCATATTATGAGGGTTTTGATGGCTGAATAGGAGTTTTCTAGGGATGTGGAGAAGGGAAGAGTGGGCAGGATAGAAATAAATAATACCAGAATGCTGTGCCACAAATGGTGGACTGCCAGCAAGGCTGATGGGAGGGCCATGCAGTGCCCGGCCAGAGGTGAGGCTGGGGGGCAGTTTGGGGTCGGATCATGAACGGTGTTTCATATGTGCACGCCTCTGACCAGGAGCAGTCATGGTTTTCAAGCTAGGAGCTGATTTAATGAGATCAGATTCTTCCCACAGTGGGGCTCAGCGGGGAGGCCAGTCACGGGGTGGCGGTAAAGTGCCTGCTGGAGATGGCGAGGCCTTGACCGGGGTGCAAAGAGAAGCTGGACTCCAAGGACAGGCGTAGGGAGGAGTGGCCGGGCTTGGTGAGGGAGCGAGAGGGGGACTTGTGGCTTCCGATCCGGCTGTCAGGATGGACAGCGACACTGTGTCGTAGGAGGTTGGGTCTGCTGGTGAGGAAGCTGGTGGGAAGACAGACGTGCCCCGGTCCCAGGAGCTGCGGCTTGGGGTGGCGCTTCCCAGCTTGTGCGTAATACGGACAGGGACAGCCCACCGGCCAGGGCCTGGCTGTCGTCCCAGCGAGGAAATCTGGAGCTTCTCGCTTTTTCTTGGACGAGGCCTATGGTGAACTCCATCCTTCCCTGGCTGCTTTCAGACTGTGTGGCAAAGCAGGAAGTGCTGAGAGTCTCCTGGTTCAGGAGAGAGAAGGATTCGGTGCCTGAAAAACACGACATATACACTTGGCTTTTCTTAAAACACATACATTGGTTTCCAAGCAGAGCCTTTCTTTCCGACCCCGTGGCCTTTAGTGACAGTGTGGTCTGGCTCCACAGATGTCAAAAACTTACATTCATGCAAAGACTTTCATTTCTCAGGTTCCAAAGGACTCAACAAGCTTCCTCTCATCTGTGGTCACTGACTCGAATTTCATGTCGCCAAATGGGTATCAGGTAATGGCAGAAATAACGGATGTATCACACGTTTATTTATTGATTTGTTTGTGTGGGATTTATTTTACTTTAGAACACCATTACCCCAAACGGGGTTCTTTTAAACTTTAGTCCTACAACATGTTCTTTGACAAAGGGGTTTCATTTTCAGATGAGTTTGGCAAAGGCTGCATTTCCTCTGCCTCTTTTGAACCATTAACTCACAATTTGCATTAAAGGCTCTGAGAAGGCCTGCATTAAACAACTGTGCAGACAGGGTCTCCCCAGGTTGCCGGTACATGAGATCCTGGACTCCTGTTTAGTGTTTTTTGTCTTTTTCCTACATACATTTTGGACGTCCAGGGCACAGACTTTGCGAAGGCTGCTCTAGCATGCACAAACCATGCAAACCTTCCCAAGCCATGCTGTCGACTCTAGAAAACAGGAAGACAATCTGGGAAATGGACCACAGGCCTTTTCTCTTTTTCACGTTGATCTTCCTTTTCCATTTTTACCTTGCCTCTAATTAATTTTTCTTATTACTCTTCACCCTGTTTCTTGATATTTTGCCTCAGATGAAAGTAGGGTAATTAGCTCTTTATCACCTTTTTAAAGGTATTTCATCCGGCTTCCAGCTCAGAGGCTAATTACAGCGGTCTGGGTTTACCCCTTTGAAATACATCTATGCTAAATCCCGCCGGCTCTCCACGGCTTCAGGCCAAAGTGAGAAGTGCGATATTCCTAATCATTTCCCTTCACTTTAGTCATAACATTTGTGACGAGGGGGGAGAGGAATTCGGTGGGCTAACACAAGAAGACACAGACATTATAACTTTCAGTTATTTCTACTAGTCAGGAGATTGTTCTACCTGGGCCAGTTATTTGGCCCCTTTGTGGCTCAGTTTTCTCATCTGCAAAGTGGGAGTATAAAAGCATCTATCTCTCAAGATTGTAGTGAGAAAGAACTATGTTAATGGATGTCAAACATTTAGAGTAATGATTGGCACAGACCTTTAATATAATAATGTTAATAATAAAGTCGGGCACTGTGGCACATGCCTGTAGTCCTGGCTGCTCAGGAGGCTGAGCCAGGAGGATGGCTTTAGCTCAGGAGTTCCAGGCTGCAGTGAATTATGATCTCGCTACTGCACCCCAGCCTGGGTGACAGAGCAAGACCCCATCTCTAAAAAAATAATAATAATAAAAAGTAATTTTACTCCTAAAAAATACTTAAGTGAGTTTTCCTAAATTGACATTGATTAGTTCTTTATCCCAGGCTTTACTCAATAAAGCCAATAATGATAAATTCTGGAAAACAGAGCCTTTACGCCACAGCGTTACTCACTTACTCACCAAGCACTGCTGGCACTTGTTGCTTTATTTTGGGGGGGACACTGGAATAGTAGAGTGAGGGAGAGCATCCAAGGGGGGGATGTAGAGGCCAGAGTCCTTGTTCCTAGTCCCCACTTCCCAGGGAGATGCTCCTGTGTCACTTACCGAAGGATCAGCCCTGACGTGTACCGAGGGCTTAGCACGTGCCAGGCACAATTCCAAGCACTTTTCCCGCCATCTCCATTGTGGACCCTGGACACTGAGGTGCTACGAGGCGTCATCTGTGAAGTAGTAACACCTCCTGCCCACTGTACCCGATGGGTCGTCAGAAGCGTGAATGCGAACACGTGTACAAAAAGCGCCTTGAAGGCTGCAGCGCTCCGGTGGAGGAAGGCAGGAGGTCCTCAGAACCTCACTTTAGCTCTTGGTTGACGTGTGACTCCATCCCTTTGTGACCGTCCATCTCCATGCCCGGCTCCTGCACGCCCACACATGGGCCACCCAGGAAACAAAGGCTAACAGGCAGGGGCGGAGGAAACGCAGAGAAGCCCAGAGTCAGGAAGCCGCCTGTGCTCTGACCTCCTTTAGCTTCCTCTTCGACTTTGGTGCTGGGGTGACACTAGCCAACGTGGGTGGTTACAACTGGAAGGGAATGTCCCCATCCTCCTGTCTGGTGTAAGATGGTATCTCTGTGGCCATGGCAGGAAGGGGTATTGAGTGGGCTGGAAGCTTGGACCTAGCTTGTCCTAAGAGATCAGAGTCTGCACACATTTCATTTGAAAAAGGAGTTACTAACTCTTAAAAAGGTAGAAAACAGCCGACCAAGTCCAACCCCCTGTTAGCATCAACGGCCTTTCTCTGCATTCCCACCAGACCGTCAGGCCTCTGTCGCTCACGTTTGCACCCTGGCCCAAGGGGACAGTTATTGCCAAGTTGGTCCCTCTTCTGCCACTGTGTGTTCTTGAAGGAGAAAGATTTTATCATTTTTTGTGACCCCCCCCCCAAAGGATGATCAATGCATGAAGCCAACGCTCCAGAATCTGCACATTGCCAGTGAATGTCCTCTCTTGCACACAGCCCCAGGACTCTCTGCTCTCCCCTGTGCCTTTTTAGAAGCTGCCTGCAGAGTTCAGGGCACATGAAACTCTCCTCAATCTCAGAAAAATCTTTGAGTGTGAATTTGATTTTCAACACATCAAAAAATCATTTAGTCCCAGGAAGATAGCTTCTCCGACAAGAATGACATGTGCCTTTAAAACATGGGTTCCCTGAGAGGGTGGGAAATGGTTCTGCAGGCGATGCTGAGACGAGAGCCTGGCGTCCCAGCATGACAGTGCATCAGGATGGATGCATAAATACCGCCACGCAGGCTGAAAAAAATCAGCTCTGTTATTTCAGAATTCTATTTTCGACTTCCTTCCCAATCATACAAGCTATATGATGTCTAACTTGCTATACTAGGCAGTGCTACAAAAGTATGGGCCTCGGATTTGGGTTGAAAGCGAGAGCTTAAATCCAATCTCTCCAAGCGCTGGTTGGCTGAGCGTGACAGGGCCCCACCATTGATGCTGTATTCCAGAGAAGCCAGGAGCGCCAGCAACAGATAGAAAGACATCCCACATTTTTGAAGAATTGAATTTTTCAGTCTATTCTCTGGAAGAAATATGGAAAGGACCAAAGGAAAGTGCTTTTGTTTGTTTGTAGTGAAATTACCTTTAGGTTTCCTTTCCCAATATTACTACCAGTTCAACTATTAATATCTTTGAAGTGAACAACTTTCCTACCAAGCTTGCTGCACCCTCAAAAGGCCCTTGTCCTCTTAAAGCAAAAGATCAAATAATATGTATTGAAGATGATACATGCTGCTATTGTTATCACGCGGGTGCTTACTATGTCTGGCACTGTGCTGAGAGTTTAAATCATTCACTCATTTTAAAGTTAATTAATTCATTCTCTCATCACTTCATTCATTCCTTTAGCACTTGCCTTGAGTGCCTGCTATATCTCAGGAACTGTGACAGGTAGCTGGTCAGAGGTAAGTCAGTAAGACAGTCTCAATCCTTGCCTACATGAGTAGTACGAAAAGCAGAAATTAAAACAAACAAGCAAAAAAAGTGCCTGAGAATTGTTAAGTGTTACCAAAAAGAAAGCAAAGGGTACCATGTGAGCCCCCCAGCCTGTGTTTGCACCACAGTTCCATAACCCTTACAACAACCCTGTTAACACACCCACTGTGCAGATGAGCAGACTGGGGGTGGAATCAACTCAGAGAATGAAGTTTGCAGAACTAGGTTGACCAAGATTTAATCTTTTAACCCCTCCATCCTCTCCCTGGCTTGGAACTTCTGTCCTGAAGATTCCAGATGGACCTTGATTTTTAGTCTATTCTATTTTATTTTAATGATAAAGTTAGATGGGGTCTTTCTCTTGCTCAGATTGGTCTCGAACTCCTGACCTCCAGCGATCCTCCCGCCTCAGCCTCCCAGAGTGCTAGGATTATAGGTGTGAGCCACCACACCAGGCCAAGGACCTTGATTTCTAGAGACCTTAGAATTGGCTTAGGTTTAGATGCTCCAGAACTAGCTGGCGAGGTCAGGGAGAGCCCAGCCCTGGGTGAAGGGTGGTGCACCGTGCCAAGAATTCAGTGTAAGTAGCCAGCCCAACAATGAAAGTTTGTGATCATTTTCTAAGTGTCCTTGGGTTTTTCGTGTGCCATAAAATTGCAATATTCTGGAATAAACCCAAAATCAATAAAAAAAACTTCTATGAAAATGCAAAATGAAAAATGTACTGATGCAAGTTAAACTAACTAGTTACTGTACTTCCCATGCTGCCTCAGGGCTGGAGGGCTCTATTTTTTCAGAAGTGGTGTAAGACGTGAGTTTTACTTACACTTAACCACGTTAAGTGTAAGTAAAACCATCCTCAGTTAATCTGACCCTCTCTTAACTAGTGTAGACCCTCTCTTAACTAGTGTAGACCCCCTTCTGAGTGTGAGTCCCTTCATCATCTGGGAGGGGGTGGTCCCCCCTGCCTACGGGAATGAGAGGCTGCCCTTATCCCAACCCGTAGGGTACGACCAGCCATGGCCTCGCATCTGTATACTCACAATTGCCCTGTGGGAACCACATGGCCAGCCCGGCTGGGGCCAGGCTTCCTCAGCCCCCTTGGAGGGGTGGGGGCTATAAACACACTCTGCTGAAGGCCTCCACCCCATTGGGGAAAAGTTGGCCTGTTTTTCAGAGTGGGGTCAGCTCATGTGGGGGGGGTATCTCCCTGACGGTGCAGCAATGGCCTCACTGGGGTCCCAGGACACTGCCAGCGCGAACTGCAGACTCCAAGCAGCCACTTCCTCCAGGCCTGGGCTCTCAGCTCCCCCACCTGTCACCTTGCTGCGCGAGTGAGCTTTGTTTAACGTTTCACAACACTACAGCGAGCCTGACAAGCCTTCCAGGTAGAGTCATTCTAATTAGTACTTTCCTGGGAAAACCATTTTCCAAGCTTCAAAGACCGATGGATTCTCTAACTTTGCATGAAGGTCCCTGGGCTGTCTCAGCCACAAGGCTGGTCCCACTCAGGTTCTTGAATCAGCAATGCAGGGATTCCTAGGTGTCAGACTGAGGACCCTGCTGGGGTGTAGTGGTGTACCCCAAAGTCCCATTCTGGTAGGGGAGACAGCACAAACAAATGAGGAAGCGTGTGCTGCCATGTCAGGTAGTAGCGTTGAGCAAGCCGGACCAAGGAGTGGGAGGGCGTGTGCTGGACACGGCATCAGGGCAGGGAGGTGACGTCTGAGCAGACATCTGGGTGAAGCCAGGGAGAGTCCCATGAATGCCTGGGAGAACACACTGTGCACACTGACCCATCTGATCCCCCCATTTTCCACCCAGCCATACCGACCAGCGGGCAGGTAAGTTCCTGTAGCGGGGCCCCGTGCTGCCCCTCTGCCTGGAGTGCCCACTCCTCACCTGCTGGCCTTTCCAGTGTCCGGGTCCCAGCCCGAACGCTGTCCCTGTGGAGATGCCCTCACCCCTCCATGCCAGGCTGCTGTGGCCTCTGCTAAGGTGCGGCCCCCTGCCCACAGAGCAGGGCCCTCGGTTGCATCCTCCCTAGAGCCCTTTCTCTGGGTCCTGCTTTTTCCTTTTTACCCTCACCTCTATTAAAAAAACACCTGCCTTGTGTCATAGCCTGTGAGGTGCCCACCTGAACTAAGGTGTCTGTGGCTGACAGGTGTGAGGTGCTGCTTGGTGCCACTGCGCTGGGGAAGGTGGGCATGGGGGAAATGGGGTCGGGAGGGCAGCCCCGAGGTCTGGGAGGGCAGGGGTGTACAGGGCGGGCAGGCTTACTTCCTCACCCTCTGGGCTGGTACCAGCCCCACTTAATGGCTGCAGGGCTGCCTCCTGCCTGGCTCTGCCCGGCTCTGAATGTGCCAGGCCCCTCCGGTTACCCCAGGAAACGGCAGCTGCGTGAAGCCACGTGCACTATCGTGTGGGAGTTTAATAATCGCGGCTGGTGACTGCACTGCGCTGCTACTATGTCCCTCCTCCTCAGACTGCAGGCACACTCTCTCCAGCCCGCAGCTCCCCTCCTCGGAGGCCTGTCCTTTCTCCGAGACATTCTACCTCTTTTAGGGCTTGGACTCTTACCTCCCTCAGTTTTTGGAGGGCTCTGCTCCCCGCCCCACATTAGCGCACTCCATCTTTGTGCAAGAAGGATCACATGCCTGCCGTGAGGAAATAAGGGTTGGCATTGTTCCGAAACTGTTGGAAGTTATGACACGAAGGAAATTAAGCCAGAGTCACCGGGTGTGGGGTAGGGGCCGGAGTACTGGAAACTGAAAAAGCTTTCCAGGAGGTTTTACTGTGCAGTCAGGGTTGAAGACCACTGAACTGGATGTGTCCTCAAGGCTTAAAAAAAATATGTACATTTTTGTGCATAAATGAACATAAATTATGTATTTTTTCCTGCCAGAGAAAGGTGGGGTCCCACTGGTGCTGTCCTCTGCGCCCTCCCCTGACTATGCCCGCATTACATTCTTACTCAATCTGGGCTCGGCCTGTGGCTAACTGCGGGACCCAGGACAAGCCCCTTAACTTCCCCATGCCTCAGTTTCTCATGCGTAAAATGGGAATCATAATAGCACCTACTTCATTCGGTTGTCCTAAGGATTAAACAGCCCCTAAAGGTCCCCCGCCACGCT
>CM052436.1:4078509-4097333 GCA_028533085.1 Varecia variegata | reverse complement strand
CTGGGTGAGGGTGTGGGGGGCGGGAGAGGGGTGCGATGTCCTTTCTGGAGGCATCTGGGTTGAGAAAGGGACCTTGCTGCCTTCTCCCTACCACGGGTGTTTTCAAAGTTCACTTTGGGACCGTTTTCCGGAGGGCTGGAGGTAAACTCAAAGAGCCGGCCTAGGGGATCTGAGCAAATTCCACCGTCGTCAATTCCTGGTGCTCCGTGAGAGATGCTCTTCCCAACGGGGCTTCGCAGGCGGCGCATTTGCGGACAATTCCTGCGTCCTCCCCAGCCCCGGCGCGGGGGTCCCGCGGCGTCCAGGGGCCCGCGCGGACCTCCCCCCTCCCCCGCGTCCCCGCGTCCCCCGCGCCGCAGCGCCCCCGCCGCCCGCGTCCCCCCGCGCGGCCTCCTCACCTATCAGATTTCCCGTGCGCATCGCCGCGCCGCTCCTCCCACCGCCTCAAAGCCGAGCGCAGCGCTGCGGATCGCGGTCCTCGGCCGGCCCGGGCGCCTCTGCCAGCGGCGCGCGCCCTGCCTCTGCGGGCCGGGATGCGGCGCTGAGCTCCGGCGTCCAAATGGGCCGGGCCACCCGGGCTGCCCCGCGCGCGGTAAGGGCCGGGGGCGCGGGGGCGCGGGGCCGGGTCCCGCAGCGCGCGCGGGGGGCGTGGGTGCCGGGGCGCAGGTGACCGCGGCGGCCGCCCACTGCGGGCGTGCGTTCCTGCTTTCTTTCTTTCTTCTTAAATTAAGGAAAAGAGAATTGCTCCAGACCGAATGTCACCCAACTTGGTGTGAAGGTGTATTCCTGCATCAAGTCGGTGGCTACTCACACCACACGCAGGGGAAGTTGTGTTACTGGGTGGGCGCAGTGCAATCGTAAGATGCGAGAATTCACATCGGATAGAAACATCACACAGTTAAAAAATTAAAAAAAAATCAACTCCTGAGCACCCTGCGGCAGCAGCTCCTGCAGAGTGTGGGGGCTGCAGAGGGGCCTGATAGGCGAGAGGGCGCAAAGCCTTCATCTCACTGAGGAGTGACAGACAGCAGGGGTTTTCGCTCGTGGGGAGGACCACAAGGGAGTCTCTTTGGGTCATTCCTAAATACAGTTAGGTGCCTTAAGATTTAATAATCAACATTTTTTACAACAATAGTTGTACCAGTCGAGTGTGTGTTTGTGTTTATGTGTGTGTGTGTTTTGTTTGACTTTTTGTTTAGGTTTCTGACTTTTGGGGGATAAATACAGCTTCCAAATAATTGAAAACTGAATCTGCAGTAATCAGATGTTATAAAATTATTTTTCACTCTTCCTTTATATTAGCATGACAAACTTAAATCTTTATTATGTATAGCAACTTCTTGTAAATATTAATATTTCCGCTTGTCTCCGCATTGTCCCTCATTTACTTACTATTTTTGTCCTTGCTCAAAGAGAGGGAGAAGGAGTAGAATTTAATGAAGATACAGATCTGGGGAAGTGTCATATTCCAGTGAGTGCTGGGGGTGGGCAGTGGCTGCTGTTTTGAGTATTTTATAGATGTAGGAAATTCTTAGAGTTGCATTTGTGGGTAAATGCATGCTGATTCTGCCCATTCTTATGTATAGTCAAATATTTCAGTTCAATTATATAGCCTTGTATATGCCCTATCTTTTCGTGGTGTTTCCACTTTAAAACAGGTGCATGTAATATGCAAATTTGGTTTCAAAGAAAGAGCATTTAATATCTTTCTTTTAAATAATGACTGCACATGTATTAAGACCTATTTTTTTTTTTAAATCTCCTCTCACTTTTTTCCTTCTGTTTCTTAAGCCAGCTCATCTTTTATGGTGTCTTTGTTAGGGTAAATTTAAAAATAACTAAAATCTGGTGTGTTCCGGAAGGAGCTCAATGTGAGGTCCCTTGACAGTAACTCTTGGAAATGCATCTCAGAGAGAGTTATTTCCCTATGTTGTCACCTCAGAAAATTGACAGGGACAATGCTGTCTTTGCAAAGGTTCTTCCAGACATGGGCGTCCTTTCTTTTGCAGCATTTCTAAGTAGGTACCGTGAATGAACAAGGGCCACCTTTATTAGTTGATTTTATGAGATTCTGCCTCCTTAACCATGACCAAGCCTCCCTGCTTGGGTGGTAACCTTCATCCTTTCAGCAGGGGACACCAGAGCGTAGCCCTTCTTCCTGGGTCTGCCCCACTGATGCAAGCACTTGTCAGCTGCAGACCCCTCGGGCCAGTTCGGACCTATCCCGGAAGGGTTTCAGCATCTGCATCTCCTCCTTCCTGGGCACAGAACTGGCGTTGAGCTCTGAGCCCAGGCACTGGTATCCCAGGGGCACCGCTTGCCTTCCATGCCTGCTTGTCCATTTGATTTGGCTTCTGATCAGATTGCTGCGTGGTTTTCTGCCAGGACTAGATCCCGATCCTCAATGTTGGTTCCAATGGCTTTGAAAAGCTGCCTGGCCCTAGCCAGCCTCTCTCCCAGGTGACTGGGATGCTGCTGAGGATGGGGTCCCTTCTTGAACCTGACATACCTGGAACTACCACACCCCCATCTCCCTGACTATGAACCAACCACTAGAAGCTAACAGCCTTGTTCCTGGGCTCCAGCCCAGATTGGTGCCTTGGGTAAACCCAGGTTTTTCGCCTCCTGTGTACCTTGCTGTTCTGTTGACCTTTGTCCTTCTGCTCCTAATTTCCTCCGTTGCCTCTCCCTGCTCCCAGGAAAGTCACTTGACTGGGTGAGGACTCCTCTCAGCCCTTCTAATTCCAGGCTTTTCACTTCTGCCTTGGCCTGAGGATAGGGTTCCATCAGGTTTTGTGGGTGACCTCTCAAGGGTTTTGACAACGCTTTTCTTTGCCTATGAAAGGAGTGGATCTCCTAACCGACCCTGTGTCTGAAGATGCAAAGTGAAGGGGTGGGCACCATGGTAGAGATTTGGACAATTTACGTGGCCTTTAGTTGAAAACCAGAATTAGGAGATGTGGATATCATGTAATGAGACCCATTTGAAAAACAAATCAATCAGAATTTTTATATGCAGTTTTGAACATCATCCCCTATCCTCAGTAGAAGACAGAGCCAGAAGTCATTTGGGACCAAGTTGGGTAAATAAAATAGCTGATCATTTTTTTTACTCATTGAATAAATACTCTTGTAGAGATAAACAGCTCATATATTATGTTATGTGACCTTGGGCAAGTTACTTAATTTCCCCAAGCTTCAGTTTCCACAATTGAAATCAGAGAGAATAATAGTACTTACTTCATAGGGGGTGGTTCTAAGGATTAAATGGTTCCATGTACGAAAAGAACATTGGAACAGTGCCCGGTATGTATGTGCTTTGTAGGTTATACCCATTATTGTTTTTAGTGTTATTTGCTTGTTATGTGCCAAGCACTTTACCATGCTTGGTAAAGAATATTGTTTTGGATCAAGAATAAGGTATGGAAATAAAGAAACAAAACTAGTTTTCTTTTATTGAATTTTAAAAAATAATGTGGTTTGAAAAGTAATTGCCAAAAAGGTGAGCCAAAAATATTTTGAGCAACAGCAGAATTATTGGAATAAGATGACCAACATCAGAGGAACAATATTTAGTTTGTTGTCTAAATTTTGGTCCCTCTCCCTTTTGGTTAAGCTCTAGGCCGAAGCAGGAGGATCACTTGAGCCAAGGAGTTCAAGACCAGCCTAGGCAACATAATCCAGACCCCATTTCTAAAACAAACAAACAAACAAACAAGCAGTCTGATTCTCTATAATCATCTGAAGCCATTCTGCAATGCTGCTATTTGCCTTAACAACTCTGCCTTTTCTGTTTGTTACTGTATCTAATTTATTTATTCATTCCATAGTGGTGTTTTGGCCATCACTGTGTTTCCTGAACTCTGGAAGTTCCCTTTTTCATCTAATTCTGTCCCTTGTCATCTCATGTGTCCTTTCTCGTTTGCTGATTTCATGTTCTTAACTTCTTGTAGCAGCAAGTCACTTATCATGAAAATTTTTAATCCATGTCTGGGAATATATTTTCTTCCAGACTGGCTTCTTCATTTGTCTTTGTGCATTTCCTTTTCCTTCCCCGCCCCCCTCCCCATCTTTTCTGTAGTGTTCATGCATATTTGTTCTGCTGTTTTTCTCCATCAAGCATGTTTAACAAGGGCAGTTTCAGCTGAACCTTCAGATACAATTTGAGTGAATGGTCCTTAATTGCTTCTCTCCTTATGTGAACTTTGTTTTCTTCCCAGAGCTTCCATTTGTGCCCTGGTTGTTGTGGTTTAGCTGCTATTCTGTTGCCTGGGGGTATGAGGGAAGGGGAGGTGCAGCGGGCCCTGTGGATAATCATGATTGGTGCATTTTGTCTCTATTCATTTTTATTAAATTTATTAAAATCATAATTTTATTAAAAGGTGCTTTCAGGGCACACTCAAGTTTTGGATTGCCCCCAAATTCAGGGTGTAGCTTGGAGGCAATACATTTGTTTTTCCTAATTACAAAGTATTTCAAACATACAGCCGTCAGAGAATAACAGACAAACCATGTGTGAATGCACATCCCAGCTCTGCGGAGTCCTAACAGTTTACTGTACTTGTTTCTGATTTAGAAGATATGACAATATGAAAGCATTGTCGAAGTCCCCTCTGCACCCTCCCCAATCCTCTCCACCCCCTTTCCCATCTCACTATCTTGAATTCTTACTTATCTTTCCCATGCATGTTTTCAGATCACTGCTACGTGTGAATCTAATTTTTTAGATTAGTAATTAATTATGCTATTGTTTTTAATTTTTCAAGCTTTCTCAAATGGTTTCACACTGTGGTATTGTGCTGCAGCTCTTTTTGATTCAATGTGTTTTTGACATTTACCCATGTTGAGCCATAGCTCTAGTTCATTCATTTCCATTGCTATATTAAATTATGTTGTAGGATTATACTACAGTTAGTTCAACTATTGTTTTGTTGATGGCTGTTTAGGTGATTTTCATTTTTCATATCAAAATGCTATAATATACATTCTTGTGCATGTCTCCTTTTGCCCACATGTATGAATTTCCTTTAGAGCACATACCAAGAAGAGAATGATGGGGTCAAAGGGCATCTTTCCTACTAGATACTGAAGAATGTTTTCCAAGAGGGCTGTACCAGTTGATATCCCTACCCACTGTAACTCAGTAACTCAGTTCCTATTTCTCTATAGCCTCTCCAACATTTAGAATTATTGGACTTTTAAATTTTTCTTAATATGATGGGTGTCAAAGAAAATCTCAGTGTTTTAAGGTGCGTTTTCCTGATCATCTTTTCATGTATATATATCTCAACCATTTGGGTTTTCTCTTCTGTGAATGACCTGTTCATGTCTTTTGTTCATTTTTCATTGGATTATCTTTTTCTTATTGATTTGTATAGTTAATTTAGAAATTCTAGATCCTTCATTTTACTAATATACATTGCACATATCTACTCCTAGTCTGTGGTTTGTAGTTTTACATTTTATTGAATGATAATTTTTTGTTTTTAATTTGGTCAAATTTACCAAATCTCCACTTATGGTTTGTGCTTTTTCTTAAGGAAAAGCTTTTTGTCTTAAAAGTGTTCATTTTCTCAATTTAAGTTTTTAATCTTCCTTGGATTTATTTTTGGTGTGTTGTGAGTTAGGGATTCAAATTTAATGTTTTTCATGGGAATAGTCAGTAGTTCCTGATCATTAATTCAATAGTCACTCCTTTTCCAAGTGATGTATAATACCATTTCTGTCATATAAGTGTGGATTTGTTTCTGGGCTATTTATTCTATTTTATAGGATGTCTTGGTCTGCCTGGGCTGCCATAACAAGATACCATAGACTGGGTGGTTTAATCAACACAAGTTTATTTTCTCGTGGTTCCGGAAGCTGGGGAGTCTGAAAGCGGGGTGCCGGCACGGCTGGGCTCTGATGTGGGCCACTTCAGGGCTGCAGACTGCTGCCTTCTGTCCGTGTCCTTACCTGGGGAGCAAGATTTCTCTCTCCTCCTCTTCTTGTGAGGCCACCAACCACACTGAGTTAGAAGCCCACCCTATGAAACTCACCTTAATTACCTCCTAAAAGCTCTCTCCAAATACAGTCAGGTTGGGGTTCGAGCTCCCACATGAATCTTGAGGGGACACAGTTTAGCCCATAGCATTTGTCCATTTGTTTATACCTCACAAATACCTTATTGAATAATGAGTATATATCAAGTCTTGGTGTATAGATCAAGTTTCCCTACCTTGTTTTTCTTTATAATGTATTTAGGTATTTTTTGCGTTTTGTTCTATGTAAGAATTTTAGCTTCCGTCGTCAAGTTCAGTCCAAAAGTTTGTAGGTTTATTTCTCGAATCTTTGTTCTTTTTTGTCATGGTGTATTTTGTCAGTTTCTACCCAAATAACACATTGTTTTAATTGCTCTGGCTTTATAATATGTCTTCCTCTGGGAAGGAAAGTTACCACCTTGCACTTTTTAGCCGTTCTTCCGAGTCTTTTAGGTCTGTGGAGAAAAGACATCTTTACGATATAAATCTATCTATGAATGCAGTAGGTCTATGCCTAGTTCATGTCTTTTAAATTTATTATTGTATTGTTGAGTTTCCTTCAATAACATTTTGTAACGTAGAAGTCTTGCACAAATTTTGTTAGATTTAGTTCTTGATACTTGTAGTTTTTGATGCTTTTGTGAATGAGATTTTCCTTGCTTTTTTAATTTTTATTTATTTTTTATTTATTTTACTTTATTTTTTTTGAGACAGAGTCTCACTCTGTCGCCCTGGGTAGAGTGCTGTGTTGTCAGCCTAGCTCACAGCAACCTCAAACTCCTGGGCTCTAGCGATTCTCCTGCTTCAGCCTCCCGAGTAGCTGGGACTATAGGTTTGCACCACCATACCCAGCTAATTTTTTCTATTTTTAGTAGAGACAGGATCTCACTCTTGCTCAGGCTGGTCTTGACTTCTGGCCTCAAGCAATCCTTCCACCTCGGCCTCCCAGAGTTCCAGAATTACAGGTGTGAGCCACTGTGCCTGGCCTTGTTGCTGTTTTTTTAAAAACCTTTTTATTTGGAAAGAATTCCAGACTTACAGAAGAGTTGTAAAGATTATACAGAGTTCTTGTATATCTTTCATTGAATTTTCCCTAATATTAACATCTTACATAACCATAGTTTAATTATTGAGACTGGGAAATTCACACGGATACAATATCCTTAATATATTCTTTTATTTTTTTATTTTTTATTTTTTTTTTTGAGACAGAGTCTTGCTCTGTTGCCTGGGCTAGAGTGAGTGCCATGGCGTCAGCCTAGCTCACAGCAACCTCAAACTCCTGGGCTAAAGCGATCCTACTGCCTCAGCCTCCCGAGTAGCTGGGACTACAGGCATGAGCCACCATGCCTGGCTAATTTTTTCTATATATATATATATATATATATATATGTTTTTTTTTAGTTGGCCAGATAATTTCTTTCTATTTTTAGTAGAGACGGGGTCTCGCTCTTGCTCAGGCTGGTCTCGAACTCCTGACCTCGAGCAATCCACCCGCCTCGGCCTCCCAGAGTGCTAGGATTACAGGCATGAGCCACCGCGCCCGGCCTCCTTAATATATTCTTAACCTTCAGATCTTATTTAAATTTTGCCAGTATTCCTGCTAATGTCCTTTTTCTGACCCCAGCCAGAATCCCATATTGCATTTGGTTGTCATGTTATCTCATTCTGGTTCAATCTGTAATAGTTCCTCAGTCTTTTTTTGTCTTTCGTGAACTTGACATTTTGAGAGAGTTCAGGGAAGTTATTTGTAGAATATTCTTTAATTTGAACTTGCCTGACATTTTCTTATATGCAGACTGAAGTTATGCATGTTAGTAATACTAGCACAGAAATTTGATGAATTTGATGCATTTTCTCATTGATAATAGTTTATATGTAGATTCTCCTGAATGTTTTATGTAGATAATTGTATTCGATATTTTGGCTATTACTGTCTTCTTAGCATGTGGGAGGATTTTGCTTCCCCAGCCTCTTGAAATTAGGCACAACCATGTGACTTTTCCTGGCCAATGAAATGGAAGCTGGAGGGATGTGAGCTGAGGCATTTAATTGCAGGTGGTTGACTTGCCAGCTCTCCTTGCTCTGCTTGTGTAAGCACATGTTGATATGAACATGCTGTGAGATTAAAATAGCAGACAATGATAAGCCAACATACAGAGCACAGCTACCTTCAAGAGCAGCCTAGATCAGCAATGGACTTTGCTTTTGTGAAAATAAACTTTCAGGGTTAAATCCCTGAGATTTTGGGGTTACTTGTGGCATAACCTAGTCTATTTGGTCTGGTACAATAATCATATTGTCTATAAGCAAGAATAGCTTAGTTTTTTCTCTTCCAGTTCTTATATTTCTTATTTATTTTTCTGGTTCTATTCCATTGGCTAGGACCTCAAGCACAACGCTTAATAAAAGCAGTGATAATGCGCATCCTCGTCTTGATCTTGACCTTAAAGGGAATGCTTTTAAGTTTCACTATTAAATATGATGTTTATGTTATGTTTGATGGATACCCTTTGTTAAATTAAGAATATTCCCTTTTTAATTATGAATTAGTGCTGAATTTTATACATTTTTTGGTGTATCTTTTGAAGTAATCATGCACTTTTTCCTCCTCTAATTTACTGATACAGTATGTTAATATATTTCTTATGTATTATTTGGGAACTTTCCATTTATGTTCAAAAGTGATATCATTCATAATAGTCTTTCCTTTTACTATCCTTGTCTGAAGTTGAGTATTTCTTCTCTGATTCTCTGAAATAGCTTGTACAAAAGGATTTTTTTGGTTCTTTTAAAATTTGGCAAAGCTCATCTCTAAATCTGTCTGGGTTGCTTTACTTTAGAGTGGGGGCAGTGAACTTTTAATTACAGATTCATTGTTTGTACAAGTAATTGTTATTTGTTTATTCAAGTTCTATTTCTTCTCCAGTGAACTATGTTAATTCATGATTTGCTACAAAATTATTTCATCTGTTTTGAAATTTATAGGCATAGAATTGTTCATAGTATTAATATTTTCTTATGATTTTAAAAATGTTTTATTTCTCTGTGTTTGTGAACATTTTTCATTTTAAGTATGGTTTATTTGTGTCCCTTTTTTCTTTTCTTGTTAAATCTTGCTAGAGATTTTTTTTATTAGGCTTTCTGAAAGAAACAGTTTTTTGAGTATGTAAATATTTTCTTTGGTTATTTTATTCTGTATATCCTCACTTGATACTCATATCCTCATCTTTCCCTCTTTTTATCTTTTAAATGTTTATTTTTCTTTTTTTCTAGCTTCTTGATTTATATGCTTAATTAATTTATTTTAAATATTTCTTTTTGGACCTATGACTTTATTCCTAAGTAATTTTTATTTGCATTCAACAAGTTTTAATATGTTGGTCTTTCATTGTTACTTGGTTTAAATTATCTATTGTGATTTCCTCTTTAAGCTGTAAGTTATTTCAGGTATGCCTTTGAAAGTTTCAAAACATAATTTTTCCCATTATGTTTTTATTATTAATTTTTAATTTCTAGATTAATTTTTTTGTTATATGTTGCAAGAGCCTTACAAGTTTCTTTTTTCTTTTTTTTAAGGCAAGCATGAAAATGAGTTTCATTGAGGAGAGAAAGATAGGATTATAGGGCAAGAGTATATAGGTTTACAGAGCATGATACACATGCCACAGATGATGACTGGACCCATCGTCGCAGCAAAAGGAAGGGTGCAAAAAGGGAGGCTTACAAGTTTCATAGGCTCTATTAGTATAATATAATATTATATGTTGAATTGCTCTGTGGTCTTTGGCTTGCATTCTTTTTACCTCTCACAGCTGCACTAGGGGTTGGTTTCTTTTTTGTTTGTTTCTTCTCTACCTCCCCCAACTATTTGCAGGTATCTTTCCCACCTATCTCCGTACTTTTACTTTGGATATGTCATTTCAACTTGTGCACAGCTGGCTTTTTTCCAACCTGATAACTTGTGTTCTTAAATGAATGAGCTTACTCCATTTATCGATTGATTGATTGATTGATTGACACAGAGTCTCACTTTGTCTCCTGGCTAGAGCGCCGTGGTGTCAGCCTAGCTCACAGCAACCTCCAACTCCTGGGCTCAAGTGATCCTACTGCCTTAGACTCCCGAGTAGCTGGGGCTACAGGCATGCACCGCCACGCCCCGCTAATTTTTTCTATTTTTGTAGAGTTGGGGTCTTGCTCTTGCTCAGGCTGGTCTTAACTCCTGAGCTCAAGTGATCCTCTCACCTCAGCCTCCCAGAGTGCTGGGATCACAGATGTGAGCCAGGGCCACCAGCCCTAATCCATTTATAATATGTGTGATTTCTGAGACATTTGGACTTTATTATCTCACTATGTGTTTTCTCTTTAGTAACTTTTTTCTTTAGTTCTCTTCTGTTCATTTTTTTGTCTCTTGTTAGATTGATCAAGTTTTCTATATTCCCATTTTTCTCTCTTTGCTGGTGTGCAGCAAAGACTATATTTCCATTCTTTTAGTGATTATCTTTAATCTTGAGTCATGTACTTTAGATAATATATAACATAAAATTTTTCAGTGTTTCTATCATTTTCTCTATCATGACAAGGACCTTAGCATACTTTAATTAGCAAACAACCTCATTCCCTTATTTAATAACTGTTCCCTAGTTTGAACTTTTTATTTATTTATTTTTTACTTTTTTAAAAAAGATTTTTTGTAGAGACAGGGTCTTGCGGTGTTGCCCAGGCTGGTCTTGAATTCTTGGGCTCATGCGATCCTCCCATTTAGGCCCCCCAAAGTGCTGGGAATATAGTGTGAGCCACTGCGCCCAGTCATTTGAACTTCTTAAATGTGAAAATGTAGTTATTTTTGTGAGCATAAATTAATTAAATCGAATGACGCATTTGATCAATTTATATGCTCATTTTTGTGTCCTGCATCTCTTGACATATGCCTGAGTTTATGCAGCTTCTTCCCAAAGTGCATCTATTAATAATTCTTGCCGTGAGGCTACATAGGTGGTAAACTTTCTTACTATTTCTGTGTTTGAAATGTCTTAATTGGCTTTACTTTTTTGTTTTAGTTTAACTGGGTATAAAATTTGATTTATTTGTTTTTAATTTTATTATTTCAGAATATTAAGGGGTACAAACATTTTGGTTACATATGCTGATTGGCAGTTATTTCCTTCTAGCATTTTGAAAATATCTTATCACTCATCTTATTGGTCATGGGAAATCACTGTCAGTCTAATTGTCAGTCTATTGTAGATAGTTTGTCTTTCTGGTAGCTCTTAGGACTTTCTCATCCTGATTTTCTGGAGTCTCAATATGATGTGATGAGACATGGATTTATCTTTATTTATAATGCTGGGCATTTAGGGTACAGTTTTTGTTTTTTTTTGAGACAGACTCTCACTCTGTTGCTTGGGCTAGAGTGCTGTGGCATCAGCCTAGCTCACAGCAACCTCAAAATCCTGGTCTTAAGTGGTCCTCCTGCCTCACCCTCCCGAGTAGCTGGGACTACATGTGCCACCATGCCCGGCTAATTTTTTCTATATATATTTTCAGTTGTACAGCTAATTTCTTTCTATTTTTAGTAGAGACGGGGTCTCGCTCTTGCTCAGGCTGGTCTTGAACTCCTGACCTTGAGCTATCCTCCCACCTCGGCCTCCCAGAGTGCTAGGATTACAAGCATGAGCCACCGCGCCCGGCCTAGGGTACAGTTTTGATTTGAAGATTCCTATTTTCAATTCTGGAAAATTCTTAGCTGATATTTCTTCACATATTTTTTCCTCTTCTTTTCCTTCATGAACTCTTACCAGCTGACTTCATCTATGTGCTACATCTCCTTTGAAAGTGGAAAGGCACATCTGGAGTTTTTTCTCCTTTTACTCCAGACGATCGTGTCCCTTCGGTCCCTATTTACCACTTCTGTTTACCTTTCTCCAGCCTGGGATGGGTGACTATTTTATGAATTTCAGTTCCTCATCTTTTCTTTGTTTTTGCCTCCCTCCTGAAAGGTACATTTAAAATTCTGTTGTTTTCAGTGTTTTTCCCTGGCCACCGCTGTCAAGGAGCACGCCAAGAGTTGTGTCCCTTTGTTTGAGCGCCGTTTGCTTATTCTTGGCCAGTTTGAACTAATTTTTTCACTTCAGTGTGGACAAGGCAGGGAAACAAATGCCTCAGTGCCCCACTGTGCATTTCAGTGATCCTAGCTGCTAATATTTTCCCACCCAGAGTGGGTGTGTAATGCCCCGGTTTTGTACGTGGTCTGGCACAGTGCCCGTGTGTGGAAGCTTTGGAGAGAAACGGGTGCCTATTATAATTGGGTGTAAATTAGCAATTGAGAAATGTGAATGGGGCAAATGGAAGAAAGCTGGTTTTATTAAGCTGGAGGTGTTGAGGGAAGGACGGTGGTCAATGTTCCGTAGATGCAACCTGTCACGAAGGCTCCACAGCTGACTCTCAGAGTTTTCTGGAAAATTCATAAATGACTGAATTTGGATTTTTTTGGAGACCTTTATTTGGCTTTCTCAAGGACAGAAATACCCAATTTACCTCTTCTGTAGTTGTTTGCTAATCAGTTTACCTCAAAAAATGTGCAAATAAAATTCTCTGCTTCAAGGCTATAAAGTTTTTTTCCTCCATCCCGCTTCCTCTCAAATCCTGTTTTTGCTTCTGCTCTGAGACTCAGTTTACCAGCTGGGTCCCTCCCATGGGAGAAAATCACTTGTATGAAAGATAACTAAACTACATGCAAAATCAGGAGTCTCCTCCGGGTTGTTCTTTGACAGATCTACACTTCACGTTTCAGACTTACAGTGCAGCAGTTATGTCTAATATCACACATACGTTTTCCCAGTTCCCTGTTTTGGCAACGTTTAACGCATGCCATTTACTTGTGTCTAATGGAAGCTCTTTCGTTGATCATCTGCAGCAACTGTGGCACGTGAAAGCAAAGAGGTTTGTGCGTGTTCTACCAGCAGGTAAAGGGAGGAGCTTTCTCTGGCTAATGAGAACTGATAATGCCAAATATCACGGAGAGATTTAAACAGTTAGAGAAGAGTTATGAAGTTAGAAAGGCAATTTTTGTGTGATCTACTTATTCGGATTCACAGGGCCTGGTGGCTGTCCCCGTCCTGCTCACTGCACCTTGCCTGTGCTCGTGACCTAAGTGTAATCCCACTCGATCAATATTTTATTTATCTGTTGAATTTCCTCCTTAGTCCATGTGGTATGTTCCTTCCAAGTTGTTCTAATTTCAAATACATTTATGTAATCTTGACTATGAACCTCCTGTTTGAGATTCATTCTGCACGTTAACTTTGTAGTTTCCCAAAAGTCCTGCACTGTTTAATTTTGTTTAGTGCTGTGG
Source organism: Varecia variegata (assembly GCA_028533085.1). Lineage (NCBI taxonomy): Eukaryota > Metazoa > Chordata > Mammalia > Primates > Lemuridae > Varecia > Varecia variegata. The sequence goes on along the minus strand of CM052436.1, from coordinate 4,083,959 downwards.
TTTTCCAATTTGCAGTCCTTCCTCCCTCTCACCCTCACCCAGCTGCCCCCAGTGTTTATCCGTTCATCTGTCAGGGGACACTTGGGCTGGTTCCACCTTCTGGCTATTGTGAATACTGCTGCTGTGAACATGGGTGTGCAAATATCTGTTCCAGTCCCTGCTTTCAATTCTTTTGGGCATATCCCCAGAAGTGGAATTGCTGGTTGATAAGACAATTCTATTTTAAATTTTTTGAGGAGTTGCCATACCGCTTTCCATAGTAGATGCACCATTTTATATTCCCATCAGCAATGCACAAGAATTCCAGTTTCTCAACATTCTTTCTAGTATTTGTTATATTCTGTTTTTATTTTTTAAAATAATAGCCATCCTAGTAGGTGTGCAGTGGTATCTCACTGTGGTTGAGATTTGCATTTCCCAGTGTTGAGTGATGGTGAGCTTCTTTTCATGTGCTTATTGGCCATCTGTAAATCTTCTTTGGGGACATGTCTATTCAAGCAAGTCCTTGGCCTATTTTTTAATTGGGCTGTTTGTTTTTTTGTTGACAAACTCCTAATTCTTAACAGATAAGATACTCCTACTGTCATGGACTTGAGACTTCTGGGAAGAGATTGACTGGCATTCATTTCTCTTCTACTTTCCTGTCCCCATCGTAACTCTCCAGCAGTCATCGTTTATTGCTTTCCTAGTTTGTCCTGTTCTCATGCAGACCAGATACCTGCAATCCTTCCTGCTCCCTCTCCATCTCAGGCCCTCTTCTCTTTAGCTGTTGGCTCCTTGGAGGGGGAATTTTATTTAAGCCAACTGCCACGATCACCTTCCTTTTCCTTCCCAAAGGACTGTCGTCTGCTCTCTGATTTTAGCCACGTTAACGGCTGAAGCTACATTTTCGAAGTCTGAGGATTTCTGGCTCCCAAATTTCCTGAATGCCTGATACTGGTGACTACCCCTTCCTTCTTGAGGCTCTGTTGGTCCCTGGGACACTCCTCCATGATGTCGTGAAGGGGAGCGAGCAGGAGGGTTTTGGTGTGGACTGTGGTATGCCGGCACCTGGCTGTAGACAGTGTCTTCGCCCATGAACTCACTCTCGGACCCAGGATGGTAACATCACCTCTCCAGGTTCTCCTCAGTGAAGGAGGACATGAGCACCTACCTCGTAGCTGTGCCCTGGGGACTCCATGGGAAATCACTTGAAAAACACTTAGAGCGGTGGCTGGCACACAGGAAGTGTTCGTAAGCGTTAGCTGCTGTTGGAGCACTCATCGGGTCTTTATATCCATTCAATCCCTTTTTGCCGCCATTTTTTTCCCTCCTGCCTCTTGTTTTCTAAATTCTATTCTTTGCTCTTTATTGCTCTGTTCCTAGATGATATCCGCCTCTTGCCATTCCAATGTTCCTCTTTGCACAGGCAGATTCCAACCACGTCCTCGCTCCACACTTTAACGGGAGGCTGTTGTAGTGCAGAACTGCTGTGAGGACGTGTTTCCTGGAGGACATTCCGACGCGTGTCAAGTTGGTCCACGTCAGCTGCCTCCACACTGGCTCCCACACAGCCCTGTCAGGGCCACTCAGAGATGGAAGAATTTGGCCTTTCACCAATTTCTATGACTTGCATTATTTTGAAGATGAAGTCACAGATGTCACCCTGCACAGTGGACCGAATGGACCACGTCAAGGGATTATATCCTGAGCAGATGTAAGAAGGGATTGCAGGGCTTTATGAAGCAAATGAAATCACTGAAGACTTTAGAATGGTCTCACTGGTCCCCAACCTTTTTGGCACCAGGGACCAGTTCCATGGAAGACAATTTTTCCACAGATTGGGGAGTGGGGATGGTTTCAGGACGATTTGAGCACATTCCATTTATTATATTTGCAGCCGCTCCCCAGCACTAGCATCACCGCCTCAGCTCCACCTCAGATCATCGGGCATTAGAGTCTCTCAACTATAGAGACAACTGAGTTTTAGGAGGTTAACTGTGCTCAGTCTCACTAGCATGTGGCTGGACTCCACCTAGTTCTCTTGGACCCCAAATGCTGACCTTTTAATGTCTTGATTATATTCTGTGCGTATCATTTTGCATTTTCCATTTCTCACTTTATTTCCCCCCCAACTCTCTATGTTGATTGGAGCTTAGTCCATTTTAGGGAGAGTGTGTGTGCATATTTATCAGTAATATTTTGTTTGAACATTTGAAGTAATTCAATTCTGCTTTTAGTTTTATTATTCCTACCGTTTTCTATAACCTCAGTTTTCTAAATTCTTTGAGAGCTTAGTCCTTTTCTTTCTTTAATAATGAAAATACTTAAGGTTATGTATTTACCTCTGAAAGCAACTTTGAATGCATCAAAGGAATCATACCTAGTGTTCTCATTTGTTTTGTAATTTGATACTGTACATTTAATTTTTCCTTTACGTCACAGTTAATTTTATTTCTAAGTGGTTGGGATTTTTTAATGATCTTTATTAAACTTAGTGTTAATTCCTGGTTTTATTGTTTTCCAACCAGGGTGTTGGCCTAAATCACCTCCTCTTAAATCGGCCTGTAGTCCCTTGGTGTGCAGAAGTACATGTAGTTGTCATAATAACCGTACTGATTGACTTAAAGTGAAAATGACTAGGATTTGAAAATGGTGCTGATAAGTCACTTATCTTAGTATAAACTTGAGTTTTCATTTTTCCAGCTGACTTTTAAAATTCAAATAGAATACATATTCTCAATAAAATTCTTAGAGCAAATTTCTAGTTTTGTCTTTTACGGGGAAATGGTCCCAGCCTGTTTTCTAACAACCACTCCTCAGAACCGGATACCTGTGAAAAAATTGAGAGGCATTTTTAAAATGGAACAGGAGGACTCTCTAACAACTCCGTCAATGTTTAACAATTTTAATGAGCTTTTAAAACGTGTCATATTTTAGCTGTGAATCATTTCACATTAAAGTCTGTGGCTTTCCTGCCAAAGTTATCTTTAGTGAGAGCTGTGTGCTTGCAGCCAGATTTGGAGAGAAGTGAATGTGCGCGAAGCTGGAAGCAGATTCCACGAGAAACCCAAATGTCGGAGGGGGTGTTTTGAGCGTCTGAGTCTTATTTCTCTCAATGCCCCCTTTGACGGCCTTCGACACACTCTCCTGCCACTCCCACCCCAGGGACTGACTCAGAACTGCTTGGGAATCCGTGACTTAGGTGAGCGAACTGTCTCTCTCCCGCATTCCTGGCTTCCTTCATCAACCCATGGCATCTGTGCTGAGTTTCAGCTTTCCAGTGAGACCTGGTGACAGACACAGGAGGTGACTTGCGTTTGACTGGGAGGTGACGTTTGCATGTTAGTGTTTTCTTTCCTTTCACTTGTGCTGTGTTAGGTCAAGCTCATTTGGTTTCAGCGAAGGTGGTTTTCCTCGATTCACTGAGAAGCTGTGATTGCCTAGTGGTGACCAGAGGAGAGAGGGCAGTCCTGGGAGGTAAGTCGAGGCAGGGATACCAAAGGAAGGTGGGACACACCTCCGTGGAAATGGCTCCCTGCTGCCTTTAGGCCTTTTGCTTAACCGTCTGTCTACCCTTTGATAACTGTCCCTGCCTGTAGAGTGTTCTCCTGACAGAAATAAAAATATATTGGGGAAAAATTACATGGAAAAAACCCATTTTTTTCCTTTCAAAATATTCATAGAGAAAAGAGGAAACATGCACTGACACAACTGAGTGAGATGTTCCTGTGGGCAGAATTCCACCTCATGTTGCTCTTACTGTATTTGCTGCTAAGCAAAGTATACAGACGGCACATTGCAAATACTCAGGTAGTGGCTGCCTGGGGTCATTATTTTCATGTAGCAAAAGTAGTAGTTTTTGGAGCTGCGATAACAAAGTAGCACAAACTGAGTGGCTTAAACAAAACAAATTTATTGTCTCACAGTTCTGGAGGCCGGAAGTCTGAGATCAATGTGTTGGCAGGTTTAGCTCTTCGGAGAGCTCCAAGGCAGAATCTGTTAGATGCTTCTCTCCAGCTTCTGGTGGTTGCTGGCAATATTTGATGTTCCTTGGCTTGCAGAATTATTACCCCATCTCTGCTGTCATCTTCACATGGCATTCTGTGTGTGTGTGTCTGGGTCCAAATTTCCCCTAATTATAAGTTCCTCCTCTTAACGAATTATATCTGCAGAGATCCTATTTTCAAATAAGGTCACATTCTGAGATACTGGGGGTTAGGACTTCAGCATATGAATTTTAGGGGACACACTTCAACCCATCACAGTAAATATTAACTCCCCCAGGAAATGTTTATTGAGCATCTATTATGTGAAATGTACTACAGGAGGTATTCTGATTTAATGAAATATGGTAAAGTATTTCCTGTACCCAAGCCACCTGAGTAAGGAAGTAGGGACATATAAACAAATAACTATACTATGGCAGAGCTATATAAAGGTATGCACGAGGAATTGTGTGGGTACCAAGAAGCGGGTATTGGTCAAATCTACTTATTGGGGGAGATGTCAGGGAAACTTCCTCAAAAGGGCAATGTTTGAACTGGATACAACGATTAAGAGACATTCACCATGTCGACCAGAAAGGACAGTACAGAGATCTGAAACAGGGTGGTGTGTTCACAGAACTTCAGGCCATCCTATGGCGGAGCGTAGTGTGCGCTGTGGAGGGGATGGGCTGCCACTGGCAAGTTTTAAGTGTTGGCGTGACACTGTTGCACATGTGGTTTTGACAGGTTCTTCTGGCTGGTGGCATGGAGGCTGGCATGGAGGTGCAGGCTGCGAGACAAGGTGGTGGGACTGGGCTGGGGTCTGCTGCTGGTGACACTGGACTCCATGCCCTGTCAGCCTAGAAGGAGGAGGGGGGTTAGAGGAGTCGTGGGAGGCCCGGTTGGCATTTGAATTTGTGGATGTGGGGCTTAGACAAAAAGTGTGGGAGGGCAATATGGATTTGGGCATGATTTGGGGTATAACCAGGGGGGTGGATAAGGAAGACCGGGTCGAACAAGAAGAGAGAGTCAAGTACACCTGCATTTTAGGAGCAGGAGGAAGAAGAGGAGCTGCTGAAGGAGACTGAAAGTGAAAAATCAGGAAGTGCAGAGGAGAGCCAGAAACGAGCGCAGCCTTAGCAGTCAAGGACTTTGGCAATTACGAGAAAATCTTGGGCAGAAACACCCAGCAGCACAAACAGGTCATAGAAGGTAAAGCCCTCATAAAGGCCACGTGCCTTGGGGCTGGTCTTGACGTTGTTCCTGTCAGTCTCATCTGACATAGCTCACCAGTCTGATTTCCAGAAAGCAATCTGAAGCTTTACTGTAATTTTTCAAAGAACACCAAGGATGGATGTCCAACACAATTTAAAATCTTCTCTGTCCCCGAAGCCCTCTGTGTCCCCCTGCTCCCTTTCTCCACATTCTCCGAGTCTCTCCGATCCAGACCTCGCCGGCCTGTGCCTTCCCTCCGGCACCTGG
>CM052436.1:4062116-4078009 GCA_028533085.1 Varecia variegata | reverse complement strand
ATTCATCAAGTATGCATTGCACGCGAATGTTCACCAGGCTCTGAGCCAGCTACTAGGATTATCAAATGAAGAAAGCAAAGAGGTTTCACAAAACAGTGGCCTTTACATTACAATGTAATAAGTGCTACTAAGAAGCATATATAAAGTTAGTAATAAATAGTAAGAAGTTATTGATCTCTGCTTCATGGAAAGTGAAAGATGATAGGCCCCCATTTCATCTGAAGACCACAGGAATGGTTAGAAACAAGCTGGAAAGGGTGGAAGGGCATTCCAGGCCAAGGGAACTGCAGAGACAAGGAAATTTAGTTCTGGTAACTTATGGAGTTACATCGATTGAGGCCTAAATTTCTCTTCTTATATTCTTTATATTTGGATTTTCAGGTTTCTTTTTTGTTTGTTTGTTTTTGCACATTTTTTTTTCCTGTGTCTCTTTTTTTGGGAAGTACTTGCAGGATTAGCTGTTTTTGAAGACATTGGAAAATACAGAGAAGGACATTTCCTCCAATTTTTCCGTGGATTAACCTATGGAGGAAGTGGAATAATTTTGGTGTTGTCTCAGTAAGAACAGCCTGTCTTAAAGATCTTGTAGACGTTCTCCCGTCATAGGACAGGCACAGCGGGGAGCAGCTTGGCTCCCGCATGTGAACAGCTGGCGAGTGCTGGGCCGGACCCCGCTGGACACAGGCGATGGCCTGGGGGGGGGTGCACGTCAAGACGGGCAGTGTCACCGGCTGGATGAAAACTGTCAGCACAGTTCAGTGTCGATGGAAATAAAAGTCTTTGTGAAAAGCCTCAGCATTGGCACCTGCAGCAGCGACAGCTGCGTGTCCGTCTCTGCAAGAGCAGCTGTTTCATGTCGCTGACAGGCCGACAGGAGAACAATCAGGGCTTCTTTCCTCTTTCATTTGTGGGTTATTGTTTGGAAAGAAGTGTGCCCATATTCCCAGCTCAAGTGTTGAAGCTTGTCCCAGACAGCTAGGAAACAACTGAACTTTTTAAAGCCTTCCGTTGCATAATATGTGCATGACGCCTGGGGAGAGATGCTACTTGCTGAGGGAGATGACGCTGGCTCCCCAGACCTCCCCGGCTCCCCTAGGCGGGATCCAGTGGGAATGTGAATTCCTTCCCTTCCTTTCCAGTTGCTCGTCTGGTAAAATCACAGTCTGTTCTTGTGGAAGTGGCTGATAGGACACTGCCAGATTTATGCAGTGTCAAGGACAAAACTCAGAATGGTATGAAGGAAAAAAAGGCACAGCTCTGTGGCTTATGGGACCAGCGCTTTCCCTTCAGAGCAGTGCCATGTGTTCCCAGAGAGGGCAAAGGAGTTCCTCACGTTCTTGGAACGTTCACAGAAGGAAAGGGAGCTAGCGTTATTAATCTCCTACTGTGTGCCAGGAACGTTATCTTGTTTAATTCTCACACCAGCCTTCAGACGGGGCATTGTGATTCCCTTTGAAAATGAGAGCCCAAGTTGGGAGAGAAAATGATTTGCTAAGGTCCTCCAGGAGAAGGTGGAGGACCTGGACCCCAGCGCTGGCCTCCCCACGGTCCACGCCTCCCCTCCACGCCATGCTCACCGTCCGGGGGTGACGGATGTGTGCCGGCTGGTCCATGCTCTTTTCCTTTCACCTCTGTCCTCTGCCAGGGGACTCGTGTTGTCAGGTGATTGGACCCAATTATGGTGCGGCCATAAGTAAACATGAGACCCAGGGAAGGGAGGCGTCAGCGGTGACCTGATTAGCACGGGGCTCCCTGAGTCTCTCCCCCAGTGGCTCGCGTCTACACACCCTGGTGACGGTGTCTCTACTGTACCCAAAGTGACACTTTCCAGACTGTGCAGAGAGCCTTGTTTGGTCACTACGGGCAGCGGGCATGTAAAGGCGCAGTTGCTCTCGTCCCATGATACAGTTTGGGCCAACAACAAAGACACCTGTCTCAACTGATGTGTTTTGTTTTGCTTTCTTCTCTTCTGGGAGATCCTCAGATCGCACAGAAAGTGAGTGAGCCCATCTTTGCCTTTGGAGGGAGGTGGAGCACTCTCCTGTCCTGGTGGGTCCGGCCGTCCAGGAGGTCTCCTCTTTTCTTCAAGCCCTGCCTTATCAGAGTCTTCCCAGCAGGATGAGTAGTTCATGACTGATGAGTGGGATTCCCCACATCTGGAAAATAACCGGAGGTGACTGCCCCCAGCAGTGGTTTGGTTTGTGTTGAGCGTCTGACTCTGTAGCTGACACCGTACGATCCTCCCATTTTCACACCAGTGTGAGGTGACTTTGAGGCACCGAGGTCCTGTGACAAACAGTAGCTCCTGGGTTAGCTTCTGCCAGAGTCTGTGCCGGCCACAAGGTGGGGCGGGGGAATCACACCCAGGACTTCTGAATGATGACACTTTGTGGTTGAACCCCGCTATTCCAGATGGGACAGCCTTTGAGAAACGCCCTGTGCCAAGTCATTGTCACTGTTCCCCGTTAGCCTGACTGTCCTGACCCAGGGCAGATTGCTTTGCTAGTATTTTATACTCTGTTAAGCAAATGTCTCCAAATAAAAAAAACATTCCCAGTGAAATTTTAGGCTGCAGTGCTGGTCCCACGGCCACCCTCTGCCTCTCCGCTGTGGGAGGTACTCAGGATGCATTTGTTCTGGCCCCTTCGCTGTTGGAGTAAAGTGCTTATGAAAACATATCTTTTATTGATTCTGCATGCCTTTTAGAATTCCGTTTTCTGGAGTGCTAACGGAGAATGCATGCTGTGACAAAAGAACTCCCACAGGTGTGGGGAGGTAGCAGGCTGCCTTCGCGGCTGTGCGCGGGAGCCGTGTCTCTGAACACGCCGACGGGCACGCTCTGCTCTGATCACACGCCGGCCTCCTCCGTGTGAGCCGGCGGGGGCAGAGCTCTTTGTACTGCTTCCTCTTCCACTGAAATAAGCCAGATTCTCTCTCTTCTGAGAAATAATTGAAGTCTTGTGAAATGTACATAAAGCTGTTGAGCCTAAGAAATATTGATTTATACAAATGCCCCCTATATTTTTAGAGACAGAAATGATTTCAGGAATGAAATTTCAGAATTTCATTTCAGAAATGATTTCTTGCAAGGCTTTTCCCTAAAGGAAAAGGTAAACGTGTTAGTTCGCGTATCAAAAGCTGCCTCACCTCAGGAGGGCGTCTCAATGGTCAGTAGCAGCTGCTTTCCAAGGTGACCACTGCAGTCCAAGCCTGTGGCTCTCACCTGCTTTGAAAGACAAAGCAGGTCTTCCCTAGGGCCGTGGGAAGTGGAGCTGATCAACAAAGACAGGCCACCAGAGATGAGAGCTGATCAGAGATGAAAGCTGATCAGTAAGATACGCCGCCCGAGCCGGGCCCAGAAGGAACCATGCAGTTAAAGTAATTAGCATAAGGGACAGCTCATGCTTGACCTCTGAAAGCTCTGTTACACAATAACCAGAGCCAAGATGTCTCTGTTTCTGATAAAGTAATAGCTTTATCGTAAAACTTAGAAGTTTGCCCTAAGAAGATTTTGTAACTCGTTGTTCACCTAGATAGAGTTAGTTAAAGGATCTGTAGAAGCCTTTTAGAAGATTTTGACCCTAAACCAAACTACCTGTTATTATGTAAATGCTGTTACCCCTGGCAACTGAAACTTTTGTACATTATAAATATCTGTGTAAAACTTCAGTCTTGATTGCATCTCTGGCGGGAGGATATGTAATCTTCTGGGCATCCTCCTTATCTGTCTTCATAAATCTTTACGAACTATATTTTTATCTTTGTGTATTATTTTTATTTCAGTTTCCTACTATTTTTCCCTCCTTTGTGACAACCCCTGTCTGAGGGACCCGAACTTTTGCTGGGAGCGTAGCTAACTCCCTGCATAAAGCAAAAATATCTAACACACTGAAATTTTTTCACAAAACAGTGTCATCCCGAAGAGAGATCATATAAATCAAGCGTTCGTTTTCAAGTAAGAAAATGGATCCAAGTCACAGAGAAGCGTAATTTGGCTTCCGGAGACATGAGCGTCTTGACTTCTCATCTGTTTACTCGGAACTGTCCCCTGAGCTTCTGGGTGCCAGACCCCGTGCATTGGCAGGGGCCGCCCCACTGAGAAATACAGAGACTGGCTCCTGCTGTCCATCTGCTGTTACTGACCACTGAGAAAGGTGAGTGCTGTTCCCAGGTTTGTACAAGAAATGAGTAAGATGCAATTCCCTCGCAGCTCCACCGCCACCGGCTTTCCTTGCTGTGGGTGGTTCCTTCCCTCCTGCCTGTCGTCTTCTCTGTTATAGTGCACAGGGCGAGAAATGACCACCTAGAGACCGAATTGAGCCAAATTATGAGTTTTTATTAACTGGCCAGTGACCACCCCCTGCCCTGTTGGAGTACAGGTACAGAGAATGGTGCTGAGCCGAAAAAGCAGGGAGGTTTTATACTATCCTAAGTTAGAGATATGTGACTTTAGGCACAGTGGTTGAAACAACATTACATTATCTTCTCCATAGCTGTGGGGTCCCGGACCAGCCTCTGACTACCCGTTTCAATTAGTCTTTAAGCAAGCAGGTTTACAGAAGCAGATAGCATCTTTTAGGCCTTAAGCCAGCACAATAAATTTTAACTACAGGCAGCAGGAAAGTTAAACAATCAGTTACAAGTTAATTGCTTTGATTTATCTCTGCAGGGTACTTTTTCCCAATTATAGACATAGGTCAAGCAAACATAGGTCACCTAGCGAGTGGGCCTTTGTGTTCTCCTCACATCCCCACTTCTGCTCTGCGGACTCTGCTTACCCTTCATTGTCAAGTCCGAGCAAAGCCGTGCCTTTATTTACCATTCACGCCCCCCACTAATAAAGGCACGGCTTTGCTGTGGACTTGACAATGAAGGCTAAGCAGAGTCCGCAGAGCAGAAGTGGGGACGTGAGGAGAAGACAGCAGGCAGGAGGGAAGGAACCACCCACAGCAGGGAAAGCGGTGGCCACAGAGCCAGGGTGGCACAGGGCAGAGCGGCGGGGAAGACCAGCTGGGACAGACGCGCCAGGCAGCGTGAGCCAACCTGAGGAGCTTGGGGTTGTCATCTTAGAGACTGCCAGGCTTGTTTGTCAAGAAACCGAATTGCAAGCCTTGTAGAGTGAAGCTGGCTTCGTGCAGCCCATCAAAGCTAAATGCTGGAAATTGCTCTCCTTGCCTCTTGTGTAGGGTGCATCATATCAATCTGGGCAGGTCATCGTTTCTAGAATGATCATACTCCCTTGTTTAAAGTCTGTCTCTTCCTGCCCCAACCCTGTGCCTGTGTTTGTACGCTGAATTCCTGTCACTCTCGAATTCTTTTTGAGGGCCTTAATCAAGCAGCTGAGATTCTGTGGCTCTATCATTAGGGCCACAGGCTTCCAGAATAATAGGGGAAAAAATGTTCTTTGAGAGAAAACTCTTGTAAAGTGTTTTATGTGGGGCTACAGATAGCATCCTTCCTTTATTTCACCAGACTAGACAATCAAAGAGCTTTTGCAAAATCTTCAGATTTTTCTAACATGGTTGGTTGCACAGAAAAATCAGGGACCCCATTAATGACATTGTGCTGACCCTTTCAGGGCTATGTTATTAATTTGATTTGCTTAGTTTTTGGTCAGAAGAAAGACCCCAATGCTTTGATTCTTGGCTTATTGAAGTAATCAAAAGTTTTATTTTCTTTAAAAGCCCATTGTAGATTGTCCACCTTAAATCTACAGATACCGTATTTTTGTTCATTTTGACTCTGTGGATAAAACTGTTCAAATAAAATCATTCAGTGTCATTGGGCTATTGTTCAGAAAAGAATGCATCTGAGGATTAAAAAAGAGTCAGATTTCAAAAAATGTTGAGTGTGCTCTTGGCTGCTTAGGAATTGGGAACTGCGAGTAAAGACACTTCGAAAAAAATAAAATGGAGACAGCTTCAGCAGGGGTGGATGGCAGAGTGAGGGGACAGGACCTGAATGCAGCACAGACCCCGGCAGCACGTTCATGCGTCTCTCTGACTGTCTGAATCTGAGTCCCGAGGCCAGGTGAGGGAATCTCCTCCACGTTCAGGAGAGAATAAGAATCTGGAAGGTCAAGTGTAGCTTCCCGGCAGCCTGGAAAAGAGTGACACTTTCCTCTGGTGGTGAGTTCAGGAAGGCAAGTCCAGCCCTCCACAGGGTTGAGGGGATCCCAGGAGACCTCCATGACCACTTGCCACGATCATTGTCAGACCGTGCATGTAGTAGGCGCTCAGTAAATATCGGGAGATGACCCTTGCTATGGGCTGAATTGGATCCCCTCCAAATTCATATGTTGCCGCCCTCATCCCCAATGTGATGGTAATTGGAGATGAGGACTTTGGGAGGTGATGGGATTTGGATGAGGTCACGAGGGTGGAGCCCTCACGATGGGATTGGCATCCTTACAAGAAGGGGAAGAGGCCCCAGAGCTCTCCGCCATGTGAGGACCCCACAAGAAGACAACCATAACCAGAGAAGAGAGCCCTAATGCTGGCACCATGATCTTGGGCTTCAGCCTCTAGAACTAAGAGAAAGTAAATTTCTATTAATATTATTTAAGCCATCCAGTCTGTGGCATTTTGTTATGGCAGCTGGAGCTGACTAACACAATCCCTGAAATGCCTTCCAGCTCTAAATTCACCGATTCCAAGACCGGCGATCATTTGCACGAGTCCCTGGCCCTCTCCTTCTCAGTCGTGCAGTTTGATTGGAGCAGTCATGTTCGAGATAATCGGGAGGCTTCTCTCTTGTCTTGGTGGGTGGGACAGAGAGGCCCCAGCAGGCTCCCCAGCCCTGAAACCCTGATAGGCACTGAGGAGCCCGATGTCCCCAGCCAAAGCCCAGGCTTCCCGCGTGCTTTTCAAGGCTATCCTGATCCCGCCTTGCCTGGTCTCTGGCCTTGTTTCCAAGCTTCCCTTCTGCACACTGTTTCTGGAACCCACCAAGCTCTTCTGGATTCCCCGCCTCTGCCCGTCGGCCTCTCTGGAGCAGCTTTTCCTGAACAACCCCAGACAGGACCTCTGTTCTCTTCCCTGCCCTGTTAAAGAAAAACCAGAGCAGGACAGTGGTTTCAGGGTAAAAGCAAATTTTATTCGGGAACTGTTGGAGTAGAGAAAGAGAGACCTCAGTACAGAGCTGAGCTCAGTTCTGAACACAGCATGGACAAGTGGCGGTTTACAGCCAGGGAGCGGGGTGGAGGGTCGACGGATGGAAAGTGGCTAAGAGGAAATGTCAGGGTTCGGGAATTCTGGCTAAACCCACTTGATGGGGTCTTGCTGAAGTCAGGCCAGGGTGATCAGATCCAAGGGTGGGGGATGTGGAATTTGGTCAGATGTGGAGGAGGGGGGACCCTGGCTAAACCAGCTTTGCAGGATTCTTGCTGAAATTGGGCAACGCAGAGACAGACACAGAAGTCCAAGGTTGAGGCCTCGATGGGATGAGGATTCAGAGGGGCCTGACTGGTGTCTTTGTCAGTCTTCACACTCCTTGCAGTGTTGCATGTGGTTATTGCTCTGCCCATCCTATGAGCCATGAGACCCTCAAAGATTTGTCTTCTTCATCGTTGAACCCCCGGCACCCGGACCCCCACCTGCCATGGAGGAGGCAGTCAGAAGAGGTCTCCTGAGGCAGTGGGAGGCCTGGGCGAAGGTGCAGGGCTCTCTCGCTCGGTGGCAGCTGTGGGCTGTGCTGAGAGCCCTTCCACCAGGGCGTGTTCTTGTCCTCGCTGGTCAGCTGCAAAAGACGGGCACAGGATGCTCCTGAAACCACACCGGCAGGAAGTCCCCTCACACAGCCTCCCGCAGTGGCCACAGCAGCGTCTGTGGGCATGAAAGGTGAACGATGAATGAGAACTTTGTCTGCAGTTCTTGGTTGAGCTGTCACGAGCTGATGTGAAAGGCAGAGGAAGAAACCCCTCCCCCTGGGTTGAGACACTTGAAATTCCCTTCCCACCAAAGGGGAGGCCGCGGCACCCTCTAAACACCTGCGTGCAGATGCCAGCGCCTGGCTTGGCAGTCACTAGCCAGTGTCCCGGCTGAGCCAAGGACGTCTTCTCTTGGGCTCCTGTGGAGCTGACAGTTGGTGCTTTATTTTTCCAAGTAGAAAAGATTTTAGAAATTGTCAACTACTGTCACCATGTTTTTCTATGAAGTTAAAAAATATATATTTTACCAAAAACACTGGTAAAAATGCGCAGCTCACCAAAGTCCCATTCAGTTGAGAGCTCCAAGATGGCAGACCAGAGACACCACCGGCCAGAGCATCTCAGCAAGAAGGAGAAGTTTTAGATGAAAGAGAAAAAACACACAGACAGACAAACGTAGGTTGGAATCCCCCAGTATATACTCTTTCATGTCTAGTTCTTTTCCCTCAGCGTGTCTGTCAGACTGATACCCAGTGTGTGCATCAAGAGTCTGTACTTCTGTGGCTGTGTAGCATTGCACTCACCCATTCTACTGTTGATGGACATGTCTTGAGCACAGTTGTGCACTTTACAAATGTCTTGCCTCTCAGCTCCAAATTCACCCATTTTGCCTGCTCTGTAGAAGTGGATCTGGGCCCTTTAAATATTTTTCCTCTGCAATCTGGCTCTTGAAGCTTGTGGGTAGAGGGTGCTGGGGAAGCACTGCAGGAGAAGAGAGTCTTTCCTGCTTGGTTCAGGGGCCTTGGCTTGGTAGACTCTGCAGTGTGCCAGCATCACCAGCACACAGTAACTCCCCCGGTTACACATGCTGGGTGGTTTTGTAGCAGAGTGCACCTCTGTGAGACAATTCCTGCTGAACAGCTTTCCCCAAAAAGCTAGAGGGCAGATCTCTGGCATGTTCCAGAGGTTGGATTTCAAGCATGTTCCCCTGACATGGAACTGTAGTGACTTCTCTCCCATCCAGTGGGCATGGCTGTGCTCTTGCAGCAGGTCTGGATCTTGGCCCTGGACTTGGTGGCATTCCCTAGGTTGCTGAATCTCAGCCCTAGGAGCAGTGGTTGTTCCTTGTATGCTTATTTCTATATTCTTTAGAGTTCTTTTATTACTGTTAATTTCTCATTACTCAAATCCCTTATTATAGTAAATGATTTGTTGCATTAAACTTTTTCTTGTCATATGACTGTGTGGTTTTTCTCTCCTGTTTGGATCCAGACTGATACAACAATTTTTGGCAATTATCAGCAATGCTGCTGTGAGCATTCTTGACCATGTCTCTTGGTGGACATCAGAAGTCATTTCTGTTAGGTATATGCATGGAGTGGTTTGCTGGGTTGCACGTGTGTTTAGCCGTAGTAGATACTGCCAAAACAGACACAGCTTTCCCAAGTGTTTGTATTAATTTACATGCCTGCTTGGCAAGGTAAGAGACATCTAATTGCTTCACGCTCTTGGCAGCACTTGGTACTGCTGCCCATTTCATCTTAGTCATTCTAATGGGTGGCAGTGCTACTTCATTGTAGTTCTATTTGCAATTCCCCAGTGATTAATGATGTTGACTTTTTTTGGGCGTTTGGCCATTTGAATATCTTCTTTTTGTGCAATATCTGTTCACAGTTCATTTTTTGAAATTGTGGGGTTTTTTTTGGTCCTTTCCTTACTGATTCATAGGAGATTTTGATATATTCTGGGTGATAGTCCTTTGTCAAAGATGTATGCGTGTGACATATATATTCCCCCGGTCTGTGCTTGCCTTCGCACTCTCTTGATGGTATCTTTTGAAGGTCCGTTTATCAACATTTTCTTTTATGGTATGTGTTCTATGTCCTGTTTAGAAATAATTACCTAGTCCGAGATCAGAAAGCTTTTCTTTCAGAAGTTTTGTTGTTGTACTTTCACTTTTAGGTACGCAATCCGCCTGGATATGGTTTTGTGTATGGTGTGAGGTAGTGGTCAGGTGCTTCTTACCTGTGCGGATGTCAGATTGACCCAGCACTCTTTATTGAAAGATCGCTCTTTACCCATTAAATCATTGTGGTGTGTTTGTCACTTATCAGGGACAATATATGTGTGAGTCTTTTTCCGGACTCTCTATTCTGCATCATTCATCTCTTTTTCTATCCTGGTGCCAATTTCCTTTAATAGTTAAAATCCTTCTCAGCTTATTCCTCCAGTAAAGGAAACTGTTGAACTTTGTTATAAGACTAGATAGACATCCTGAGCTTTCATATGTGGTATCTATTTGCCCAGCCTCCCAGCCAGCTTAGAGGAGTCCTCAGGGTACAAACAGTGGTGTAGCACGGCCACTCTGCCTCAAGCCCCTCCCTCCACCCCACTTTTTTCTGGGTTGTATCTTTGAAGATCTTACTCCTGCTGTCTTCCTCAGGGAGCTTCCTACTCCTCTTCATGGCCAGGCATCTCTTCCACAGGCTTCCAGAAGAATCCCTTTGCCACCTCAACAACATAAGCTCCCTGAAGCATCATTGACAGGCTGCTTCAAAGTTGCAGGGCCCCTGCAAGTACCAGTCAGTGTTCTCCAGAGAAACAGAACCAGCAGGATGTGCGCGCACACACACACACACACACACACACACACATACACACACACCCCGGTATACCTCATTTTATTGTGCTTGTCTTTATTGCACTTCACAGATACTGTGTTTTTCACAAGTTGTAGGTTTGTGGCAACTCTGCATACAGCAAGCCTGTTGGCACATTTTTCCAACAGCATGTGCTCACTTCGTGACTCTGTGTCACATTCTGGTACTTCTTGCAATATTTTAAACTTTTCCACTATTATTAGATCTGTTATAGTGATCCGTGATCAGTGATCTTCGATGTTACTATTGTAATTGTTCTGTGGCGCCACAAACTGTGCCCATAGAAGATGGTGAACTTAATCAATGAATGTCGTGTGTGTTCTGACTGCTCCACTGGCCAGACATCCCCCCAGCTCTCTCCCTGTCCTTGGGCCTCTCTATTTCCTGAGACACAAGACTATTGATATCAGGCCAATTAATGACTCCACAATTGCCTCTAAGTGTTCAAATGAAAGGAAAAGTCACACATCTCTCACCTTAAATCAAAAGCTGAAAATGATTAAGCTTAGTGAGGAAGGCATGTGGAAAACCTAGACAGGCCAAAAGCGAGGCCTCCTGAGCAAACAGCCAATTTGTGAATGCAAACAAAAAGTTTTTGAAGGAAATTGGAAGTCCTACTCCAGTGAACACATGCATGATAAGGAAGCAGAACAGCTGAAATGGAGCAGATATGGAGAAGGTTTTGGTGGTCTGGGTAGAAGCTCAAACCAGCCACAACATTCCCTTAAGCCAAAACCTAATCCAGAGCAAGGCCCTAACTCTTTTCAATTCTATGAAGGCTGAGAGAGGTGAGGAAGCTGCAGAGGAAAAGTTGGCAGCCAGCAGAGTTTGGTTCATGAGGTTTAAGGAAAGATGCCATCTCCATAACAAAAATGCAAGATGAAGCAAGGAGAGCTGATGTAGAAGCTGCAGCAAGTATGTTATCCAGAGGATCTAGCTGAGATAGTTCATGAAGCTGGCTACACTGAACAATAGAATTTTAATATAGATGAAACAACCTTATATGGAAAGAAGATGCTGTTTAGAACTTTCATAGCTAGAGAGGAGAAGTCAATGTCTGCCTTCAAAGCTTCAGAGGACAGACTGACTCTCTTGTTAGGGGCTGAATCAGCTAGTGATGTTAAGGTGAAACTAAGGCCCCTTTACCATTGTGAACATCCTAGAACCCTTGGGAATGATGCTAAATCTACTCTGCCTGTGCTCTGCAAATGGAACAACAAAGCCTGGGTGACAGCACATCTGTTTACAGTATAGTTTACTGAATATTTCAATTCCACAACTGAGACCTACTGCTCAGGAAAAAATATTCCTTTCAAAAAATTACTGCTCATTGACAATGTACCTGGTCACCCAAGAGCTCTAATGGAGATGTACAAGATGAATGTTGTTTTCATGCCTGCTAACATAACATTCATTCTGCAATCCATTGATTAAAGAGTAATTTTGACTTTGAAGTCTTATTATTTAAGAAATACATCTTGTAAGGCTACAGCTTCCATAGAGAGTGATTCCTCTGATGGATCTGGGCAAAGTAAATTGAAAACCTTCTGGAAAGGATTCACTATCTAGATGCCATTAAGAGCATTTGTGATTCATGGGAGGAGGTGAAAATATCAACATTAACAGGAGTTTGGAAGAAGTTGATTCTAACTCCCATGAATGATTTTGAGGGGTTCAAGGCATCAGGGGAGGAAGTAACTGCAGATGTGGCAGAAACAGCAAGAGAACTAGAATTAGAAGTGGAGCCTGAAGATGTGACTGAATTGCTGCAACCTCGTGAGCAAACTTGAACAGATGAGGAGTTGCTTGTTAGGGATGAGCAAAGAAAGTAAGTGGTTTCTGGAGCTGGAAACTACTCCTGGGGAAGATGCTGGGAACATCATTAAATGACAAAAAAGGATTTAGAAAATTACGTAAACTTAGTTGATAAAGCAGTGACAAAGTTTGAGAAGATCGACTTTGATTTTGAAAGAAGTTTTATGGTGGGTACAATGCTATTGGACAGCATTGCATGCTACAGAGAAATCTGTAATGAAAGGAAGGTCAACCAACATGGCAAACTTCATTGTTGTCTTATTTTAAGAAATTGCCACAGCCACCCCAGCCTTTAGCAACCGTCACCGCTGTTGAGCCAGCAGCAGATGATCATTAGCATTTTTTAGCAATAAAGTATTTTTAATTAAGCTATATATGTTATTTTTTTAAAACATAATGCTATTGCACATTTAATAGGTTATAGCATAGTGTGAACATAACTTTTATATGCACTGGGAAACCAGAAACATTGTGTGACTTGCTTTATTGCAGTATTTGCTTTATTGTGGTTGGCTGGAACCAAACCTGCAATATCTCCAAGGGACACCTGTGTGCAGAAGGAAATTTGAGGAAACGGCTCACACAGTCAGGGAGGCTGAAGAGCCCCACGATCTGTAGTCAGCAAGCTGGAGACCCAGGAGAGTCGACAGTGCGTCCCAGCCTGAGTCTGAAGGCCCGAGAAGCAGGACGGCCAGTGGTCTACGTTTCAGGCCACAGGCTGACAAACTTGAGACCCAGGACGAGCTGATGTTTCGGTTCAAGTCTGAAGGCAGGAGGAGACCCATGCCCCAGCTCAAGCAGGCAGGCAGGAGAAGTCCCCTCTTACTCACAGGCGGGCCAGCCTTTCTGTTCTGTTCAGGCCTTCAGCTGAGTGGGTGAGACAGACCCACCCACATGGCAGAGGGTCATCTGCTCCGTCCGCCAGTCCACATGCTCATCCCACCCAAAACACCCTCACGGACACATCCAGAAATACTGTTTGACCAAATGTCTGGGCACCTGTGACCCAGTCACGTTGACACATAAAATGAACCATCACACTGCAAGAGCTGTGCAGCCCCCTCTGCTCCCAACGCTGACGCTCAGCCCTGCTGCAGCGGGCAGGGGCCGGACACCAGGCGGGAGCTTGGAGTTGCCAGCCCAGTGGCACTGACTGGCCGTCCAGGCCACACAGCCTGGTCAGGTGTGTCTGGCGGTGGGGCTTCCACGGCAGAGATAGCCTGTGCATGGCCCTGTCTCAGGCACGGCCCAGCTGCTTGTGCTGAGGACTCCCTCCTCCCCGCAGGCCTGGGGGGCAGAATGGGGGGCACACACTGCCCTTTCCAGAGACGTGCTGTTCCCGTCTCTGTCTGCTCATGGTGTGGAAGGTTGGCTCCCTGGGCCTCTTAAGGCCCAGCACAGACTCACTCAAAGACACAAATGCTTTGTCAGTGGGGATTCCAAGGTGTAACTCCTGGAGGTTGTTTCTTGGTAATTCCACTTTAGGCAGAAAAAATGCTCCAACTGCCTATGAACACAAACGGCCCCAGGGAGCGGCAGCCAGCTGGACCTGGCGTCTGCTCCGCCTCCTGGGAAGCAGTTGGCATCTGAGGGGAGCATCCGTCCCAGGAGGGTTCGCTCCGTGTGCAGGGCCTTGAGAAAAGGCACAGTGGAGAGAATGAGAATTTAAGGTTTACTATTGAAGCAACCCATTGAACAAGAGTAGAATTATCCAAGAAAGGAAGCAAAGTAGAAAAGTATCATCTTTCCCTTGCATTTGGTTTGGATGTTTCTCTCTAAAATGTATTGTAGGGGAGAGAGCAGTTTGCTCCCCTCCCCCCAGATCCTACACATCCCGGCAAAGAAATAACCCCACGGAGAAAGAAAGAGACAGAATTGCAGCACCCTTGGGCACTGGGTTGCGCTGGGTGTTGGCTCCCGCCGTGATTTCTCCCAAGTGGCTGAGGATTCGAGCAGGGACAGGAACTCGCCGCAAAGCTGGAGCTTGGCTGAGTCTGCCTCCAGGAAAAGGGTTCCTGGAGAGTGAGCAGGTTCTAGAAATCCCCACGATTATTTCATTTCTCTTCTGGTGAATATATTTAGAACAGAATTTCGACTTAATGAGATTTTGAGGTACTTTTTTTGCCATCAAAACAACCAACCCTGCGTGTCGGTCCATCAGTCTCTTTCCTTCCTGACTTCTCTGTCCTCCCAGCCGGGATGACGTTGTTAAGACACAGCTGTCTTCCCTGAGTTCCATTCTGTCAGCGTCAGCCGCAGACTCTGCTATGTAGATAAGATAGTCCAACTCCTCATCCTTCTCATCCTGAGAAGTTAGAAGGCCACTCATTTATCAGTTTACTGTGTCTCCTTAAAAAGCTACAAAGTGCTGTTCTAACCCATTAGGCCTAAAAGGATCCTGGGGCGTTTGCATATTGTCGTTGTTGTGGACAGGTGAATCCTGGGGTGGGCTCTGCTTTGACCATGCCCATTTCACAGATGAGAAAAGTGAGGCTAGGGGTGGTGCTCACATGTTCACTTGAAGTCACATAAGTAGATGGCACAGTGGCACTGCAGACAGTAGCTTGTGAAGGACAGCCGGTAAGGCACGAGTGATTTGAATGACATTATTTTTTGTTTTTTCCTAGTGATTCCTGAGAGACAGAAGCATCATTTTTGGTAAACAAACCAAGCCCAGAACCTGAATCGTGTGGAACGTTATATGCTAGCAGCTCTTTGCAACAAATTTCCTCCTCTCACTTACTGTGTGGCTTAGTTTTCCAACAAGAGGTTCCTCTAATCGAGCAAAAAGTGAGTTATTTGCTTTCGTAATGTTACAACGTTAACACAGATGATCCTAAACTTTCTGAGAATAGCAGAGATGAGTGGGCAAAAGAGGAAAGAATCAGATAGGAGATTTTAAAAAGTAACCTAAAAAAACCCCAGCAACTGTTAGCAGAGATGGAATTTCAAGGTCGTTGTGCACATGGGAACCCTGGACTTGCTTCTTTTGGGGAGCAATAGAACGCCGCTTGGTTAGACCAGAGAAGGATGTCAACAGTCCATACTGTTAGGTCTGGAACACGTGGTTTCTGGTCTTGTGGGTTGTCTAGCTGCGCTTTGTCATGGGGTCGCAGAAGAGCAGAGCTGGAGGACCTGGTGGGAGACCTGGTCCCATATGCTTAGAGACAGGGAATCTGAGACGCCCGTGGGTCATGGGCTGGCCGAGGAGCCAGGACAGACGCCCCGAATCTTCGTGTTCTTTATCTGGGACCGTGGAGTGAAAGATGCTGGCAGCACTCCGTGTTTAACTGCTCAACCACAGCGCCCCACTTGTGTGTTCAGGGAGATTCCAGAGTTCCTGAAACGTGGGTCTCTTCCCCCACCTCAGCCTCCCAGCATCAAGCTAAACACACCCTCGTGCTTTTGAGGTCTAATCCTTTGATTTTGTCCCTTTCAGATGGCCAACCCGAAGATGAGACTGATGTATATTTGCCTCCTGGTTGTGGGGGCCCTTTGTTTGTATGTCAGCATGTCCAGCCTGAATCCTTTTAAAGAACAGCCCTTTGTTT
>CM052436.1:4045851-4061616 GCA_028533085.1 Varecia variegata | reverse complement strand
AAAAACATCGTCAGTAATCCAAAAAGTTCAATAATTCCCAAAAAGGATATATAAAACTACATCCATATCTACAGTGAAACTGAAGAATACCAGACAAGGAAGAAAAATCTTAAAGCAAAGAAACAACAATTAGACCAGTAGCTGGTTAGCCAGCAGCAACAGTGGAAGCCAAAGAGTGGTTGGGATGAAACCTTCAGTGTACTAAAAGAAAACAACTCCTAACTTCAGATTCTGTTAATTTTAAAGGAAGTGCTTCTGGCAAAAGGAAAATGACCCGAGATGGAAAACCTGAGCTGGGTAAAGATAAGTAAACATTGACTATAAAATAATAATAATAGCAACAACAACTAATGGGGTTAAAATGAGAGAATTATAATATATGACAACATGAACACAAGTCAGAAGGAGAATAAATGTAATTAACAGTTTAGGCTCTTTGTCTGATCCAAGCGGAGGATAAAAATATTGATTAACTCTAGATTTCAATCAAAAAGTGTGTGTGTGTGGTTTCTAAGATGACCACTGAAATAATAAGGTCAGAGTTCATGATTCCCAAACTGTTAGAGGAAATAAAAATAATTAACCAAACCCAAAATAAGGCAAGATGGAAGACAAGACGAAACAGAATAGGTAGTACAAATAGAAAGCTCAAAATAATGGGAAATCCAAACATAGCAGTAATTATATTAAATGTAAACAAACTAAATGCATAATAACTGTCAGACTAGGAAAGATGCAACCTGGGCGCAGCTCTGAACTGCAGTCCTGCTGAAGCTTCTCTGTCACTCACCGTAGGTCACCGGGTCCCGGTGTCGGCCTGACCGAGAGGAGGACTCACCCAGGGGTCAAATGAGTAACCATCTCCTCCTGCAGTTCAAGCGCAGGGCCTGGTCTGCAAAGGGAAGGAAAGCAAATGGTGAAAATGGCTAAATTCGTGACATACTAGGGCTGATCGAGGGACTGGCTAAATATGAACACATGGAAGAACCAGTAATATGCACCGAAAAAGCCCTGCTGGAGGGCAGTTTTGGAGAGCACCCTTGACCACTGCCTGGCTGCGGAGGTGCCCAAGGAGCCCTGGACTCGCCCTGGACTCGCCCTGGACTCCAGGACACGGCACTGTTGGTTCTACCATGTCCCACTTTACCCAGGACCCACGGACTGGCAAGTTGATGTATCTCGAGAGCTTCTTCCCGATGCGTGACTGCAGAGGCCATGGCACGGAGCAGAAATTCTGAAGCATGTAAGCGGGTCGTGATGAAGTGTCGCCGCAGGAGCAGCCTTCGTGGTAGCAGAAAAGAGTGAACCGTCCCTTAACGTCTACAAAACAAGAAGGTGCTTCTGATCTGTCAGCGAAGAGGAATGGAGACTCCTCAAGATCGACAGGGAGCACCTGCTAAAAACGGCCGCAGAGGTGCGAGCAGTGTGGGTGCACATGGTGACAACTTCTCTTCTATTTTAGAATAAATTCTCCACTTGCCTTGCTTTCTGTCCTGGGTGTGGTGAAATACAGAATGGGCATCCACCCATTCCACACTCCCAGCAGCGTTGTTGCACGTCTGGAATTTGGTCTGTTTGCAATGGCAATCTTGTATACAGTTCGGAGTCAGATTTCTCCTTGCATATCTTGATAAACAACAGGTGGTGTGATCTTAATATGTATGAAAAACTTCATTCTTTATGAGTCATTTAAATGTGTACAATGTACACACTGGTACTTAGAGTTTCTGTTTTCATTCTTTCTTAATAAACTCTTTGATTTAGCAAAAAGAAAAAAGGAAAAAATGTAAGTGTACACTATTTGCAAAAGATACATGTAAAATATAAGGATAATTAGGGTTGAACATTCATGGATAAAAAATACATCATGCAAAAAATAATTAAGATAAAGCCAATATAACTATATTAAAATCAACCACAGAGTAGAAATCAGAAAGCATTATTACTTGAGTTAAAATGGGTCACTCACAATGGCACAAAACTCAGTAGACCAGGATGATATAACAATTTTAATTAATATATATCTAATAACTTAGCCTCAAAATATATGAAGCAAAATCTACAACGATGGTGGGAGAATTTTAACATTTCTCTGTCAGCAACTGATAGAATAAGGCAGACAAAAAATGGTAGAAATAAGTATCGTGAGTAACAAATGTGATCTAATGAACATATCCGGAAAATCCTCATCAGTAATAAAGACATTCATAAATTTAATAATATTCTGAACTGAAAGTTCATGGAGATGCTGCATATCAAAACCTGTGGACTGCAGCAAAAGCTGTATATGGGAGGAAACGCATATCCTTGAGCACATGTATTATACATAGAAAGGCAGAAAGGCTAAAAATGAGTGAGCCGAGACTCCATCTCAAGGAGTAAGAAAAGGGACGGCAAATAAAACCTAAGGAAGTGGTGAGCCGCGGGGCTGCAATATGTTGCAACAGAAGTATCTGCTGCACATTCTTGGCCCCTGTATTAACTGAGGAAATGCAAATTACAACTTCAAGGAAATACTGTTGCACACCCACCATACTAGTAAACGCTGCCAGCCTTGGCAATACCAATGCTAGGGAGTACTTACAGCAACGAGACCTTCATGCCCTGCCTGTGGGCTAAGTTAGTACAATCAATCTGGAAACCAATGTGATATTTTCTACTAAAGTTGAAAATATGTATCACCCAGCAATGCCACATTAGGACTATAAAGAATAAAGAAATGAGTGTATTTGGCACTGAAGTCATCACAGTGTCTCTAGCACATGGTTTGTAACGGCCCATAGAAGCAGACAAACTAAATGTCCACCAGCCACAGAGAGAGGGTCACTTGCCTTATAGTCACACCACAGAATATATGACGGTAATGTAAATAATTAAACTACACCCATAAAGCTAAAACAATTTTTAAAATACAGGGAAATTCAACTACAATATTTAGGAATACATACAGAGACAGAACTGTAAAGAAAGGCAGGAAATTGGTTATCAAAAGAATCAAGAGCTATTTTTCAGGTGAGGCAGAAAAGAAGCTTCTAGGGTGTCGGCTGACCAGGTTACAGTTTCCTGAGATGTGAGAAGGTAGGTGAAAGACAAAGAATATACACCAAAACTCAGCAATAATTAAGTCTGGAAAACATTTAGCATGCATTACTTTTTAAGTAGAAATAAAATCCAACAAACATTAGTTAATAAATAGTTAATGTTATTTGCATACTTATTAGAATGGACAAAATCCGGAATGCTGGCCACACCGCATGCTGGTGCACAAGTAGAGCAACGAGAACTCCCATCCATTGCTGGTGGGTGTGCAAAATGGTATGGCCATTTTGGAAGACAGTTCGGCAGTTTCATACAGAACTAAACATAATTTTACCATATGAGTCAACAATCACACTCCTTGGTGTTTACCCAAAGGAGCTGAAAACGTATGTCCACACAAAAAGCTGCCCACGGATGTTTGCACACCTTTATTTATAATTGCCAAACTCGGAAGCAACCAGATGTCTTTCAGTAGGAGAGTGGATGAACTGTGGTACATCCAGAAAACAGAGTATTATTCAGTGCTAAAAAGAAATGAGCTAACAAGCCATGAAAAGACATGGAGGGAACTTAATTACTAAGTGAAAGAAGCCAATCTGAACCGTCTGCACACTGTATGATTCCAACTCTACAACGCTCTGGAAAAGGCAAGCTATAGAGACAGTGGGAAGATCAGTGGCTGCCAGGGGTTAGGAGGAGGAAGGGAATTTTTAGGGCAGTGAAACTACTCTGCACAATGCTCTAGTGGTGGATACATGTCATTACACATTTGTCCAAGCCCATAGGATATATGACACCAAGAGTGACCCTAATGTGAACTGTGGACTCTGGGTGACAGGGATTGTCAGGGTAGGTTCATCGATGTAACAGATGTACCTCTGGGGACAGGGGTGTTGATAGTGGGAGAGGCCACACATGCTGAGGGGCCAGAGGGTGTATGAGAAATCTCTATACCTTCTACTCAATTTTGCTGTGAACTAAAACTGCTCTAAAAAATACAGTCTCTTAAGTGCAAAAAATTCATGAAAAATCTATATTGCTGAATAAATAAAGCATATGAAGACAACAGCATCTAGGAGCCGTCAGCGATAAACAATGACCTCGTTCTCTTTCTGTCTCTAGAGGTCAGCACCCTCCCTAGGGCACCGCTTCTCAGGCCTGGCTGCCTCAGAATCGCCTGGAGAGCTTTTAAAACTCCCAAGGCCTGGCATGTAACCAGACCAATTAAATCAGATACCCTTGGGACAGAACCAAGCATCAGTATTTTTCAAGGTCCGTGGGTGGTTATAATGTTCAGCCTGGGTTGAGAACCACTCTCTAGATTGACGTAATTAGGAGAATTTACCTTTTTTCAACATCTTAAATCATTTTGTATGTGTACATGTGCACTACAAGTTCCTCCTTGGCCATTTCCCTCACTATTATTGGGGGAAGAGCAGGAAAGATTAGCAAAGAATATCTGTGTGATAAAAAATGTTCTCATACCTAAAGACAAGGCTGAGAGCTTTTTATAACCAAAAACATATCTCAAACAAAAATACAGGTTTAACTATTTCCCCTCCTATGTTCATTTAACTCTGAGGTTTGTCCAACATAGTATAATTGTTGCAAGTAAGCTCTTAGCCAGATGTCATCTTTCTCGTTTTGCATTGTCCCTTGAAATGCCTGTCTTTCTGCAGTCGCTATTTAGTTGTACTGTGAAAGTCCCAGCAAAGTTTGGTAAAAGCAAACTGGTTTCTGTGAAAATGGCTTGGGGTGTTGTTAAGGGGGTAACGGGGAGTAGTAAGAATGTCAGTATGTGGGAAGACTGTTTAAAACCAGTTTACTTCAACCTTTGATGGCCAAAATTAGGCTTAAATGTACTCCTTTCCCTGAAAATTTCCAAATCTTCATTATTGTTTTTAAAGCCCTGAGATAACAAGATTATGAATTATACCATGCAATCATGGTCATTATGTTTGGGCTTACACAATACTATAATCCACAGAAAACCCCTTTAATCCTAATATTATTGTATTGCACTAAATACATTGCTCATAGGGCTCACATGATGTTAAATATAATGTGATACATGGTAAATTTGGGGGTAGTTTAAATTTTTCATATTTGCCTTATTTTCTAATGTCTATTTTAAAAGTTTTATAAAGCAGTGTCTACAAATAATTTTTTTTAAGATACAAAGTCTTGCTCTGTCACCCAGGCTGGAGTGCAGTGGTGCAATCATAGCTCACTGCAGCCTCCAACTCCTGGGCTCAAGTGATCCTCCTGCCTCAGTCTCCTGAGTAGCTGGGACTACAAGGGTGCCCCACTGTGCCTCGGTAACTTTTTAAAATTTCTTTTAGAGCCTGGGCTGTGTTACCCAGGCTGGTCTCAAACTCCTAGGTTCAAGTAACCCTCTCATCTCAGCCTCCCAAAGTGCTGGGATTACAGGCATGAGCCACCATACCTGGCCTACAAATGATTTTTTTTAAATCAAATAGTGCAAACGGTGATATAGTGAAAAGTAAGTGTCTCTCCATCCTAACCCCAGTTTTCCTCCTCCAGGGCAACCACTCTGAGCAGTTTCCAGAGATGGACTGGGAAGGAAATTATTTTCAACTCCATTTTCAAATCCAAACAAACCATCAATGGCAATATAAACTGCACATGAGTAAGATATCAAAAATTTTACCTTTCACACACCTTTTCTCTGGAAACTACAAAAGGGTGTGCTCCCCTTACGCAAGAGTGTAAACCAAGAAGAGGGGAGACGGGGACTCCAGGAAGCAGATGGGCACTGCCAGCGGAGCACCCAGCCCCGGAGCAACCCGGCCGGATCCGACCAGGGCAGGAAGAGCTCCAGGAACGAGGGCTCCGAGGCACGTTACATCAGCATAATGACCCATGACGTTTGGCCATGCGTAAACTAGAGTTGACAGGGGCTTGAATGAGGAAGAAAGCATCGTTGATGGCTATATACAAAACTAAGCAAATAAAAAATAAATAATATTCATTCCAGCAGGATAGGAGGAAATTTCACAGGAAAATAAAAAATGTAACCCTAGCACACTACTATTCCTAGCAGTTACTATTATTTACATGGTCATAAATAATAAATAGCAAATTCAGATTTAGCTGAAAATTGGGATATAATGAGAAAATGGAGGAGGTGAAATGGTGGCGAGAGGAACAAGGTAGCTAAATCGTCATCTGCAGTAGCAGAAAGTCAGCAGGGAAAAAACGTCTGAAACAATGTAACAAGACACAGCAGGGTAAGCGTATCATTCAGAAGCACAGACACAAATGCCAGAAGAAACAGTAGAGCAGAGCAGGCCCGGGGAGGGCGGGCGGGGCAGAGCACTGCTGCTGTCAGTACTCATAAGCCTTCCCGCACCAGTGGCATTTTACACCATGTAAATGTATGATTTTGATCAAAATAATTAATTTTTAAAATTCATGCCTATGGGAAAGTTCATGCAAACGTAAAAGTAGAAATGCTATTGATGGTCTTCCGGAATGTTTCGGGATCCTATTTCAGAGCTACCCATGTCTAAGGACTCTTCAGCAAACATCTCTTGAGGATACACTTAGGAGAATACATCGTTTTATTAATCAGGACAGGGTATGTGACGATGAAACAGCAAAATAAGCTCTGAAACGTCAGTGGCCTCACGCAGTAAAGGCTACTTCTCATGGATAAGGCTGATGCACGTCGTGGGCTGCATGTCGACTGGAATATAGGGCCTCCAAGGTCAGTTCAGCAGAGAGAAGGATGGACAAGGCTCGCTGGATGGTAATTGCCTTCTGTCTTGGGTCATTGGCCAGAAGGAGGTGGCCCCAAACTAATTACAAGGGCAGCTGGGGAATCTACAGGAGCTTATGAGTTACTGGGTGAGCACCATGTGCTCTGCCGTGGTGGAACTCACCAGAGCGCTACCTGCAAAAGGACAAACGGAGAGAATAGAGCGCTAAGTACAGTGAGGAGGGGACACGTGGGTGCATCCCAACCACTCTCCCAGGAAACGGGGGTCTAACCCCACTGCTACTGACCTCTCAGGGTCGTCTGAGACACAAAAAGAGAAAGTGCTTTGTAAATCATTGCCAGTCTACAAACACAAGAGGTTAGATTATCTGTAGGTAGAGGTTCTGTAAACACACCTATTGTCAGGAGATTGCATTTGTGCTGGGAGAAAATTTCCTTACCATTTACTTGGTTTTCAAAGGTCTTAACTGCAGGTTTGTAAGTTGAATGGTTGACTGAACAGATCCCTTGAGTGACACAGTCAAGGGCTTGTAGGCCACCCGCCTTGTCTTGCACCCTCTGTCCCTGACTGGGGTGGGGGCCTGCTGCTGTCGCCAGTCCCCAGAACGGGCCCACACACCACGGTTCTCACTGTGATAAGAACAGCATGCTTCCCTTAGGCATGATCGCCAATGACAAGGCAAATCTCTAACACACTCTCTTATCTTGCTAATCCAGTTATATTATTTTGTCCTGTCTTTATAATTCTCAAAAGCTACAAACATTGCTTAGCCTCTGTTTATTTTCATCTTTGCCAAGCAATTTTTTTTTCTTTAATGGCAACAACAGTCTCTAATAAGAAAGCAAAATATATTGATGTCAGACTGTAGCAAAGAAACATTAAATTGAATGCACACCCTTGCTCACTGTGGTAGCCTAAGATTTTGCAGAGGAAACTCACTGTTTCAGAATCAGTTAGCTCCCGTTATGGTGTTAACCCCTCTGATACTGGTGTTAAATAGCACTTCAGTGGTTCACTGAGGCCTAAGCCACTTCCAACCCGGGGCTCTACCATGTCAACAAGTGGCCTCAAAAATCACCAGCAAGGGAGAAGAAAGGCATAGAGGGGTCACACTTGCTTTTCAACCCAGGAGCTACACCTGACACTCCTGCTTCCAGCCTGCTGGTTAGAACTGGCCACAGGGCCTCAGCTTAACTGCAGGGGAGGCTGGGAGGTAACGTCTTCTGTCGTAGCAGGAAGACGAAACTTAAATGGGATTTGGTGACATTGTTTTTATCTTAATTGGAAAATACAAAACTGCACTGGGAACTCACAGCCAGAGTTCATAGGCTGACGTGGGAGCTCAGCAGGAAGGGCTTCAGGGACGAAATCTCCAAGCAAGCGACCATTAAATAGACATCCTTAATTTTACACCTGACGCAGCTAGTGTTTATGGGAAAATTAATATGGATTTACATTCATCTTTGTCTTGATGAGCAGAGTGTTCTGAGCACAAATTTCGCTTTCCTCTGGTGGCTCCAAAGGCAGGTGGTGCCGTGGAGTCAAAGGAGCTCCGTCCGGTTCCCCATCTTGCCTGTTAACCAGGAAAAGTTAAAACAAGTCACAATCTTCCTGCGTCTCAATTAACTCAACCGCAAAAGGGAGAAAATACACTTGCTCTGCCCAAATCAAACATTGTTGTGAAGTCAAATAAGAATGAGTACAAATGTGTATCATAATGGTAAAGTGCTATTTTTAATTGATTTTTTCTACCAATTAGCTTCTTTTTATATAACTTACTACATTACGGTTTTGCTTTAAAAATAAGACAGTAAATTAAGCATACCGAATTTTACCTGTGGCATCACTCTATAATGGTTCCTCTCTCGGTTTAATGTTTGGATGCAATCTACATAGTGATGAGATTACAATATCCACATCTTCCTCCTGGTGTCATATGTTAGACAAAATTAGCATGCTCATTTCCATGGCTCGTGCTCAGCTGAATGTCTTGCTTCTGCCCCAAGCCTAATTGCTTGTGCTGCCAACTTGTCAACATAGTCTAAAGAAAACACTGAAGAATATTTTTTCTCAGGTGATTTTTAGTTCATTTTTTTTACTTTTTATTGTGGAAAATGTTTGACCTATAATGTGGTAGGCAGAATAATCCGCCCCCCCAGGATGTCTGCATCCTAATCCCCGGACCTTAAGAATATGTAGGTTACACGGCAAAGGGGAATTAAAGTTGCTGGTCAGCTGACCTCGGGATGGGGGGATTATCCCGATTAACCCGTGGGCCCAGTGGAATCACGTGAGTTTGAAAAGCAGAGAGCGTTTTGTGGCTGGTGAGAACCAGAACGACAGCATCGTGAGAAGGACACAACCTGCCCTTGAGGCAGTGAAGATGAAGGAAGAGGGTCACAATTTAGGAATATGGGCCACCCCCAGAGGCTGGAAAAGGCAAGAAAACCTTCTTTCTCCCCTAGAGCTCCCAGAAAGAAATGCAGCCCTGCCCCGCTGCTTTGGCTAGAATGTGTCCTGGGAAAGCACATGCTGGAGACTTAATCCCCAGGACAGCGGTGCTGGGAGGTGGGGGCCAACGAGAGGTATTTGGGTCATGCCAGCTCCGCCTCATGACTGGATTAATGGGCTCGAGGCTGAGTTTGATCTCTCGTTCCCTCTTGCTTTCTGCCATGGATGAAGCAGCAAGAAGGCTCCCCACCCCCCAGAGGCTGGCCCCTTCATCCTGGACTTCCCAGCCTCCAGAACTATAAGAAATAAATTCCTATTCATTACAAATTACCCAATCTCAGGTATTCTGTTTCAGCAACACAGAACAGACTGAGACACACACTGGTAGCCTGAGTTTAGCCCCAGGAGACCCATGTTGGAATCCTGACCTACAGGACTGCAAGATAAATTTACATTGTTTTAAGGCACTAAGTGCGCAGTTATTTCTTATACACCCATAGAAAACTAATACATATATAAGGAAGAGGAAATAGTGTAACAACCCTGCATGTACCCATCGCCGACTTCCGTAACTATCAACTCATCTTGCTTCTTGACACGTTCACACTCTTCCTCCAGTTATGTCAAATTATTTGGAAGCAAATCCCAGACATTTTATCCTTCAATCCATAAATATTCCACTATGTGTCTGTAAAAGACAAGGACTCTCCTTTTAAACACAGCTATAACACAACCATCACAGCTAAAATTTAATAACAATTTCATAATATCATCAAATATTAATATCTAGCTCATGTTCAAATTTCCCCAGTGAGCTCATAAATATTTTATTAGAGTACGTGTTGTAATCAGAAGACAAAAAACAGCCATAAATTGCAATTGCTCAAAATGCTGCTTTCTTTCTCTCTCAATCCATAAGACCCTCCCCACCCCCCACTTCCCACCTTTTCTGCTTACAACGTATTTATTGAAGACGCTGAGTGGTTTGTCCTGTAGAATTTTCCACCATCTGGGACTTTCCTGATTGCCTGCCTATGCTGTTAATCCAGAGATCCTCTGTAGTGGGAGTTAGATACAGAGTTTTGATTTGATTTAGGTTGCATTTTTTTAAAAACAAAAATACTTCATAGATGAAACTGTGCAGTTCTATCAGAAGTCCCTTACTATCTTGTTGTCTCTCTTTTCTGTGATATTAGTAGCCATTTATTATTATTGCTTTTCTCCATTATTGACATTAAGGGCAAAATGTGACATTCTAATTCTATCACTTCTTTTTTATTTATGATGTTCAGCATAGCTATGAAAAGACATTTCCTTCATCAAATATGTGGATACTGTAAGGCAGGGATCAACCCTCCTTAGGGCCCTGTGGCGTTTTTGGCTTTGTGGGCCACACCGTCTTTGTGGCCATGACTCAGCTCTGCTGTTGTAGCATGAGAGAAGCCACGACGAGCCTGCTGTGCTCCAGTAAAACTGTTTCTACTAAACCAGAGCAGTGGGTCCAGTTTGACTCTCAGGCTCTGGTTCCCCAACCCCTGCTGTAAAGAATATCCTGTATAGGAAAAGCAAGATAACTGTTGCATTCTTTCCCTTTGTTTACTAGTTCCAAAGGTAGTAAATCGGTCCCTCGACATTTTCCAAATGTGACCGATGTGTATGTATGTGTATGTCTGTGTGTGTATGTTTCAGTGTCACTAAACTACGAACGGACTTCAGTGCAGCTGTTACTCTTATTACAGTCATTGCTATTGGCTTTGGAGTCCCTCTGCCCTGACCCCAGCACTGTTCGTTAGCTGGCCTGCTTTCTGGTGTGATAACATAATCCAGGCTCATATTTTGTATTTTCTACCGCAAATCTGAAACCAGTCATTTCTTTAAGGATCGATCTCTAGTTCCTTTTCTTTTAGGGATCACAGTGTGGACAGTGAGAGTCTTCACTGCTAAAGGATTAGTCCTTGTTTCTAGACCATTAGCCTAGACAAAAGTGAGGAAATGTTTTTAAGAGAGAGAGAAAATACATCATAAGTTGAGCCTGGTTTGCCAAACCAAAGTCAGAACAGTAAAGTTTTTATTCATCCCCATAGATCTTACATCTGCATCTCCTTTCAACACCACTGAAGGTTCTGGTTTTCAACATAGTTACTTACTTGCTTTATTTCACATTATCACAAATAAGATCAGTGAAAGCACTTTCAAAAATAATCTTTTTGGCCATTCTTTTGTTTTTAGGGTTTATCCCAGTAAGGATAGATGTCAAATTACTATATTTTAAGGTCATTTGAAATAATGTAAAATAGTGTGTTACTATGCTACAAAGTCAGTACGCAGTGAAGTTCATTTGTTTCATTTTACTTTTCAATAAATTTTAGAAATTACTTTTTTAATTTTGTTGTATAATCATGAAAATATTCGTATTGCTACAAAGTCAGATTTATGAAACAAGATGCTCTCGGTGACGTTTATATTCTAACTCTTCTCTACAACTTGTTCTTTTGTGCCATCTTTGTACCTAGGTAGCCAGTTTTGACTTACACAATTGCCACTGTCACCCCACAAGGGGTGTGCTGCAGTTGTTTTTAGTTTAGAACAAACAAATTCATTTCTCAAGGTACAGACAAAACGTTTGTAAAGAACTAGCCTTGTGTTGCGTTTTAAATACAGTCACGCATCGCGTAACAACGGGGATAGGTTCTGAGAAATACAAATCATTAGGCGATTTCGTCATTGTGTGAACACAGAGTGTGCTCACACAAACCTAGATGGTACAGCCCACTGCACACTAGGCTGTGTGGTCCTCTTGGGCCACAAACCTGCACAGCGTGCTACTGTTCTGAGTACTACAGGCAACTGTGACACAATGGTAAGTATTTGTGTGTATAAACATAAAAAGGGTCAGTAAAGACACAGGATAAAAGATAAAAAGTGGTGCACCTGTATAGGGCACTTACCATGCATGGAGCTTGCAGGCTGGGAAGTTGCTGTGGCTGAGTCAGTGAGTGAGTGTGAGTGAATACGAAGGCCTCGGACATCACCGGAGACTTTATAGACACTGTACACTTAGGCTACACTGAATTTATTTAAAAATATTATTCTTTCTTCAATAATAAATTAACCTCAGCTTACTGTAACATTTTACTTTACAAACTTTTTAGTTTTTTATTTTTTACCTCTTTTTGTAAGAACAGCTTAAAATACAGACACATTGTAAAATGTACAAAAATATTTTCTTCCTTTATATTCTTATTTTATAAGCTTTTTTATTTTTTGGATTTCTATTTTTATTTTTTTACTTTGCAAACTTTTTTGTTAAACACTAACACACAAACACACACATTAGCCTAGACCTACACAGGGTCGGGATCATCAATATCACTGTCTTCCACCTCCACATCCTGCCCCACTGGAAGGTCTTCAGGGCCAGTAACATCCATGGAGCTGTCATCTGCTATGACAACAATGCCTTCTTCTGGAACACCTCCAAAGGGCCTGAGTCTGTTTTACAGTTAACTTTCTTTTTTAAGCAGAAGGAGTACACTTTCAATGTTAAAAAGTATGGTATAGCAAATACATAAACCAGTAGCATAGTCGTTTGTCATTATGAAGTATTACGCACTGTGCATAATTGTATGTGCTTTACTTTTATGGGAGCGGCCGCACAGACGGCCTGTTTACACCAGCATCGCCACACATATGTAATACATGCGCTACAACATCATGGTGGCTATGACGTCACTAGGCAATAGGAATTTTTCAGCTCCATTATAATCTTCTGGGACCACCACCGTAAACATGGTCCATCACTGGCCAAAACATCATTATGCACCACATGACTGTGAGCCCAGATAATGCCTAGCGGCTGACCAGCACAGAATACATAATTAATAGATGACAGACAGACTGACCGACCGACAAGCCAAATGCAAACCTCATGCAATGGACTCGCTCTCTCTCCCTCTGTCTCTCTCTCCCTCTCTCCTTCCCCCAGCTTCTGCCAATTTTACTTTCCATTTATCTAAGATTTCCTTCATACCTGGCTCTCCTCAAACAATTATAAAGTCATTTTATGTCAAGTCCCCTATTTTACTATAATCATTTACATTAGGTGAGCCATTTTTGTGGGTGAAAAATGAGCAATTTCCTGTGGTTCTAGCTAATATTTACACACTGGCTCACACAGTCATTTCACACACATCCTCTCCGATACTCTCCCCAGAAATTCCTGGTAGGGCCACTGTGGCTGCAGACTTCTGTGATACTAACAGCCGTTAGCTAATCTCCTCCCTCTGCATGGGGTCTGGACCTAAAGATTTACTTCCAATGAGTAGAATACAACAAGAGGAACAAGATGTCATTTCAGAGACCAGGTTGCAGAAGACGGTGACTGGGGTCTTGTGTGGGCTCTCTCTGGCTCTTCTCACCCACGTGCTCTGAGGAAGGTGGCTGCCATGTTGCGGGGGGGTGGCTCAGCTGCCATGGAACTGAGGGGACGCCTGGCCAACAGCCAGTGAGGAGCTGGGGCCCTCGGTCCGCCACCCCTCCAGGAACCTGTAATGGTCAGTCTCATGTGTTGTCATGGCCAGGCTAGAGTCCCATTATTTGATTAAACCCTAGTCTAGGTGTTTCTATGAAGCTGTTTTGTAGATGGGGTTAACACCTACAGTTGATTTTATATAAAGGAGATATTATCCGGGATAATGTGGATAGGCCTGAACCAGTCAGTTGAAAGGTCTTAAAAGCAGAATCGAGGTTCCCCTGAGAAAGAAGAAATTCTACCGTGGACTGAAGCTTCTGAAGAGTCCAGCCTGCCCTTCCTGACAGCCTGCGCTGTGGATTTCAGACTTGCCATGCCAGCCCCTGCAACTGCATAAGCCAATCCCTTGCAGTAAGGACAGACATGCAAACATAGATACCGGTTCTCTCTCTCTGTGGTGGAACCACAAGTACTACAGAGCTGAGTCCTGCCAACAGCACTGAGCGAGCTTGGAAATGGACCCACCCCCAGTCGAGCCTTCGGATGAGACACCAGCCAACACTGCAGCCTGGTGAAAAATCTTGAGCCAGAGACACCCAACCAACCATTCCCAGGGCCCTAGAGAGAGTCTCAGATAATAAATGTGGCTGGTTTGAATGGTTGTGGTGATGACGTGTTACACAGCAATAACTAACTAACACACCCATTGCTTAAGGTTGTGCAGGAGGGGCCCTTCCCAGGGGCACCCAGAGAAGGAGCCAGAAGGACAGGACACTTGTCTATTTTATGCAAAGGAGCCAGAAGAAAAGGACACTTGTCTATTTTATGCAAAGGAGCCAGAAGAAAAGGACACTTGTCTATTTTATGCAAAGGTAGTCTTATGGCATGACAGTGGCCCTGAGTTGAAAGTAAAGAAAGGATTGTTATCTTTATTTTATTTATGAAAAAAATAAATTTTATAGAGACCCAGTCTCAGAGAAATTGAGTATCATGCCCAAAGTTCAAAGTCCAGAGCTAGGACTAGAACCAATAGTCAGGTTCTAGCCTAGATGTTTTCACCTGATTCCTTGGCCTGTGTTTTTACTCTGCCCTACAGCATCCTGAGGTCCCCACTCGCTTCCTGGTTTGCAGACGGTGCCTTCTGGGCCTTCCTGCTGCATCCTCACATGGTGGAGAGAGATCATCTCTCTCGTGTTGCTTCTTATAAGGGCATTAATCCCACTATGAGGGCTTCACCCTCATGACTGACTGACCTCCCACAGGCCCCACCTCCTGATACCATCACACTGGGGACTGGGACTTCAGCACATGAATCAGGGGGGACACAGACGTTCAGTCCACAGCAGGTCTCGTCTCTGGGTCCTGCTTTGGACTCCATGTCCTGCTGTGTTGAAGTCCACTCCCTTCTCCAGGCCGCCCTGCTTCTGCACCCGTCCGATCTTCCCACGCACGGGCCCCTCTCCCTGAGGCCCTTTTTCTCCTCCCATGTGGCTAGGTCTTACTCAGTTCCAGGTTAGCTTTCTCTTTCTCTGGAAAGCTTTCCTGGCCTCTCGAGCACACCATAGGTTCCCTCTCTATGTGCACCCATTGCACCCAGCAGTATCACATGACATTGTCAAGGTCTGTTTACAAACCATTTTCTGTAACAAGGAACAAGCTCTGTGAGGGCAGGAACTCTGGTACCTGATACCAACAAAAATGTGTGGAATGAATGCATAGCAAATGCCAATCAGTGCACTATTGGACATCTATAAAATCTTAAACATGTAATCATACCATGCCTCCTTTAAGATGCATCCCTTTGCTCTAATTTGAATTCCAGGCTTTAATGCAGTGGAGTTGGAGTTAGAACTCCAGGGTCCATTTCTAGCTATACAACTTAGGCAAAATATTTAAACCCCAGATGGGACGGTTTTATGTTTGAGGTCTTCTCTTACATATAGCAGGATCAGCAAATAACACGGAAGTGTTAGTTTTCTAACATAGCATCTTATGTGCTATGATTTAACGTAGCATCCAAAATCCAGAAACAGCTAAAATTATAGAGAAATAAGTAGGGAG
>CM052436.1:4013474-4037874 GCA_028533085.1 Varecia variegata | reverse complement strand
GGAAGGCTGCGATTTCGTTTTGGTTGTGTGCAGCTGCTGCATAACTTGCTACTGAGATCTATTTTTAGGGATTTGCTGAGTCTATTTCAGACCACTACAAGGGGCTGGGTTCCACAGTGTGAATGGTGCTGCGGCACGGTTATTTCAAACCTTAAATTATGGCATGCGTGTAGTTTAGTGTACCTGCTCACTTTTGCTTTCCAAAGACATCATAGAAACGAGGGGTGGAAACGCCACCCTCCTTCTCGAGAGCAGTGAATGCCCAGCAACGTGCCTTCATGCCCAGCATGGGGTGTGGGCCCGAGCATCTTTGCAACCCTTCTCACCCTCACTCTGTTTTATTCAGCAACTCGGTGAGACATGCGCGGGGTGATGTGTGGCAGTTGTTTCCCATCCTGATTTCAGTTCTTGTATTTCTGCTTCTGGGTTGGCCGTGGTCTGCCTTCTAGGGCCTGCCCGAGAAGAAAGATCGGAGCCCTGGATGTGTGTCAACACATTATAAAATCTCACTTTGGGGTCTCGGATCGGACCTGGCACCTCCTATTTCAGAGGGACAGGTGGATTCCCCTAGCAGGGCTGTGACATCTGTGTGGATGCGACAGCCAATGTGAGAACCACCCGGGTCACTGGGCTGCCCGCATCGAGGGGGTGGAGGGGTGTTTGAAGTGAGGAGACCCTTTCCTGAGGCTGAGGAGCATTGTTTTTGCAGACAGGCCCTGGTGTGCCAGCACAGAGGTGATTTAGCCCTAAATGTTCCAGTGGGACCAAGCAGTAGTGGCGAGTGCCTTGAATAGGCCAGTCCCAGGGGAGAAGGGAAAGGCAAAGAGAAAAAATGCAGGGCTGCAGGATGAGCAGGAGGTCATCAAAGAACAGAGGGGGTTGGAAGGAAGGATCAAGAGGTGTACATGGCAGACTCTTCAAAGGCCGGGCAGCTAGCCAGGCCTAACCCAGTCTACCTTGACCTCCCTAACTCTGACCTTACCCCCTCAGACCCCCCACTCTGCCATGAGCCCTCTCTGCACTTCCTCAGACGTGCCAGATATGGTCCCACCCCAGGGCCTTTGCACCTGTGGCTTCCTCTGCAGGGAGAGCTCTTCCCATAGATGTCGGGGGAGGTGGCAGTGGCCCCACCTCAATACTGTCCCTAGTGCAGCTTCTCAGGAGCCTATCTCCAACCACCCTATGGAAATGATAGCCAACCCGCCCCCCACACACCCCCTCTTTCTATTTTCTCCACACTTCCTGCCACCTTCTAATAGGCTGTGTAATTTATTCGTTCATTGTGCTGCTTGTCTTCCCTTTGGAGAATGTGAGCTCAAACGTGGCAGGATGGTTTTCTCAGTGACGAGGGACTGAAATGAGTAGCAGTGAGCCCAGGCCCCGCAGTGGTCAGCAGTTCAGAGCTAAGGCTGCTCCATCCGCACCCCCATGTATACGTGGGCTTACCGGGGAGTAAGATCATTAACTCAGCAATTCTCAGACTTGGCGAGCACCAGAGTCTCCCGGGAGGCTTGTTTAAATACAGATTGCTGGGCGCACCCCCCAGAGGTGGTGGTCCAAGGTGGGACCAAGAACACGCTTTTCTGACGCGTTCCCAGGGGAGGCTGCTGCCGACTACCCTGAGACACGCGGATGCACCGTGTCCATGGGCACACGTGAGCTGGCAGGGCACAGAAGACCTCTGCAGGGTGGACATTTGTCAGTGTGGGCTTTTACCTGCTTGCTTTATTTTCCCAGGGCAAGGAAGACCATGCGGAGATGCAGGGCAGCTGGGAAGGCTTCCTGACCGTGCTGGGCGTCCTGGCCGGGCTGGCAGGTAGGGGTCACCTGGACTGTTCGTGGGCACCCAGTTGGACCATGCCCAGAGGGGCCGCCGGGGCACACGGCTGCCAGAGGGTCTTCCTTAGGCATTTCTCACTGTGTCCCCTTCCCTTGGCCACCTCTTCAGGGGGTCTATTTCCTTCTGCAGCGTCCGGACTCCAGTTGCTCTGGAACCTGCCCCGCCACCATCATCACTGTCCTAGGAGCCTACCTCAGGTTCCTTCCCACGAGTTCTTGCCCTTGTTGAGATGTCCCCTCCCCCACCTGGGTTTTCACCTCTTCAGTCTCTTTCTGGCCTCCAAGGAAGACCCGCTTCATGCATCACCTCTGCCCTGAAGCCCACCAGACCCTGTAGTTCTCAGGCTGAGAATCCCAGTTCCCGTTTATTGACGGGGTGAGGAGCCTGTTGCCTGCGATACCTCCCCTCCCTCACCAGCCCGGGTGTCAGTGGGAATGGACTCCAGGGTGTGCAAGGCCTGGGTCTCCTGCCCAGACTCTGCTTTGCAAAAGACACAGCGTGCAGGCTGGAGGCTCCTTGGTGGGGCTGGAGTTTGTACAACCAGGTTTAGCTTTAAGTAGCTCTTGTCTCGGTTCCATTGCTGCAGGGGTGTGAGTCTTTCTGGGCTAGATTATAAACCCCTCTTGCGTTCTTTACTGCAGTGATCTGAAGCCATGTGTTGAGGAATAATATATTAAATACATACAGGAAAGGGCACATGTCCTAAAGGTTTAGCTCCACGAGTTTTCACAAACTGGGCACGTTCGTGTGACTGATGTCGAGACAGAAACATTCCACGAGCAGCTCCTTCTGGTGTCTTCCCGCCCCTCCCCAGAGGGACCATCGTTCTGACTTCTCACTACATGGATGAGTTTCGCTTGTTCTGTACTTTATGTGTGTTCTCTGTTTTGGATGGCTACACAGTGTGTTTTAAAACTCTGGTCCTGACGGCATTTGAAAAAATAAAGTGGAATAAAATAGAACAGGAGATATCAGAGTGTGTTGCATGCAGAACTGTTTTGTGAAATCTTGGTTTGGATGCATTTATGCGTTAGTCTATGAGCGCCAGGCTGTGGTGTCGAACTGCGTTTGGGGGCAAAGATGTTTGGAAGTCGTTTTGGTAAGCAGTGCAAGGCGCTCAGGCGGTGCCTGTTAAACAACTGTTTGCAGAGTGGAGGGGAAAACAAGGTCCCTGCTTCTATAGAGTTTAGGGGCTGAGGGTGGGGTTAGCAAACCACCCTCGATATAC
This sequence comes from Varecia variegata, assembly GCA_028533085.1. Lineage (NCBI taxonomy): Eukaryota > Metazoa > Chordata > Mammalia > Primates > Lemuridae > Varecia > Varecia variegata. The sequence continues at coordinate 4,034,806 of CM052436.1, read as the reverse complement.
ATCTTGGGCACAAGGTACCATAGCGGCCTATTTCGGCCATGGTGACAAAAATCTCTCCCGAAGGTTTGGTGGGCAACTGATGGACTCTGGGTCTGGTGTTTCCGAGACTTTTCCCTGGGGAAGCTGAGCCTTGAGTACTGTTTTGAGGGCAGAGAGACCCTGGCTTGAGGCCTGGGGATGGCTATTCTCGGAGAGGAGAGTATTATGGGCTAATTCCAGAGCCCCCAGGGAGATGGGGTCATCCCCAAATTTGTAATGAACATTGAAGCTCTCCAATGATTCATCTTGGGAAGTCCCGTGAACAGAGTCGTCTTCATTTGTAGACTTGGCTCTGAATAGCCAAGAGCAGCCTCTGTGTGCACCCACATGGCAATTCCAAGCCTGCCCCTCTCCACCCTGCCTACCGTACGATGGCCTATACAGGAGTCAACCACCTTACTGTTCACTCAGTGAATACTCACTGGGCCCTTGTCATACGCCACTTAGTCGTAGACCCCTCGGACGAGTAAAACCAGGCATAGTCCTTGCAAACACAGAGCTTTGAGCCTGGTCAGGAAAACAAGCATGAAATTGTGAGCAAAAATAAACATAAAACCTCGCTGTCACAATTCCTTTGCTGCTTTGAGACCCTGTTCTAGAATAGTAGGCTAGACAGGGTGGTCTGGGAAGTCTTCCCTGGGGAGGAGATGATGGGGCCAGTAGCTGAGGAGCAAGCGAGGCTGGCACTCCAGGCTGGTCACTGCATGTGCAAAGGTCCTGAGACCAGAAAGAGTTGGAGAGTTTGATAAATTAAAAAAGGTCCAGTGACTGGAGGGTGGAGTTTGGTACAAATTGAAGCTAGGGAAAAAGTTGATGTGGGGCTAAGTTGGGTCTTAAAATGTGATAATGTTAAGGATTATCTGTTTTTTATCCTAAATGACGTTGATCTTTCAAAGTGTGGTGGTGGAGGTGGGGGAGGGGTCCCAGCTCAGATTCGTGTTTTGAGAAGCCCCCTCTGGCCGCCACAGGTTAGGGTGCTGGGGGTGGCTCAGTGGGACACTGGCTCCTCCTGCCACCATCAGTGAGACGTGGGGGTCTCGGGCCATCCCAGGACCCTCCCTGGCTTCTTGGTTTCCTTCTGTGGGTCCCCACGTCTGACACATCCTGACTCCCATCGTTTCCTTTGAAGCTGTGTCACCAAAGCCGTTCTCCTCTTCTGCCCTCCACTTCGTTTCCCTTCCTCCTTTCTGACTTTCCTCTCCGGCCTGGCATTCCCACTCATTACAAACTCCAGGGATGAGATGAGAAGTGAGGGGTCCTCAGATGTAATCAGGGAGGCCCGACAAGAAGATAGTGGAGAAAGAGGTGGGTGGGTGTAGACCCTAATGCCCCAGACCGGGAGCTAGGAGCAGGCGTGGCAGAAGAATGACACTTGTATGTAGCGTCAACTTACGGAGGACAGGCAGGAGCTGCAGAGGCTGGCAAGCGTGCTACCGTGTGGGTGATTTAAGCTTTGCGGATGTTAGGGTGGAGTGAGTGGAAGAAAGGGAATCTTTGCAGTCCTGGTGGGCAGCCAGTCATTCACCAAGGTGCCGGGTAGGGCGGGAGAGAAAGTGGGAGGCCAGGGCCACAGACGTGGATTTGTGAGCTAGGGAGAGTTGGCATGAACCGGAATCTTCCAAGTGGATAACCTCCTAAAAGGGAATCACAGGGATAGCAGAGGTTGGGACCTGGTATTGGGTGACAGTGTCGCTGGTGGCCACAGGGAGGGTCCCGGGCGGGAGCTGTCTCACTGCCCTGTCCCGTCTGCCTCTTTGCTCTACAGAGGAGAAGGGGGAGCAAAGGGTAAAGGGAGGTTTTGAGGTGAAGTAGGCGACTGATAAAGGTCTTATTTGCTGTTTTTGCGTATTTGCTCTGTGTAGGGCAAGGTTACACACCCCACCGCTGATAAGACACAGAGGAGAGAGGAATGAGGTTCAGGACCTCAGATTACCAGAAATACAGCTTCGGAGTCTCCAGGCAGAGCCAGAGGGCGGTTTACCTACGGCAAGGACAGCCAGTACCATGTCGGGGGAGTTCGGTGCTTAGGATTTGGTGCCTCCTGGTTAATTGAAAGGTCAAATCCAACTCAAGGACTTTCCTTCCTGCCTCCCTTTTTTCCACCTCCGCAGCTGCAGTGTAGGGTACGGAGGCTGCATGTATTAATGTCTGATGATTCCTTGGTCACACGTGCAGTCTGTGGGGTAAGGACTGGGTTGGGACTGAAATAATCTCACCACCTCACACAACGCAGTGGAAGGAACTACAGTTTCAGAGGGTTTGCTAATTTTGCTGGAGTTGCCTGGGCGGAGGTCCTCGGAGGGCCAGCCTGGGGCCCCTCGTACTGCGGGGCTCTGACCATGTGACCACCGTGACCCGAGGCAGGGGTGGAGAAGGAGCTGGGTCATTATAGCAAGGAGTGAGAAGTTGCTCCTCCTTCTTTCCTTGGGGTGTAGATTTGGCTATTTCTTTTTTTTCCCTCTTTCTCTTCCTCCTCTTCCTTCTCCTTCTCCTTCTTCTTCTTTTTTCTTTCTTTCTTTTTTTTTTTTTTTGTAAAAGGGTCTTGCTCTGTTGCCCAGGCTGAAGTGCAGTGGTGTCATTATAGCTCACTACAACCTCAAACTCCTGGGCTCAAGTGATCCTCCTGCCTCAGCCTCCTGAGTAGCTGGGACTACAGGTGTGCACCACCACGCCCAGCTAGTTTTTCTATCTTTAGAAGAGATGGGGTGTCGCTCTTGCTCAGGCTGGTCTCAAACTCCTGACCTCAAGTGATGCTCCCACCTAGGCCTCCCAAGTGCTGGGACTACAGGCATGAGCCACTGCACCCGGCCTCCTCCTTCTTAACATGCACTTTGGGGTTCACTGAAAGGGCCAATCAGTTCTGACTTCCCTTCCTCAGATTTTTTTTTTTTTTTACATCAAAGATCAAAGGGATCGTGGAGCAAAGAGACCTGCCCCAGGGGTCGGGCAGAAGACCTGATCTGAGTTGTGTTTTAGAGTCACTCCTTCTCTCTTCTCCTGTCTTGCCCAGGGACAACACAGAGAGTAGGGGTCATGTTTACCTGGACACCGGGTTGGCTTAGTAAATTCCGCTTTCCTCAGTTCTGCCTCTGTCGAGCCAGGGCCCCTCCTTGACCCTGGCCACCATGCGGGTCCTGCTGCGGTGGGTCCTGCAGCTCACTCTCTCCCACCAGCGAGTCCCCCCGAGGGAGGCAGGTCCGTCCCGCGGTGTGTTCCCCGTGCTCAGGGGAAGTGTCAGTGAGTACTGTGTGTCCGCCAGCGTGGCTCCTCCCCAGAAACCCCGGGGGCTGTGGTGAGACTGTTTTAGAACCAGCCTTACCACTCGGCCTTGCCAGGTGGGAAGGAAAGGGGGCTCTGCAGTTATCTGGGGACACCCGACCAATGCATATGGCAGGCTACCTGGCCAGTGCCCTGGATCACGCAGCACCAGAAACTAAGAGGAATGTGTTGCAGTCTTACTGAGGCAGGGTTGAGAACCGAGTGACATCAGAGGGGAAAGCATGAAATTCGGAGTGGAAAGGTCTGAGCTTGGGTCCAAGCTCCACTGCTGTGACTTCAAGTCCTGGGATAGTGCTAGTCGACAGAGTTGTTTCCTTACAGAGGCTCAGAGGGAGGGTCTGTTGCTGGCAATCTCTGGCCTTCCGTGGCTTGTGGATGTATCACTCCAATCTCTACTTCCATCTTCCCATGTGTTCTTATCTGTGTGCTTCTGTGCCCAAATCTCCCTCTGCTTTTCTCTTGTAGGGACACCTGTGATTGGATTTAGGGTCCATCCTAAATCCAGGTTGATTTCATCTTAAGATCCTTAACTGCTTGCATCTGCGAAGACCATATTTTCAAAGGTCACACTCTGAGGATCAGTGGACGTGAACTTTTGGGGAACACTACTCAACCCAGCACAACCGTGGATTGGGGGGAGTGGAGTGGAAAGTGGGGGATGGCAGTGGCTTGTGTCTGCTGGAAGGGGGGATGGCTGGTATTAGGACCAGTAGGACACACGGAGTCTGAGCCATTGGATGGTATCCCTGGGGCGCTACAACTGTGAATACAGAAGGGTGAAACTGTACGTTGATTTACGCAGATTAATTCATTTACCAACTGGAAAACTTGGTTGTCTTCCAGCTTCTGGATTCAGTTATGAAATCATAGAAGGTCCCAAGAATGTGACAGTCCTGGAGGGCTCGGAGGCTCGCTTCAACTGCACCGTCTCCCAGGGCTGGAAGCTCATCATGTGGGCTCTGGAGGGCACCGTGGTGCTGAGCGTGACGCCCACGGAGCCCATCATCACCAACGAGCGCTTCACCTCTGAGAGCTACGACCTGGGCGACAACTTTGTCTCTGAGATGGTAATTCACAGCGTGCAATTCAACGACTCGGGGCAGGTCAGATGCAGCCTCCAGAACAGTAACCGGGATGGATCTGCTTTTCTTTCGGTCCAAGGTGTGTATGCAGGTGGCTCCAACTTGGAGCATCTGGAGTCCATCGGGTTAGATGTCAGAGGGCCAGAGGGGACCTTCTGATGTTCATGCTGTATGGGATGACACATGGTCCACCTTTGGTTGGTGTAATACAAGTATGCTGAACTGGCGAGTGTTTTGTGGTTTGTTTATATGTCAACTCTTTCCCCTCTCCCTTCCTTCTTTTTGTCATGTATGATCAGCCTCCAGCTGGCAGTAGGCTTAGGATTATTCTGAACGGATTAATGTTTATTAATTTGTTGATTTCTCTCCTTTCTTCCTCACTCCCTTTCTTCCTTCCCTTTTCCTGGCGTGGTTCCCTCTCTGTTTCCTTCTTTCCTTTCCCCTTTTCCTTATTAACACCGTTAGAGACGAATTTTATCAATTCTCCATCTAATCCCTCTCAGTATCTAATAGCCTTTCTGGAAATATATCCTGGAATTCTTCTGGGGCCAGTTGCAGTCACTCTTCTTTGATTTAGAGATAGTTGACAGTCGCTGCCCTTTCTCTAGTTTTTCATATACTTGGCTGCATTTCTTTGCTTACTCATTTATCAGCTTTGGAGCATGCTTGAACTTTTCCTCTTCCCAGCAGAATTCCCCAATCTATTTCTTTTCCCCGCCCCCAGCTACAGTGGTTATCATAGCCGAAGGTGTGTGTTCACCAAATACACCAAGTCGTTGAGAGAAAAGACAAGAGTATACAAAACTTATAATAAGGGATAACTTATTTTTCATTTTTAAAAGTAATTTTGAGGTGCTGAAGATCATGTTGCATAATAAAAAAAAAGTAAAAGATTGCTTTACAAGGATTTGGAATAGTCTTACCAAAATTGAATCACTTTGCATTTTTGTAAAGTATATTTATACTCTAATATAGATGCATTGGAACTAGTAGAATTCCTAATTTCTATGACAGTATTTGTGACAGGAGACTACATTATGTCTTTGAAATAATTTCTTGTATCAATTTATTTACTTGTCTAGAAAAAATTCCCAAAGATTCTGTCCATATTTATGTTGCTATCAAATCATATTTGATAACATTTGGTGGAGACATTTCTACCTATTTCTATTTGTATCCTCAAAATTCTTTTTTTACTTTAGAAATTTACCTGAATTCATGTACCTTTACTTCTGTGTCTTTAATTTTGTGTGGTTTAACTGAGGCACAATGATATTTTCTAAATAAGTGATTTTATAATACTACCTAGGACTATTGGCCTAGTTTGCATGACCAGATTCTTGTTACAATAATTTGTAGAATAAGGGAAAGAACGGAGGAAAACGAATCAAAGTTATAAATTCTGGTTTTGACTTCACCAGTTATCTCTGAGAGAGACTCTTGGGATGGCCCAGTTTCTTCATCTTTAAAATTGAGATAAGGCTTCCTGCCCACCTCACCGGTTTGCTGTGAGGATCAGGTGAGAAATTGAGGATGGTTTGAAGACTCCAAAGTTCTCTTAATTCTGCACATTAAGTTGGGAGCCAGAGCGCTCTAGCGGTTAGCAGTGCAGACTTGGGGCCCCGGCTGCCTGGGTGCACGTTCCCTCTTTATTACAATCTGCGTGACCTTGGGCACGTTAATGACCTTGTGTTCCAGTTTCCTCATCATAGGGCCGTTGTGCCGTCAAGTGCATAGGTGTGTGTAAAGCCTTCACAGCAGCGAGCGTACAGCAACCACCATGTGGCCACGTGCTGTTATCGATTGCGTTCCCAATGAAAGCCTGCCATTGTGTCAGGCATTTAGGGGTCACTCAAAAAAATCAATAGAATAAGACACGGTTCCTGTTCTTAAGAACCTCACAAGAAGAGTGGACAATGCAAGTCACACAAATAATCGGGGTGCCACACAGGTGCTGGCAAGTGCAGCGGATGGGAGATGACAGTCAGCAAAGCCTCCATGGGCGATTCTACGGAGAAGGTGCCGTTTGAGATGTGCCGTGCAGGTCTGTAGATGGTCAGCAAAATGAGGACATGAGGGAGCAGGAGGGCACCCCTCGGTCAGGGAAACACAGGATCAAAGGCATGGCTTATGATTGCTACAATTACGACATATCAAATGCATAAATCCACGTGGTTTTGTAGCATCTTTTCCCAGAGCCATAAATCTACCAATTTGTCTGAATACCCCTAAAATGCATTTTGATATATTGGTAATTACTGTAGTTTTTGGTTTTAATACAGATGGAAGAACAGGCGTCTAGGGAAGTTAAAGACTCCTCCAAGGTCATGTGGAGGGAACCCAGAGAGCGGGGACAGAACTTGGTCATTTTACCCTGGTTTCATTGGTCTGTGTGCCACTTAGTTCCCAGAGGAGCAAGTGTTCTCTGAGCAGCAGGGTCTCCCTCAAGGGAGAGAGAATCTTGAAAAAAGAGGAGATGCCCGTGAATTATCCAATGATTGGTTTTCCCTCCTCCTTATGTGTCAACAAGAAAAATAAAGAGAGCTGACATAACTCCAGACTGAGTCATCTAAGATCTATGTGAATACTCCAGTAAGCACTTTTGTGTGACGTGTTTGTCAGGCCACTGGATAACCTTTGTGAAAGCCAGTGGGGAAAAGTTGAATCCTGATTGTACACAGAAAAAAAAATGTCTCAGATTGCTGCATTGCTCTATTTACGGCTCAGTCCACCCACTGATCGCGCACCAAACTCTAGACCTCTTATGCTTTGCGGGCCACAAGGACTTGATTAAGTTCAAGATCCTCTGTTACTGAAGCAATGCCATTCCTCCCAGTTCCTGTCATCTTAAACCACCTCTCCACTAAACAAAACAAAACAATAAACAAACAAAAGAACAATCACAAAACCTTTTATATTAAAGGAACAAATCCTTTTTCTACTTATTTTCATTTACAGTGGCCCTTGACTTAGCCAGAGTGCCTTACCTATTTTAAGAGAGTATTTCAGGAAAGGAATAATTGGAAATCTAACATTTCAGAGTGAAAAGATCTTTCTGAGCTGATCGAGCTCTGAGTAGTCTGGGGACTCCTGGGCACACCCTTAGACCCTTTCCGGATGGCCTGTGTGGTCACGACTGTTTTCGTAATAATACTAAGACATGAGCTGCCTTCTTACTCCCATCCTCACAAGTGCTCATGGGAGCTTTCCACTGCACATTGGAAAGGTCTGGGTAACTCAGTGGACCAGCATTTTCCAGATGACTCAAGTACAATGATACAGAATCACGCAAGGGTAAAAGATCCATTCAGAATGCCAGATAGTGCAATGGATTTTAATGCAACAGAGAATTAAAGTTCCAGACTCCACAGTGCAACCAACCTTTAAGAAACCATTACTTGTTGAGTATCTAAGAATATCCACAATTATCTGAAAAAACTCTTAAAGCCTCCTCACTGTTTCAACTACGTATCCATGTGAGTTTAGATTGTCTTTCTTTACATCTTTCAAAGAAAGTAGTATATGGCAACAGATTGAATAAAGAAACAGATATGAGAATCCAGCAGACAGTAGAGATTTGCATAGGTGTAAAGCAGTGTCACTCTTTTTATTAATTTTTTTGGTTTAAAAATATAATTCTTTTTCATAAAAATATGTTAGTCTAAATTAACATGTAATGCCTTATTATTGTTATGTTTGGATAAATATTTTAAAATAATAATTTAATTTTAATTTTGAATGTGATAAGTATTGATAGCTACAGCCCACAGAAATGAAAGGTCTTTGGAGTCCTCCATGACTTTGAAAAGTGTAAACAGTACTGAAACCGAAATGTTTGAGAACTGCTGATCTGGTCGAATCATCTCACCTGACAGGCAAGGAACAGAGAACCCCACAATTTCTGTGACTGCCCAAGGTGACGGCAGTTTTGTGGCAGAGCCAGGATTGAGAATAGATCTTTTGATTCCTAGTCTGGTGTTCTTTCCACTGTACTGTGCAGCCGGCAGTTTTAGCGTGTTTTAATTGGGACATTTCACTGAGGCTGTGTCTTTCCTGGGACCAATCCTTAGGTTATTTCAGTAAGACTTGCAAAAAAAAGCGCTATTTTCATATGAGTTATTTACAGTGTCAACACTGGCCTTTGCAAGTGGGTTCTTGACAAAAATTTAAAAATAATTTACCTAAGTTATTCTGATATATGATCTGGGTTAGTTATTTCTGTAATTAGATTAGGTGTTGATTTAATTTGTAACAAGAAATATTTTAAGGTAGTTATGTTCAAAAAATATGTGACCTCCAAAATAAATAAAATGAATCTGACTGACCGAAACTCCAGGACAGACTTGCCTCCCACTCTGGTACGTGTCCTCCTTACGTTGAAAAGAAGGTGGAGATTGTTTCCCTTTTTGCCTTTGCTGCTGGGACAGCCCGAGACAATTTTGTAGCTCCACTTCAGTGATCGGGTAGCCTCCTATGGTACAGATATCTGCCTTCTCTTTCCCATATAATTATTTTCCTCCAGTTCCTGATTTTCATTTATTCATTTTCCATGTAATTTTATGTTTTCTTGGGAGCAACTTCCCCTTCTTTGAGAACACAGCAGGTATAAAAAAAGACACAGATAAAACCCGAGTTAAGGTTTCCTGGTATAGACACAGCCTTTTGGGCTTGGGAAAATAGGTCTCATGAAATGTGATTTGAAGCAAAAATTTAAAAAAAAAAAGAAAAGAAATAGAAAACCTGGGAGGCACTGTCATTTCTTCAGAATGTCTCTCTCTTTTTCCTTTAGTTATGGGAGCGTTGCTCATTCCCAGTGTTACTCTTGTGGTCACTGAGGATAAACCTTGTAATGTTACTTGTCAAGCACTGGGCTGGACCCCACTCCCGGAGTTTTCCTGGGAGGTCGGCGTCCCCGTCAGCCAGGCAAGCAATTACTCCGTGCTGGAGCCCGGAGACCTTCACAGTGCACGGAGCATCCTGGCTCTCACGCCACAGGGCAATGGGACTCTGACTTGTGTGGCCACGCTGAGGACCCTGCAGGCCTACAAGTCTGCAAGTGTAAACCTTACTGTGGTTCAGCCTTCCCTGGGTAAGTGGAGACTCTGCTTTATATCAGGTACATTGTTATTTCATGCTTATGTATTACGTCATTCTCCCTTATTAACAGTGCCTAGGAAAATCATATGGCAACCTTAATTTTCAGGTAGGGGTGCTAATGAAGGCAAATCACATCTGCTGTTAGTTTAATGACCCTGTCAACTCATCTGCTTATTAAATTCCATCTTAATGTTTTTCTCTTTTCTTTTTCTTTTGAGACAGAGTCTCACTCTTTTGCCCGAGCTAGAGTGCCGTGGCATCAGCCTCGCTCACAGCAACCTCAAACTCCTGGGCTTAAGCGATCCTTCTGCCTCAGCCTCCCGAGTAGCTGGGACTACAGGCATGTGCCACCATGCCCGGCTAATTTTTTCTATATATTTTTAGATGTCCAGATCATTTCTTTCCATTTTTTTAGTAGAGACGGGGTCTTGCTCTTGCTCAGTCTGATCTCAAACTCTTGATCTCAAGCGATCCTCCGGCCTCAGCCTCCCAGAGTGCTAGGATCACAGGCGTGAGCCACCGCGCCCGGCCCTGTTTTTCTCTTTTCTAGTTGCATTTGAAAACCATTTAGAATCTTGCTGATTATTTATCATAAAAGAGAGTCAGATTCAGAGACTAATAGTTGAATTAAACATTTTCCTCTAGCTTTTACCCACCACTGCTCCAGTTTAACCCCACCCTCTGAGACAATATGAAGCGAATCCTAATATTTGAGGAAGGTGTTCAGGTCCTGCTGGATTTCTTCCAACTCAGTGCAATTATGATGCTTCATTTTTTACCCAGCAAATCTACACTGCATTTCAAAGTATCGAGTCTCTAGATATTGTTTAACTTGACTAAGTGACATAACTTGAACGTTTAGATCCCCTCAAAGAATCTCCTGTAGAGTTCTTGGCGTACCAGAAACTGTAACCACGTTTCCTGAAAGACTGCAGAGAGCCTGTGAGCTCCGAGTCGGCCTGGACAGGGTGGGGTGGCGGCGCTGGGGTTTTACTTTAATTTCTTTATTTTCTAAAAGAGGAAGGGAGACCTAGAGAAATGCCATGGTTATATCCAGGTCACATAGCTGATGGGGCAGAGGTGGGCCTAGAAACTAAGAAGAGCTTTTCTTTTGGTCTAAACTTTTCCTGCTATGAAAACACCTTTACTTGAGGTCTTTCAAAGTGCAGAACAAAGCTACAACCAAAGCAAAATAATAGTAGTAACAATAATAAACAGTACTATATGGCACTAACCATGTAGAGGGCACTATTTTAAGCTCTTCTCAAATATTCACCAAGTTAACCTGACGGCCCCGTGAGTGGGTGCTGCTCTTATTCCTATTGTCAAGATGGTGACAGGGACAGCCTGGTTTAGATGTTGCCCACGTCTGTAGAGTGAGTAAATGGCAGGGGCAGCCTTTCTCTAGGATCTGCTCACCTGTCAACTCTGTACACCATGTGCGCAGCCACTCGGGGGCATATGGGTGTCCTGTGGCTGCCGTAACAAAGTGTCACAGACTGGGTGGCTTAAACGACAGGAATTTATTGTCTCATGGTTGTGAAGGCTGGAGGCCTGAGATGTCAGCAGGGTTGGTTCCTCCGAGGCTGTGAGGGAGAACCCGTTCTGTGCCTCTCCCTTCCTTCTGGTGCTTTGCTGGCGACCTTTGACATTGCTTGGGTTGCAAGAGCATCATCCTGGCCTCTGCCTTCATCATCACACGGCATTCTCCTGTCTTTTGTCTTTCCTGATACAAACATTTCTGAAGGGTGCAGGCTATTTCTGCAAGATGTCTCTTCATTTCACTCTGCCTGAATTTTTCCCACACACTTTGATTTAGGCTAAACACTCTTGGCAAGATATAGGCAATGCCATGTGGGCACAGGGTGACAATTTTCTCTCTCGTTGGTAGTAAGTTTATGGTTCAGTTAAGGTGGCATCTCCCAGATTTCTTCATTGTAAAGGTACCTTTTGGCCTTTATAGTTAATATTTAATCTGCAGATACTGTGGGAGTTTCCTGTTTGCCTACAGTCTTTCAACTAATAACTTGCATTCATTACGTCATGGCCTGAATTAACTATTTCTATGGTGGTTGTAAGAGTGATTTCCTGCTTCCATCACTCTTGTCTTGTTTAGTAGTTGGCATTCTTCCACCGAGAAGAGACTTCAGTGGGAATCCCTTCGGTTGGCTCTGGTGTCCTTCTGGCACATCCCTCTTAGTTTTTGAGCACTCGGCCCAACAAGATGTCCCAGACTCAACTTTGTACTCCCCTGTCCCAGCGTGGAATCAGCCATTTCTCCAAGGAGCCAACCTTAAATATCATATTTTAAGCTATCTAAATATGATAAATTATGGTCCATGCTTTGAAAGGGAAGATTTAAAAATTTCCATTGACACTCAGTGGGATGAAACTGTGTAAAGTGCACATCTTAACAAGGTAATGATGTGGCCAGAGCTCCAGCCTGATGGAAATGGATGTATTATGTCATTCTCCCTTAGCCCATGGAAATGGATTTTAGAGATTAGCTTGCCTGCACCTTTTTTCTTTTGTAGGGGAAGGGAAAAGGAAGGGACACTTAATTTCTCTTAATCAGGTTTAATTCAGCTGAATTCTTCTTGGACCAGGGCTGGTACCTTAATTACGGTAGCTGGAGGAGTTACGGCCGGGGAGGTAAGGTCAGTGGGTATCCTGCAGTGAGTCTGGCTTTATTGGACGCATTTGGAAAAGGGTAATTTGTTTCTAAATTATTCATCAAGGTCCGGAGCAGGTGGTGCTGGCTGCGTGTTGTGTGTTTTATGGAAGTTTTATTAGCTGAAGGCCTCGTTGCAGCCTTGGCTCGCGGAGCTGGTGACCAGAGGAAGCTTTAAGGAGCACAGCCAGGCTGACAGAGAGTCCATGAGGCTGGGCCCATTTGGGCTTCTTTAGGAATGGGATAAACATTGATTTTTCCACCCATTTCCTAGAAGTGCAAGGAATTTGTTTTCATTTCCAGAATGAAGCCTAAATGCCGTTTAAAGAAGAATGACAGTAGCAGATTAGGAAGCCTGACCAGGTCAAGCCAAAAGGTTGTATGAAGTCCTTGCTGTTTCATAGTTCAAAAGGCTTCTTTAAAGAAAAGCATATTGAAAGGGTTAATACTTATCTTCAGATCTGTTTTTCTAAAAAGCAATTGTCTTTAAAAAAAATTATTATTTTTTAATTTCAACAGGGGTGGGGGTACGAGTATTTTTTGTTACAGAAGTAATATGAGCCTTGCTCATTGCAGGCACACCTAAAACTGGAGAGCGAGGACCCCTCCTGCCCCTGTCGGTGCCATCTGCGCCCCTCTGGGATGTCCTCTTTGTGCACTTATTTGTGTCTAGGTTGCGGAATGATTAAGTGAAGCGGTATTTCTAGGACTCCCCAGCACCATGTAGGATGTGGTGATTCCTGGTTGTAATCTCATTTTTTTGAGAAGTGACAGTTTGGAAGGCAGGGAAGAGTGGTGGAAGGACAGTCCTGCGTCTTTGCTCTGGCACCGATGGTGCAACTTTGGGCAAGTCACTGACCTTCGGGCTCAGTTTTCTCACCTGTAAAATGGGCAGGAGGAGAATAGAAGTTCTCTTTCCTGGGTGTGTGTCAGAGTCACTGGAGGAGCCTTAACACATGTGCAGATGCTCAGGCCGCTCCCCAGAGGTTCTAGTTTTGTTGGTCTTCATGGAGCCTGGGAATTGTGATTTAAAAACAGTTCCCAAGTTACTGTAATAGGCAGACAAGACTGGGGGCTACTGGACTAAAAACCCTCTAAGACCCTGCCTTTCCATCCAGCCTCATCAGTGCTCCTGCCCACACAGACTTGGAGACGAGACAGCCTGGGTTCTGATCCTAACTCACCCACTCATTAGCTGTGTGACTTTGGGCAAGTTACTTACCCTCTCTGAGCCTCAGTTTTCTCATCTATAAAACTGAGATAATGATAATGCCTACCTTATAGGGATGTTGTTGGTATGAGAATTAAGTGGGTTAAAATGCCTAAAGCACTTAGAACTGTCCCTGCCCCAGAGCACATAGGACAAGAGAGTGAGCAATTCATTATCACTTATTTTATTGATTCAGAGATCTCCTTTGTCCCCTCCACTGGGCACAGGAGCATGCTTTGCACATGTTGGTGGTGACATTTTGTATTAATATGTGCTTTGCACGTGCTGGTGGTGACATTTTGTGTTAATACAGTTGGGTTTAAGAAATTTTATGCACCCTTTAAAACTCTGTGCATTCCTTTGAGAGCATCTGGGAAATACTATTTTCCTTTTCTTCACAGATGGGAAAAGGACAATCTTGAAGCTGAGATTAAAGCACACAGTAAAGTCAGTAGTTCGGCCCTAACAACACACAGAGGTGTGAAGGAACATAGGGAGGAAGGCAAGTGGTGTTGAACTTGGAGATAATCCTCCCTAGTCACTATTGTGGGTAACTCAGGTATAGTATACACAGCCTCTCCCGCACACCTGCCATTCACCTGGAGTCATGCACACTCACACCTTCCACCAGGTACCTGTAGACTTTCTCAAAATATATTTATTTCATACCTGGGCCATATTTTCCCCAGAAGGATTATTCCACATTGAGATGAAATGTGGCAGAAGGGAAACACATGTGTCAGAGGACCTGTGGTCTCCTGTTCTGAGCACCCTGGTGCCCTTAACGTAGTCTCTTTGTCCTGGTGTCTTAGCTGCATGATGAAGAAGTTGGATTGTGGATGAGATCATTCCAAGAGTCTGTTTTTGCTGCCCACTGTCATGATCTCTGACTTTTCAATATATGGCTATTATTATTTATTTTTTCAATCTACTGTAAATACACTAATTTAAAAAATCAGCCTCATACTAAAGAAAAATATCCATGATATATATATATATATATATATATGTATGTATAGAGAGAGAAAGAGAGAGAGAATGTATGTATACATATGTAATATATGATAAATTAAAATGGTTACCAAAATAAGAAAGGTTCATCTGTGTAGCTCCAGCACTAAGTCATGCCTCTTCCTGGCTCATACACTACGCTTTGGGCTCCCCTGGGTTAGAGGGAGACTTAAGCTTAAATCTCGCCTGGGTGTGAAACTCCCTGGGAGATTTGCCTTCCGATGGAATGTGGTCATAGCAAGTAGGAAGTGAAAGAATGAGCGATGTGTTTCCTGGTACCAGTTGCCATTTGGGTCAGAGTTCAGGGCTTGTAACAGCGTAGGCATCACTTTGCTGAACTTTGTGGTTAAATTAGAGGACAAGCGAGTGTGTAAAGCCACAATGTCATGGACTTTCTCTTGACTTAGTCACCACCCATAGAGAGGGGGCCCTCCCCTTCCTTTAAACAGGCACTCCCTGAGGATAAAGTAGTGCTAGATTAGAGGAAAGATTGTTATGTCCAGACCCAAGAAGTTGACACAAGGTCGTCACACTAATATGCTAATATTTCTCTCCAGTAGAGAAGAAAAGGCCCCTGCTAGGGAATGTTTGAGTAAGTCAACAAGCATGTTGTCTTATGCCAGTGAGAATTTCAAGCCAATCTCTTAAATCTTGATCTATACTTTAGTCTTTAACCCCAGCCTGCTCCCTTATTGTGAAAACCTGTGGTATTTGCAAACTTCAGTTTGCAAAGGAGTCCATGAAACTAGATGTAGGATGACCACGGCAATCTTGAACTCATGCATTGTACCTTACGGCAGTGGTCCCCAACTTTTTGGCACCAGGGACCAGTTTCATGGAAGACAATTTTTTCTTTTCCCACAGACCCAGGGTGTGGATGGTTTGGGGATGATTCAAGCGCATTACATTTATTGTAGAAACCTCTGTGCTAATGATAATCTGTATTTGCAGCTGCTCCCCAGCACTAGCTTCACCACCTCAGCTCCACCTCAGGTCATCAGAAGTTAGATTTTCATAAGGAGCCGCAACCTAGATCCCTTGCATGCGCAGTTTACAGTAGGGTTCAAGCTCCTATGAGAATCTAATGCCACCGCTGATCTGACAGGAGGTGGGACTTATGCAGTGATGTAAGCAATGGGGAGTGGCTGTAAACACAAATGAAGCTTCACTGGCTTGCCCACCGCCCACCACTCACCTCCTGCTGTGCAGCCCGGTTCCTAAGAGGCCACGATCTGGTACTGGTCTGTGGCCTGGGGTTTGGGGAAACAGCCTTACAGCATTCTCCAAACTTTCACACACACCCCTGAACAACCTGGTGGGGTAAGAGCTGTTTCTGGTAAACAAGCCAGACACCAAGGTAACAGGGCACGTGAACAGTGGCCATGCGATTTGATGGGCTCCATTGCCAGGAAGCCCAAAGCTCTTGGCCAGTCACGAAGCTTCCACACAGTGGTCTGATTTCAACTCCAGATTGTAAATATCATTATATCGTATATTCATGATATCATTACGTGTAGGTCTGGGCTTCATCATTTTATTACCACACCTGTGGGAGGGGGCATATGGGGACACCCTGTAATGTGGGGGGTTGGTTGGGCAGTGTTGCATTTTGGCTGCACTCTGGGGATTGCCAAAGTGTGGGTCACAAACCCACATCAGAATCACCGGAGGGGCCATTCCAGATCCTCTGACTCTGCATCACTGGAGGTGGGAGTTGAATCTGCATGTGCAACGAGGACTCCAGGTGATGCTTGGGAGTCTGCCCTTTGTGGAGAAAGGGGATTCACTTGCTCTCTGAAGGGACTGGCTTGTGTTAGGGCTCCAATTCTGGGTCTGTGGAGGTGTGGCACGGGAAGGGTATATTTACAATCCTGTTCCCTCCCCCTGTACCTTTTTTGGGGGAACCCTTTTCCTGTCTCTCTATATATCCCAGCTCATCCCAGAAAGATGGTGGGTGAAGTGGAGATAGACAACTTTAGGAAAGCAGTTTGGATTTCCTACAGTCCTACAGTTCTGCTCTGGGAATCTCAGTATGGGGAGAGAGGTGAGCACTATATCTGGTGCAGCTGCGATTGACTACCTGGTCATAGACTTCTCCATGAAGAGCTGGAAGGGAACTCAGCCTCTTAATCTGTATCACCATCCATCCATCCATCCCTCCATCCATCCATTCATCCATCCATCCATTCATCTATCCATCCATCCATCCATCCATTCATCTATTCATCCATCCATCCATCCATCCATCCATCCATTCATCCATCCATCTATAAATTCATCCATCCATCCATCTCATTCATCTATTCGTCCATCCATCCATCCATCCCTTGTTCCTAATATGTTCCAGGTGCTTGGGATTTAAGAAGAATAAGACATAATATGTGATCTTGAGGGGACTAAGTCCAGTTTAGATAGTAGCAGATGTAAGGAAGAAATGAAAACAACAACAGTTGATTTCATAGACATTTGAGATGGCAACAAATGTGAGATATAAAAAAAAGGAAACTTAAAATCATTTAGCATTTCTTAATGCCTTAGGAGAAAACTTTGAAAACCATCTCAGCTAATGTAGAGAAGCTTTGCACAAAGGGCAAAGGACAAATTTATGATATATAATTCTTCAAAGCACGGAGTTCCCTGAATTTTAGCACTTGTTTTTGGAAAAGTCTGTGGATTATTCAGCAGTTAGTTCCTTGCCTGTGAGTCAGCATCCGGTTGGTTGAGGAGTGTAGACACCAGGGCATGAGTGATCATCTCTAACCATTCCTATAACTTATTTCTGAGCATGTAATTCTGACCCAGGAATAGCAAGCTACACTTGCCAAGTCAATTTTCAAGGGAAATTCTAAGGAAGAACATCCAAGAGCTGTTTTTCAACTCTAGCCTCTGGTTCCAAAGTGGCAGATGGCTGTTGATTTCAAAGCAAACCCCCTGTTCCTTCATAGGAAGTGTATTATTTTAATATTTTTCTAATGACTAGCATCTAATAAAATAGTATGCATTTACATTGAGATACTACCCAAGCACTCAGGGTTGAGTGACAGACTTGTTGAATAGCAATTCACAGTTAAACAGATCAACTTAAATGTTTGTAGTGTGACTTCAGCATGGTTCAGTAGGGAGGAGCAAACATCTGTAGTTCCACAAGCCCACAACTAGGCGGCACTCTCCAAGAGGACTTTCTGTGACGATGGAAATGTTCTACATCTGCAGCAATTGAGCATTTGAACTGTGTCTACTGCAACCGAAGCACTGATATTTAATCACACATAATTTTAATTAATTTAAATTTGAGTTTACATAACCACATGAAGAAAGTACTGGATAGCTCTGGCTAAGATACGATAGCGAAAAATCAAAATGGCTTTTTCTTCTCTCTCTCCTCTCCCCACGTCTCTTTTATTTCCTGCTTGCTCTGCCTTACCTTACCCTTTTTCTCTCCCAACTGCATGGCTACTGGATGAACTAAGAGGGAAAGCAGATGCTAAGCAAGGTGGCCCCTGAGGATCTGTGGAAAGTGCAATTACCGTGTGAGGAATGAATTTGGCGGTGGGGTTTGGCTGGGGCTTGGTAAAAGTCATGCACTTAAGTTCCTTTCGAGGTGACCCTCCCTCAGTTTGTCCTGATTTCGTTTGGGCTCTGGACTCTCATTGGGTGGGGACATGGAAGCAAGAATCGGATGTCACTCTTCCAGTCTAGTCCATCAGTAGCTGCTCAATAAGTATTTCTTGACTAGAGGACATCTGAGCATGACAGTCACTCCTGCCACTGTGGGAGTCGTCAGCCGGCCCAGCCTTACCTATCTCTCAGGAATGCTAGAGGTGTTAACCAGCTAACACCTGCACCAGGTGACTAAGCAGTTATTTACTGGCAGGAATAAGTATTATGATGGAAGATACTGTAGAGTTTTGAGTAATTAAACACACTAAAGGGAAGTTAGCCAGTGACACTTAGCTGTAGCAGGTGGAATTGTAATTGTTATCATATTATTAGAAAATGATAATTTATAGTGTGGCAGAATCTGTGATTCTAGACAGTGCAAGCATCACTGAAATATTTTTTTTTCTCCTTTTGACCTTATAGGCAGTATTGATAATCCAGATACATCATTGCCTACCTGGGCCATAGTTCTACTTGCAGTATCGTTTTCATTGCTTTTGATCCTGGTAATTGTTTTGATTATAATATTCTGCTGCTGTTGTGTCTCCAGGAGAGAGGAAAAAGGTAATTTTTTTGTTCATATAGATTTGTTTGTATGTTTGAGCTTTTGCTATGAGCACTTGAAGTTAATGAGTTTGTCAGCTCTTTCCAAAAATTCATTAACCACAATGATGTCTCACCTCACACCTGTTAGAATGGCTATTACAAAAAGGATGCAAGACCAGCACTGGCGAGGATGTGCAGGAAAGGGGGCCCTCACACCCTGTTGGTGGGTGTGTAAATTGGTACAGCCATCATGGAAACCAGTATGGGGTTCCCCCCAAAATTAACAATAGAACTGCCACATGATCCAGCAATCCCATTGCTGGGTCCACATCCAAAGGAAACAAAATCAATTCTCTTTTCATTGTAGCGTTATTTACAATAGCCAAGGTAAGGAATCAACCTATGTGTCCATCAGCAAAAAAATACATAAAGTGTGGTACATATACACAATGGAATACTATTCAGCCTTAAAAAAGCAGAAAATCCTTCTTAGGTATCATGAGGAAAAGAAATTAAAACAAAACAAAACAAAAAACAAAGAAAATTCTGTCATTTGTGACAATATGGAGGAAGCTGGAGGACATCATGCTAAGTGAAATAAGCCAGACACAGACAGACAAATACGGAATGATCTCACTTATGTGTGGAATATAAAAAAGTCAAACTCATAGAAACAGTTAATGGAATTGTGGTTACCAGGGGATGGGAGTCGGGGGCGGCTGGGGAGACGTCAGTGAGAGTAGAAAGTTTCAGGTAGACAGGAGGAATAGTTCCTGGAGCTCTGTTGTACAGCATGGTAGCTATAGTTAACAATGGTGCATTGTATACTTGAAAATTGCTAAGAGGATAGATCTTAAATGTTCTGACCACAAGAAAATGATAAGCCTGTGAGGCGATGGATATGTTAATTAGCTTGATGTAATCATTTTACAGTATATGCATACATCAAAATGGCACATTGTACATCATAAATGTATGCAGTTTTTATTTATCAGTTATATCTTAATAAAACTGGGACAATAACAACAACAAAACAAAGACAAAAAATACATTGGCTTTCAGCGTCCTTGATAGGAACTATGGGAAGTTTATAGGGAAGGAAAGGATTTCCTTTTTTTTTTTTTTTGAGACGGAGTCTTACTTTGTTGTCCAGGCTAGAGTGCCGTGGCGTCAGCCTAGCTCACAGCAACCTCAAACTCCTGGGCTGAAGTAATCCTTCTGCCTCAGCTTCCCAAGTAACTGGGACTACAGGCATGTGCCACCACGCCCGGCTAATTTTTCTTATTTTTTTTAGAGACAGGGTCTTGCTATATTGCCCAGGCTGGTCTCAAACTCTTGGCTTTAAGAGATTCTCCCACCTCAGCCTCCGAGTAGCTGGGACTACAGGCATGCACCACCATGCCTGGCTAATTTTTTTCTATATATTTTTAGTTGTTCAGCTAATTTCTTTCTATTTTTAGCAGAAACAGGGTCTCGTTCTTGCTCAGGCTGGTCTCGAACTACTGAGCTCAAACAATCCTCCTGCCTCGGCCTCCCAGAGTGCTAGGATTATGAGAGTGAGCCACCGCGCCCAGCCAAGAAAGGACTTTCTTAAGAAAGGAAGCCATTCCTCTGTGGCCTGAGGCAGCCCCTCTAGAAGACCAAGACCTCCCCACTTTTGAGAAGGTGATAAAGTGATGCCTTTCTCTCCAAAGACACTGATTGGTGGATTTTTGTTCTTATTTGCAAGGATGTATAGCTATTGTAATCTGTCGCTTAGATGCTATGGCTTTTCTAAAACGGTCCCCATGTATCTGAGCACTTTAAAAGGTTGTTTCCTATTTTGTAGAATTTTAAATCTCCCTTTGTAGGTGAGTGCTGATAAATGTGTGATAGAAAGAAAAATAAGATCTTCTGTTAATAAACAATAGTGCAAATAAAATTAACAAAATTAATTGCTTATTTCCTTTGAATGAGGTTCTCTGAGATACTCCAAGTTATATGAAAGCAGTGGCCTTGTTTGGAGGTTGGGCTCAAGGGTGGGCTGGGCCTGTCAACAGTGTGGTGTGCTTGTCGTGGAATTTTGTGACTTCAGAAGTTCAGATTGTGACTTCAGAAGCCAAAGGATGCTTTGTCATGTGGATGGCCCAGGACTTTCCATATGCTGAGCATCTGTCTGTCCTTATCTTTCCTTCTTTTATAAAAACTTAACCTACTCCTATTTGAACATTTCTTGTAGCTAAATTATTTTTCTTAAGATCAGAGTTTTGATGTTATGCTACATGTCAGTTGACTTGGATTTTTAATGTTATTAACACTAACTGCCATTTGATGAATATTCTTTGTGTGTGTGCAGGCACTGGGCTAACTCACTCTTTTACATGGAATATTTCACGAAAACACATGGGTTAGCCCTAACTAGGCAAGTCGTCTAGCCTTAGCTCCTCCATGGATTTGGTTTGTGATTGGAAGATTAATTTTGTGATACAACTTTTTAAAAAATTGCAGACATGTATATTTTCTTATATGCCTTTCTTACATGAAGGCTAGCACACTGTAGATATTCTTTTGCACTTTGCTTTTTTCATTGACAATATATTCTGGAAATCAATCCATATCAGTTCATTGAAATTTCCTTCATTCCTTTTTACAGCTGCATAATAATCCGTTGTGTGGATGTACCATGGTTTATTCAACCATTTTCCAATATATGGGCATTTTGGACATTTCCAATATTTTGCAATTACAAACACTTTTG
>CM052436.1:3996166-4012974 GCA_028533085.1 Varecia variegata | reverse complement strand
GATGAATAATCTTGTGTGTTTGTATGTCCATATTGATGGAGGTGTAGCTTTTGGGTAAATTCTTAGAAGTGGGTTGCTAGGTAAAAAGATAAGTCTGTATGTGGCTTTGTCAGCTATTGCCTAGTCTTCCTCTAGAAGGACTGTACCATTTTGCATGCCTACCATTGGATTGTACCATTTTGCATGCAGGCAATATGAGAGTGCCTGTTTCCCCACAGCCTTGCCAAAAGTGTGTTATAATACTGTTTAATTTTTTGCCAGTCTAGAAGGTAAGTAAATAAGAAATAGTATAACAGTGTAATTTTAATTCTATCTTATTATAAATGAAGTCAAATAAATATCTTTTCCATCTTTTCATATGATTAAGGGCAACTTTTATATCTTTTTGTGACTTGCTTATTTATGTCTTTTCCCCAATTTTTTCTCTCTCAGATTTTTGGGCTTTTTATTCCCTCTAATTTTAAGAGCCCTTTATATATTAGTGATAATGGCTCTTTACCTGGGATATACTAAATATATTGTACATATCTCCCCCTGTCTGTCAGTTGTATTTTGGCTTTGTTTATGGTGATGTTGCAATAAAATAAAAATATTTATGTAGACAACTTTATTAATCTTTTCTTTATTGCATCTCGATTTTAAGACATGGAAAGTCTTTCCTTACACTGAGTTTTTTTTTTTTTTCGTTTGGTTTCATTTATTTGCCTTTATATTCTTGATTCATTCTTATGTATGATGTGTGGTACGGATCTAATTTTGTTTTTTTCCCAAATGACTGACCAGTTGTCCCAGCAGCATTTATTAAAATGTCCATGTTTGGCCCAGTGATTTGAGATGGCACCTTTATCATACATTAATTTCCACATGCACTTGGGTCCCCTTCCGGGCTCTCTTCTATTCCATTGGCCTGTCTATTCATGCACTACTGCTTTAGTTACGGAGGTTTTATAGCAGTTTTAATGTCTCCTAGGGTGAGTCCCCGTTGCAGCTTTTCCCTTTTAATGTTTTCCTGGCTATTCTTTAAGAAAATGTTTTGATTGACACATACTGTTTGTACGTATTTTGTTATATGCATGGCTTGTGTCATGATCAAGTCAGGGCCTTTAGGGCATCCATCACCTTGCTTATTTATCACTTCTATGTGCGGGGAACATTTCAAGTCCTCTCTTCTAGCTATTTTGAAATATAGAACACGTTGTTGTTAAATATAGTCACCCTATTCTGTTACTAAACATTAGAAAACTTATTCCTTCTCTCTAACTGTACGTTTGTGTCCAGTAACCAACCTCTCTTCATCCCGCCATTCCACACCCTTTTCAGCCTCTGGTAACTGACTGTCATTCCACTCTCTACCTCCATGAGATCAATTCTTTCAGCACCCACATATGAGGAAGAACATGTGATGTTTGTCTTTCTGTGCCTGGCTTATTTTACTTAACACAATGACCTCCAGTTCCATCCATGTTGCTGTAAATGACAGGATTTTATTCTTTTTTATGGCTGCATAGTTTTTCATTGTGTGTATATACCATATTTTCTTTATAAATTCATATGCTGATGGACACTGAGGTTGATTCTCTATCTTTGCTATTGTGAATAGAGCTGAAATAAACATGGGGGTGTTGGTATTTCTTTGATACACTGATTTCCTTTCCTTTGGATAAATAGCCAGTAGTAGGATTGCTGGATCATATGGTAGTTTTAATTTTAGTTTTTTGAGAAATCTCCATATTGTTTTCCACAGTGGCTATTCCAATTTACATTCCCACCAACAGTGTATAAGACTTCCATTTCTGTGTATCCTTTTTTGTCTTTTTGATAACAGCCATTCTAACTGAGGTACAATCATATCTCACTGTGGCTTTGATTTGCACTTCCCTGATGATTAGCGATGTGGAACATTTTTTCATGTACCTGTTTGCCATTTGTATGTTTTCTCTTGGGAAATGTCTTTTCAGGTTCTTTTCCCAATTTGGAATGAAATTATTTGTTTTTTGCTGTTGCATTGTTTGAGTTCCTTGTATATTCTGGATATTAGTTCCTTGTTGAATGAATATGTGAATATTTTTGTCCATTCAACAGGTTGCCTCCTCACTTTCCTGATTGTTTCCTTTCCTGTGCAGAAGCATTTTAGTTTAGTATAGTCCCATTTATCTATTTTTTTGTTGTTGTTGCCTGTACTTTTGAGCTCTGAGCCATAAAATCTTTGCTTAGACCAATGTCCTGAAGCATTTCCCCTGTTTTCTTCTAGTAGCTTTATAGTTTTGAGTTTTATGTTTAAGTCTTTAATTCATTTTGAGTTGATTTCTGTATATGGTGAGAGACAGGGGTCTAGTTTCATTCTTCTGCCTATGGATTTCCAGTTTTCCTGGTGCCATTTAGTGAAGAGGCTGTCTTTTCCCTGGTGTCTTGGCACCTTTTTAAAAAATCAGTTGTCTGTAAATATGTAGATTTATTCCTGGGTTCTCTAGTCTGTTTCATCTCTGATACAACTTTATGTGCTGGGAAGCAGAAATTGAAAGGTGAAAACTCCTGCTGATCTAGATTAGATGGGAATGGGTTTTCACCTGGGAATTATCCCGTATGCCACAGATGGGTCAGTCAAATGAAATACACTGGATTCTACATGAAAACTATTGAATAACTTAAATTTTAATCGAGACTTGACTATGAATTGTTCAGTGCCTTCAGATTATTATTTTCAACCTTAGCTGTTGTAGAATAGTTGGAGAAATTCTGGTCATTTGGACATTCTGCCTCCCTTAGGCTGTTCTCTGTTCTGTACTAGCTTTGTAAAAAGGTTAATTGACAGTTATTGGCTCCCACAGGATGTGCAGGGGGCGATTTTTAGTTTCCTCATTTACAAAATTGGAATAAGTACTATTCTATAGATTGATTGTAAGAATTAAATGAATTGCTATATTGAAAGTTTCTGTGATCCACCCTAGATTTTTATCCTTTATTTATCTTTGAGATGAAAAGCCCATGTAGGAGTGAGCTGTCCCACCCTACCCCTTCATAGTAAGTCCAGGTAAGGGCTACAGACAGGGCCTGCCATGTCCTACTTACAATGCCCATCTGCCCCACCAGTTGTGAAGATCCATAAAGGTCAGGATTTTCCCATGAGGATTATTTCAATGCTTAAAATATATTAAACATCAAATTTTTCCAGAAATTATTTTCTGGTGCTCTCCTGGTACCCAGAGAATTCTCAGTGTGCTGACTGGTTAACTGAGGACCACCTGAGAAGAGCTGAGGTCTTGGGATGGCAGCATTGCAGAGAGAGGGACCAGGGGCCCCTCACCTCCCCATTGTGGGAACATCGGAGGTGTTCCCCTATCACTGGGGGTATTCCCCTATTACCTGACAGTCTGTCTCTTGTAATTCAAATAAAAATCTTTCCAAGGTTCGATTTGGAGTGTGAATCGGTAGATATTATCGGAACTGAAAATAAGTGAGAACATTATCTAAAAAATAAGGAAGATGGATATTTTTTTAGATCTCAGTCAAGCTTGATATATGGAAGCCTGGACAGGAAAGGAGAGCTGTAATGAACACAGGCTTTAGAGATGGATGGGTGGGGACTTGGTCTGTGGCTTGTTACTCCCTGTCTTCAAATTCCAGATTCCCTCTCCATCAATCCACTGATTAAAAACATAAGTGATATAATGACAGCTTTTTGGGGGGAGGGTATAATTGTATAAATTGATACCATTGGTTCATACTTATTGAAAATATACCTTAGAGTTAAAGAAATATGGTAATGCTAATATAATAGTGCCTAGCCTGTTAAAAATGTGATGACAGTAATGCCTACTCTTATGTTGTTGTAACAATTAACTGAGATAGTACTTTGCACACAGCCAGCTTGGCACTGGCTCACAGTGGATGCTGAATGAATAGCAGTGGTGATGGTAGCGCATAGCTACCCTCTTGGCACATGAGGTCTTTAAAATCTTGCTAATCAAATCAAATTCAATATTCACTAAGTAGTACCTACTGGGTACCTACTGTATTTCAGGTACCTAGGGATTATTTATTTTTCTGATAGTTAATAGTGAATTTTACTTTCTTTATGCTTGGAAGCCACTTGATAATTTGGTGTGGGAAAACTTAATAATACCGATTGGCTCACAAATGTGGGGTCTATTAAAATCAGGGAGTCTATAAAAATCAATGAGATTTTTATACATTTTTCTAGAACAAGTATCCTGATTTCTCGAATGTGATTTTGTTCTTGTTTTGCAGAATCTAGTTATCAAAGTGAAATAAGGTAAGTTTGAAATCATACCTATTTTCTGAAAACAGAACCAACCAACCAAACAACAACACATATGCACACAACTGTGGGATTTTAGGATTTATGTTACTCAAAATTAAGTACTGAAAATAGACAACTCTGAAAAACATGTATGTCCATCACAAACTCAGAGGGCAAGATTACTTGTGGGGTGAAATAGATCGGTTGCTGTTGCCTACCTTTGACTTGCTCTGGCTCACTTAGGGAAAGGATTTTCTTAGTGTTTGGCATTTGCAAGTCTTTCCACAAGAGGACACTGTGCACCATGACTGTCACCCTTCCTGGGCCGAGTCAGGGCTAAGGCTTCCCGCAGAGGCCCCGTTGGGATTTCTGGGGCAGCGAAGAACAGGGAGCCCAGCCGGATGCCTGCCAGGCACATGGAACCGTCCAGGCAGACAAATTAGGCAGTTTGTTCAAACAAGCCAGGAGGGCAGGAGTGAAAAATTCCTCTCATTCCCAGGCTGCCCAGCAGTGGCTGCAAGCACTTTTAAGGTAACTATGTCAAGGACTTGCAACTATATACAATAACCACTTTAAACGTCTGCACTGTTTACAAAGTCGTAAATGCACCAAGGGGAGTGGTTTGGTGTGGGTGTTATAATAATCACATCTTGTTTTCGGTATTTTATTAGATAATTTAGATTTTTTTAAGTGCTGAGATTTTAAAATGCCTTCTGGCTGCAGACTGTGAATGAATGAATGTGTACAGCCACCGTGTGACAGATACTATCCATTCCCCCTCTGACCCCTGGTAATAATGAAGTTTTGATTGAGGACACCACAAAGCAGCAATTTGAAAACAGACCTCCCGTGGGGTCTGACTCAGGGCAGGGGAGGAGGAGGGAAAACTGGCCCTGATGATTATTCTGGCTTTTCTGATTGCTGCTACCAGCAGGATCAAAGCCTGCATTCTTTGGTTCACCATTATTGACTGCACCAACATCTTTCATTTCTGTTTCCTGGGGTCTTAGGTGATTTCAAAGCACAGTATGGCAATCAGCAGCTCTTCAAGATCATGAGTACAGAAAAACAACAGAACCAAAAATAGTATGACAGTGGTAGTGATGATAGCTGGCATAGTTATTAGCACCTAATAGACAGCTAATAGCATAATGGTACCTAACGCACGTGCTAGGTACTGCTCTCAGCTCGGTAGAGGTTTTCATCCTACCTCATTCCCACCATGATTTTATGAGGCTGTTTCCATTTTGTAGATGAGGACACAGATATAGAGAGGTTAAGTAACAGTCCCCGTGTCTCCTGCCTAGACAGTGGGCAGGTCGGAGTGTGACTGGAGCCCTGCGCTGGGGCCTGGCCTTTCATCTCTGTGCAGCCCTGCCCCTTAGGAAGACGGGGCGCCCACTGGCTGGTCGCGTCCCCCCTGCTTTTCCCTTCCCATGCATCCACAGTGCTAACTCTAGCTGCTTGACGACTTCTTTTGCATTAAAATAACATATACATCTCTTCTTAGAGAATCAATGCATGTTTATTGTAGAAAAATACTAAATATAAAGACAGGTTTAAGAAATAGTTTTAAAATCCCCCACAGTTCTCTTGTGCAGAAGTAGTTATCATTACCTAAGTATGTAAGCACTTACATGCACGTGTTTACCCACAGATGTGCACATCTGCGTTTTGTGAAATTCGCGTCATAATAAACATCATTTTATAGCTTGCTCTTTTCACTTGACACATTCTGAAGACTATTTCTGTTAAATACTTTCCCACACAATTTTGTTTCATTTGTTTGATGAAGTTTTTTTAATTGAAATGTAACTTAAGTACAGAAAAGTGCACAAATCATGGGTGTGTAGCCCGATTAATGTCCACAAAGCACACAAGTCTGACCTTGACGGAACATCTTCAGTGTCCCAGGAGCTCCCCAGACCCCCGTCCAATTGCTGCCTGCCCCTCCTCCCCAAAGGTGACGTTCCTCTGACACCTTTTCCCGCATGTCCAGAGATTAGATTCATATAAACTTTACGTAAGTGGGATCATAGCGTGTGCCATTTTATATCAGGGACTTGAACATCTGCAGACTTTGGCATCCATGGGGGCTTTGGAACCAACCCCCCATGAATATGAGGGAGACTGGAAACTGGGCCAGAGGGTAGGCATATGCCCAGCTCTGGAGGATGCTGCCACAGTTCTCCAAAGTAGATGTATCAGTTTGCACTTCCTCCAGCAGTGCTTGAGAGCTCTCATCTGTGATCATTTTCACAGGTGGTGTGGAATTCCATTTTAGAGACGCATCATCATTTATTTTACTAATCTGCTATTGTTGGGCACCTGGGTTGTCTGCAGTCTTTGCTTTTATAAATAGCTCATGAATTACCATTCTTTCAAGGAAATCTTTGTACCTATCTTTGATTATTTCCCTAGAATAAATTCTTAGAGGTCAAGTATGGACATTTTTAATTCTTTGGTTATCCATTGCCAAACTTCCTCCCCCTAGGAAGCTGCACCAATTTTTGCTTTATTTCAGGAGTGGGCACACTTTTTCTATGGTGGGCAACACAATAAATATTTTTAATTTTGCCAGCCGTAGGGTCTCTGACACAACTACTCAACTTTGCAGTTGTAACAGCCACTGACAATACGCAAGCAGGTAGGCATGACTGTGTTCTGATGAAACTTTATTTATGAAAACAGGTGGTGAGCTGGATTTGGCCTGTGGGTCATAATTTCCTCCCCCCTCTTTATTTAATTAATGGTTTCTGAGCATTAAGTACCCACTGGAGAGTGGAGTCCATATACCTATCATGAGAAAGTTCGATTTCTCCCCATCATGGGAAAGTGTGAACAGGTAGGCTGTTTATACCTGCTGCACTGAAGCCAGCGACAGAACTGTAGACCTCCCCTAGCAAGGTCGGTGAGTAAGGATGCTCAGAGTGTAACCATGTGGACCAGGTATGCATTGCTGATTAACACGTGACTTTTTAAAATGGTCTAATTCTAGGAAATCTGCAAGTGCGAAGGCAAACAAAGGAACTTTTGAGACAAAGTTAAAAAGTGGAAACGAAAACTATGGCTACAGTTCAGATGAACCAAAGACCACACGTGAGTAGCAAGTGGGGTGGTAGAAAGATCTGGAAATGAGAGTGCTGGCAGAAGGGCCGGGTTCCTAGACACCAGCTGCACAAGGAAGATAGCTTAGCCATTGGTGGTGATTATTTTTTTGGATACCTTTTAGAAGAAGGAGAAATTCCAGAACTAGGAATATCCTAGCAGTATGTTAACAGTAAAAATCCACCTTTTTGTCTAAAGCTTAAAATAGAGTCAGGTGGAAACCTGAAAGTTTTAAAACATAATTTTCTGGCTTCCCCCACCCCCATGCTTTCTCTTTCTTTAAAGGCTTCCACCTTAAAATGTGTGGGGAGGCATTTTAACACGTTGGGGGTCATTTCCTCCAAACTTTAGATTCACGTTAAACAGAAACCCAGCAAGAAATCTGTTTCTCTTCAACTTAACAGGGTGTCGGGGGATGCTGGAAGTCTAGACCCACTTTTGAAGAGTCTTGCTGTGGAATCTCATTTTCCTGCCTTGAGACGATACAGTCACAGTGGGGTGGGGGCATCTCTGATGGCAAAGTCACTGTCACAAGGCAGCAGCAGCCTTCGGATTTCAAAGGCTGACGAGGGAGGAAGGCTGGACACGTTGCTCCTCCTTTGAAAGGGAGACCTGGCCCTAACAAGCCTCCTGGCAAAAAAAATTCCATGGAAAGATTTGCAGCCAATCAACTGTTGCCAGGGGCCTGAAAACGTCTTTTTTCACTAATCCTGGAGTCTGTTCTCTGCAGCCCCATTCCCTGGGTTACACCAGGGCTGCTTTCCACGTTATACCAAATCATGTGCTTCAGATTTTTCCACATTCCACAAAGCATGAGCTGTTTCTGTTGATAATCTAACCACAGCTTCCTGCAAAGTTTCCTGTGAGTGAATATTTATTTATTAGTATTTTGAGCAATTAATCAAGTATCTTGACCAAAAAATCATGGCCCAAGTCAAACCTCTCTGCCTTCCTCCCTGACTCCACTTGTCCAGTGTTTATTTTTCTTGGTCACCTACTGAAACTGTGGACTCATCTCTTCTCTGAAGAAGACTAACGTGTCAAGAAAGGAATTGATTTTGAGTTAGTTTTCCATCTTTTCATTTAGCTAAAGATATGAAGTTTTAAAAGTATGTAATCTCAAGGGAATTTTTCAGAAGGTCTATTTATGGTTAAGGATTATCTTATGCCAGGGGTGCTACATAGAAACAAACATGTTTCTTTATAAATCAGGAGTGTTAGGCTGTGTAGCTTGGTTTTGGTTACTTACGACTCTAAAATCATTCTTCTGTTGCAGAGATTGCTTTTCCCCGTCCCAAGGCCCGTGAAGTCAGCGTTCTGGAACGACGTAGCAGTAGACATGCTTATCAGGTGAGCTAGACCGTTTCCTCCCCTTTTTGGAATTTTTTTTGGCCATTTACAAATCTTTACCTTGTGGTAGCTGATTATAAAATGGTGCACGTTGTACAGTCATGATGGAAGAATGTTGCCTTTCCTCACCTCCGTGTCAACTGGTGGGCCTGGAGGGGTGGGTCTGAGATGTGGAGAATCTCTTGCCCACTGTAGCAGTGGCTCCAAGACCAAGGCTGGTGCCGTGTAAAGCTCTGTGTGCATGTTTTGGGAGGATGTGGCTTGATTTGGGACATATTCCATCTGGATTAGCCTAAGAGTGATCACCATGTGTAATGTACCATTTGTTCCCTTTGAGCCAAGTTCTCCAGGACTCTGGTCAACTCTGCCCTCCTAGTGACCCAGCACCCACACTGGGAGCTCCTATAGTTGGAAGGATGCTGGGTACTGGGTTTGAGGACCAGGACAGACAAACGTGGTTTGCTCTCCATGTGGGATCTGTGCCAGTGAGCTCCAGAGCTGGAAAAATCCTGCCGGGGGTTAGAATTTTAGGGGAGGGAGAAGGGGTCCCTGATGATTAAGGAATGTGGCCGGAACCACCAGGAGGCTGGAGTTGCCACTAACTGAGATGGGGAATGTTGTGAGAAGTGTAAGTTTCGGGGGAAAGATCAGACGTTTAACTTGGAGCTTGTAGATTCTGCAGTATGTGTTAGATGTTTACAAGGAGACATGGAGTGCAGCTGGACGCACACGTCTGAAGTTCCAGCGGGAGGCCTGTGCTGCAGATATTCTTGGTCGCTATGCAGTGTTTTCACGGCTGCTGTCCTTTCGCAGGCCAGTTAACTTAAAGATAACAGCCAGCTGGGAGCCCCTGAGGACACAGTATGCGAATTTTCTGATACAGAGTCAGCACTGGTTATCATGCATGCATGCATTAGAGCTTGTATGCAGAAAATGAGATTTTTTTAATATCCAAAATTATATTATGTAAAATATGTATAACCAGCACCCTTTTCTGACCTGTACAAATGTAACCTCAAGCAAGAAGTATTTCCATGTGGTTCTGTGGTGGTGTCCTCAATAAGTGTGGAAGTTCTCCCCTGAAATTTCACTTTTGGAAAAGCTCAACTCACAGACTGGATTTCTGAGCGCGCTGGACCAGACGGTCTTGGGTTTGCTCTGCTGGGAGTTGCTCTACCCGGGGGGACAGTGCCCGGCACGGGCCTGTGCAGCCCCTGACTGTTTTTTCCCGGCATAGACATTCACTCATGGTGCCAGGCAGCTCCGGGCTGTGATGTCCCTTCCTGCAATTAGGAGTTGGCTCAATGCATTCATCTTGCCAGGGACGCGCGCCTTTCGGGCCAGTCCGGAGGAAGGCGAGTGCTGACTGATGCTCGATCGTGTATCGGGAGGACCCACGTGATGTTATTAGTGGCAACACAGGCAGCCAGGCGGAAAGACATATGAGGGGTCTGGGGCACAATAGAAGACGGGCCTCGGTGACAAATTGCTGCTCCCAGTGTGAGCTCTAACTACCCTCCTCAGGCGGGGTGTCAGGAAAATGGAGAGGTCAGTCTCTCTCCATCACGGCTGCTCTCTTTGGCGCATGTGTCTTTAATGCATCTAATTTGGAGCTGGGAGGTTGACTCTAGGAATGCAACAGGTTTCCTTTAAAAGGACCAGTCTGTGGCTGAGCGGTGCTGGGTGAAAGGGAGTGATTGTCATGCCGGGAAGGATGTCACGCGTCGTCGGGTCTCCCATGGCTGGGCCTGGCAGGGGCTTGCAGGGGCACGTTGGCTGAGGGGCTCTCTCCCACCCCCACCCAGCTCCAAGCATGGACACCCCAAGAGCACATTTAAGCCAACTGTTATTTCCGTAGCCCTTCCGTGGTTACCTTTTTGTGTCAGATGTGTTTCCGCTACACAAGCCAACGTGTTCAGGTCTGGGGTGGTGGGGAGAGGGGTAGGCTGAGATTCAGCCTAGGGTCATGTCACATAATTCCCTTTGCAACACATCGAGTGTAAATGAGGAGAAGGCAACTCTAGATGCGTTTGGATACAGGGATGGAGAATGACGTTTCGGAACTCTGAGTGGATGCTGCTTAAAGCTTGTAGTGTTGTTTTGAAACTACGCAGGGAGAGACATTTAAGAGGTTTCTGCCACTGAAACATGTAACCAGCTAAATAATCTATTGGTGGAAAAAGAGCAGTGGCCGTGGGGGTGCTGAGCCCTGGGGACTGGTAACACACACTGGTGTGTCCTGCGGTGGCTGTAGGTCTTCTCGGGTGGCTGTGCATCTCGGCAGAGAGTATCACGGTTCTTAAGAAAACAGGACTCCCGGAGGATGAATCGTCTCTGCCTGTGCTACAAACTGCTGAGGGTCATTAAATAGCTGGATCTTTCTAGTCACAGAGGGGGACCTTTAACACAAGCACAATTCTGGGGAAGCCGGTCTTCGATTATGACCCAACAGTGCATTTGCCGGCATGGGCTGGCTCTGTCTCCAGGTTGCCCATCTGGGGAACCTGGACCCAGGATGTGCCCTGGGCTGTGCTTCTCGAGAAGCACCTAGAGGAGGAAGGAGCAGGACGGCCACGGAGGAAGGGCTGGGCCCAGGAACCCAGCCGCTCCCTTCCCTGTCCTTGGCCCAAAGAGGGCAGAATCCTTTTTGTGGTCCCCTGACTTCCTGGGAGCTGCCAGAGTCACCAAGCCACAGCTTGCAGAAGCAGGTAGCCACCTGGTCTATGTGGCCGCGCCTGTGCTGTGCAGGCGGATCCTTCCGCAGGACCCCTTAGTCCAAGGTGGAAGGACAGTGCAGTTGGTGCCTTTTCTTCTCAAAACCTCTCTCTGTCCTGCACGGAGCCTTTCTCCCTAAAGGCGCAGGAGAGGCGGCTGAGAGTTATTCTGAGCTCCTTGTCATCCATCCCTTCATCCTTTCCACATGGCTCAGTGTGACTCCAATTTGTCACTGAGACCCCCACGCTGCTGCCGGGTGCTCCCACACACATGCACCTCTGGCGCCCAGCAGGACTCCTGCTCGAGAAGCTGGCGTGTTCGAGTTCAGGGTGTTTGACTGCAGATTGCACTATTTTGTAGAAAAGCCTGTCGATTAGGTGGAAAGACCTCAAGCTGCGAGTCAGCCCACAGCAAACGCTCTCGCCTGCCTTGGTTGCTGTGGAGCTGGTTGGCCAGGTGAACGGCCTATCCGTGGAGACGCTGCATGCATTGGCTTCGTAGCAACTGGGGCTCCTGCTCTGTATGTCAGGGCAGGACGGCCTTGGCTCTGCGCACAGTACAGCAACTGTTGAGCACCTGCATTTGCTCTCTGTGCGTGCTGGTGTTCGCCTCTGCTCAACCTGGGGATCTGTTTGCTCTCAGAGTTTTCAGAAGTTCTTAGCTAACGGATGGGCTTTGACTACACACAGTCTAGCACAGCCTTCCTAGGTGCCCAGCAAACAGTTATTCATTAAAATGGACACTATCTTCCACGCCCAGCATCATGCTGCCACAGGCCAGGCACTCTAAGGAGCATGCATGTGCTTATAGACATAGTTCTTTTGCTGCCAATCGCAATCTAGTTATGACAAAAGGTATTATTAGACCACCATAAAGGAACATACAACCGAAAAATAACATTATGTTTTGGGTCAGTGAAAAAAGTTAAATAATTTCATATCAAATTGCCATTTTACTCCTTCATGGTCTGGGGCACTTTGGTTTTCTTTAAGGGTCCCCTATTTAAATGTGCCCCAAAGCAGGGGAAGTCTGAAGTGGCAGGGGCTGCCCATAGGAGTCATCGGTGAGGCCTTTGGGGTGCCTGGATTTGTGGTTCTCACTCTCGGACATCTGGGCTCGCAAGGGCCGGGGAGGCATCTGAGCTTCTCTGCTTTTTAGTGCAACTTGATGCAGTTATGTGGCCAGGTGTAAGGGTTACTGGTTACCTCGCAGCAAGATGGGAATGGGGATTTCTGGGAAGGGAAGAGTGGCAGGTCCCCAGACACCAGCTCACCTCCTTTGTGACTTCACCCTGCCTGACGGGCACTCAACAAGCCCCACCTGCTCGGCATCCCAGGACACTCGTGATGAGCTGAGCTCAGCCACACTGGAGGGGCTTGTGCTGGACCCTACCGGGGGCTGATGGTGCCTGTACTCTTGCCCCTCTGCCTGGAATCCTGCAGATTCCTACAGGCAGAGGGTAGTCCAGACGCTGAGCTCGGGAGTCTGTGATGACACCCAGCTCAGACTGTGCAGGGCATTGTGAGGAGCAGGCAGTGTTTCTGGGTTCCTCCTGCTCCAACCTTCAAAGCCATACCCTCTAGTCCATCCTCTCTGAGTTCTGCACATCGTTGTCTACATCTTGAGGCTGCTGTGAGCCTCTGCATGCCACATCTTTATCATGAATCACCCAGCACAATTTTAATTACATCCAACCGTTATTAAAACAGGAAACTAGTATTTTTTTTTTTTTTTTTTGAGGCAGGGTCTCACTCTGTTGTCCAGGCTGGAGTAACTGGGACTACAGGCACACACCATCATGCCTGGCTAATTAAAAAAAAAAAATTGTAGAAATGGAGTCTCACTACGTAGTCCAGTCTCATCTTGAACTCCTGGCCTCAATCGATCCTCCCGTCTCCGCCGCCCAAAGTGCCACTGGGATTACAGATGTGAGCCACCGTACTTGGCCTGGAAACTGGAATCGTAATGTTTTAGGAAGGGGTAGAAAACTCCACTTGCTGCTGCACCAGCCTCCCCTGACTCTTGCCCCTTCATGTCCTGTTGGTTAAGGTCCAGAACGCCATGGAGGAAGCAAGAAGGGATGTGGGGCGAAACCCTTTGTTGTGCCCCGATGCTTCCCTGCCGGCCGTCCTTAGGAACTTCAGAAGGGTGGGGCTTGCCTTGGGGCAATGTCGTAGGACAGACTGTGGGTTGGAGTTTTGTCCCACAGAAGGCCAGCGACTGTGGCCAGGAGCTATGTGGACGATGGCTGGAGTAGGTCAGGTCCACCGGGTGACGCTGGGGTGCAGACAATTGGGAGAGGCATCAGTTCCTAAGTACTTGGCGCCCTGCGTGTCCTGGAGCCCTATTTCCTGGTCACCCCACCTGTCAGCCCCCTCCCCTGCCAGGTTCTTCCCTGAACATGGGACTTTCCACTTGAGAAATGGGGCAGTCCTTGTTTTTGCCACCACCTGGCAGAGAAGGGAGATGTTTCCTAAATCCTGGATCCTGGTTTTCCCGAGGAATGCTTGCCAAACATGGAGATGCCCTTAGTACCTATAAATACCTATACCTTGGGACCCTGCCAGCTTAGTGGGCGTTTTTAACATAGCATACACCAGAAGCACACTGGGTACGTGTTAAAATGCACACTCTTGGGCCTCTTCCAGACTCTCTGGATCGGAATCTCTGGGAGATAGGGCCAAAGAATTGGTATTTTTACCACGTTCTCCAGGTGATCTGCTTTGGGGAAAATGTTTCTGTGGCCCAGTGTGAAAACACAACAGACATAGATAGCATTGTTTCTAAGGGGAGTATTCTCTGATTTCTAGACGTTTTCTTACAACTGTGATTTGGAATTACTTGTACCTCATATCCCTGCCACACTGACCTTGCTGCAAAGCACAGGGAAAAGTTTGAGATGCTTATGGTGCTCTGATCAATGCTAAATGAAAGGTCTCGATGCTACATACTCCACCGTCCGCGTGGCACTGCACTGGGGCACGCTTTTTAAACCTCCCGTATTTTAGATGGGTCCTAAAACTCATGGCATTCGATACTGATGAAAGAAATAGGATTTTAGGCCATAGAGACCCCAGGTTATGCATTAAATAGTAGGAAGGATCAGAAGGAAAAAGATAGATGGATTTTCAAAACTGACATATAC
Organism: Varecia variegata; assembly: GCA_028533085.1. NCBI lineage: Eukaryota > Metazoa > Chordata > Mammalia > Primates > Lemuridae > Varecia > Varecia variegata. Next base: position 3,998,395 of record CM052436.1, on the reverse strand, counting down.
AAGACTATGACATTTTTCTTCTCTCATTATTTCCACTATGATGGAATCTAGACTTAGGATATATAATACACTATTTTCTAGACAAGGGTTTCTGTTGATAAAATAGAGTTAACTCAGATGTGACGGCAGCTAAAATACATTAGGACAAAACAAATAAAATTAGAAATTCTTACTAAAAATTATAATCAGTTAATGGGAAAGGCAAGCTTTTTAAATTTTTATATGAAGCCATGGTCTTTGCGAATGTTTTGTATCTTGATGAATATTTAAAGCAAACAGTCCTCCTTTTCCTCTCCTCTTCCCCTGCCCAAACTCACCGTCAGTCCGTTTTTCTGGTTGTTCTAGGAACCTCTGTCTCTATCAGTTTTGGAGGGTGAGAATATGAACAACCTGAAACCTGGATAGAGCCTGCCCCACTAATCACTTCCCCATTGAGATAAACAGAAATACAGTCTTGATAAATTTAGAGAACAGCAGGACAGTTGTGCAACCCAGCAGTGGAAACAAAAGCGAACAACAGTAAGTCTCAAGAGTATTCGCAGCGGAAGGCACAGCACATTGCTGAAATAGCTCCATCAGCCGTCGGTTTTCCTTGCGTTCTTGGGAGTCAATAAATTAAAACCATGAGCCGGAGCGATTCTATGCTCAAGACTTACTAGCATTGCGTTGCCATGTGAATAATTTATCATGCCCAGTTGCATTATTTAAGATGTTAAATGTAGCTACTGTGTCTTGGAATCTGAGCTGGCATTCTCAGGACTGGCAAGAAAAACACAGTGCACACATTTTAATAGGGCAATATTATTTGACAGGCATTGGCCACTCTGGAGGGTTACATGGTTCGTTTGGGATTACCTCTCCGAATGAGAGCGCAGAGACTACGCTCCTTCCTGATGAGGCAAGCAGCAGGCATTGCTGGAAGAGACAGATGGGCGATCCATTTGGAGTTGATTCTTTAATTTTTCCCTCTCCTCTAGAAGGAATGTATGTTATTTAAAAAAGCTTAGAAATATTTATTTTCATTAAAATGCAAGAACTTCCATTGGAAAATTGAAAAACAATACAGTGAATCTTTGCAGCAATTTGCCTTCATAAAAACAAATATGAGATTCTTTGAATTGGATTGCTCTGTAGGCACTGAATTTGGAAAAATTCTGGAGTGTGTGTTATTGGGAATAAAGAAATAAAGGAAGGACATGTTTTTAACATTTTTGCTCCTCTCTGCCCCTTAATGTTATCTTAACTCATGAGTGAAGTTTCCTTCTCAAGCGTGCATTTGACAGTGATCTTAACCAATTAATTAACCTTTTCCCCTTTGTTACCAGGAACCTGATACTCATCGGTCCAGCCCAGCAAGTCGTCCACAGGTTTCTTTTATTAATCTGGCCAGTCCCAAGAAGGTCAGGAATGTGACTCTGGTATAGCAGAGACTTCCCTTGTGCTCCGTTTTGCACTTGGCTGATGGTTTACAACACAACGATGCCATCATTCCTCTCTGTCCTGACACTGGGCTCCAGCTTTGCCAACGTTTCCCAAAGAGACGACGTCACAGTCATTGGAACTGATATTTTATATAGAGAGAAGGAATTGATTTTCCCAGATTTCAAAGTAGAATTTGACTTTTAAAATGTTTCCAGGTTTTAGTGAAGTTCACCAAGTTACTAAGTAAAAGCCGCACATTTATCACGGTGGTGTTTCTCAGCACTCCACACTCCCACTTGCTAATCCGGTGAATGGTCGGTAAGTCTATGATCTACCAGGACTTTTAAAATGCTTCTATATTATCTTAAATCATATTAAGGTGATATTTATGTATGTTTCACATGTAGTGGCATTACTGCATATTATCAGGGAAATAAGAGGATGAAACTTAAGGTCAATCAGAAATCTAAAATTGACTGGCAAATCAGAGCTCCACAGGTTAAAAGTAAGATGCAGTTCGAACACTGGTGCACACACGGGTCTAAATGTCTCATGATTGAGTGTTTACATGAAGACGTTCGCTTTTATCTGCTTCCTTGCTGGGCTTGTTCTCCTCTCCTCAAACGAATGAAATGTGGATCACGCTTTGTTGGGGATGTACCTGGCACACCACAAACACAACGAACAAACTGGAGACGGGCAATGTGTTCTTTAATAAAGAAAAAAGAAAACGCCAAAAAATGGGTATTGTCTTTCTTAACTCTTCACTATTCAGGTGGCAGTTGAAATAATCCAGCATTTTCCAAG
>CM052436.1:3970950-3995666 GCA_028533085.1 Varecia variegata | reverse complement strand
CCCCCGCCCCCATCTCCATGTATGTCTTTGCCTCCTGTGCGTTTGCCCCGATTAACGTTTGCATGAACGTCACTGCCTTTTCCAAATAGTTTTCTTTCCTTGTGTAAACTCTGTGAATTTCACTGCCCACCTACCCTTTCATATCGAACCTAGAGGCAGGACTGACGATGATTTGACTGAGCTCTGAACTGGTTGGTGCCGATTTCTCTGCCGACTAGTAATTAGCAACTGCTTTGTGTCCCTCATGACCAGCCATGCTATTGCTAAAGTAGCATGTGACTTTTGAAATGTGTCAGGATTTTAGTGCATTCTTTAAAATTGCTGAGTAAAAGCTGCAAATTCATCACGATGATGTTTCTCATCACTCAACACTCCTGCTTGCTAATCCAATAAATGGCAGACAAATCCTATACGACCATGATTTATAAAGTACTTTCATGATCTTAAATCACATCCAGCCCCTGCCCGGGACCTCTTCCTACGAACCAGCAACTAACTCAAGGAGTGTTTTCTGGTGCCGCATGGGGCTGTCGTGGGCGTCTCTTTTGATTGGCTGATGCTCGGATAGTATCCATTCTGATTGGTTGGTGCACATACAGTATCTATTCCGATAGAGTGGTGATCGCGCCTTACTGGTTGTCAAATATTTTGAATATCACCACTGCTTAGAGGATCTGAAAAAAAATGTTAACTCTTCTTGGACTGTGTCCCTAATGTGAGAGAATTGGCTGCCTATTTTCTTGGGAGTAGAACTGCAATGCAGAATCTCAAAAAGCCATAAATATTGCTATCTCACTTTCCTAAGAGTCCTTTCTATGGAAAAAATTACCAATTCAACTGCATAAAAATGAGACTTTTGCTTATTATGCTAATTTCTTTATTCCCTGCCAATATGGTTCTGTCTCCCCACCACCATCCTTTAACAGGTCCAAGGAGAAGAGAAAGACAAGAAGGTTCGTGAGTCCCTTTAGACAGAGCTAATGCATGAACCCCACATTCTTAATAGTTTATTCTCCTTAAACCACCATGGAATCCAGATCCGAAGACAAGGCAAATGTCATGTCATTTATACCTTTTGTAACCTTTGCAGCACTGACTATACTGCAAGTGTTCAGTAAATATTCACATCAAACAGGTCAATATTGAGAAAGGCAGTATATTGAATAGAATGAATATTTGGTATTAGCCTGCTATAAGAATAATATTTTTGTAGTTATTTTAGGAGTTAAAGGGGTTGCATATAGAATATAATTGAAATTTATTTTGAACTCTGGGAAACAATGGTAAATGATTTTCATAGAAGTTTCTCCAACTAAGTTGAATCACCCACAAAATATTTTTTCATTTATCACACTATGGGAAGTTTTGTGATGTCACTTAAGAACAAGTTCTTCTTACTGAATCTAACTCCAGGAGTAAGGTTTCTTAAAGGGATCCGCTGGCCAGTTTTTATTTCAAAAGAGGTAGATATGCTATTTGAACAGAACTATCTAGAGCTGCACTATCCTATACTGTAGCCACATGGGGCTATTTAAATTTAAATTAGTTAAACTCAGTAAAATATAGGATTCATTTCCTCAGTTGCACTAGCCACATTTCAAGTGCTCAGGAAGCCATATGTGGCCAGTGGCTACTGTATTGGACAATGCAGATGACAGGCTTCCATTGTTGCAGGAGTTCTTTAGGACTTCTAGAAGGCTGATCTAGAGGCAGCTACTTGGAAATGACCTTGATGAGTCAAGCCTGGGCTCTTTTACACAAACACACAATCTGTGTTTTTTTTCCAGCATTTTATCTGTGCACTCAGCCAGTTTCTATTTAAGAGTCCTGTAACCCCCAAGGCAGCTCTCAACTGAAAATGGTGTTTTGCTGATGTGGAAAATTCTTCTCTCACTTCTGCAATGCGGAGAGCGGAGGCAGGCTCAGGGGTGGAGTGAGAAGAGCCAGTCACAGCAAAACATCATGGTCAAGGTTGTTTATGAAACAACAGAAATGTAGATGCAGCTCTCTGCTAAGGACTGGCTGATCAGGCCACAGATGTATTTAAACCAGGACCCCTCAAAGTTCCGTGTCCTAAATCCTAGCCAGGAAAACCACACGTGTCCTTCCCTCCTGGGGTCATTGACCTTGGTTGGTCTATTAGATTCCAAGCCTGCCCCATGAAGTCAAGGATCTTCCATCATTTACTTAGAGTAGGACTCAAGTGGTAATGTCAACACCTTGAAGGCAACAGGTGAGCTCGAATAGAAGCACTTCCTTTGCTCTGTGTGATCCTGACCTTGGAAAACTGTCAGGGGCATTTATAAAGTCTGATTGCACGTTCCTAGGAGTCTGATGATATAAGAGGTCAGTGGATGCCACAGAGCAAACATGAGATGCTGTGCCAGAGTCCACACCCCACCATTTAAGTGCTCACCATGTCTCTGGGGAAGGACGCTCCACTCTGCGTAAAGATGGAGAATAGTCCTCCCTGGGGGACAGAGGGGAACTGGAAGAGCTGAGAGATGAGAGAGTTGGGTGAGAGCAGGACAGGAATCAGGGGTCCAGGTGAAGGCAGACTGGGATGAGGGTCGTCGTAGACGGGTGGTCCAGCAGGCCTGCAGCAGTTCCCGTAGGCCTGGGGAGCTGTTACTATCCATCAGATCTGCAGGGCAGGGAGGGGCTGATGGACCTCTGCGGAGGAAGGACAACATAAGGCCACTGTGGTGGCCTTGGGTGGAGGGACATGGCCAAGACATGGACACCCTGCAGGGAGGGGCTCAGAGTGACAAGACTCCAGCCACCAGCTGCTCCTGCCTCCCCTCAACCACACCGACCAGAGGCCAGAGGTCCTGGGAGCCCTTTGATGTGGCAAGTATGAGTCAGTCCCCTGGGAGGACAGAGGTGGAGGGACAAAGTGGAGAGTGGATGTGGGCGGGGAGAACATTTAGGAAGGAGAAATTGATGAATGGGGAATGTGTTTGTGAAGTCAGGAGGAAAGATGTTTTGCCTCATGGTGCTCCACTGTGACTTCCTTTCCTTAAGGACGAGGCCATGTATGGAAAGAGGTGTAGGGGCCAAGCCTTGGGCCCCTGCAGGTTTGCCGAAAATCACCGACAAGATGCAGACTAATGGGATAAAAGGCACACACATTTATTTAACGCATATACACAAGAGGCTTCAGAATGAAGACCCAAGGATTCAGGGGAAATTTTCCATTTTCATGCTTAGGTTTAACAAAGTATAGACAGTTATTAGAGGTGTGATTGGACAAAAAGGGGACGATCTGATGCTGGTAGACTGAGCGGGGAGACCTCACAGTGTGGGTTTGCGTCCCTTTCTGCCTTCCCCTGGGCCCTCACTTCCCGTCCCGCCCTCGCCTGGTTCCCTCATCTCAGAAATCTTCAAGGTCTTCAAGTTCCGCGGCCTGTGGGAGAGTCAAGTTTCTTCCCGGCCTCTCTGAGCAGCATCCTTCCTTCTGGGCGTGGGCAGGCCCTGTCTGGAGGGGGTTTTCTGACCTACAGTCCAATAAGGTCAGACAATGTCTTTATGGCCAGTTTTTACACAGTATATTTTTAGGTTTTACGGCTGGCTTTGGAAAATAGGGTTCTGGTTTCTAGGACTTGTCTTGGGGAAGAGGGAGTCTAGTTTCTATGGCTAGCTTCGAGGGAGAGTGGGCCTGAGAGACAGGAAGGCAGGAGAAGGTCAGAGAAAAACGTTTGCTTCCGAGGCCGTCATGTTTCCTGAGCCCTAATCGAGGGCAGCCGGGGAGGAAAGGAGGCGGCTGCATCGGACTCGAGTAGCTCACATCCAGTTCCACATCGGTGCAACAGCGGGTAGGAGGATGGACCCCTGAAGTCCCTTCTGGCACTTACTTTCACACTCGTGCACACATACATGCACACACACACACACGCACACACACGCACACACACGCACACCCTCATCACCGACACGGCCAGCAGTCGGGACTGCGGCTGTTCCGTCCGAGCGGGGGCAGGCATTTTTGCAGGTGGGACATATTTAATTCTCACCTAGCACAGGCTGTAAGTCACGCCACAGGCAGCGACCGCAGGGGGGACTCGCTCTCCAGTGTCCACAGAGCAGGTGCTCCGACCTCGCGCCCACACCTTGACGAAGCCACAGTGAGAGGTGGTGGCTGGGTCCCCGGCTGAAAGCAGCCAGGTCCTTGTCTTCCCTCTTCCCTTGGGGGAGCCTGTCATTTCTGAAAACACAACGGGACTCGGAACCTGGGGACTGGAGGGCAGATTTGTGGGCGTTCTTGCCCGCTGTGTGGCATCAGATGGAGACGTTCACGCCCTGCCTCGTAGCAACGCCGGGTCGACACAGCAGAGAATCGATAAGGTTCCTGCAAACGCTACGGGGCAATGTGGCACAGGATGTATTGACGAAATTTCTCTTCAGAAACATTAAGAACGTGTGATATTTCACAGGGTAACGTAATTTGGGAACAGCTGGTAAAATGAAGCTTCAATTGCGTGGATAATAAAGCCTGAGGAAGTTCAAATAACAGCAAATTATTTTCTAAATCAAAAACTAATTTTAAAAATTGCAGTGGATTGAGATTTTTTTTCTCAGAAAGTGCAAATAGGCCTGGGTGAGCTGAAAGGTGGTCAGACCAAAGGGTCCTGTCATGGCAGTAGCAGGTGGTGGAAGAATATGCCCACCTCTCCCTCCTCACGGCTGGTGTGGCGTGTGTGTGTGTGTGTGTGTGTGTGCATGCATATGTGTGTATACACATGGTATGTGTGTGTATATATAGTGTTTATGTGTATGTCTGTTCCTGTGTCTGTGTGTTTGTGCATGTATGGCATATGCATGTGTGTGCACGTGCGTATGTGTGTGTGTGTGTGTTTGCATACATGTGTGTGAAGAGCAAGGGAAGTGGGGAGACACTAGTTTTGTGTCTATCACAGGGGTCAGCAAATGACAGTCCCCGAGTCAAATCCAGCCTGCTGCTTATTTTTATACAGTCAGCAAACTAAGAATGGGTTTTATATTTTTAAATAGTTGAAAAAAAATCAAAGGAAGAGTAATATTTCATGACATGTGAAAATTATACGAAGTTCACATTTCAGCGCCCCACGAGTAAAGTTTCACAGGAACGCAGCCCGTGCTCATTCACGTACAGTCTGTGGCCACCTTCGTGCCTCAGGGGCGGAGCTGAGTGGTTGTGACAGAGACCGCGTGGCCCAGAAAGCCTGAAAATGGACCGTCGGGCCCTTGCAGAGAAAGCATGCCGGCCCTGTCTCCCCAACACCGATTTATAATCCTCACTTAATCCCGTTCGTCTTTTGTCTCCATTGTACCCACAAACAAGGTAAGGCCAGGAGCCCACAGTCACGGAGATTTTGATCTGGGTCTTTCTGACTCCAAAGCAGGTGTACCGTCTGCTCTCCCTGCTGGTGACACTTCCCTGGGATCCCCACTGCTCTTCCGACAAAATCTAAAATGCTGTCGTGGCCTAGGAGGCCTGGCCGCATCCACCCTAACCCTCCCCTGGCCACACCTCCCCCTCCCCACAAATCACACTCTGGTCCCCGCAGGGCTCCACACCCTGCCTGTCCCCTCCCTTCCCAGATGCAGAGGCAGCAGCTTGTTCCTTCCCCAGCACATGCTACAATCGTGTGCGGGTGATTCCTATAGCAGATGCCTTATTCCACGTCACTCATGCATAGTGCATCTCTGATGGGGCTCTAACTGATGCACCCGCTCTGTGTCCTACCAACCCCCAGACTGAGTTAGCATCTCTGTTAATATGTCTCCTTAGACTTCTCCTTCATGGTGCCGATCACTAATGACATGGTGTTTGTTTGCATAGTTATTTATGGAATCCCTATTTTCCCATCAAATTCCGTGAGGGTGGGCAGGCTCTATGTCTGCCTTGTCCCTCATGCAGCCCGGGTGCTACCTAGATGAGGCAGGAACATTCCACATAGTGAATATATAACTTGTAGAATGAGTGATTTATTCCAAAAGCATAGAGGAGACATGAAAATTGACTTTGCTTTTAGGCAGTCATTCACATTGTTTTCTGAATCTCTGGGCTGTCCAGGCCTGATGTCTCATAGGCACTTCAGTGGTTAGGAAGCCATTGTAGAGTTGGATTGCCTTTGTGGGGTCTGAGGTTCCCCAGAAATAGGATGCAGAGGAACGAGCATAGAAAGAAGAGACTGAGCTTGGTGCCAACTTGCTATGTAGCCTTGGACATGTCACCTGACTCATCTGTGCAACATGCTTATTGGTGAAAGGTCTGCTTTGTCTCCCAGTGCACCTGTGAGTGCTTGAATTTCTTGATGATTGACAGGTGCTAGTGACTTTCAGTTGGAGGGAGGATTCCTGGATGTCCTGCAATACTTGGGTAAAGCCTGCAAAACTTTCAAATGTCCCCAAAGACATTTGTGTAAATGGTAAGTCTGTTTATCTGAGTCGATTTGTCACTATAAACATTTTAATAAATATAAAAATATAAGATATATTGGTCATACATGTAAAGTATTCCAAATTTTCCATGAATGCAACTACTTTGAAAATTGAGGTGAAGTTAAAGTTAGTTTTGTTAGGGACCTCATCAAGAATTGTTTGAAAACTATGGAAAACTATGTCACCAATGGCACTGCCACCTGTAGTCTTTGAGTTGATAATAGGACACAGATAGATCCATCCAAATTTATAGCTGTTGCATGTCTGGTGGCTCCAAGTACAGATCTGATGACTTCATATGTCTGCTGGTACAGTCCTACTGCGGACTGCATTTGCTAGATCGTAAACAATCCCATTGTATGTCTCCTTTGTACCACATATAATGCATCACGTTGGATTTTTTTGTCTTGAAGCTTAGGCATATAGGTAAGTTACATCATCTACAAATTAACTTCAGAATAGTAAAATGGGCCTTACAAAATAATTGGTATTCAAAATGGTGCTGCATTTGAAAGGGTTGGAGGCTTGAGAATATCTGTGAACATCTTTTTAGCTTTAAAACATTCCTGCCTTTTCCCCATTCTGCAATGCCACATTTGACTTCTAAGGGAGGCTTGGCAAAGCGAAAAGAGAGAAAACTTAAAATTAGCATGTTCAGGTATTGATTTCTTCTTCTTCCATCTGTTCTTCTTAACTGAATATTTACATACTTCTCCAAAATTTTTAGAATAATGGAGGAATATCAGTGATATCAAAGCTCCATGGTAATTATAGTGCTGTGTTCAACGTTGTCTGGTTTGCAACATAGATTTCTGCAGGTGCTGAATCCAGCATTTAACTGCAACAAAATCTGCCATTTAAAATGGGATATGGATTCCACTTCTGCCTAGGATGTAGGAAACTGGAAAGAACATCACTCAGACTTTAATGAGAAAAGCCAGATTACTACCAGATCATGGCTTTTCCTGAACCCATCGGAGAGCCAGAGAGCTGAGATCAAGGGGCAGTCCAGGAGCCAGACATCTAAGGAGGGAAAATCTCTCCCCACTGAAGAGGCAGCACATAAACACTGAAGCAGAACACAGGAGGAAGGCTCCTGTGCTGTAAAAGGGTTTCCAAGAAACTGGCTAAAATTTTAACAACTTACTAAGGTCTAGTGTGATTAGCAGGACAGCAGAGAAAGCTGGTAACTGAAAATCCTTTATGAAAACTGTAAGATCTGCCTTTGTCTGTGTGCCTGTATGTCTCTATGTCTATATGTATTAGGTGTATGTGATCATATTTGGTAAATAAAGCTAGTTTTAAAATTGTTAGTAAAATAAAATAGAAATGGCTTCAGAATTGTCAGTTAAATATAATTCAAACATGTTTGCCTGGGTCTATGGGTAGATAGATTTATGCTATATCTCTGCTCCATGTTTTAAGGTCACAAAACTGCTTCTTTTGTAATATTTTTGGTACTTGCTTGATTTCTCTGTGAGCTTATGTTTCTGGTTTTGAGCCTCTGGATTCTGGGGTCTAGATAAGTGGCCATGGTGAGGCCTGGGGACGTGCTTTCAGTGCCTGGACCACCAGCTGCCCAGTATGGCCCTTCCTTCCTGGCCCGGCTGTGCCTCCTGGATCTTCTGGGAGGGGTTGGTCCCACCGGCATCATCTTCACAGATTTGTCTTCTGTCCTGAACATTACACCTGGTATGTAAATTCAGGACCCAGACAGGTCCTGGTCTGAGCCACCCCAGAAGCCATGTCATGTGGCTACTTGACACCTAGGAAGACTGGGGAGGACATTACGGAGGGTACCCGGGTTGTAGTTACAAAATTCTTTTTTTTTTTGTTTTGGCGACAGAGTCTTGCTCTGTCACCCTGGGTAGAATGCAGGGGCATCATCACAGCTCACTCACTACAGCCTCCAACTCCTGGGCTCAAGCGATCCTCCTGCCTCAGCCTCCCGAGTAGCTGGGGCTACAGGCAGGCACCACTATGCCCGACCTCTTCTGAATAATTTAAAATCTTAAAGTCATATTATATTAAATTAAGTAATGGATAATTGTGAAATATCTAAGTCATTGGTAAGGAAGTTAAAATACTGAAACATTAATTGTTAGATGTAAGTTTAAGTTTATATACTTTAGCATCTTAATTTTATATGGTATAGAAAAGCTAAATACATTTAGATCTGTTAATAAAAATTTCAGGAAACATCTTTCTAAAAAATTATAAAATGGTATTGATCTATAAATACTGATATAAAACAGTTCAAAATTACTCCCTAGGGGTTTCACTAGAAATTAGGGTTACTAAGAATTAAAACAGTAGTTGATATACATAATTAAAACTACAAGATATAAGAAAAACAATTCTGAGTACAGAGTATGTAAACAAAGGCAAAATATGCTTTTGGTTAGGAAAGTTGGAAAGGCATGAAATGTGTGTTTGTTGAGAAAAAAGTAATTTCATCTCATTTGGAAATTACTTAAAGGTTGTTTCAAATTGAAGAAGTAAAAAATATAGATAAAACTAAATGAATATAGAAATTCAGAAAGAAAAAGAACAAAAAACTTTGTAAGAGATTATAAAAGGTTTTCAAAAATCTTGTGTAGTCAAAAACCTAACTGAGATTGCATGGATTTGTTTATAAGGTTTTATTAAAATTTAGCTTTAGTATTGATAATATACTAATACAAGACTAAAATTTAGTTTTTTCTTTGGAACAAAAATTTCACATAGTATTAATAAGAGACAGTAAAATATTTTTATTCACCTTTTGAGTAAACTACAAAAAAATGAAAAAAGAGAAAGGAGAGAAGAACATGCAGATTCTGTCTCATGCTGTCTTTCTCAGGTCTGTTACTGTTTGGAAAACTGAGTCTTCCATCAAAGAATAAGAGATTTTGCTTTCTAAAACCTTTTAATTATCACTTTGGCTAAGTGAATACTATTATTTTACAGTGACTTGTGATCCTATTTTGGTCGAGTGTTTTAAATCTTTGACATATTGAACAGGCTTCCTAAAATTATTGCCATTTTCAAATTCAAAATTTATGCCCTTTTTTTTGTGACCTCAAACTAACCATGGGTTACAACAGAGGGCCCCTGCAGCATCTGAAAGAGAGATAATAAAAAGGCTTACATTAAATTATGTGGGAGGCATTGTCAAATAAGAAATAATGTTTAACTTTCTTTGAATTATATTTTTATGGATATGTTAATATATGTTCCAAAATTGTGTGGGATTCCTAAAATTCAAATATATCTCGGTATATGTTATCAGTCATAATTACAGTTTTTATGTTAAATCATTGTAGGCCACAAAAATAACCAAATTTCCTTGTGACTTGTCTTTAACTATGACCATTTTAAGTTGTTTTCCCAGTTAATTGCTTAATTCTGATGCATTTTTTGAAAGTTTTTTACAAGCAAGTCAAATCCTAGAATGTCGTGTCTTCCTGGATCCTAGAAAGCCTGGAAGGGACCCTGACAGGCACTTTTGAATACAAGTTTCTGATAACTTTAGGATCATATCATTTGGACTGGGTGAGAATTCCCAGAGCTCCAGCGAAGAGAATGACTGGTTTATAAAACTGCTAACCCAAACAGAACAAGAATTAATTGAATACCAAGAAAATGCTTTGCAAGATTTTTATGCTAAATCAGCCAGTACTGAAATTGTTTAGATACGTAATTTGAATGAAGTTCATCATCCAAGTCAACTTATCTATGATAAACCATCTATAATAATAAGCAGTGCCATGTGCCTGAATTAAAGCAACAGAATTGGTATTTAAGAGGTTATAAACCCAATGTTAAGTGTGGCCTCATGGAGAACCCAAACAACTACAAGGTCCTTCCTGAGTCCTGAACGCTTCCATTATTAAAAGCTTTGCATTCCATGACTCATGATGGAAGAGATAAAATGATCCAAATTAAAATACATGTGTGTTTGTGTGTGGGGGTGAGTGTTCTAAATTGCTAAAATGGTTTATGACCAATGTTTGGTTCATCAAACCCATGATCCTGGGAAGACAACCAAAACTTCAGATATATTTCTGCTACCTAATGGGCCATTGGAACATTTATAGAGGGATTTCATCCAATTGTCATTTTCAATGAATGTTTTCTGGTTGTGTAGAAGCTTTCCCATGCAAAAGTGCCAATGCTGTAACAATAGCCAAAAGGTTATTAGGAAATGTGTCTGTCTCTCTCATGGGACATTCCTGGAGAAATCTCCAGTGATAGAGGTACTTGTTTCACTGGACAAGTTGTAATGCAGTTAAATAAGGTATTATAGATACAATAGCTTTAGACAAAGCTAACTGAATCTACTGGATTGCCTTGGTCAGAGGTAATGATGACAGACTGATGACAATCAGATCCACTTTCAATGGAAAACATAAGTTGATCCCTTATGAGACAGCCACTGCAAGGCCTATGCTCCTAATAATGAACCTCAGGTATCTTCCACTTCTAAACTTTGATATGGCTAAATACTGCAGGGCTTATGCCAAGGTGTGTTTCCACCAGGTGAAGAAAGCTTTTCATGGTCCACTGACTGAGGACAATCAAATCCTTCATGACCTAGACCCCGGAGATTGGGTCTTCTGGAAATGACATCAGAGAGAGATTGCCCTTGTCACCCACACTGCAGCAAACTGTGGGACCTTGAACCTTGGGTTTGTAACCTCACAACTCAGAAGGGCCCCTGCAGACTCTTGGAAATGTACACCCATTGGAGACCTTAAGGTAAAGCTAACCAGAGAAGCTTCTTCTCAGAAGTTGGCATCCTAGAGGTGGACAGCTTTCTCAAGAGAACAGATCAAGACTTCACTGCCATCATGAGACTCTTACATTCATTTTCTCCTTGCTTATGTCTCTATGAACAATAGAACTGGAAAGGAGTCTCATGTGCAGCCACGGGGTATATTTTTATTTGTGCAGATTTCACAGCCAGCCTTATACATGGACAACCTTATGCCCTCATAAACGGAAGATAAAGAAAGGGCCAAGGTGGGCGAGAAATTTTAATGCTCCTATGTTGTTTCACAATCAGTCAGAAATAGAGCATTGGTCTGTTCCTCTTGGCCTTCATTATAGGTTGAAGAGAACATTGCCAGGAGGCCTTCACCCTTCAGGATGACACCATTTGTTAGGTCACTTTTTCCATGGTTTGGGATAAATGAAACAATGATTAAAAATTTATCTCTCATAGTGGAATTTATAGCAGATTCTACTGCAAAGGCTGTGGTTCCTACCTCATAAAACTCACCATTCTGCTATTTCCCAGTGGGATTTAAGACCAAATAAGTACATTTGTGATGGTGAAAGAGTCACACCAATGCCTAAAGTTTTGGTCAACCTGTCAAAGCTGTGTCCCCTCCAAAATCAAGAGGTCGACCAAAAAGGAAGAATTGTTAAATTAAGTTTAGCTTAAATCTGCCTCCTTACATATTTTAAGTTTGGTCTAAAAGTTTCTTTGTATACAGGGAACTGTAACCTAACTGGGTATATAAACAGACTGTAACTTAATCTTATATCAATCACCCAGTTTCGGCCAGTCAAAGGCTGCCAACTCTTTAAGCCATGTTCAAATAAGGCAAACGTCAAACCATAACCAATCCGACTGTTTCTGCACCTCACTTCTGTTTTCTGTATGTCACTTTTCTTTTTCTGTGCATAAATCCTTTCTGATCACACAGCAGGGAGTCTCTCTGAACCTACTCTTACTGGCAGCTGCCCAATTCCAGAATCATCCTTTGCTCAATTAAACTGTTAAGTTTAATTTTTCTAAGGTTTTTCTTTTAACACCATTGACAACCAGCAGATGCAGAAAAAGCTCTAAACACAGGGCAAAGTTTTCTTTTCATAAAGGAAATTTCCATTCGTAAAGGTGTTTTCTTCTTCCTTCCCAGAAAGAGGAGGACTTTTAACAACTCAGTGGAGAAGGCATTGACTTAAATTTACATAACAAATGTTACTAAATAACCTTTTTTTAAAAAACACTCTTACTTTTCCTGGTTGTTGTTCTGTAACTTGCCAACTCCCCTCTCTCCAGAAGCCCCAAACCCCTTTTCCTTGGTTTAGGTTAAGATGGTTTATAAACCTCCATCATCTGGTGATTTCCTGAGATACATTTTTTTTCTTTTGAACTCCCCAGTACACCTTCATAATTAAAACTGTTTTTTCTCTTGTTAATCTGTCTTTTAACAGTTTGGTTCTCTGGCCCCAGTCATCGAACTTTAGGAGGGTAAAGGAAAAGGAGTTTTCCTTCCCTACACTACAGTCTTAAGTCCCAAACACACAAGAACTATCTAAGACTGATGCAGGCCTAGGATGACAGAGATCCCCCGGCAACATACCCCAGCCCAGCAAACACTGCGTCACAAACAGCAGCATCTACTGATGGGGAAGGACAGACAGTGAAGCAACATCTCTGTGGCAGGACAGTTCTGGAGGCTGAAAGTCTGAGATGGTTGCAGCCCAACCAGGTTCATTGCCGGCTGCTCAAGAAGAAGCCAATACACTGAGACAGCAGGGGGTACAGCAGAGAAAGAGTTTCAAATTGCAGGTGCCCTGTGAGGAGATGAGAGGAATTTCTCAAATCCTGAGAATTTGGGAGAAAGGGTTTGTAAAGACAGCTGGTGGGCAAAGGGCTATGGAATTTGGTCTGCTGATTGGTGAGAGATGGACTCATAGGGGTGGGCAGCAGAGATTTTCTTCTCAGCTGGGAGATTTCTGGGTAGAGGGGTCTCAAGGTTGTTGGGTCTGTTCCTACATCTATCCATGGGTCTGGTTGGTGTTAGTGGGTCCCCTTGGAATGCAGAGTCTGAAAAATACTTCCAAGACCTGTCGTAGGCTTTATGATAGCAATGTTATAGAAGCACAAGTCCTTGGGCCTGACAAGGGCAATGTTATCTACAGAAGTAGTGGGGAAGTCACAAACCTTGTACTTGTCAGGGAGGACAGTGCTATTAAGCAGTAACTGGTTACAGCAGTAAGGAAGTTAGGGAACAATGGCTGGTTAACTGCTGGATATATCTATACTTTTATAAAAATCTAACTTTGATTACTATTTGTACCTTATGGCTCTACATTATTTTAATATAGATGGTTTCAAGATCAAGGTGTTGGCAGAGTTGGTTTCCTCTGAAACCTCTCTCCTTCGCTTGTGGGCAGCTGTTTCTCCCTGTGTCCTCACATGGCCTTTGTGCAGCATGCATGCGTCCCTGTCCTCTTTTATGAAGACATCAGTCAGATTGGATTCGGCCTTAATTATTACCTCATTTAACTTTAATTACCTTTTTAAAGACCCTGTCTCCAAATACAGTCACACAGGGGGTTAGGACTTCAATATGGACTTCAATTTATTGGGTTGGGGGAGGGACACAATTCAGTCAATTATAGTAACCATAACTACAACAAACCCCAGTTCAATCCTAACTGGATTTATTCAGCTCCACTGCCCGCCTTAAAAAAATCACCTACCATTATAAGTATTTTCCCTATTGCTACATAGTTTTAGTGGCTGCCATTTTTTTTAATGTAGCATATGGTTGTGTAACTTTATTTTATTTTATTTTATTTTTATTTCAGCTTATTATGGGGGTACAAAAGTTCTGGTTAGATATATTGCCCATGTCCCTCCCATTCCCCCGAGTCTGAGCCTCAAGTGTGTCCATTCCCCAAACAGTGCACATCGCACTCTTCTTGTAGGTATACACACAAAGTGGCTGCCATTTTTAATGGCTATATAATATTTCTTTGAGTGGATTTATTGTTCTTTACTTATGCCCTTCCCTATTGTTGCATTTTAGTTGTTTTTTTGTTTTTTTTTTGAGTCTTGCTCTGTCATCCTGGGTAGAGTGCATTGGCATCATCATAGCTCACCACAACCTCAGACTGCTGGGCTCAAGCAATCCTCTTGGCTCAGCCTCCCAAGTAACTGGGACTATAGGCATGTGCCACCACAGCTGGCTAATTTTTCTATTCTTACTAGAGACAGGGTCTTGCTCTTGCTCAGGCTGGTCTCAAACTCATGACCTCAAGTGATCCTCCAGCCTCAGCCTCCCAGAGTGCTAGGATTACAGGCGTGAGCCACCGCGCCCGGCCCCAGTTTTTTTTTTCTGTAAGGAAAAATCTTGATACACTGTTTTTCCATAGTTTGGAATATTCCCTTAAAATAGATTCAGAAAGAGAAATTGCAGCATCAAAGGGCATGAACACCCCATGACACCCCATGTCAGGGGTGTCAGAGACACCCCTGAATTGTGTCTCTGAAAAATTCCTGTGTTGGAGCCCTAGCTCCCAATGTGATGGTATTTGAATGTGGGGCCTTTGGGAAGTAATTGGGGTTAAGTGAGGTCATAAGAGTGGGGCCCTAAGCCAATGGAATTGGTGTCCTCATAAGAAGAGGGGGAGACACAGGAAAGCTCTCTCTCCCCCTACCATGTGAGGACACCAGCAAGGAGGTGGTTGTTTGTAAGCCAGGAAGAGGATACTCACCAGCAACCAAATTTGCAGGCATTTAGATTATAGCCTTCAGAAATGTGAGAAAATAAACTTCTGTTGTTTAAGCCACCAAGTCTGCAATATTTTGTGTGGCAGCCCAAGCAGACTAATATAACCTGTTTTACTTACATTACTTTTCTATAAATGCATTAGCCTGTCTTTGACCATATTACAAGCCATCTGTCTTTTTTTCCTGGCTGTTTATATAAACTTCTTTGTGCCTATCCCTTCTAAATCGACTTTTCTGTCATGGTAAACTTAAGAGATTCAACTGCACTCTCTCCTTTAAATAATTTACAAAGGTATAGAACATATTGAGGGACTAATATCCAATAATGCAGAATGGTGAATTTGGGGTTTTTAAGCCCATGAATAGCAAGTAGTCTCTCTCATTCTGATGTTTTCTTTCTTGCTCTTTTTTCAGGTCACCCCTTTCATGTACCAGGAAACATACACATAATAAAAATGACTCAAACAAACCCCAAACATCCAAATAAAAAAAAAAAAAAGAAAAAAAAACTCTATAAACTCCATAGTTATAGAAATTCATGCCTACCTTCTATAAATATTTTCACAAAGAAAGTTTCCAAAGTTTATTTATATGTATCTTAATACACAAAAAGTATTATTTAAATACTTGTTGCTATGAAATGATTTGTGTTAGTTTAAAATATAGAGAGGGAAACTTCAATAAAAACACATTTTTCTGTCATGTGAGTCAGCAAATACTGTGAGTTAAAATTATATGAAAATTAAAAATGAATGGTCAAGGAGAGATTTACTGTGGTTTAATGATTTGACTTCTAAGATAAATCCTTGATTCACACAAGTATATGGTCTTTCTGGAACCACAGAAATATCACATTGATGTAGGCTCAAATTTGCTTCAGAACATTTATTTTGTTATCTCTGATAGAAGCTTCAAAGTCAGGCAATAAATATTTATTGATCTTCCAGAGTGTCTTAGGACATAAAGAATAAAATGTTCTCCCCATAGAATTTTAAAGTTATTGGTTTGTCAAAGTGTTGTTTTAAGGTTGACTGTGGATTACAATTTTCCCTGTGGACTTGCATTTGAGTTCTCACATGAGCTCATGTTTTCCAAAAGAGAGACACATCTTTGCTTCTCAAGCCTGTCTACTTTATATTTCTCCATATAAGGACTTTTGGAGTTATAGTAAAATGCTCAGATAATTCAAAATTGTCACCGTCTTTGTTCGTTTTGTGCTGCTATAATAGAATACCCAAGACTGGGTAATTTATAATGAACAGAAAGTGATTTGGCTCATGGTTCTGGAGGCTGGGAGGTCTGAGAGTGTGGTTCTAGGCCCTGGTGAGGGACTTCGTGCTGCATCATCTCCTGGTTGGAGGTGGAAGAGCAGGAAGGGAGACACAAGCAAGAGAGCATACTGGAGAGAGAGAGAGAGAGAGAGAGAGAGAGGGAGAGGAGGGTGGAACTTAGCCTTCTATCAGGAACCCACTCCTTCGCTAACTAACCCATGTCTGTGATAAGGTCATTAATCTATTTATCAGGGCTCTGCCCTCACAACCTAATCACCTCTTACAGGTCCCATCCCTTACCACTGCTGCCCGGGGGATTACATTTCCAACATATGAACTTTGGGGGACATAGTCAAACCTTAGCAGTCACTTGGAATTAAAATTGGCTCATAAATTCAGTTATTTCATCATTCAATTTCCTGACTAGACATGTGACCCCAGTTGTAGCAAAATTGATGGAGAGGAGGGTTTTAGTCTGAGCCTTCTCCCCCACCAGTGAAGGTAATTCCAGGAAGCAGGTGGAGAGTAGGGAAAGTGAGGCAGACAGGGAAGAAAAGTGAACACGAGGGTACGCATGTTGTCAATGGAATACGTGAAGCCAGTGAGAGCGGTTGCTGCCGGCAGTGAGGGCCCAAGCCAGCTGGGGCTCCTGCGTGGAGGACGGGACCCCTCCCAGAAAGGTCTACTTGAAGGACAGGGGGCTGCGGCATTTAGTCATCTGTTCCCATTGATTGCAGACAAAACCTCCTCCCTCCCTCCCACACAGGGCACCATCAGCCTGGCCAGACTGCCCTCTCCCCAGCCTCGCTACCTCTGTCAGCTGCCCAAGGACATAATCAGAGCCACCCACCCACTACCTTCCGGAAGACCATTAGGAATAATCCCATCACTCCGTACATCTCAGCCTCGACCAGAATGCCAAGCCCTTCAGACGGCCCTTTTCTACCTGACTTGTGGCCCTATGAGGTTGTTTACATCGGTTAGTAGGACTCAAGCTTCCACTACTTTCTTACCATTCCAACCTTCCACTGTGTCCTCTGGAATCAGGACTATCCCCAGCAAAATCCCCTGCACCTTCATTCTCTTTAGAGAAAGTTCTCTTCTTTCTCTAAGACCTGTTCTCCCCAGAGGACACGTTGTCTCCTACGGTCCTCTGGACGGTGGCTATTTCCTCTCCCATTCCCCAAGGAGTCCAGAGCTAGGAGTGAGGTAGGCGTTCTTCCCAATTTTCATGGCCTCTTGACCATTTTCTTCCCCCTGTCCTCAAAAGCTCTGGTCCTTTGAGGTGACTGACACTACCATATGTATTAATATTAATGTTAGTCTGGGTTCTCCAGAGAAATGGAATCAAAAGAAGATCTATCTATCTATCCATCATCTATCGTCTATCAGGAGATTTACCATAAGGAATTGGCTCATGCTAGTAGGAAGACGAAGTTCAAGGTCTGTGGTTGGCAAGCTGGTGGCCCAGCAGAGCCAGTGGCATGGTTTCTGCCCACACTGGAAGGCCTGAGAACCAAGAGTGCCCCTGGTGAACATTCCAGCCCAAATCCAGGAGCCCGACAGCCAGGGAGGCTGATGGCATATTCTTCAGTCTGAGTCCAAGTTCGAAGGCAGGCGAAGACTGATGTCCCAGCTTGGAGACAGGCAGGCAGAGAGAAGGAATTCTTCCTTAACCAGCCTTTATCCTGTTCAGACCTTCAACAGGTGGCATGAGGCCCACCCACATTCAGGAGGGCCATCTGCCTTGCTCAGTCCACCAATTCCAGTGTTAACCTCATCCAGACACACCCTCACAGGCACCCAGAACCACGTTTGACAAAATATCTGGGTGCCCTGCAGCCCAGTCAAGTCGACACATTTAACTTAACCATGTCTGTGTAACGTCATATGATCTGGAATTCTTCCATTCCATTCTCCTTCTCTCTGGTTTACTCCCCCAACTGGTCTCCTTGCAGTTTCTCAGATACACCAAGCTCATTCCTACCCCAGGGCTTCTATCCTTGTCGTGCCCTTTTCCCTGAGTTCTTACTGCTTCTCCAGATATTCAGAGGTTATTCCCTCACTTCATCCAGGTCTGTGCATCCCTGACTCCTGCACAGGCAGAACTCTGTCCTCCACGTGTAAAATGGTACCATGTCCCACTCCTGCCACCACTCTTCCCTCCTCTGCTGCATTGTTCTTGATAGCAACAGTTAGTATTTGAAATGAGTATTATGAAGTCATTCTTTACTAGTTCATTGTCTGTCTGTGCCCCTAGAAAACTAGCTTCATGAGGGCCTCCCAGAAGTTTGTCTTGTGTGTTGCTGTGTCGTGTGTTTCTGGCTAGAACAGCTGCTGATGTATAAGGGGGGTTCAGTATATATTTGTTGAATGATTGGGTAAGGGCAGAGTGTAGATGGGGCATCCAAGTCTTTAATTCAATGAATCCACCTCTTCCATACCTCGTGTGCATGGGGAGAGAATGGAGAGAGATTCTCTCAATCTTCTAAATGATTAATTATTTATCAGACTGATCACTGTGTCAGTGAGTTCACTGGGCGAGGGGTCTCTGTAGAGCTGTGGAAGACAGTGGTGCTGGATTGGGGGGGCTGGCACACTGTGCGTGTCCCAGTATGGCAGAAGCAGGGTCCAAGGGACAGGTCCAGTGGGAGCACCTGCCAGGCTGGTCGGTGGCTGCCTCAGGGATTTGGGGTCAGGCTTGAAGGGTTCATGGTGCTTTGCACCTGTGGTTTTCTGCTGAACCCATGTGCTTCTTGAATATAATGACAGCTGGAAGAATGTTCTCCCCTCTTCCTTTTCATAAAATGAGGTGGTTCCACGCTGTTATGGCCTGGAGGAGAGGTCACTGAGCATGACCTTCTGATTAAGTCACACATCTAGCATCTCTTATTTCTGACGCCATCACTAAAGTGTTGAGACATCACCTTGACAGGGCATATGACATTAAAAAATACTTATTCGCAGAACAGCCCCCTTTGTTTAGGGAGGAGAGGCCAGCAGCTGTGTCCTTGGCCCTCCGTGACCAGCAGGACTTTTCCATCCCCCACCCACTGTCTCCCACCTGCGCTTCAGGACCCAACTCGCACAGCAGGACTCAATTCTGCAGCTGCTCCTTTGTTCACATCTTGAGTTTGTTTGTAAGTTTGACCAGATTTTTTTTCTATGGTTATAGAATAGAAAGCTACTTCTCTTTTCTGTTTTAAAAAATTTTAAAGAGATATTTTGTTCTGGTGAAGTAACTCTGTTGGTACCCTTTTCCTGAATGAAGTACATTTTGTAGTGCATGTTGACCTTAGTATTTATTTATTTTTTCTTTCTTTCTTTTTTATTTTTAAAGATAAGATCTTTCTCTGTAGCCCAGGCTGGAATGCAGTGATGTGGTCATAGCTCAGTGCAGCCTTGAACTCCTGGGCTCAAGTGATGCTCCTGTCTCGGCCTCAGCGTCCCATGTAGCTGAGACAACAGGTGTGAGCCACCACGCCTGGCTAACTGTTTTTTATGTTTTATAGAGACAGGGTCTCGCTATATTGTGCAGGATGGTTGACTTTAGTGTTTCCATCTATAGTGATCTACAACTCAGCCGCCATGTTGAACTGCATACAAGAAGTGCCTTGGCTGGGCGCAGTGGCTGACACCTGTTATCTGGAAACCCAAAATGGGAGGATTGCTTGAGCTCAGGAGTTTAAGGTCAGCCTGAGCAAGAGCAAGACCCCATCTCCACAAAAAATAGAAAAATTAGCCGGGCGTGGTGACGTGTGCCTGTAGTCCCAGCTACTCGGGAGGCTGAGGCAGGAGGATTGCTTGAGCCCAGGAGTTTGAGGCTGCAGTGAGCAACAGTGATGCCACTGCACCCTAGCCACAAGCCCAGAGGCTCACTGGAGCGTACTGTGTGCCAGGTGCCGTGTAAGAACAGCACTTCGTAGGCACAACCCCTCCTCTTCCACTCTCTTTCTGCCCACTTCATTCCAGCTTCTGTACCCCTCAGGGCACTGAATTCACTCAGGTCAAGGTCACCAGTGTGACCAGCATCTTGTCAAGATCCAAGAGACCCACACATGTCCTCTCCCTGGCGGCATTTGATCCGGTTGAACTCCTGCTTCTTCTGAACCGCGTTCTGTTTGGCTGCCATGTGGCCTCACTCTCTTGATTCTCCTGCTACTTCAAACTGCCTTCTTTACCGCCTGTTTTACAAGATCGCATGTCGGGGAACCCCCGTCCTTGGCCGTCTTTCCTTCTCTGTTTGCGCTCTCTCCTTAGGTATTTCTCGTGTCCCCATGACTTTACATCCCGTCTGTGTGCCGATGACTTCCCGTCTGTCCTAGCCTTGTAGATGCAGCGGCCACCTGGACAGCTCTATTTAGGTGTCTACTAGGCTGCTCAAACCAAAAAGTCTGAAGCAGAACTTTTGACCCCCCACCATAATATGTAAAGAAAATTCTGGAGTCGTCTTTGATTCTTCTCTTTCCATTAGTGCCACATCCAGACCCATCTCTACCTTTGTAACTCCCCCGACCATCCACGTGGCTCCCTCCCTGGTCTAAGCCACCACCGCCTCCTGCCTAGGCAGCTCCCCGACCTCTCTGAGGTTTCCTGGCTTCACTCCAGCTCCAGTATGTGCCGTCCTCCTGTTCACGCACTAACCAGCCCGACCCTGCGTAGCTGCCAAGATCAGACGAGATCGGGCGTGCTCGGGGTGGCATGGATGTAAAAGCTATGCCATTCTCTAAGCAGCAGGAAGACTCTTTAAGCATGTAAATCAGATAATACTTATTCCCTTATTAAAACTGTCCAATAGCTTCTTATTATACTTAAGGGAAAAAAAAACCCTCTAAGCTGTCTTAACCTGGCTCTGCCCCATTACTCTGACTTCTGCTGCTCCCCACCCCCCGCCCCACCCTGTCGACACACACGAGCTACAGAAGACCCTGCCGCAGCCTCCCGGGCCCACTCGCCTTCCCCACATTGGTTGTTCTTATTTCCACCCCAGGGTCTTTGTATTTGCTGCTCCTCTGCCGTGAACGCTCTATCCACACACCTTCACATCCTTTAGGTCTCACATTTACATTGCCTCCTCAGGACGGCTTCCTTGCCTGATGGGGAAACTGAGGCTCAAAGGTCCATTATCTCGTACGAGGCTACCACGCTAGTAAGCAGCGCATGTGTGATCTGAGCCCAGGTGGTCTGACTCCACATCCTGTGTCTTGATGCTATTTTATCTGTCTTTACTCACTCACCACAGGAGCGGGAGAACACAGGATGGTGCGGGGCTTGCTGGGGCCACACGTGCGAGAGATACAGGGGTGAAGGGAGACACGGAGCAGAAGGAGGAAAGGAGCCCATGAGCATTGCTGGCAGCAGCAGCAGAGCCAGTAACAAAACAGTTGGATATCGAACAAAATGCAGAGTGATCGATCCATTAACTGCTCAATATAGCCGAGAGTAAGACATCAGAACAGGATCCAAAGACGGTAAGATCAGGGCTGCAAAACTAACCTGCCAGAGAAGTAATATTTATTTCCTAGGGAAGTAAAATCGGTGTAAAAACCCAACTCATACTTGTTCTGTGATTAGCATCTTATTCTTGATCTAATGACTCAGGAAGTACCCTCAGTAATTTATCACAGGGTGATTGTTATTCTCAAGGATGTCCTTTAAGTGTAAATATTACTATTAAAATAATCTCCATGGGTATTGGTTAAAGGAGAAATATCTGAAACTGGTGACCAATGTGTCACAGGTTTGAGACTGAGCAGAAGAGACTATGGGAATGATAACAGGGAGACTGGATGTCGACGCTCCTGTGAGGCCACCTAGGTGTGCATTTTGGGTGCTTCACACTCTAATCTTCCAGGGAGGAAAAAGACAGGAGGCCCCAGTGATGGGGTCAGGAAAGAGGGAAGTTACATAAGCACACCTGAACACCAGCATGGGCTTTGGTGCACGCACTGAGTGCAATAGTGTCCCCCCAAATTCGTGTGCATTCAGAAGGAATGACCTTATATGGAAATAGGGTCTTTGCAGAGGTAATCGAGTTAGGATGAAGTCATTAGGGCTGGGCCCTAAATCCAACACGACTAGTGTCCCTACAAATGGGAAATAAGGACACACACACACACACACACAGACACACACACAGACACACACACACACACGCAGGGAGAATGCCGTGTGAAGAGAGAGGCAGTGCCGCATCTACAAACCAAGGAGCACCAAGGGTTGCTGCAGCCACCAGCAGCTGGAAGAGATGAGGAAGGACCCTCCCCTGGAGCCTTCGGAGACAGTGTGGCCCTGCTGACACTTTGATTTCAGACCTCTAGCCTCCAGAACTGTAAGAGAAGAAATGTCTGTTTTTATAAACCACCCAGCTTGTGGGAATTTGTTAAGGCGGCCCTAGGACACTGGTACCACCAATCTAAATAATTGGCCATCATCAGACACTTACTATGAGTAAAAATATTTCTTTTCCTTCTGCTGAAACAGCTTATTTTGATTTCAAACAGTAGTTTCTAGCGATCTGTATGAAATGACAGTGGCTTCACAAGGTTCCCAAGTAAAAACCCAAGCAGGAAATGGTGTGAAAATCCTCCTCCTCCTCCTCTGACCCCATTTCCCCTCAGCACAGGCAACACTTTTTTATTAGCTTCTTGTGATTCGTAAAGGAGAATTTTGTGCATCTACAAACCATTCAAGGACACGTTCTCTCCCATTTTTAAACACAAATTACAGCGTACTGTACACTGCATCATACCTTGCTTTTTTCCATTCAAGTGGACATCCTGGAAAACTTTCCATATGAATATATAAAGAGCATCTCAATTTCATTTTTCAGCTGCAAAATTTTCCACTGTGTTTTTGGAATGGTAATTTATGCAGTTGGACCTCTCACGAAGGCCATTCAGATGGCTTCCGATATTTTGCTGTTATCAACAAAGCTGCAACAAATAACTTTATGTATAGAAATGCCCCTTGACTTAACAAGGGGCTCTATCCTGATACACCCATTGTAAGTCGAAAATTGTAAGTTGAACTATTGTTAAGTCAGGGACTGTCTGCATGCCATTTTATGTGTTAGTGATTATGTAAGTAGTAAAAATTCCACAAAAGTGAAATAGAATCCTAAGGGCATGTGCATTTGTTTTTTTTCAAAAAATGTGTTTATTTTGCTGTGGTAAAATATCCATAACACAAAACTTTCCATCTTAACCAATGCACTTAACCAGTGGTATTAAGTGCATTTGCATTGTCGTGCAACTATCACCCCCATCCATCTCCAGGACTTTTCATCTTCCCAAACTGAAACTCTGTATCCATTGCACGCTAACTCCACATTCCCCTCCCCGCCCCCCCGCACCTGGCCCCTGCAGTTCTACTGCTGGTGATCAGCTGCTCTGGGCAGAGCCCACGGTGTCGTGGAGAGTCCTTTCTAACATCTTAAAACCTTTGCTGAGGCCCTAAACTATGTAAGAGAACCTAGAATTAAAATTGATGGTCAAACCCAGAGAAGTCTCCTAGTTTGTAGTTATAAAATCTAGCATAGTTTCCATTTCATAAAAATGTACACTTGAACTAGGCTTAATAGTTTTCATTTTCTTCTGGTCAGGTTTACAAATGGCTTAACTCAATCTGAGCCCTCAGAGCTTGGATTTTAAACAATTCAATAAAAATAGTGACTTCATTCTGTTCATTTTAGAGCTTTAATTTATTTTCCCTGTTTTATGAAATGATGGGCTGGATTCCAAATCCTGCTAAGACCCTGAAATTCCCATTCTATTCCAATGGATTTCCTTTGTTGAGTGTTTTATCTCTCTCAATCAATGACTCCCTTTCTCTGCAAAATATGGAATTTAAACCCTAAAAGAAAAAGAGTTAGAATCTGTCTTCTTTACTAACACACCCCATGAAGTATCTAGTTACCTCTAGGATAAGACAAAGGAGACCATTTTAGTGCCTTTTTCCTAACAAGAATATTGTAAGAAACAAAATGTTTAAATATTTAATTGTTAGTAATTCTCTCTTCACATGAGTATAACATTCATTCTAAGGCAGTCAATATTCAGTCAATTTTCCAATTGCTTTTGTACAGTCAAGTCTGCCCATTATCTCTTTCTCGTGCCTGGTTGCTGAGGTTGGTGGCTTACTCACTGCGGTGACTTTGGGCAGTTTCTCAAATGCCCGTCCCAGAGCTGTCTCTGCAGCAGGAGAGAGAAGCTTTGTGTCCCTGGGATTCTGGGGGCTTCCCAAAGCCCGGAATGGCTCACCAGGAGCATGGGTTTTTGTGAGATCTCATGTTTTAGCTTAACATTTTGCCTGCGTTTTCATTCTAATCATATTCCTACTTGTTTTGATATAAAATATCTGTTTTCCTCAAACCTTGGAGTAACACTGTTGCTTTGAGACACTGTGGCAAGCTCGTCTGCCCTGCGGTTGTGTGTCTGCAGAATATGGGGGGCTTAGCCCAGAGGAGCAGCTGGGTGTCAAGGGTGGGATTTAGCACAAGGTTATTGAGG
>CM052436.1:3938521-3970450 GCA_028533085.1 Varecia variegata | reverse complement strand
GCCCGCCACGCGCTCTGCTCCACAAAGCTGCAGCGGGCGGTGCACGCCCGGACGGTCGGTTCTGTGTCTTTGGTCACGGTGGTCATGGGTGGTCACTGGGCTCGCAGAACTTCCTTCTCCCCAGGTTTTGTTCACCCTCACCCTGCACCCCATTCTTCCTGTGGCTCTAGATGACAAAATACAATGTGACATTATGATATATAATGAATACACTAAAATGTCATATAACTCTAGGTGACTCTGGGACCCAGCTCACAGGGCAGTTTCCCTGAACCTCGAGGCCATTTGGCCTTCCTTGGCCACTCTGTGTTATGTGCCACCACACACTTCCTCATCCACACTTGTACTGTCTTCAAAACTCACGTGAGTCCTTCAGGGAGACAGTCGAGGCTTCTTCCCATTTTCTAGCACGGAGCTGGCACAAAGTAGGTGTTCTAGGATTTTTTGTTGTTGTTGTTGCTTATTTGCTTCTTTTTAAAATAGTGCATTTTCCATTTCTTGCCTAACAGCTGTCTAAACCCTTTATTTCCAGGGGAACAGAGACATAAGCAAAAGATCTAAGTTGAGGACAAGTGCAAAAGGAAAGTCACAAATGGGAGTTGAAGGCTGAGAAGGAACTCGGCTCCTGTGCCCCCAACTCTGCCTGGTGGCGCTGCGGTGCCCGGGGGTCTTGCGAGTCTGGGTCTCAGGCCAGCTCTGGCCCTGCCCAAACTAATGAAGTTTCTGTCCACACCTGCTCCCTGTGCGTGTGGGCGTTGGTGTGCATGATTTGTCATCTAGAGTGTTAGGTTGCACGTCCCCTGCTCAGCCACTGAGTGGGGGAGGGAATCTGTGATAGAGTTTGGGTGTCCCCAAGTCTTCCTCTTAAGGGATTCGGTGCAGGTTATTTGGGGTTCAGAGAGGAAAATAGGTTGCAGAGCAGTAGGGAAGGACAGAGGGGAAGGAGAGAGAACAGTAGGAGGAGGAAGGGGATGGGTAGAGGGAGAGAGCGGCCAGTGGCTACAGGTCTGGGGTGTCACCCCATGACTTGGGGGCTTAGCAACTCAGTTTTAGTGGTGCCACAACACAGGAAAACCTAGAATATGAAGTTTCATATTAAGGGCCTGAGTTAGGCACAAGGACATATTTTAGTAACTTACCTGAGACAATATTCCTTCCCACTGGCTAGGAGACTGGTGTTCCATTCAGCAAGGAGAGCAGACGCTGTGATCGGGTGTGCGCTTGGTGAGCCTAGAACCAAGGCGAAGTGAATTGCATCGCGTGTGCAGTGCTGCACCTGGGGTTTCCATCCCCTCGGGACTTTGGTGTTCTGGAGATGTGTTTGTGGGTGTGGGTGGGCTCCTGGACAGGGTCTTCGCTGGGTACCCACCACGTGCTGGCTGGTGCGTGGTGCATGAAATGGGCCCATTCCCAGGGCCTGTGGTGTGGCGGGGAAGGGCCGTGACAGTCGACCCTCTGCTCTCTGGAGGCCGCCTTGGTTCTCCTGTGAGGTCGATATTTCCAGTGCTGGTTAATTGAAGGGAGGGAGAGTAAGGCTCAGAGAGGTCACCCAGCTCCCCCAAAGTCACACAGGCCCCAGAGCACAGGAAGGCATGAATCCGACTGACTTAGGCCTCTCCCTCTTCCTGAGGTCAGCAGGTGTGTGGGATGTGGCACGAGAAGGTCTATAATTATGAAACTCACAATCTGACGCTGGCTCTGTGGAGATGTGAGCCCCTACCTCAGTGACAGGCTGCCCTCCAGGCTCCCCTGAGGGGACAGTGGTGGCAAGGGAGGAGGGGAGGTGACACCTGAGTAGGGTTTGAGGACACCTGGACAGGTCTGGGGACGGGCTCCAGGCCGAGGGAGCCACTCAGGTCCACAGAGGCTCTGGGCTGCTGGGAATTCGTCTCCCTCCTTCTCGGGGACAGACAAGCGCTTCTGACGGCAGCGGCAGGTGCCGTCTTTCACTTCATCTTTGCGAAACATCCTCCTTGGCCCCTCGGCCTGCAGGGTCGGAGCCCCAAACAGCCCTCGGTTCTGCGACCCCGACTGCACCTGGGGCGGGTGGAGAAGCTCAAAGACCAAGCTACCCTGGGCTCATTCAGATGAAAAAAGGAATTTTCTTTGCTCTATTTGACCCAGGTTTTAATTTATTCATGGGTGGTGACCTCACAGCATGTCGCCATCTGGCACAGCTATCTTGGAGCAATACTGAATCCCAGGAGCTTAAAGCCTTCTGATCTCCCTTTGACTTTCCATCCTCGGCAGCTGAATAATTCAAGTAAGACTTACCCATTCAGTTTTCCTTCCAAGGGAAGGAAGGAAGGAAAGAAAATGACCTTCTGGAAAAAAGTGGGAGAATATCTCGGAAGGAGGTTTTGGGGAGAAAAAAATTGCAAGGTATAAAGAACTCAACAAGAGCATAGAAAAGTATTGTCCAACACCAAGAAGTTCTGCGACGTGACGACCACAGGGTCACGGTGACAAGAGGACACCTCTTTCCCCCTTCCTGGCAAACAGGTGTTGGGTGTGGCTGTCCCTGCCTCCCAGTTTCCCA
The DNA here is from genome assembly GCA_028533085.1 of Varecia variegata. Classification (NCBI taxonomy): domain Eukaryota; kingdom Metazoa; phylum Chordata; class Mammalia; order Primates; family Lemuridae; genus Varecia; species Varecia variegata. Next base: position 3,967,911 of record CM052436.1, on the reverse strand, counting down.
AAACCAGAAGAGAAGAATGTGGGAAGAGGTATACTTTTGTCTTCACCCCTTTTCTAAACTTCAAGAAATAATTATTGAGGCCTTTTTTAAACACATTAATTCCCTTGTCTGAATAGAGATTGAAATTTGTTAACTGATAATTAATGTCTTTTTTGCCTTTTAATTAAAAGTTAACTGCCAGTGGAAAGTGCCTAGGAAAATCCTCGTGCTGTGCCCCGGCAGCTCATGTACTTGGTGCTTTGCTGGCCTGCTGGGGTTCAGAACCGGAGTGGTGGAGGGCCACAGGGTGGCACGTGCATGCAGGTGACAGGCTAGGGACTTGGCAAAGTGTGGGCTGGGCCCGACTGATGAAAGGCATTCTTGTCCCAATGCCTGTGACTTGGAGTAAGAGTTACTTCTTCTATGCAAAATTCAAGGTAAGGCCGAAACAGTTAAAAAGCGAATACCATCCAGAGTCACCCACCCCGTCAGCTACCAGTCCCTGCCCCACCTCCCGCTGGAGGCCCTGCCTTGCGTTTCTGGGGATGACGGATGAGTCTTGGCACATAACTGCTTTCTCCAGTGTCTTCTGTAAGCAGAAGACAGCTTGGCCACCAGGCTGTCCGACTCCATCGGGACGGTGCCTCCTTTGTGCCCTTCTGATTGTCATTCAGACACCTTTCTTTGAGCCATCACAGATGGTGTTTAATTAAAATTTCCCCAAAGGATACTTTCCTCCCACCACTGTATATCCCTTAGCTAATGTCATGTGCTATATTCTGTCCAAGGTTGGGGCTGGGGTGGGGAAACAGTGCTCTTTTATAGAAGTTATTTTTTATTGCTGTTTGCATAGCCCACTTAATTTGCATGCTTGTAGGATTCATATTTACCATTTATTGACTTTCATGATGTGTTAGGCACCACGTTAAAGCCTTAAGTGCTAGTTAGAACCACGTGAAATTGAAGATACTCAACTGTTTGACCTACAAAACTGGACATTTCATATAGTTCAACTTAATACTGATTTCATGTAATCCTCACAGTAAGTCTATGGGGGAAGCAGCATTTAAGTCAGTTTTTGGACAGTGAGGAGCCACGGTTCGGGAGGTTAAGGTGTTTGCTGAGGTCACGTGGTTAGCAGGCTGGCTGGCAGCTGTCTGTGCTGAACGGCCTGTGCCATTCTGCACCTGCTCGGCTCTCGAGACCCTCACCTGTGTGTTTCCAAAGTCTTGGGCTGACACCTGGTGCTTTTGAACAGCAGGCAGCACTGTGCTCTGAGCAGGCATCTAAATGAAGGTGGCTGGCTGAGTGTCAGTGGTGGGGGCTCTCTGGCATGTAGCAGGGGACCCCGGGTGCTGTGCATCCTGCAAAGTGTGGCTGGGCCCAACTGATGAAAGTCATTCTTGTCCCGATGCCTATGGCTTCCTCTTTAGACACGTGGCCCACGTGAGCCCTGGGTTTCTTCCACAGTAGAATCCAAGCATTCTGAGCCTTCACTGAGCTCCCCGCAGACGTGGGAGGTTCCTTCCATGGATCGACACCCGATTGTCTGACCAGCCCCTTTTGAGGACGTGCTGGCCCCACGGGGCTCAGGGCTGGTCCTGGTCGTGATGCTGTTGTGCACCCACATCCCCCAGCTCTGCTTGATCCAGGCATGGGTGGGCACATGGCCAGACAGGGCTAACATCTGGGCAGTCTGGCCACATGTACACACAGGAACCACTGCACATGAACCGGGGGGTTGCGGGTGGTCATCTTCTGTCTACCACGTGGCCTGCAGTGGCTCAGTAGGGCAGTTTGCAAAGAAAGTGGGTGGAAGCCGACCATCCGCACTCCCTGGTTCCCCAGGGGCCTTCCAAGTCGGTCACCTGCCTTCCTGCCCTTGATGTCCTCGAGGCAGCCATGCTCTTTGGCGTAAGCCAGCTGGAAGTGTTTGCTGTTTTCGGAAACTAGAATAAGCCTAAGCGAGAGAACTCTGTCTGCTCTACCCTTGCTCATGCATGAGAGGAAAGTGCAAACTGAGCCACACTTGAGACCCCTTAGAAAATAAAGTTACACATCCCCTGCTCCAGGGCGCACCCTGTCATGCTCACTGAGGCCCCCGGGTTTGAGCACCACCCCTCACTCTCCCAACTCTGCTGAGCTCGGGGCTGTGGCAGTGGCTGGGTGGCAGGGGACGAAACAGGACGACAGCGCCGCCAGCTCCCACAGGGCAATGGTTATCCTCTTAGTGACCGTCACAGATGCGAAAAGGAAACGTCATCCTCCCAAATGAAATAAAATAAAACTCAGAGCCCCCAGGACTGACCACGGAAGGAGAATAAAGCCCTGTTTCCTTTTCCAGAGGAATCCATCTTCCCTCGAGCTCTCGGGCCAGACCCCAGCTGCCCACGTGAGGCTTTGGGCACACTGCTCCCCCTTTACCATCTGTAGGTAAAAATCCGTTCCGTAATCTCTGCTGCTTTGGCAGGAAATTAATGTTCAAAAAGATTACTGAAAAGGCTGGTGCAGATCACGGTGGGAACACAGCCAGGGGACCTGAGTCTCATGTCTGCATCAGGATAGAGTGCTCAGCTGAGGATGGCGGGACCCGTCCTGTCCACCGTGGGCCTTGGCCTCATCTAGCCCGCTGCTGGCTTGCTGTGAAGATAGACAGCCCAGGACTCAGCAGCCTGGGGCTCGCAAAATAATGTCACACTCCCTTGCAATGATCAGTTTGGTCGCTTCATCCCTGCTGGCTTGAGGCTGTGATGGCTGGAGATCAGTGGCTGTGTAACTGTCCCCAGGACTTCCTGGGAGTCTCTGGAGGGCGGCTCCTGTGGCTCGTGGCTGAGCGAGTATCTGCGTCTGTTCTTCCTTTCCTCTCTGGCTCCCTCTTATTCACAACCGCTGCATGGAAGCCATGTGTCACAGGTGCACCACCATCACCACCCACCACAGAAGGCAACATCCTAGCCAAGGAGATCTCTGCAAATGTGCTCAGAGCATCAGACACTGCAGGTGCTAGCTCCACACACAGGCAGGAACGGCCCCTGCTCTGGTCTGAGCACTTACTGCCACCCGGCTCCCAAGGCAGCCCTTCTCTGCTCTCGGCTTCAACAAGTGTCCTCTGAATGTGTGTACCAGGCAGTGACTGACCGTTACTCCATGTCTAGGGTCTCCCCAAGGCGGTTCATGGAGAAGACAGTGCAGCTCGCAGAGATGATGATGCTGGTGGCAAAGACTTGACCTTGACCACACACTGGCCGGGCTCCTCGGAGCTCTGTTCTCACCAGGACTCAACCTAGGCCTGTGAAAACTGCAGACTCTCGGCACAAACGAGTCCACCCACCCCCTATGCTAAGAGACTGAAATAAACACTAGTGTGGTTTCGGACATAGTTTCGCTGGGATGACGACTCCAGCCCCTTTAAGTTCCTGCCTGGGAAAGTTCAAGGCTGCCAAAAGAATTTACTGTTTTTTCCAACCAAACCTGGTGATAGGCAGGTGGGCCCCTGAACCCCCTCTTAGAGCAGGTACAGTTAGAACTTGCAATTATAAATCCTTTCTCTGTCCCTTTGAGATGTAAACTGTCTTCTTAAGGGTACGAGAGCCAACTCTTTGACATGCAAACCTCCAGGGAGATAACTTCCTCTGGTCCCAGTCTCTGTGGGAGGACGAGGGCCTGACCTTGGTGGGCACCTTGCTCTCATTGGCCCTGCTGCCTCCTGTCACGTGAGACGTTTGTGTCTCCTCTGGATTCGTGACTATTAGCAAACCCAGGGGTCCTGATCACACGGCCAACACACCTCCAGCCCTCAGTGCCTTGTGCTCCGCATGCTCCAGCCTTTGCCAAACCTCCTCAGGGTTGTGTTGGCAAAGCTGAGCTCAGTTCACACTAGGTTCTCTTCCCTACTGCAATAGTTATTGCTGGATAAAGTTCATCCTTCCACTTTGACCACCGTCTGGTTCTGCTTATCTCTGACAAGCTCACGGAGAAGACAGGGCCATTCCACCAGTTCCTGGCACTTGGACTGCTAACCATCCGAGCTCCAGAAGACCCGAGAGGGACAGGCTCACACCACCTGCTTCATCGGCTCTCCTTGGTTCCCCCTCACTGCAGGAAGTCTCACTGGAAGCTTCAAATCACAGTCCCTTTGCATGTGAATAAGGTGAAAAGTCGTAGCCACCACGGGGAGGGAGGCAGGGCCTGGGCAGCCAGGCACAGTGACCTCCTCGCTGCCCACGCTTCTGGGTCCAGAACTCGAGAGATTCCTTTCTGTCTGCCCTGGGAACGCACACGGGACTTGCTGACATCTGGGTGAGTGACAGCAGAGCTATCCTGGCACAGCATGATAACCGTATGACATGGTCATCCACAGAGACACGACTCATTCCTCATCCAGCCGCAGATGACTCGTTCCTGGCCGATGACCTTGGACCAGCTCTCATGCAGCCAGTGCCAGTGTCCCCGGATGCTCCTGCCCCCGGTTCAGCCCAGCTGTGAGGATTCTCCACCCCTAATAGGACGACCAGGGTCATCCTGCAGCTTCTCTTCTGCAGACGGAGGCCCCGAATCACCTCACCCCGTCCTCGCACCGCAGCCTGGCCTCCCGCCTCTTCCCAGCCCCTCACCTGCAGCACGACTCGCTTACTCACGGTCTGAGCTCTTTTCCGTGACTGGGCTCTGGGTCTCCCCGTCTCCTGCACTCAGTGATTCCTGGGGAGACCTTCTGGGAAGTCTCCCCTGGCTCTTCCCTTTCCGTGTCTGGACCCCACTCTCTCACCGTCTTTTCTCACCCTTGGTCCTCCCAAAGCACAGTTTTCACGCAGTGGGCACCGCTGGCTTCCCGCAGAGCCCCTCTCCCTGTCAACTGTGACACCTTCCCTTCTCTGGGTCATAAAGCCCCTTCCTGTAGCTATTCATGGATGCCCTGGTATTCCAGGCCGGCAATCCCAGATGTCTCTGGCCCACTCCTGTAGCGGTTCTGGTTCCTTACAAAGTCTCAGATATTTTTCTATGGCCCTAGAGACCAAGGGGTGCACAGGGCCCTGAGGAATGACATGGGCCCATGGACCGTGTTAAAGGCATGTCTATTACACACACACACATATGTGAGTTTATGGCTGAGTGGGCAGGGAGCCACTTTAATGTCCAGGGTAGACATGATGCTATCAATGACATTCTGGCCCTTAGAATATTCAGGCCAAAACAGGGGAACTGAATAGAATGTTGTTACCCAATATATTTTTGGGTGATATTTGTGGGCACCTGGTTGCAAAAGCTATTTTTCAGATGAGGAATAAAGTTTTTTTTCCCTAGCTAATTTCTGTTCATGATGAAAATGCTCTTGCCTTCAGGGATCCCAATATATGATGGCATTTAAGCATTTTTAAGCTTTCTTCTCCTCAATTGTGCCTTCATGGAAATATCTCATTTACGAGGTTAGTGACTGTCACTGCTCTGCGGGGAACGTCGCTGCAGGTTTGCTCTTGCAGCCCCTACCTCTGGGCTGCTTAATTAGAGAATTGCATTTGTCTAAAGACTTTGAGTCCTCTGAATTTAATTGACTGAGAATTTTTCTAATTTTACCATGTTGGTGATAAGTTCTTCAGCATGATTTAGTATTTGGAATTATTTAAAGAAAGTATTCCTATTAAGTGGAATGAACATACCGCTTTTTATGCTAATGTTTTACAGTCTTGAAATAAGGAAAATGATAGGAATGTTTTACAGGACATCAATTTCAAATATCATTTTTTCTTTATTTGGAAAGATGTTAACATAGTTTCACAGCATTTTATTGACATAGGAATTAAGCCCAGAGAGTGATAACTATTTACAGTTCTATTGTGAACTATTTAAACGTTGCATAATTCAGTCCAGTAGAAGCCCCACGGGGAATATATAGTGGGTTGTTTGCTTTTTGTCTACCCCTGCCTCCAGCTTCCATCCCTGAGACACACACACACACACACACACACACACGCATACGCACATACACCACACACACCACACACACACCACACACACATACACACACATGTACACACACACACACGTCTTTGTCTTGTTTGTTTGCCTGGCATAACCCCTGGAACAGGGAAGGGACTTAGAGTATGAAAGAACCATGGTTTCTACTATATTAATATACCCAAGAGGGAAAAAAAAAAACCCATGATAAAACCTTTAAACTTTCTAACCACACCAACTGTTTTTCTCAGGGGAAAATAGTTGGATTGTCTGAATTCAGGGCATTAGAAGTTAATATTGAGGGTAGCAACTGTAACCCACCTGTCCCACTGGTATTTTTCATCTCAGATCACTTGGGATCCTCATGTAGATATTTTCTGAAATGCAAGACTCGTTTCATCTCAGGCGGCCCACCTGAGACGGGCCCACGTTGCTTTTTCCTGCAAGCTCCTGTGCCCAGGGACCGGCCCGGCCCTAGAGTATTTAGGAGTCTTGCTAATCTCTCCAAGGCCACCTGCTGGCATTTCCCTTGAACCAGCAGGTCCAGGCGTATTAGTGTAGGTCCTGCTGTGCGGTCAGGTGCACAAATTTTGGGTTCTGACTGCTTGTCTCTAAAATCAAGGCTTCACAGTTACTTACTGGAATTTTGGGCAAAGTACTAGCTTCTCTGAACCATGTGTTCTTTGCCTGTAAAAATGAGGTTAATAAAATGAGTTACCTCGTTAGGTTTGGTGAGCACTAAACATAATGAAGCACAGAAGGGGCTACACAGACAGGCTTCAGGAGGCAGAAACCACTCCAGTTTTTGCCCAGACAGAATTTCACATAAAAATTGATAACGAAGTAACAGAGTTATTGGCTCATTGACCAGGTAAAAAGAGAGCTATAAGGTATCAGAGAGGTAGCAATAGCAGGAAACAGCTACCACCCCTGGGGCTGCAGGGAACAAGGAGAGAATCTGAATATCAAAATTTAGAAGCTGACAGCAAAGACCTTAGGGAAACCAGAGTTCAGACTTCTGCCGTGGCAGTGGAGCTAGATGGGTGGAGCTCAGCTGGGGTAGCTGGGCAGGCGGAGCTCGGCTGGTGCAGGTGTCTCCAGAGTCAGGAGGTTGGTTCTGCAAACGTTGGCAAAACCACAAACTGGATTCAGTGGGGAGGAGCTGCCACTGCCAGGGTGAAGGAGTGCACTGCAGCAGGAACAGGAATCCACCAGGAAGGAGCAAGAAGACAGCAGGGACCATGCCTCTCCTTCCTCCTCCAGGCTTGCAGGATCCCTACTGAGTCCCCTCTTAGCAGAGCCAGGCAGGCTCAGCCTGGGATGCACTCTGCATTAGTTTCTATAAAATAAATGGATTGTATTTTTCTACCCCCTTTCTTTGCATGCCTAGTAATTTTTGGATGCCAGGCATTGTGAATTTCCTATTTTGGGGTGCTAAATTTTATTGTATTTCTTTAAAGAGCACTGGATTATTTTTCTGGCATGCAATTAAGTAACCCATGGATCATCTTGATTCTGTTGGGGCTTGATCTTAGGCTTTGTCATGGTGAGTCAAGAGCAGCCTTTATTCCAGGACTAATGTAGACCTAACATGAACGCACATAGGACCTCTGCCCAGTGCTTGCGTATTTGGGAGTTTCTCTACTTTGGCTGGAGGGAACATGAGTGATTTCAAGTTCTCTGGGAGCCCTGGGAATTTTCACAGGGCCTTTTCCTTGGCCTTGGGAAGTTTCCTCCACTTTGGGTTTGGGGGGTTTTCTTGCTTAGATCAGTATTCCGTCAAGACTTGGGGGAACCCTCTATAGACCTCTGCAGCTCCCTCTGCATCTCCCCCTTTCTCCATGGCACCCCTGGTAAAGGTGATGGCCTCCCGCATTTCCCAGACTACATGGTACCCCACTCTAGCAAGCCCTCCGTCGTGCCTCTGTTGACATCAGATGGGCCCTTAGTTCAGCAATACCCTGTATCAGTGGGTCAAACGCTCGTTAAGCCCTCAGACGGCGGTGCTGGACTTGGCCAGACAGAGGCCTGTGGACTGGAAAGGAAGCTCACATCAGAATATGTGTCAACGCCAGTTAAGGTGAATTATTGCCTTCTCCAGGGTAGGAGTCTAATGACCTCAACTTGCAACCAAACACGAGTCTCCTTGAGAGCGGGTGTCACATTAGGGGCTCTCACCCTCTGATCCTCCTTCCTGATGATGAAGGAAAAGGAGATGTTTGCCGTATCAGTGACCGTATACCACACACCTGATGCCACGCTGCTCCCTTCTTGCAAAGACACCGCCTCTGGCACAGCAGATGAGGTTGGTGCTGCAATTGATGGAGTCTGAACTACTCTTCTGACATCTTCTGGGGTCTGTCTGGTTTTTGTAGAGGCCAAATTGGTGAGTTAAATAACGGTAAGTTGAGGATCAACACTCAGCATCCTTTAGGTATTTAAGGCTGGCATTAATCGCTGCTGTTCCATTGGAATGTGATATTATTTTTTATTTATTATTTCGGCTGAAGCAGGGGAAGTTTCAGAGCTTTTTCTTGGCCTTCCCCACTAAGGGAATTTCCACAGGCTGAGGATCCAGTGTGGCTGTTCTGCCACCTGCCCAACATGTCTATTTCCAGTGGACCCACCTGGTGTTGAACCTGTGCCAGGACCCCCCTCTATGGCCTCACTCTACCAGGAGGGCTGATACTCTGGGCCCCCAATTTCCAGCTGGGCTCTGTAGTTAACGATCTTCCAAAAGTGTGGCTTGTCCACTTTTCTAGTGCACTGTTACTCAAGTAAATGGCTGTGGCCCTTTTGAGGAACAACTGGGGAAGTTAATGCTGCTCACTGTGGCTGTGACGTTGGTCGATCACTTCTCTTGGGCACCGGGTTTCCCGTTCAGTCAATTGCTCCTGGATCTGAAAACTGGTTCAGACCTAAAAACTAGGCAAGGAACAAGGAACCTTGACTTTTTATTGAGATGTCTGCCCTCAGCCTCTCAACGATCCAGCTTTGGTTTCTTGTATAGATTTATAGATCCTTGTATAGATGTGTTTATATGGATCAGGGTTTCTCAACCTTGGCACTATTAACATTTTGAGCCAGATAGTTCTTTGCTGTGGGAGGAAGTCCTGAATATGTTATGGTATTTAGCTGCACCCCTAGTCTCGACACACTAGATGTCAGTACAACCCCCTCCCTGCTCAGGTTGCAACAGCCAAAAATATTTCCCCCCAGCTGTGACAACCAAAAATGTCTCCAGACATTGCTAACGTCTCCTGGGTGAGTGGGTGGGAATCACAGGAATAGAGCGAGTGCCACGTTGTCAGCTGTCCTTCTGTCTTGTGTCTGTAGTGCTGTATTCTGATCACACCTGCTAACATTGAGCTGTGCAAGTCAGACCTGATGCTGTCCCTGGACCTTTGCACTCACTGCGATTACAGCACCCACCTTGCTTTTGGTGGTTGCCTGTTGCCACCTGGCCTCTCGTATTTCTGGATCCTTCCACGCCCATTCCTCTCAGAGATCCTGGCTCTGTAACGGCTTCTGCAGCACCAGCCCTGGCCCGTGGGGGATGGATACCACCCAGGTGCTCCATGGTGCTGGGGCCCCTCTTGGCAGCACATTCCTTTTGCCTGGAAAAGCCGATGCCCTCACTGCATTTTTCCAGGCTTCCGTGCCCTCTCCTCTTATCTTAGCCTTTGTCCCCCACTGCCACCTGTTGCCATTGCAGTTCTGGCATCACTAGAACTCAGTCCATGTGGGACACCACTTTCTCCACCCATCCCAGCAGCTTGTTGGGACAGCTCCAGGGGTCTGTCCCAGAGCGTCAAGTTCTGTGTCATAGGATAGTTTTCCCATATCGATGAATGCTCCCCTGTCCGACTTTATTTTCTGCTTGTACTTGTGTCTTCCTGCCTTGATCCGAGGCTCAGAATCCAGCCCCACGTGCATCCTCGTGGCTCCGGCCAGTGTGCGTGGGCCAAGCCCTGCAGCTCCCATGGGGACAGCCCGTTTCTTCCCTCATGGGGCTCTGCACTTTTCCCACCAGCTTGTGGGGTGATTTGAGCCTTGTCATGAGTTCGGCGGCAGTGAGGGGGGTGGAGCATGTCATGGGATAGGCGTGTATCGCCTCCCCAGGCAGAAGCCTCTGTGATGTGTTCAAGCACCAGCGGCTGAGCCGTGGGCAGAGAGGAGACGGCCAGTCCCCCAGGCCCTACAGGGATTGGAGAATCCAAGGTCTCCAAGCTCATCCACCCCTGACTCAGGATCCATTTCCCCTCCAGCCAGACCCTGACCTTGGCATGGCCCACCTGCTGGTGCTGAGAGCGTAGCCTGGTCTGGAGTTCCGCTGCACGCAGGATTAATCCTTGGGCCTTTCTTCAGCTCCGTCTGCCTGCAGCCTGTAGGAAACGAGAGTCTCCTTTTTTTTTATATGCTGCCCAAGCGGCCCTGGTTTCATCCTTAGCCTTGAACTCCTGATTGCTCACCCTCAGCCTTGCCTTCTTTCTGTCCCCAGCAGCAGCCATCCCATGCCATTGTCCTTATAATTATCTTCCCCACACATTTCTTGGAGGTCTGACATGTGGCTCCCAGGTGACGGAGCTCTAAGCCCCGTGCCAAGGTCGGCTCGCTCCTGCTGCTCCTGACGTGACTGTGCCTGGTCAGCTCACCTGGAAGCAGACTGTGGGGTGGAGAGTGGAACGCAGGGCAACGAAATGCCTTAGAATCACCCACATGGGGGAGAAAGGGGCAGGATGGGGCAGAGGGAGAGTTTAGGCCGTGATTCAGGCAGAACAACGTCTCTCTTAGTCTCATAGGAAGACTTGGAGCTGGGATGGATGATCCTAAAGAGTTGTCCCAAATTGGGGAAGGGGGCCAGACCTTTATTGGATGTTGCCCGCCCTCTGCATGACGCCGTGACGCGGGTGGGGCAGCTCCCTTTGGCAGAGAACAATCTCCTTGGCGGGAGGAACCGAGAGTGCCACCACGGCACTCTTGCAGCTGAGAGAATGAGCACCTCAGCCCCAGAGCGGGGGATTCGGGTGGCCTGACACACTGTGCACTGCAGAAGCCAGCCAGCTGCTGTCCAGATGTGTAGTTCCGGACGCCAAAACAGAGCACTGTGGATGGAATGGTAAACAACAGAAACTTACCATCTCACGGTTGTGGAGACTGGAAGTCCGAGATCAGGGTACCAGCAGGTTGGTTCCTCCTGAGATCTCTGCTGGTGGCTTACAGATGGCGTCTTCTCAGAGTTGTCCCTCTGCAGGTGTCTGTGTCCTCATCTCCTCTTGTGCGGACACCAGTCGTAATGGACGGGGGCCCACCTTTAGACCGCATTTAACCTTGACCTCTTCAAAGGCCCCATGTGCAAATGCAGTCGGGTTGGGCTCAGGGTTTCAGCATATGGATTTTGAGGAAACTCTATTTAGTCCTCAGCACCAGACAGGCGGGCTGGCTCTGCAGACAGCAGCATCGATCTGGAATCTCAGAAACAATTGCTGGAGAGCGAATTGGATGAGTTCACCTGCGTGGAAAGTGGGGACAGGGAAAATAATTAGGGACTCAAGAAAGCACGAATCTGAAAGCTGTCAGGCTGCAGAGAGTCGGAAGTCCTATCAGTGGGCCCGCAATGCGGCCTTCCGCGCCTGGCAGCGGCTCTTTGAGCCCAAACACTCGCTGACCTTTCCATCAGAGAGAGGCCGGCGCGGGTGACAGCAGGCTCTGCAGGCGAGCCAGACAGTCCTCGGCAGCAGTCAGGCCTGGGCACTTAATTGGGCTGGAAGGGACTGCGGGTTATACAGTGACCTTTTCATCAGGGAACGGTTTCAACCTTAAGAATAGCAGCAGCTTCAGGTAAGACTGCAGCACTCAGAAGGAGCAGATGAGACGAGACCGAAGTCCGCAGAACAATGGCAGGTGGATTTTACCTGCCCACGACTGTCTCCCAAATCAGTCCCTCTCTTCTATTGGCTGGGGCCTTCTGAAGGGAAGGGTCACCTCACCTGGTGTCAGGATGATATGAAAAGTCACATACATAGAACACAAGATATTTTAGATGAGAGAGAGACAGGGAGAGAGGGAGAGAGAGAGGGAGAGAGACAGGGAGGGAGGTAGAGAGAGGGAGAGAAACACAGAGGGCGACTGTGCACACAAGCTCGAGCATACCGAGTTTTCGGTAACTTCCAAGAAATAATGACACATCCACAGCGTTATCCCAGTGGCTGATTGAGTGCGGCCCCAGCGTGCGGGAGAGACCGGGTGGGGTGTGGACAGAGCAGCGGCTGCGCCGTCTTATTTGCTAAAACCCAGGACAGCCACAGCCTAATAGTCCTGTTAATCGATTTCTTTCCCCTTCAAAAAGGCAGTGAAACCCAACCATCTAGGTTTGAAACAGATTCTTTTGCCATAAAATTTTTTAACATTTTCAAAAGTTGGATTAACATTTGACAGCATAGAGATTTTTGAAATACCTTTCTTTTTTGTTTTTTCATTTTTAAGAGAGAAAATTCTTACATGTTGGCTTTGGAAAGCAAAATTAATTTCATGGAACAAAAGAGCTTTCTCTCTTACAGCAGCATTCACGCTTAGTAACTACCAGGATATTTATTTATTCAGAAGGAGTTCTGGCTGCCAGTTCAGAGCCGGGCACCGTGCCAGGTCTGGGCAGTGAAGGACCAGGCAGGGTGGCACGGCCTGGCCTCCCCCTGCCACAGGCTTACAGCGCAGGAGGCGAGAGACGAGACTTCAGTAAACAAGCATACACATTAATGCATCATTAAAACAAATAACTCCTTCCAGGAGGGGCTTATAGAATTATGTTGCATGTCCACACGGGTGGCTAGAACCAGGGTAGCCTTCAGGGCCACATCACATCCAGCAGGTGAGCCGTAGGATAGAATCTGCAGGGGAGATTCAAGTTCAAGGCAGCAGGAAAGGAGTTGGGACGTCAAAGAGAGGACCTTCTGGGTCCACGCATTAGGGCAAGCCATGCTGAGGCGAGGGGCTGCATAGACACTCAGAGCTATATTTGGCATCTGGTTGGGGAGTGGGGAAGGCAGAGAGAGGGCGAGCCTACCCATGAGCTGGGCCACACAGTCTCTGTCCATGCTGAAGTAAGACTGTGCCATGTGTGCACGTGGCCGGCACCAGGGGCTTTGAGCCTGCAACAGCAAAGGCAGGAAATAAAGCAGGAGGTGGGTTCTTTTTAAAAGCCTCCACAGCCCTGAGATTGTACAGAAATGATGCATTTGGTAGGGAAGTCTGACGGAAGGCCCTAGGTCATCAGTGCATAGTGTCCCCATAAATCATCCCGAAGACAGCCTGGCCCAACTCTGCTCCTTCTAGTAGGATCACGCTTCCAGGAAGATGAAAATAATATGTCCCTATTACATACATTTTTTCCATAAATTATAGAGTCACATGTCTGTATTTTAATTCAGCCAGGCTGAAGTGTTCCCTGAGATCTAAGATATGAAGCTGCAGCTCTCATTCTCCTGAAGTTCCTTCAAAATTTATTTCCCAGCTCAATATTTTGAGTGTTTATATTTTTGCTTAGGTTGGCAACATAATATTTTTGTGTCCCCAGTGGAGGAGATGGACACTGAGGAGTGGAGAGCCTTCGCTCTCACGCTGAGGACTGAGGTTCTACGAGCTTCTGGTTTGAGCTTCCATCCACTAGGTAATGTCGTGTTTGGCTAATCTGAGGAAAGTCGTGTGATGGGTGCGTTGAAGCTGTTTAACTAGGATTGACATCTGTGTATAAATGGCCAAGCGGAGCCTAAAAGGAGGCAGGAGAAGGGAGCCTGGAAAGTTCGGAAGAAGCGCGTGTGCACATGCATGTGCATATGTGTGCATGTGTGCACATGTGTGTGTCCTTTGGCTGCTTTAAGCAGTGATTCCCAAGCTTGACTACTTATCAGAACCATGCAGAAGGGTTTCACGCCACACATTCACTGTCCTTGACCTTGGGGCTCCTGAGAAGAGCTCCAGGTGGCCTTCACAATCCTTGGTCTGGTGGCTGGTCTTGTTGGGGCACTACTGTCCCGAGAGAATCCGTGGGGCCGGGAGCTGTGGTCTGAGGGCCACCTTCAGGAGATGACAGAAGGTCGGCCCAGGCCAGAGAGCTGGTGAAGCTCGCCACCAGCACAGCCCACAAAACCACACATGGGGCCGTGTGGGGACTGCCACCGGGAGACCTTGTCCTGAACCTTGAGGCTCTGGGTGCCCCAAACCCCCACAAGACAGGTGTCCCCTGAGGGAGGGTGTGCTCTGCTCCTCAGAAATTATAGGTTTCTCCCAGTGTGGGCAAGCAAGCTCCCCTTCCTCCTGTCTGTTATATGTCACATGTGGCGCTGTGGTTCCAGCTCCTGACCTTGGCCTTCCTCTTCCTCCTCGTCCTCCATCCTCCTTGGCCTCCCACTTCTAACTACCTGGGGAGCCCTGAGGACCCCTGCCTGGCCTTCGAAGGTGTGAAACTGGGGAGTGAGAGGGTAAGGAGTAGGCTGCCTTTGTCAGCTCGCAAGTGACTGTCATGGTCAGGAGAGTTTATACACACATGCACATACAATGCATATGCACATTATACATGCATATAATATGTGCAGTGTTCATTTCTGTTGCTCTGTGAAATATGAGTTATTTTATAATAACTCATCTACCAAACTTCCCATTGAAAGGGGCTTGTCTGAGGCCGGGCGTGGTGGCTCACGCCTGTAATCCTAGCACTCTGGGAGGCCGAGGCGGGTGGATCGCTCAAGGTCAGGAGTTCAAGACCAGCCTGAGCAAGAGCGAGACCCCGTCTCTACTAAAAATAGAAAGAAATTATCTGGCCAACTAAAAATATAGAAAAAAATTAGCCGGGCATGGTGGTGCATGCCTGTAGTCCCAGCTACTCGGGAGGCTGAGGCAGTAGGATCGCTTAAGCCCAGGAGTGTGAGGTTGCTGTGAGCTAGGCTGACGCCACGGCACTCACTCTAGCCCGGGCAAGAAAGCGAGACTCTTAGACCCCATGTCAAGTGGCTATAAGTTAAGAAGACTTGTTCCCACCGGAAGCCACAGGAAAGGCTCCGTCCTACTACTTTGTGTCCACACTCCTGTCTGCGCTGTGTGGCCGAGGGCTCCCAGCCGGGGCCCATCTGGGGACGTGTAGCCCTTGCTCACTCTCCGAGCTGGACCCGAGGAGGGGTTCCGTGTGGGCTGCAGTCCAGGGCAGGAAGGCGCAGGGGCGCCGAGGTGAGGAGAGAAGAGGGTTGCGGTGCTGGGATCAGGGGGCCCGCGCAGGGAGAAGAGGGGCGCTGGGGAAGGCGTCGGGGGCAACGGAATCTTCAGGGCCCGGGCAGGGGGCTTTGGCCAGATGGAAGCGAGTCCCCTTCCCCGGGCTGGTGTGGCCGTGACAGCTCACACGACTCAAGCGGAGGGGCTGCTCCCCTCTCTTGTCAAAATTGTGCGACTCCAAATCCTTGTCCCTCCGCTCGGGGTACAAGCAGGCTGGGGTCCGGAGATGGAGCAGGAATGTCAAGGGGAAGGGAAAAGCAGTTCCTGGGAAAACCAGGAGGGACAGGAGCCGGCAGGCAGCGTTTTCAGAGCCCCCGTTGTTCATAGAGAAACAAACCCCCTTCCCACGGACACAGGAAAGGCATTTTCACCTGTGTAAATCTTGTACGCCTTGAAAAAAATGCACGGTGCCCTCCCTGTGATGATCTGTGTCCCTCTCTCTGACTTTTACTTTTGCTTTTTCTTTAATCTGGCGCTTCCTCCTGTCCCTGGCGGAGTCAGGAGCAGTGACTGAGCACACTGTCCTCCTCTGTGCCACGAGGTGGCGCCTGGCACCCTCCGATGCCGGCCAGGCCTTCAGACAGGTGAGTGGCTCTCATTGGCTCTCGGGAGGCGTGATGCCACCAGGCAGCTCTTTTTAAGAGAAAAGCCAGGACCGGTGCAGCAGCGACCCCAGAGCAGCGCTCTCTGTGCCCAGCGGCGGGACCCAGCTGTTGAGTTCGAGCCAACATGAGCGAGGTGAGTGACTCTGCTTGCAGAGGCAAACTTGGGAGGGAGCGTTGCACGGGTGGTCTCAGAACATGTGGGGCTGAAGACCAGATTAATCCTGTCATTATTTGCCTGCAGGACTGATGCTGTTGATAGATTGGTTTGCAGAATGCACTCGAATAGCAAGTGCAACTTTTAAAATTAGCCTTAGAAAGAGAAAGGGATTCATTGTTTGCTGCTGATCTAATTGTGACTTTGAAAAGTGCTTTGGGTTTTAGACCTCAGAGAAAGCCAATTGTTTTATTCTCTCCTGAAGATTTGTGCTCCTTCCAGCGCCGGTGTCTTCACGCTTCCTTTGATGCCACCTTGCAGGATGTGAGCAGGCAGGTGGTCGTCTGCGGCAAGCAGGCCCCCGGAGGGAAGGGGAAGGTGGGAGAGGGCTTGCAATTGGGCGGCATTTCGTGGCCTGGCCGTGCCGAAGCGTCGCCTGTACAAACTCCAGCTGCAGTTAATCAGAGCAGGGAAGAAATGCAAACAAATGGGAAAAATCTGTGTGCAGAGATAGGTGTCTCTAAGTCGGGAGGTGGTGTTGGCAGAAGAGGAGCCACAATTTCAAATCAAAAGTCACTTCTCTGACTATGTTTCTACAGAATATGTTTTGTTGGGGAAAACTGATAGCTCATTTATTTTCTTTCTTTTCTGGGAGGCAGATTTGGGGTTATTTACCACCATCCTCTCATTCAACTCCATAATCGAGCCAAATACATTTTTATTTCCTCTTGGTTGGCACTTCAAATAATTACTTTTAAAATTTTTTTTATCTTCTCTGTCTTTTTTTTTTTTCTTTTGACAGATGGGTGATCTTTTTTTGGAAGTCTAGAGTAAAATTAATAGCTTAGAAATAAAATGCCTCCTCACTCCTTTTATCTCTCTGATGGGTGACTTTTGGTATAAAATGGCAGGAAGAAGGGCAAAGCCCTATAAAACTTAGGAATGAGATTTGGGACAGAGCCCAGGGCTTGAGGTGGGAAGAAGGTGAATGCGGGGTGGATGTCGGGAAGTTTCCTGACAACAGCATGGACATTTGCCTAATGGTCTGCGTGCTGACGTGGTGTCCAGCACCCTCCACCCTGTCACCACCTTTGAGCCTCCCAACAACTCTGTGCAGTAGGCTGCATTATTATTCCCAATTGACAGATGGGGAAACTGAGGCACAGAGCCATGAACTTACTGGTTCAAGGTCACCAGCTAGTGAGCAGCACAGCCAGGACTTGGGTTGCAATGCTGGGTGATCAACCACCAGGTGGATCTTGATGTCCAGATGTGTATGGGATTTCCTGAACATCTGGGTGCTGGAGAGGGGGCAGGGAGAGAGTGGGGGGAGAGGAGTAGGAAGCTGAGATATAGGGTGATGAGGAGTAGGCCTCTGTTTCTCATATGCTTGGGTGAGGGGCTTTCCGCTGGACGCTGCAGAGGTTTCAGAAGCTGCTGTGTTTGTGTCAGCTCACCTTGCTTGCAACAAGAAGGGGATGGCCTTGGAAGTGGTTTTTCTTTATTTACAACTTAACAGTTTCCTATAGAAGAAGGACTTGGAAACCAGCATGGCCCTGGGGGCCCCCTTTCTTGGGTCAAAGGAGCTACCTGGGATGCTGGCCCAGTGACCCCATCTCTCGCCGAGGCTCCTGTACAGCTGTGCTTGCGAGCTTTCCAGGGTGCTCAGCTGGGTTGGGTTCACTTAACTGTGTGGGTCTCCAGGGAGAAAGCATGTCCCAGAGCTCACCCGTGATTAGGGTCACAGCCTCGTTCCTGCTGAACGTGTAATTAGGGCAGCTCGGCCGTCGCCGCCCCACCCCGGCGTTGGACACCTGCGCAGGCTGTTGCAGGAGCTCTGGCCTTAGTGCCTTTAATGAGCATGACAGCCCACAAGCCGCAGATCCCTCCCCGGGGCTCCCTCCTGCACCTCTCCCCCTCGCATCACATGCGGCCCCCTTCTCCCCACCAGCGTGGCCACCACTCCTGGCTGATCTCCAAGTCCCTGGGTGTGTGTTCCTTGGAGAGCAGGAATTTGTCCTTTGACTAAAACTTAAATCTGCTTAAGACATTTAATAAAGTGGAACAGAAGCTCCTTTCTAGGTGGAGAACCGAATTACCCTCCTGTCCCCAGCCGCTGAAAAGTTGTCTTTAGTTGGGTGAACTAAATGTAGTTTTTTTTTAAATAGCTCTCAGGCGGGAATGGATTTTAGATGATCACTTACTTGCTCGTGTGACTAATTACCAAGGGGCCAGGGCAATGGACTTTGTCAGACGTCCCTCTGACCTCAGGATTTCTCTGGGTCTGGTGGGCAAGTAGCTCCTGCTGCAGCCTTCGGGGCTTAGAGCCCGCTGCGGCCCCCAAGCTCACTAGCTGCTCCTCCAGCCCGTGCAGGGGCCAGGCTGGGCAGAGAGGACCCCAATAGCGAAGTGCTCCCTGGGGTCGGCTCTGCTCTGCGCTGCTGGGCCTCCCAGCCTTCAAGGGGAAGGCCTTGAGCTGGCTTTACACTGGCAACTTTACAGCACGATGTCTCTTCCGTCCCCTGCAGCAACACTTTTTAGGGGGAATGGCGTGATTGAAAGGAGCAGCGAGGAAAGTCACGTCCAAATTTAGGGCAATGTGAGAGAGTGGAGGTGGTCTGCGGGGGTGTCTAATTTACATTTCAGTATTAAAGTATGTCACATGTGCCTGGAGCAATGTATGAGATGAACTAGAAGATGATTTAGCAGGGATCAAAATGCAGGCTTAAGTATATTAGCCGGATCAGAAATCCTAACCTCCACGGCCCGAGTTTACAAAATGCATTCTGTTTTCTCCCCATTGGCCTCATCGTACACAGGAAAAAAGGCTCCCTTTGTTTAGTGACTTAAAAAAGAGTCCCAGGAACAATGACAGTCAGTCCCATGTTCCCGTTTAGGTGTCTGTTTTTAAGTTGCCTTTGAAAGGAGCTCATTTAGGAAAGCTAGGAGCAAGATTTTAATGCATGCAGGCAAACATCTGGAGCGTTAGTTTAAAACAGGACACACCATCAGCTTGCTTGGAAAGGGTGTGGGGAGATGTTCCCAGTCACATAATCAATTGACAGCTATTAATTAGGCTTGAGACCCCTTTGGGAAAAGTCTCCTCCTAACCCCAAATTTCACTGTCATGGGCTTTCTTCTTGCTTTGGCTTGGATGGGATGCAACTCGGTGCCAGGGTTATGGGTCTTTCCTTCATGTAGCCTTTCCCACAGTGAAAGTAGTGTGCCATCAAAGGCATGGTTTGAACACCATTGAGGACATTCAAGGGCAAATCTTCAGATACACATGTCTGTCCTTAGCGCTGAGACAAAATATACTGTCTGTTTAATTTATTGTATGCATGAAAACATACAGTGATCTCAGAGGAAACAAGAAAACAGTGAATGATACTGTTCTGGGCAGAGATTTCCAAGGGGAGGCTACATACACTTAAATCTTGGGGTGGGGGTATAGAAGAGACATGAATTTTAAAACGATATTTGTCAATTGATCTCATGCGACATTGATTTGGGGCTTACATAGTTAGCCATCATGGTAACCCAGTGGAAAGACAAATGATACAATGAAACAGTCCTAAGATGAGAATGATCATGGTTTTGTGCTTCTGATGATGTAATAGTAAACCCAAACAGATGCTAATGGATGGGTGGTTAGATTTGCAAGGAACTGTATATTCTAGACTACCTGTTGAGCACAGATTCTGAGGGTAGCCACATAATATCTGGAGTTTGCAACTGGCCGCCAAGGCCTAGCAACAGGTCAAATGACAATTCAATTTCTTATGTAATTTTAACTTCATTTGGGGGTGTACCTGCAGCAAAGATGTAGAAAGATCCAGGAAGATCTATTTGGCTCTGTTGGACCACACAATGCCAACACTCCCTGCTCTAACTGGGAATAGTAAGCCTAGACAGATACCAATCACAACTTGAGTTTAAAGTTTGACTTTTCCTAACAGGGAACAGGCCAAAATTAAGCATGAAAATGTGTTTGCTGGGCTGATGATTATAATGGATTAAAATAAAATTTATTTCCCTGATCTTGTATTTCATTAACTAATGCTGTGGCTTTAAAAAGTTTCAGTTTTTCTCTTTTGATTTCTAAGAATGACAGAATGCAAGATGGATTTTTTTTTCAGAAAGAAAATAAATGACTCACAATTGATTTTACTAAAGGTTTAGTGGAGTAGTGAGATCAAGAGGAAAAGAAAGCAAGGATTTTGTAATGGAAAGTCCCTTGAATTTATGATGAATGCATTCTCTGCATTATTTTTTGAAATTCCAATTTCTGCTCTCGATGCTTCATGAGAGATGTTATCATAGGTGGAAGACATCACAATTTGTCTGCAGTCCTGCTGTTCTTAGTCCGCTTGGCACACTGCACTATCTGGCAGGCAAATGATACCATCAGCCCAAGCCTGGGGCTTCTCATTAATTCAGAATGACTTTCCAGAAAGGGCTTCGTACTGGAGGAAAAGGAGGGTTTTAGGGGAGGCACACACACAGGTTTCTATTATATCCCACTGCTGTTTTGATAAAACACACTGTAAAGATCATGCTATTAAGGTCTTATAGGTTGCATGTTGTTGATTAGGAGAGCTCTGCCTAGACTGGATTTCCTGACAGGGACAATTCTATGTCATCCACTAGGCCTGGCTGCCGGTTTGGCACTCACAGTAAATGTCCAGTTACTGAATGAATCAACAGATTGTGGGGTGTGGATTTATGAGTTCATGTAACCAGTGGTCTAAATGTTGAGACCTGTGGTTGGGATACCTTCGGAGAGGATGTGTTTTTGTCTTTCGTTCTCCACTCCTGGTTTGGAACCTGCGTTTGCCATTTCAGTCCTTTTAAGTGGGAAATGGGTGTATTGTTAGATACGCAGAATAAATGCTCCCATGACAGTGAAAGAAAATGAGAAAAAACGGGAAGAATCTCAACAGAGAGAACTCTTGACATTTGGGGAAATGTCAGAGAAAATATGAGAATGGAGCGAGGGATGTAGAATTCTAATATCCTGTGTTGCGGTGTTGTCTCCGTTGAGACCACCTGGCTTCAGATAAGTTCAACGGAATTCAAACAAAAGGGACGGTGGCCAGAGAGGCAGAGCCTGCGAATACCTGGAAACATGGTTTGTGGTATTGAAATAGAAAACCAATTTGAGTGTGACTAGAGGAGAATAAGAAAGAGCCTAAGCAGATCTTTAGTAAGTTAGCTCCTATTTCGGAATCACAAGCAGCCTACTTGTAAATTCCAGCATATTGTTGAAGGTAAAATCTATCTAGCATACAGAAAACAAGTTGTATATGTAAATATCTTATTGATCATTTAAAATTAATTATCAATGATATATGCATATTAATTACAATAACTTTCATATTAATTTCTGTGTGAATATTTAACTATTTTAATGCATTTATATTTGAAACACAATACGTGAGAATTCATATGCAAAGAGGAATTGACTCAAATTCGTTCTCCTGTGAAGAGAGACATTGAATTGTGCATCTCCGCCCCTGCACAGTCAAATAGGATCTCCACTTCCCTGTAAATGCCAGGCATAAACTGTTTACCATCCTTCTTCCAATTTTTGAAATGAAGTGGAGGATAAACAATGAATAAACACTTTCCATTCACTTGGGTATAGGTGCCTTTTGGGTATAGACATGAGAATGTCTGATAGGTCATTGTTTTGTGCCACAGACAAAGACAGGTTGCCATACCTATCAATAGCTTAGTCCTGTAATCTCAACATCTTTTTCTGGGCTCTTTTACATAAAACAATTCAGCATGAGTTACACATTCCAGGCATCTATCTGCTTGTATCTGCCTTGCAAATAGCTCTAAATTTATGCTTCAGAATCTCACTGAATTACTTCTCATTCCATTTCTGAAAGGGAAACGCTTGGCCGTATTTATGGCATTGCCAGTAGAAAAATCAATCACCCACTAAACGCCATTATTTTGCATTTTACTCTTAACCTGCCATTTCATAAATAAAAGGAAGACAAATGAGACTCATAAAGTAGGAGGGTAATCATCCACAAATTGAACAGCTAAGGGGAAGGAAGCAAAACGTGTGAACTGTTCAAACCGTTCAAATGAGGCAATTTTCCTCACAAAGGAACTAGAATAGAGGGCAGGGAAGCCCCTTTTCTCTGAGAGATTTCTGCCCTCGGTTTTAGGGCAGTCTTGGACTTGGACAATACTAAAGTGTCTCCAGTCATACACACTTTAGACTTCTGTCCAGTTGTCTGAAAGACGTGTCTTTTGAAAGTTAAATATTGTTCACGACTATTTGGTAGCTAAATTGCGATCTGGATTGGTTTTAGATTGCACTATTTGTGGTATTACAATCCAAATCTGCTGTAAAGTGGCACAACAGAAGAAATGGTCATCTATCCCCATAGCATCACACCTGTAGCTTGGCCAATAATCTAATGAAGTGACTAGTTATTTTAATTTTATATACCCCTGAAAAGAGGGCTCCAGAGGTTGGCAATACCCGTTTGTCTTAATCAAATAGGAGTAAAAATATAACAGGGAAGTATGTTCTTCCTTTCCCAGAGATCATTTTGTTTAAACAAATACAAGTATCTGTTCATCACGTGGCTAAGTTTCAGTATTAAGAAAATTAATTAAGAGATTGCACCTGTTTTACAGTTTAAGCTCCTTACCTACAGCAGTCCTTGGGTGAGACATTCCAAGACCCCCAGTAGAAGGCTGGAAGTGTGGACCTTACCAAACCCTACATAAACTGTGTTTTCTCAATCTGACAACTGAGAGGGCTACTAAGCAACTAGCAGGTGGTAGTGCAGACACGTGGATTCACCGGACAGAGGGACGATTCCCGTCCCAGGCAGAACAGAGTGGGGCGGCAAGAAATCTCATCACGCTCCTCAGGACGGCCTGCAATCGAAAACGTATGACTTGTTTATTTCTGAAAGTTTCCATTTAATATTTTCAGACTGTGGTGAACTGCAGGTAACTGAAACCTTGAAAAGTGAAATCAAGGATTGAGGGGGACTACTGTGGGTAATTTCCTTTTGAAGTAACATCCACTGTTTCATTAGGGATTGTTAGAAGAATATCACTTTTCTTTCCTTGAGCCCGACAGAATGGCTAATTGTACTGAGGGTTTTCTTTTTCTAATTACATTGCCTCACACTTTTTTGATGTGCACAGAAATCCCTGACGCCATGGGCTGCTCCCCTTTGGAGCCTGAGGGTGGTGGTGCTGGAGCACCTGCCGCGGGCTCCTTGGGGCTCACCTGACACCTGCAGACTGGCGCTGGCTCGAGCTGCCCACATCCGAGACGGGAGACGGTGTGGAGCCCTCCTTTAAAAATCTCATCTCTCTATGTTCCGAAGAGTTTTAGATGAAATAGCAACAAGCAAAACTTCAAACCATTATGCTTTAGTATTTCACTCTTAACAACCTGCCATTTCATAAATAAAAGGAAGACAAATTAGGCTCATAAAGCAGGAGGGTAATCTTCCACAAATTGAACATCGGAGGGGAAGGAAGCAAAACGTGTGAACTCTTCAAACCATTCGAATGCGGCAATTTTCCTTGCAAAGGAACTAGACTAGAGAACGGGAAAGTTCCTTTCTCTGCGAGGTTTCTGCCCTCGGTTTTAGGGCAGTCTTGGACTTGGACAATACTAAAGAGTCTCCAGTCATATTAGTCTTTCCTATCCAAAGGATGATGTCAGTATCATCTTCTCTTCCAAACAACTAAAGGTGATTTGGCATGATTTTTGTCCTCTTGCCTAGAGAAACCATTGTCATCTGTTCTCTCCCCTTCTCTGACTTTTCCACAATTAGCTGTCATTTTTCTAACAATAACTGTCTGATTCAGCATCTCAGGTTTAAGGGAACTGTCTCCTCCACCCTCCCGCAGATCCATGACAGAACAATGCAGTGGTGTCCCCGATGATCATGGGTATCAACACTCTGCAACAGTGGTCTCCAAAGTTTTTAATAGTGCACCCTAATAGAAAAAATATTTGATCATGTATGCACAGCAAATTTTTATTTATTTTAAAATTATGGGCTTGGCGTGGTGGCTCACGCCTGTAATCCTAGCACCCTGGGAGGCTAAGGCAGGAGGATCGCCTGAGATCAGGAGTTGGAGACCAGCCTGAGAAAGAGTGAGACCCCTTCTCTACTAAAAGTAGAAAAAACAAGCCAGGCATGGTGGTGCATACCTGTAGTCCCAGCTACTCAGGAGGCTGAGGGAGGAGGATCCCTTGGGCCCAGGAGTTTGAGGTTGCTGTGAACTAGGCTGATGCCATGACACTAGTCTGGACAACAGAGCACCACTCTGTCTCAAAAATAAATAAATAAATAAATAAAAATAAAATTATGTATATGTGCTAATATATTAAGAGTTAAGTGTTCATGAAAGAGTATGGAAATCTATACTTCAAATAGTCTTTTTGGTAACTGGACTTCGTTTTGAGTCTAATTTGATGGCTGTGGTTTTTAAGCTTGTGTTGGTGGTCGTGAAGGCATCCTAATAATAGAAGGGTTGCTTAGCACTTCCATTGTTTCCTTGTTGTTTGTGCTGGCAGTATTAGTATTATTTTGAATCTATGATTTTATGCAGGAATTTTTTTATCTTGGTAAAAAACACATAAAATTTACCATCTTCACCATTTTTAAGTGTACGGTTCAGTAGCGTTAAGTCTATTGACATTGTTGTGAAACAGATCTTCAGAACTTTTCCATCTTGCAAAACTGAAACTGTCCCCATTAAACGACTACTCCCCATTTCCCCTCCCCCAGCCACTGGCAGCCACCATTCTGCTTTCTACCTCTGTGAATTTGACTACCTTAGGGACCTCATCTAAGTGGAATCTTACGGTGTTTGTCTTTGTGACTGTCTCATTTTACCTAGCATGTCTTCAAGCTCATCTGTGTTGTGGCATGTGACTATGTAGGAAATTTTAGAAGGTGTGTACCTACTGTGGGAAGACTAAAGGTGGATGGAATAATCTGTAAATCCTCTTAATGGAGCAGAAGGAACTGCAGTGCAGCACACGGCGATAATCTGAGAGCAAGTCAACAGGGAGGCTGTCTGGGACAGTCGCCTTGTGGGACTCCCACTCCTTCCTGTCCACCAAAGGATGAGGTCAGTATCAATCCATTTATTAGCTATTAATAAAATCTAAATTTTTAATTGATCTTAGATCCTAAACAGATATAAATAAAGATTCTAAAGTTGTCTTCACCATGCGTGGTTGTGACAGTGAAGCACCTACAACCCCAGAGGTGCCATTTACACTGTGGGCCATGTCACTGGCACCCCCTGGACTTGTGCTGTGCACAACCTGTGCAGCTGCATGTGGTAGCTCAGCCCCTCCCTGGGGTGCAGTCAGCCTGCTTAAGGACCATCAACCTAGAGAAAGACTTTCATTTCTATAGTCCCACTTAGAATTCAGAAAATTGAAGGAGGCCATAGTTGTCATTTCATTCAAAGTAGTCATTTTAAAATATGGGACTGAGCGCCCAAAGATTAATCTTGTTCAAAATCACAGAGCTTCTTGAGGAAAAGCCAATCTAGGTTTCACTTCCACTTTTCCTATCCTATTAAATTTTTCATTTTCTGTCATATTCTGGGTACAACCCAACTTCTTTTATACTTGTCTACTTGTCCAAATTCCACATAGGACTTAGACAAGAAATATATTAGAAATAACCTTGTCCTGGATGTTTTTATTAATCTTGAGTGAAAAAAGAATAACACCAGAGATCCTGACAGAGCCATTCCTTTCTTCACCAGATCTTCAGCTCTATTTCTAGGGATTCTGATTTTCTTTCTGACCCCTCACGCTCCAACCCAACCACATGTAGAGAAGTTGATAAATGTCGGCTGGTATTGCTACTCCTGCGGAATATTTCATTAAGAGCTTTTTTGGCAAAGTTTTCTTCTGTCTTGACTGGTAGAGTTGCCTTGACTTTGAGGTTACAACAATCACCGTTATGCCTTGCTGACTCTCCAGAGCTCTGTTTGAAAAAGAAAGAGCATTCTGAAACCCAAAGTATAAAACTGTTAGAAAATGTTTGCCCAGAGAATAGTGGCCCTTTCTATTGTCAAAACGATTACGTATATAATTGGTATTCACATATTTTGTCATTCATCCATCTATCTTCTTTCCTTCCTTCCTCTCTCCCTTCCTCCCTTCCTTCCTTCCTCTCCCTTTCTCTCTTTCTTTCTTTTCTTTTTTTCTTCTTTTTATTTCAACATATTATGGGAGTACAAATGTTTAGGTTACATATATTGCCTTTGCCCCACCCGAGTCAGAGCTTCAAGCGTGTCCATCTCCCAGATGGTGCGCACCACACCCATTAGGTGTGAATATACACATCCCCTCCTCCCCCCTCCCACCTGCCCAACACCTGATGAATGTTACTACTATATGTGCACTTAAGTGTTGATCAGTTAATACCAATTTGATGGTGAGTACATGTGGTGCACGTTTTTCCATTCTTGGGTTACTTCACTTAGTAGAGTGGGTTCCAGCTCTATCCAGGAAAATACAAGAGGTGCTATATCACCATTGTTTTTTGTGGCTGAGTAGAACTCCATGGTACACATATACCACATTTTATTAATCTTTTCATGTATTGATGGGCACTTGGGTAGTTTCCACATCTTTGCAATTATGAACTGTGCTGCTATAAACATTCGAGTGCAGATGTCTTTTTTATAGAATGTCTTTTGTTCTTTTGGGTAGATGCCCAGTAATGGGATTGCTGGATCAAATGGTAGGTCTACTTGTAGCTCTTTGAGGTACCTCCATGTTACTTTCCACAGAGGTTGTACTAGTTTGCAGTCCCACCAGCAGTGTATAAGTGTTCCTGTTTCTCCGTATCCATGCCAACATTTATTGTTTTGGGACTTTTTGATAAAGGCCATTCTCACTGGGGATAAGTGATATCTCATTGTGGTTTTTATTTGCATTTCCCTGATGATTAGAGATGTTGAGTATTTTTTCATATGTTTGTTTGCCATTATTCTGTCTTCTTTTGAAAAGTTTCTGTTCATGTCCTTTGCCCACTTTTCTATAGGGTTGTTTGATTTTTTCTTGCTGATTTTCCTGATTTCTATATAGATTCTAGTTAGCCCTTTGTTGGATGTGTAGCATGTGAATATTTTCTCCTACTGGAGGTTGTCTGTTTGCTCTTGTGGCTGTGCAGAAACTTTTTAATTTGATCAGGTCCCATTTATTTATTTTTGTTGTGTCTGTGATTGCCTTTGGGGGTCTTATTCATAAATTCTTTGCCTAGGCCAATGTCTGTAGGAGTTTTTCTAATATTTTCTTCTACAATTCTTATAGTTTCATGCCTTAGGTTTAAGTCTGCTATCCACTGTGAGTTGATTTTTGAGAGAGGTGAAAGGTGTGGATCCTGTTTCAGTCTTCTACATGTGGCTATCCAATTTTCCCAGAACCATTTATTGAATAAAGATTCTTTTCTCTAATCTATGTTTTTGTGTGCTTTGCCAAAGATTAGATGGCTATATGAGGATGGTTTTATATCTGGGTTCTCAGTTCTTTTCCATTGGTCTATGTCTCTGTTCTTGTGCCAGTACCATGCTATTTTAGTTACTTTAGCCTTGTAGTATAGCTTGAATTCTGGTAAATTGATGCCTACCAATTTGTTCTTTTTTGCTTAAGATTGCTTTTGCTATATGGGGTCTTCTCTGGTTCTATACAAAGCATAGAATTATTTTTTCTAGATCGGTGAAAAATGATGTTGCTATTTTAACAGGGATTGCATGGAATCTGTAGATCACTTTGGGTAGTATATACATTTTAACAATGTTGATTCTGTTGACCCATGGGCATGGTATGGTTTTCCACCTGTTTTCGTCCTCTGCTATTTCCTTCCTTAGTTCTCCCTCTCAGTTCCTCTCCCTCTCTTTCCTCTCAGTTCTCCCTGTAGAGGTCTTTTACCTCCTTAGTTAATATATTCCTGGGTATTTTATTTTCTTTGTTGCTATTTGTCATTCATATTTCTTTTTGTCTTTTAGTTTATGAAATTTTAAAGGTGTTCTATACCTTTTCATCTCTCCACCATATACACTGAGCTCACATTGATGAAGAATCCATTATGTGTTGGACATTGTGCTGCGTCAATGAATAAGACATGGTCCTTACCTCTCGAAAACCTTATAGGCTAGTGGGGGAGACAGAATCACATAAAATTAACTCTGCTACAGGATCCGTACAGAGTATAGGTTGTTCTTTGTATAAACCAAATGCCAGGGAAGCATTGGTTAATTTGCTATTGTGCAGGGTTGGGATGGGGAGGAAAGAAAATGGTCAGGAAAACCATCTCAAAGGAGTCGCTGCTTATAGAAGTCCATACTGCTTGAAAAATAGCACCACAGAACTTTTGGTTGATCTTAAAAGTCATTTATTTTAGAACCATATGAGAATTTAGCCATCTTCAAGTTCAATGCATAGATACGTATCTATTGTAATGCTACAGTTAATTTTTAACTCCTGCCTAGTGACAAAAATTGCTTTAAACATGTCAGACATTTTCCCATCCTCATCCATGAATATTTGGGCTCTATTGACTTATTATATTTTTCTTTAAAAGTTAAAAAAAAGTCTCTTCAGTACACTGGAAATAGATTACACGAGGACAATTATATTTTTGGAATTATACACATAGTTTTATTTTAAAATTTACATGTTCCAATTGTGAGACATGTGTGTGAATTTGGCCATGGCTGTAACTTACCTTGTGTGAGAGTCCCGGTGTTTGTCCCTGGTCGGATATCTTTGCACTCCATATCTCAGAACTCCTGGTAGCGCTCTCAACCATTATTATTATTTTCTTCTCTTTGAAGTTTGTTCAAGGGATGGGCTCAGCCTTATATTTATAGCTCTGTTCTCACATCTGCATAATTTCTGTCAAAATATCTAGATAATACAGTGCCACATCTCAAATATTATTTCTGGCAATGTTCTATACTTCAGAAATGTAGGCTATTTTACCTCTTTTTTGAAGAAAATTTCTTAAAATAGATGTAGCAATTTGTCAAGCAACTCCACCAAATACCTCCTTCAAGTTCATAGTTATTTTTTCATCTAGATTTAATCTTTCTCATCTTTAAAGCTGATTCATTTCATTTTTTCAGCCCTATTTTATGAATTTCCATGTCATCATTTTTTTGCTGAGTTCTCGGTGAGAGCCAGATTTGGCTGAAATTCATGTGAGAGTTCCCCCACAGTTGAATTTTGGATGAGGCTTTTGAATTTTCACATGACGAAAATATAAATGCAGCCTAAGGTAACTTTAGTGGTATAAGCAGTGGCCTCAGGGGACCCAGCTCGGGCTCCTTATGTCCTGTCAGTATCACAACCAGGAAGGAAGCCATGGCTGAAGAGTCCAACAGAGCTCCAACAAAGTGAGGCAATT
>CM052436.1:3893154-3938021 GCA_028533085.1 Varecia variegata | reverse complement strand
TGATGATGGTGGTGGTGGTGGTGGTGATGGTGATGATGTGGTGGTGATGGTGATGCTGATGGTGGTGGTGATGGTGGTGGTGGTGGTGGTGATGGTGGTGATGGTGGTGGTGATGGTGATGATGATGGTGGTGGTGGTGGTGGTGGTGATGGTGATGATGTGGTGGTGGTGATGGTGATGATGTGGTGGTGGTGATGGTGATGATGTGGTGGTGGTGATGGTGATGATGATGGTGGTGGTGATGGTGGTGGTGGTGGTGGGGTGTGTGTATTTTTTTTTTTATGCGGACAGTGTTAGAATTTTCACCTCCCCAGAGAGCAGCTGATTAATGACCCATATAACTTTTGACCTGTCTTCTTATCTGTGTCTCAATTCACTTCTTGAGTTGTGTCAGCAGATGTAGGACAAAACATTCCCTTTCTTCCAAAAGTGTACAACCTCAGTCTTCTACTGTTTTTTGAAGCTATTTTTGTATTATTTGAGTGGGGAAAAAGACCCCCAGCTGTTTATTACCACAAAAGAAAGTCTCTAGCTTGCAACACTCCCTCTTGGAGAAACACAAGAGTAGTACGTGGTGCCAAATAAACATCTGCATTTCATCACAAGGAGTCATTACAGGGAGAGTGGGCATTAGTTTTCACAGGAGGAGTATTCGCAGGAGAGCCTAAGAAGCAAGTTAAACGTGTAGAAGGCAAATCGGGACACACACAGTGAATTCTGGAGCAAGACCTGCTTTTATGGTCTTGGGGCCCTTTTCTCATCATAGATGCATGAAACGTGTGTCTGCAGATCTGGTGTTAAGCAGACTCTGGACACCATATGATGCATTATCAGGTTCCCTGACCATCTTGTGAAATGTATTCATCCCATCTTTTTCCTAAAATGGCCCAGTTATTTTCACATGCAGAGTTTTGTGTGCTTTGTGGAACATGTTCCACAACGTTGCTTTAAAATAAAGCATGATCCCCACTGTGCGACCAGGTGAACTGAGGCACACAATGTCTGCATCGTTGGTGGCAGAAGGGTTCGTCAAAGTCAGGTTTTTCATCTTCCTAGCCAATGTTTTCCCCTCTAGACTGGCAAGATTGAGTGGCCACTGCTCAGACTTCCAAGTAAGTCTGCCCAGATTCAAATTCCATCCCTACTCCGCCTCACTTAGCAGTAACATCCTTGGACGTAATAGTGGGATAGTGGTGGTATCCACCTCATACGATTGTTTCTATAGCAGCACTAAGCTGTTGTTATTGTGTTGCATTTGTAGGCAGAGCCTTGTGCCTTGTTGCAAAGAAAGGAAAACGTCTTTGCCAAACTTGGAAGTGTCATCTATTCATTCAGCTCTAAATATGGGCTTTTCTTGGATAACAATGGATTTGGCTTGTGTCCTTTCTTCTCCTGCACACCTTTTTGTTCACTTAACAAGGAATCTGAGCACAGCAGTAGGTGATGAGTGGTTCAACTGTGTTAGAGCCCATGTGGCCATGGTGAGAGATCTTTCAGGATGGATTGCTGCTTAGGGACCCGCAGGGCAGGATTCTCCTGGCTGTTGGGGCATTTTCATTCTGTGGTTTTTGTTCACTCTTTTGCCTTTATTTGATGACAACTGGCAAGGCATTTTATTAGCTATATGGGGGAGGGATAGGGAATGGAATGCTGGTGTTACTGTTGAAAGCAAAGAAAAGACATGTCTGTCTCTATGGCCAGTTTCCATCATCTGGGGAGACCACATGTGGGTTTTCTGATCTCACTTCAACTTCTCTAGCCTTTGAAGTGTAAAAGTCCTTGAAAAGTCACATCATTCTAGGAAGGACAGGCAGGCATGGCGTTCTCAAAATCATTACATTATGGGTTCCCTTCAGTTCTAGAAAACTGGCCCTGCCTATTGGTTTTTTCCCTAATTGTCTGTAAAAGGCAGACTTGCCCTTAAATGAGTTAGTTCCAGGCACAGTTTCTTTTATGACGTCGACCTATTATTGACAATTTTCCAACCTCTTTCTTACTCTAGGTGTCTCGTTAGTCAGCCATAACTTTTCAGGGACAGGAAGAGAAAGCAAATCTCTTCTTTCTTCCTCTACCCTGCTTGGATCTGGTACCTTCTGTGTACCCTGTGAGATTATAAACCTGTGAGAAGCTTTTGGATATCTGTGCCTTGTCCGAAAGCCCACTGTTGTCATTTTTCCAACCACAGCAGCTGTTCTGGCTAGCATCTGGCCTTTCTGCCAGCAACCTTTCTTCTGAAACTAATCTAAGGAACTGACACAAATACAGGAGGACAATAAAGGAAGTGGGGTGGATGCAGAAGCATTTCTCTGGGTGCAATTGGGATGCAGAGGGTGGGTAGACATCTTCGTTCGTGCATTGTTCTAGCACCTTCCAGATCTGTGGGGCTCCCAGCGCTGGCTGAGGGTGGGCTAATGTGGCTGTTGCTGGGTAAGTGGAGATGTTGAGTCCTTCATCCCTTTATCCAACCTCAGGCCTGTGGAGGGTCTGGAGATAGAATCAGATACACAGACGTCGTAATGGCGCCACTAAACTCTCCCAGCTTCCACCCACTTCCATCCAGTTGCTTCTTTGGTCATCAGTGTACCCTCCTCTTGCATCTTCCCTTTCTAGAAAAACACAAGCTGTAATTTTTACCAAACACACAAAATGTATCCACCAGAATCAGAGGCCTGAGAAACCAATGAAAATTAACAACTTAATAACAGGTAGAGGCTGCATCCTTTATGAGAAAAATGATTGCAAATATTAATATTCTTCCTTTGGATTCTTATAACAGCCATGTGAGATACATGTTCTATTTTATTTAATTCATTTTAATTCACCATGAAAAAGAGACCGGCTAGATGAAGAAGCTGAGGCGTGAATGATCACTCAGCCACACGTGGGATCTGGGCTTTGCCCCTAGTTTTCAAACTGCTGAGCACACGTGCTTTTTTCATTACCTTAACTGTACTGCAGGTTGGATACAATGGAAAAGAAAGACGTGAATTTCTTTTTAAGTCTGTTTTACCATGACTTCGCTGTCTGATTTCTTTTAGGAACCAGATTCATGCAATGTGAGCATCTTTATCTCATTTAATTCTCACACCCTAATGAGGTAGACATATTGTTCCTCCCATTTTATAGAGGCAGAAACTGAGGCTCAGAGAACTTACGTGACCTGCACACAGTCACGAAACTGCCATGTGACAGGGCTGGGATATTCTGTGCAATCTGATTTCAAGACACTTTTTTTTTAAAGCCAGAATTATTAAGGTGTCACCTATATATAGTAAAATGTACCTCTTTTAGTTGTGCAGTCTTACAATTGGGACATAGACTATCTTGTCACCCTGAAAAGTTCCTTTATGTGCCTGTGGAGTCAGTCCCTTCCTTCCACCCTTAGCCCCGGGACCCTCATCCTCCACAGCACGCCCTAAATAAAAACAAGCCCAATTACGATGCAAGGTTTTCACACGGTTTTGAGAATAGCATGATCACATATGCTCGTAAATAGATTACATCATACAGAGCAACAATTTCTAAATGGTGCTTTGTAACGAGTAGCTGAAGTGTTAGAGAGGACACAAGAGTGACCCAGGTTCCTGGTCCCTGTAGCTCATTCCAGGATCTCAGACAGCAGGGGGCATTCACTGAGTAGGAGCACATTTGCTTCTGCAGGGCAGCCTCAGCCCTAAAATTTAATTGGGTTTTTGCCCTGATCTTTCTTAAAGTGG
Source organism: Varecia variegata (assembly GCA_028533085.1). Classification (NCBI taxonomy): domain Eukaryota; kingdom Metazoa; phylum Chordata; class Mammalia; order Primates; family Lemuridae; genus Varecia; species Varecia variegata. The sequence continues at coordinate 3,934,305 of CM052436.1, read as the reverse complement.
CAGAACAAACACCAGCACCTGCTCCTGCTCCAGGGGCTACTCAGCCACATCCAGCAGAGCCAGGGTTGTGGGGAGGCGTGTAGCCACGCGGCAGCCAGGGTTGGAGCGTGAGTCCCAGTCATGCTCCCGGCTGTCACCACGCTGCTCTGCCCTCACAAAGTGGGTGAGAAAGCTACATCATACCAGGCATCTGGGGAAACCTCTGGCTCTGGGCTGGAGAAAGCATTCCGGGCGTGAGGTTTAAGCAGGACACCTGCCTTGTTTCTAGCCCACGGTCAGTGTTCTGTCTCCATGTGGTTGGGGGCCCAGGAGAGAATGCACCCCATGCCCATAGAATCACACCCCCTACAGAGGGCACGCACCCCGTGTGCTCTGGGGCTGGAGGCTGGGGCACCTCCCTCTCTGGGCTGGGGTGCCAGGGCAGCCTCAGGGGCTACAGAGCAAGCCTGTGCCTGGCTTTCTTTCCTGAGTGTCCTTTGATCAGCGCACGTGGAGAAGCCTGTCCTTCACACATTGCTGTCTGTACCTATCACTTAGTCTCTAGGGCAGCTGTCACGAAGTACCACAAGCTGGGAGGCTTAAGCCACAGAAACGTGTTCTCTCGTAGTTCTGGAGACCAGAAGTTTCAAATCCAGGTGTCTGGCTGGGCACAGCGGCTCATGCCTGTAATCTCAGGCTTGGGAGGCTGACGTGGGAGGATCGCTTGAGGCCAGGAATTTGCGATCAGCCTAGGCAACATAATGAGACCTTGTCTCTTAAAAGAAAAAAAAATTAAAATTAAGGAATGTGCAGGGTTGGTTTCTTCTACGCGCTGTGAGGGAAGGTCTGTCCAGGCCATCTGCACCCTGTCTCTTCATAGCCCCTCCCCTCTGTGCATGTCTGGGCCCAAATTGTCCCTGTTTATAAGAACCCCAGTTGTACCGGATTAGGGCCACCCTAATGAACTCTTCCTAACTTGATCACTTCTGCAAAGAGCTCGTCTCTAAGTAAGATGACATTCTGAGGAACTGAGGGTTAGGACATCATATGAATTTTTTGAGGGAGGTCCCAATCCAGTCCATAACACGCAAAAGTTGTAGCGGCCTTTGCCCAACTTCAAGGACCATTCAGAACCTTCTGCGCCCTTTGTTTTCGAAGACAATTGACAGCAACACACACCTCGCTGCGACTCTTTGTTGAGCTGAGTTGAGTAAACAAAGCAAAGTGACTTTATTGGCCTGGATGAGATACGGAGGATTTGACAAGCTCCAAATGAACTCAACAGAGGGGGTTGGACATTTCACATCGTCAAATCCGTGAAGCTGGAAACTTCCACACAGTGGTCATTAAAGAGCAAGTATCCTTTAAGTTGTGACATATACCTGTTACGAAATTATATGTATGGCTTATGGCCATTTTTATAAAACAGAGACTATGTTTACATTATGTCAGTACAGAAAATATCCTAAAGTATTAACAAGGATTGACTCTGATCAGTTGAATTAGAGTTAGTTTATTGCTTTCTTCCTTGTGCATTTATTTTCCAAAAATTTCACAATGACCATATTCTACTTTTGCAAATAGAAAACAGTGTTCTTTAAAATGAAAATTGGCACAAAGAAGGTTTTATAGGGTAGAAAATACTGATTTTAAAAATATGACTGTGGGATAAGGAAGAAGATGGATTTCAATAAAGGGAATCATGAATACCTGAAAATGATGGTCCCTTCCTGAGTGGTTTGCCTGAACTGCAGTGGTGCTAATTAATTCTCTTATCATAAAGGTCAGGATAAAAACGCTAGGAATAGAATATAGTGTTTGAGGCAGAATTTCAGCCTGTGGGTCTTTCACAGGTGAGAGCAAGAGTGCAGAGCAAGCACGAGAAAGGTTAATGCATTGGAAGATCCCATCACTTTATTTTTAAACCAACTTAAAAGAAAAAAAAAACCCTTCCAGCTGAAGTTTTCTTTTGACATTAATTTCTACACCTTTAGGGATTAAATTAATGCTCAATTTTTGGAATGTTAGTAGGAGAATTTTATATATGATTTAAAAAGAAATTAAATCTATTCCATCCTTATCACAAAATGTTGGCATAAAAGTCTCTTCTGCTCTTCAGACAAACTCAGCAGCTTTGATTTGGAAAGTGCCTTTAATGATGCGCCTTTGATGTTCCAGAGAAGCCATTTGCTTAATGGCTGTGGTGGCCGAGGAGCCATGGATACCTGCTGGCCCACCAGGCTGCTCCTCCGTTTCCCTGCACAGCTGCTGCGGCTCTGCCTCGCTGTTCGTTTAAAGACTGATCGTCCAAGATACTCGTGATCCTTTGTCACTCAAACATTAAATATAGAAACACATTTTTTTGTTTCTTCATAAACACGGCGATCAAAAGAAACTGACTGGGGTAATTGGGGACGGTTCTCCATTCGATGTCTCTCTTGCGTGGGGTGCTGATGCTGTGAGGAATATGCAATATCCAAAACTTCGTGGTCCCCTAGTGCAATATGTGCCAAAGATATGCAGATTTGTGTTATTTTCTCTAGTTATGACCCATCTGAGGAACTGCTTGTCGAGATGCTGCCATTTCAGGGGAGCTAGAAACCCCGACACCATTAGAAATGAAAATACCAGGATGCTACCCCAGGAACAGAAGACAGCACCAGGGAGAAAAATAACTTCAGAGCAAATGCATCACTAGGGGGTAGATGGGATTAAGTAGCACTTGCTAACAAGAGCTTTCGAGCCAGCCACCGTGAGAACAAGATGGAGTTTTCCTTCTTTCTTGTGCGAAATCTCTGCAACCGCTTGGTAGACAGGGGCCAACAGAGGCCAGGTGTTGGGAACAGAGGGCAAAATGCTAATGAGAGCTTTGGAACAATACTTTCCCTTCTCTTCCTTCATCCAGAGAAGTTGTTCACTTGACATCACCGAGTGATGACTCTGTGGAAAACATCGTCGTTGGTGGACGGCTCGCAGAGGCCCCTTAGATGCAGCTACTGAGGGTCATGGATGATGGTGTCTCTCTCACAAGGAGGGGGCTGAGACTCTGGTCAGGGATGTCCCCCGCACCCCACAGCTGGGGGAGCCGGTGGCTCACAGCCTCCCTCCAGACCTGCCCACAGTGTGAGATCGGGGCCCCTCGCCTGTGCCCCCCACCTCGGTCATTCTTGGGTTGCTCCTCCCCACCCACCGTGTTGATCTGATTGCTTTATTCCCTGCCTGCCCCCCCCAGCCTGGGAGCCGACCAAGGTGGGAGCATGTGCCGTTCTCCTGGGGACCCTCGGGCCGCGCCCAGGGCCTGGCTCAGCAAGGACAAAAGCAAATTGTCCCATAGTGAGTCCCCTCCCCCAGCCGTGTCTGGGCATCTGGCACCGTGGCCATGACCTTCACTGCTGATGGCTTTGCACAGTGGTGAATGTGCCTCGTTTTGATAATCTGCTCTGAAAAATGATCTTTTATTTCCTGGCCTGGGAGACACCACAGTCCTGTCACCGGGGATTGCCCCTGAGCGGCAGCAGCGAGAGGCTGGCACCTGGCCTGGAGGAGCCCGTCTCACTGCTGTTCTCGAAGGGCTGAGGAGGAATGTCACTGTGAGCTAGAGGGTCTGTGGGTCCCTGTGTCCCTTGTCCCCTGCAGACCTGACTGCTTGAGGACACTGTCTTCTTTTCTCTAGTGTTGCCGAAGCCAAATTCTTGTATTACGCTCTTTCCAATCTTTGGTGACCAAATGGGCAAGTCTACTGGGGAGATGAGAAAGAAGGGGTGGAGTGTGGGGGCCCTGAGGGATCTGGGGATGGCCTGTGTCCTGCTGATTCAGGAGGCTCCTTGTCCCCTAACCCTAAGGAGGCTTTAGAAGTGGGGCCCCTCTGGTCAAGCCGTATCTCACCAAATGAAATATCAGGTCAAGTTCTTAGAGTGAATACGAATTTACCCACTGGAATGCCATAGGTATAGATTCAGAAAATATTCTTGGACTGCAACTTGGTTCTCAAATTTAACCAGCTATAGTTCATATCACATTTCACACTCTTCAACCTCTGGAATAAAAAATAAATGTCTTTTAATGTAGAACTTGTGTTTCATCCTCAAGATACAATACGTACTAGGCTGAGAGATTTTCCAAACAGGCACGATCTGCCTGGTGTTCCGGGTTAGGATTAACGATGATACAGGTTTTGGTAATTTGGCTTCTTCCATGACGTATAAATAGCGCATTGATTTTGTGAGTACGGACAGCAAAGACGGGACCCTCCACCACAGTGTTCTAGAAATCACATCATAAACACTCACACAACGACGGTGTGAGTTCTTAACATACAGTCACAGCCGGTAAGGTAGTGAAAGGGTTTCAGTGACTGCATTAGGACAATTTTCTAGAACTGGGAATTGCTGGGTTGCTCCAATTGTTTCCTTACTTTAGGGCAACACGGTGACTGGTGTTGGGTTGAACCACACTGGAGCCTGAGGCACAAGGACATATCGGTCATTTCAATCCTGTCTTTATTTACTATTTTAATATTAATATTTGTTTGATTTTAAAATATTATTTGATTATTGAGTTTCTTGGGGCCCCTTATATTTTGTGCCAGTGGCAAATGCCTTGTTCCCCTTCCCCAGTGGTGGCTATTCCAAGAACACTTGATTTCGTAACAGATTTCACAAGGAAGAATAGCGGACTGACACGTAGTCGAGTCCCTTATTTTCAGAGGAAGCATAAGGAGGCTTTTTAAGAGACAGGTCCTGAGAGTGTTTGAGGCTGTTGGCGATGTTCAGGATGCCAGCACATTTCTATTCCAGCCCTGCTGTTGAGACCGGAGCGTTAATGACGTGTGCACAGCCCCTAGCTGTAGCATAGGCACGGTCAGGCATAGCTTTGCATCCATTCTAAGCTCAAGGTACAGAAAGAAATGGATCCAAATCCAGTTATTTACCTGGAGCTTAGTGTGGTCTGCTCAGCTAGGGAGGCGTCTACTATGAAGGGGCTCTCTGTGATTTTGCAATGTGGTTGAAGAAAGAAGTCACCCAGCCATGTTTGTGTGCTGGGTCAGACACCACTCACCTGTCACTACAGACCCTCTCTGAGGACCCCCGGGAGTGGCCAGCTCAGTCTGGGCTCCACAGACTTCAGGCAGGTGCAGAGGGACAGCATGTCATCCCTGCCCGTGCCGAGCACCTCCACCTCCACTCCCCCATCCTGGGACTGCCTCCTCGGCCCCGGGCGGGTGCCGGGTGCAAGACCTTGCACAGCCCAGACACGTCGGAGACCAGTGCTCTGCAGAGCGTCTTGGATCAGTGAGAGACAGGAGCTGGTGGATAAATTGTGTGTGGCTCCCCCAAGGGTCTGTCCTCAGACACAGCTCTTGAGGGCCACCCCATAAGGACAGCGTTCGGTTGCCCCCTGCAGGGGCCTGGTTGCCCCCTGCAAGGGCCCGTTTGATGAGGTGTCGTCACAGTAGCTCACTCTCTGCCCGCTTCCTTCCTCCCCCTCATTCCAGGCATCACCGCTCTAATAAAATTCTAGAACGACGGCACTTGCCTCAGGCTCTGCTTTCTGGGAAGCCAGACGAAGACATATTCTTTGTTATTTTCCTGCAGACCTCAGTGCAACGGGACTGTCAGGAAAGATTACTACAGAAATTATACCTTTACATGCCTCTCCTGCCTTTTTATGGATGCTTGGCAAGTCCTAGGTTATCAGAAGAAACGTTTCAAGGCACGAGGATCTTTTTCATATACTCATTTGTTATTTCAGTTCCTTTTGATTATGGTCTTCTGAAATTCAGAAATGCTGCATTTTTATTAGTGAGCATTGCCGAGGAAGGAAACCTCCCTGAGTCCTCGTGTTTCATCCTTAGATGGGTATTTAGCGCATCCTGATGTTGAAAGAAGGACAGTATTGAAAGGGGCTGTTTTGAGGATGTGTCTGTGTTCTAAAGAGCCAAGGAGTTTTCCTAGTTGTGATCATAAAGGCAAGTCTGAGTAGAATACACTGTCCCACAAAGGGACCTCTGTCCCTTGAAAAGGTCTCTGAGGATGACCACAGGGACATTGCTTTGACATGTTTGAAGAGGGAGGGCCAGTCTGAGAGTACAGACACAGAGCTGGCACTAGCGACACTGACTTCAGACGGCCGAAGGAGGAAGGGGTTGTCCTAGACACTAGGGTGAGCACGGAGGAGGACGCCGTGTCTGCAGGGGACAAGGTGATACGGAGGGTCCCAAACAGGAACGTTTTATGAAAGGGAACTTGTTAGGAGGGGGCTGGGGTGGAGATGACCAGGAGAGGACCTGAAGGAGAACCTCTGTGCCAAGCACCATGACGAGGGGCAGACTGCAAGACTCGGGCGGGATTCTCCCGGGAGTGTAATTAAGAGGATACCTGATGGCTCTGGTTTTGCTGTGGCTGAAATTCATGCTGATTTTTTTGCCTCTATTACCACCCCTGCCCCAGAAGAGAAGATAAGTGAAATCTTGCATGTTATCGACCTCTGCTGTTCTTCACGGCCACAGCCATCATCTCACTCTCTAGATCCATCAGCAAACACCCAAGCAAGTATCTGCTGACAAAATGGTATCGAATGCCACACTCCTGAAGCTCTCAGATACACGAGTGCTTGGTTTTCTAGGGAATGCTGACAGCATATTTTCTGCATCTGCATTAACCTGGTAATTGTGGCTGTGTGTATTTGGCCAGAGAACACTTGCCCTGCCTTCTGCATACCCTCATATATTAAGTTACACAGATATCTACACTGAATAGCACAGCGGTGGGATTCAGGACACCACTGAGCCATTGCCGAAATTCCTAGGAAGGTGCTCAGAATTCCAGAATCTCATGTCAGGGTTTGTCCTGACGTCAATTTATTGTGCCCTTTTCCTTCAACACTTGATTTTATTTATTAGTCCAGTTATAATAGATGATGCTTTCGAGGTGTGACTACTTCTGTTCAGTGAGCAACATGAGTTCTTAGGACGATGAACTCATGGTTGCCGCTGATTTAGGGTGGAAGGAAGAGGTCAGATCTTCTCAGCTCTGGATAAAGTGGGGTGGGGAGACAAGGCAGCCTCTTCCCCAGAATGCTAACCTCTATCTCTTGTGAAAAGAACCTTTCCCCTAGTGGCCTTTTAGAGAATGATTACATTCACCCATCCATCCATCCATCCATTCATCCATTTATGTTGGCGTAGCCTGGCTCTGGGTGCCTGTGTTATTTAAGCACTAAAAAAAGATCTCAAAGCATTTCTGCAATCGAGCCGTTGGCTGTTGTTTGATTCTGCGTCTTCCTGTAAGCCAAGTGTTCTCAGAACTCTCAGCCTGTGGTGCTAATGAAGCCGCGTTAACCTTCAAACCTGAACCTCCCTGCCTCATTACTCCCTGCACACAAGACGGAGAGACATCAGCACAGTGGTTAAGGGGGGAGATGCTAGAGCCGGGTTCTTTGGGTTTGAATTCTGGCTCTGCCTCTTCCCTCCTGTGTGCTCGAGCAAGTTCCTCTCTGCGCCTTGAGATACGATTGGGACGGCCAGGCTGATGAGGATACCTAGGGTTTCTACTTTGGCAGGGATTCTGGAGAGCCCTGGACCCTGGGCTCTGCAGTGTGAGCCGTGATCACCCCACACCCGGCCCGGCCCAGACTGGCTCCACGATCAGCTCAGCGAAACTCCAACTGCTGGGCCTGGTGTGGTGATAAAACAGTCTCGTGCACCGACCAGACCCCAGGGAAGCTGTTGGAGAATTCCCCTCTGCTCCCAGTGTTCCCTTGAAAACGTCGTAAGGTCTCAAAGAATTCTGCAATGAGGTGCTTTCGATGACTAGCTCTTTTTTCCCAGCATCATTTCTGATCCAGGACGCTGTCTCCTGTGACATCAATCAGCTTCATTGTGCCTCCATTAAAGAAGACCTGACACAAGAACCCTGTCTTAGAAAGCCTGAAGAATGACTCCTTTTCTCCCCATGCACATTTCATTTTGGTTTTCCTCTGGTTTCTAGAAAGCAGTCTTTTAAGCAATGAGGTATTCATGACATTTGAAAGGTGTCCATGTTTAATGCATTTAAAGACAGCGGGGCTGTGTGTGCGCCTGTTTTGCACTTGTATTGCATTTAATTTGACTTTATTCTACTCTAAAACATGGTCCTTTTATTCCATGGAATTTTCTCTTTTGCTGAGCCTTCTATGAATTATGCGGGGAAGGGTACAGGGTTCAAATGCTGGAGGAGTTCAGTCACTCGGGATGACTGTTGCCTCCCTGGCCCCGTCAGATTCCTGTCCGGTGCAGCCGGCTACCAGCTTTGTGTCTGAAAAGAGAAACCATCAAAATAGGGACAGGCAAGAAGAAGGAGGCATTTTTACTTGCAAATCTACTAAATTTAAGAAATATGTTATCTGGTTTAAATCATTTCACTTTAGCTAGGGCGGAGGGTGAGGGGTGTTGATAAAATGTAAAAGGCTTTACTTTGCTTCTCTTGGGGTATCATCTGCAAAAGGCAATAAGCACACGCAGGTTAACTTTGTTAACATAAGTCTTTATCATTCACCCTATTTGCTTACATTAACCAGAATTTGGAAGCAAGGTTTTCCCAGATGATCCGTCTGCCATTAATCAAGGGATGCACAGTGATCTGGGAATTTCTCACGACAACACTGAACACCAAAGGGAACTGATTATTATTTTTATAATATTGTTCTTAGTCCTGGACCCAAACATGAATTTTGAGGGTACCTTCCTCCCATAGTGTGGTCACCTGCAGTAGTATTCTCCTTGCCCTGTCTCCCTTTCCAGGGTCCCACCCAGACAGTTACGTCTCCATAGTGATTCCTGAAGGCAAGGAGGCCTCTGCCACTCATTAGCCGAGATGATGTAGGTCTTGGACGAATCATGCTCCCACCTGCCTCATTTTCTTCACCTGAAAGTTAGAGACTTTATAGGCGTATTTTCTGATAATGACCAAAAAGTTGGATTGAGAGAATGCTTCTGTCTCCGTGGGCTAGAATAGTTTGAACATCATGTTAAGCTTTGAGGAAACACGCTTTGTATGTAACACATTTCACACAGCCCCCCAGCCCTCACACCCAGAGAATCTCGCCCAAAGATCCAAGTCTACCCATAGAATTCTTCATACTTCCAGTCAAGCTGGTAAAATAAAAATTCACAGGATAGGCATAAACAACAGCAGAAAAAATATTTCAACAGTAGGAGAAACTCTATCAACATAAGAGTCTTGTAGTTGATTAAAATTTACTTAAGGCTGGTCGTGGTGGCTCATGCCTGTAATCCTAACACTCTGGGAGGCCAAGGCTGGAGGATCACTTGAGCTCAGGAGTTGGAGATCAGCCTGAGCAAGAGTGAGACCCCATCTCTACTAAAAATAGAAAAATTAGCTGGGCATGGTGGCACATGCTGGTAGTTCCAGCTACTTGGGAAGCTGAGGCAGGAGGATAGCTTGAGCCCAGGAGTTTGAGGTTGCTGTGAGCTATGATGATGCCACTGAACTCTAGCTGGGGTGACAGAGCAAGATTCTGTCTCAAAAAATAAATAAATAAATAAATAAAATTTAAAAATGAAGACCTTGGACATAGTGACTAGAATGAAAACACAGCAGTGTAATAGCCATCACTGACAAAAGTTTAAATTCTGATCTTCTTGTAGTTGACACAGACTCTTGGCTGTTTCCCTCATGTTTTCGGTGGGGTTATGCTTGATCAACAACAGTCTTCGTCTTGGTTTCCTTTGCTGCTAAGTGAACTGTGTTTATGCAGCAGTGATGTGGACCAGGGAGGTGATCTGTGCAGTTGCACTAGATCCTTGCCTTGGTTGGTCCTTCCTGCTCTCATGAACATGATGCTTTAACCATCTGAGCTAAAGTAACATAGGACTCAATACAATGCAAGAGGTATTTAAAACAATGAAAGAGACAAAAATAATCCTGGATATACCTGATAACAATTTCTTTCTTTTTTTTTATGCCTTTAGCGACAAGGTGCTGGGGCAACCAATGGAAAAGACAAGACATCTGGTGAAAATGGTAAGAGGACGTGACTAGTCCAGCCACGTTTTTCCCCTCTGACCCTGGGCACGCAGCAGGGGTGGGTGCTGCCTTCCATCCCGGTCTGCTTACTGTATACGTCTGTGCCTCGGTTTACAGTGGGGTTTAGCAGTTCTCAGGGAGCACCGAAGGCTGGTTTTGTAAAGAAAACAGAGCTGGCTAAACACAGTGGTAAGAACGGTTTCCCTCCCAGGGGAGGACTCCCATTTTGGGCAACATGATAATTACAGTGCAAATATAGTTCTCTGCTTTCTTCATTAGGGTTGGTGAGAATCATCCAAGTTGTTGTGAGGATAAAATGAGATCAAATGAGATAAGTGCTTTGAAAACTGTGAAGTGCTCAAGTCCTGAAAGGATGCTGAAAAACGCGCCTCAGCCCTCGGGAGCGCACAGAAGCAGCGCTGGTCCCAGGGAGGTGCTGGGTCGGCGGGTGTCGTGGTGGCAGTGACCCGGCACACACAGCTGATGGCTGTGACAGGGCCTCGCATCCTGCCTCTCTGGCCCTAAATCGTAGGAACGATCGTCCTATTTTTATGGGTCAGGAAACAGGACTGGTGTTGGGGCTGGGATGTGGCCTGGGGCAGGAAGAACACGGATCCTGAAGGAAATAGAGTCGGTTTGAACCCCAGGTCCCTAATGTTAGCAGTGGCCATGGAGGACAGAGCGTAGCAATGAACAGTCCCCAGCTGTATGCACCAAGGGCTTCAGGACAGTTCTGGCGAGGTTAGACCCTGGGTGTTCTAACTTTTTATTAACTCAGAACTAACTCTTCTCTTGTGGAAAACTACTCTTGCTTCCAACGGAATGGAATGTGTGCAAGTGCCCACCAGTCAAATTGTGGGTAATGCCAACCTCAAATACCACCTGTAACAATTCCTTAGGGGCCTGGAAGCCACTTGGGCACCCCTGCAGTGAGTCTGAGTTGGGGCCTGAGCAAGACTCGAGTGCAAGAATGTTCCTCTGCGTCTCCTGCCCATTTGGGGCCATCCTACAGGGCAGGGTCAGCGTGGTGACCCCTGGGGCAGAGGGGCCATCATATGAGTAAGAAGAGAGGTTGGTGCCCTACAGTGTCCCTATCAGAGCTGGCGGCGGGGGAAGGAAACAAGGTCTTTCAGGAGCTGGATGGAGCTTCCTTTGCTGCCCGGAGCTTTTCCTGCCCCCGTGTGTGCGTTGGGGTGGGTGTGTGGTGTGGCAGGGGGGTCAGAAAGCAGAAGAGGGAGCAAAGGATGAGATTAAAAGGAAGGAGCAAAATTATAGCTGCTTAAACGAGGTGGGACACAGAGGAGCCTCCCCGTGTGGGGTGCTGTGGGCTGCCAGTGATTTTCCTGGTTCGTACGTTCATAGTTTATTCCCGTGGAACCCCACACCTTTAGAATCCTAGAGGTTTGCAGTCGAACTCCTTCTCAGAGGTCCTGTGCTGTGGCAGTTCTCAAACGCTTCACTCTCACAACTCCTTTCCATTCTCAAAAATTCTCGAAGACCCCAGAGAACTTCGTTCGTGTTGGTTCTGTCTACTGAGGGTTCCCATATTAGAAATTAAAATGGAGAGCTCTAAAAAAGTTTTATTTATCAATTCATTAAGAATAGAGTAATGAATCTACTACACGTTAGCATAAGTAAAAATTTTTTTTTATGAAAAGTAATTACATTTTCCAAAACAGAAAAACATTTAGCGAAGAGGGGTAATTTACATTCTTGCAGATCTCTGTGATGTCTGGCTTTGCAAATGCCAGCTGGGTTTTCCTATCTGCTGCTGCATCCAGTCTGTTGCCGTGTAGCCTATGGAAAATTCCACTGTTCTCTCATGAGAGAATGGGGTTAAAGAAAGCAAATGGTATCTTTTAAGATCAAACTATATCTTTTATAATAATGATGATGATGATGATGATGATGTGTTTTATAAGATCAAAAATGTTTTTGATCTTGCGAGCTCCCTCAAAGGAGGTGGGTACTCCTAGGGTCCTTTGGTCCACACTTTGAGAACCGCTGCTCTAGTGCAAGTCCCGTGTCGTGACCGGGAAGCCTGCAGTCCAAAGACCAGGCAAGCTGGTGGCAGAACCAGGTCTAGGTCTCGTGAGCTTGATGCCTCTGCACCTCAGCCTTATCCTGGCATCCTGCCGGTCCTTCAAAGCCTGCCTACGTGCTCGGTGATTTGCACCAAACGGAATCATCAGCTATTACAGACGAGGCTACTTTCTGCCCTTCAAAGGCATAGAATTTCTTTCAGCCGAAAACTGGTCCACATGAGTGGAAACAGTCCTTTATGGGGATATAAAAGGTAACTGTATGGAAAAATTCAAGATGCTATGAATAAGCCTTTTCATTATAGAATTCTAGGTGTTAAAAGGTATTTGTTTCTGAGTAGAAAAAAGAAAGTAGAGATTATTTGATAGTTACAGAATAATGGCACTGTATAAATCTAAATTATTAAATGCTATAATTTAATTTCAGGTAAAACTGCTTCTATATATTTGTACATGATACTTTATTATAACATTAGGTTTGGGCTTTTGCCTGTAAAAATGAGTAAAGATGAAAGCCAGAACAGCCCAAGAGAGATTAGGGTAAAAACTTCTAGAAGTAGATATTTTCCTAAAGAATCCAAGTTGGTTAATTTTTTATTCTTAAATTCCTGATGTGTGAAGATCATCTTGGAATTTCTGTTTTAACCTCATATTTCATTTTATATTTCATTGAAATTCAAATTATTTTACTCTGTCACCACAGGCATCTGGGGAGATGTATTATGATAATGTATATTTTCTGTTAATATCAAATGAAGCTGTCTACACGTGTTGGAGGAACAAGGACCCATGAGAATAGAAATATGAAGTCTCAAACATCAAAATGCTATGAGATTTGGATAGCAGTCACTTAACCATAAAATGAATGTTCCCAAATTTCATTAGTTGTCCACATGAAGCAGAGTGTTCTCATTCCAAATATTATAAATTTAGTTGAGTTCTCCATTCAACATAAAAGCAATAAGGTCTGTGGGAGTGCCTTGAAATTATTTGGATCACAAACAATCCAAGTCAGATATGTTAAAACTTCATACAGAAGGTATTTAAATTGTTGGGCTCTTCTGTAATTTTGTTACATTAAATATTATCTTGAGATTGGCATTGGCTGGGAATCAGGTTTCTTGTAATCCTAAGATTTATTTTTGTTGTTGTTGTTGTCATGGTGTTTACTGATATGAAATATGACACATATACACTCCGTACCACCCAGAATGTCTCTGAAGTCCTCATTCCCCCAAGACGCCAACCTCTGCACACCAGAGCCAGCAAACCAGATGTTCCCCCAGCTATAGACTTTGTGGTAGCATTTGCGGTAAGAAGACACATTTTTCAAAAATATTAGAGTTATAATTTTTTTTAATTAAAAAATAAATTTACCAGCATCTGGATGGTTCAGGGATTTTCATTCCTACGTGAACGTCCTTTGTCATCCGATTAGCTAGGCCAAGGGTTTTATTTGTTTCTTGATATAACTTTCTACTTGAGTGAAACGATAGTTTATAGCTCTAGTTACAATCGCATCATCTGGTTTAGCTGGCTTTATTAAATTCAATCATGCTTATAAATACAGACCCGACCATCTGAATCTAGACTATTCACCACAAATTAGCAGGCTGGACACAACCAAAAGATGTTTCTGTGCAACGGTCCGGTTGCTGTATATCTTGATCCGTATCTTGATGTGAGTTATTCAGAGAGACTGCAAGAGTTAAATTTCTTTATTGACACAGGAAAGTAGAAAAACACTGGGAGGAAGGAGAGTGGCTGCTGGGAGATTTCCAAGCTGAAGGGAAAATTTATGAATAATAAAGCTCCTGACGGAGCTTACTTTCAGAGCTTGGAGGCTTACCCAGACTAAATTGAATTTCTAAAACTGGGATGGATTTCTCTTGACTTAGTGAGCTGTGATACATTTGTTTCCAAAAGGCTCTGTCTTTGGGGTGGAAAGCATATGAGCACACCTGATTTTAAGAAAAGACTCCCATCAAATCCGGGTTGTAGCCAAGTGCCCCGAAGGAAAGTATTACCCTGAACCACCCGTGACCCTCTCTGCAGTCCCAGTGCTTTTTTGAGCTGTGAATAGCCTGGCCCAAGCTCTGGCTCGATGTGTGCACAGGTGTGCCCCTTCTTTGGAGAGAGGTTGTGGCTTGAGAAGTTTCTAGTAGGTGTGGGAATAGTCTAGGAGTAGATTTAGTTTGATTTCCTGTGATTATACGATTGCTAACAGCAAACAAAATGTTGTACTCTGTACTCTCCTCTCCTAGTTTTGAATAAAACCCCAAACTATAGAAGTTTATCTCACCTTTTGATTTTGAAGAAACACATACACATACACACACACAGAGTAATTTTCTTATTTTTCTGCTATCAAATAGGTAGAGAGGTTGACCGAGAAGGACCTGTGTTTATAGACAGATAGATATGTACGCTGCCATTAAACTGAATGTGACATTTCAAATAAAAAATAAAATTCAAATACTTATTCCCAAAGCACTGTCACCATTCCCTACCCCGCCCCATGTTAGCTCTGTATCACCCAGTAGACACGAAAATTTTAGTTGTAGTTTTTGGTGTTCTTGATGTACGATGATCTTTCAAGATCTACGCACTGACTTGGGCAGAGTTTGCCTGGAATACACTTAACCTGTCACCTCTCCTTGGTGGGAGGGTGACTGAGCACTCATTGTCACGCCCAGGAGGGAAAGTCAGTTTTGGCAGAAGGCCCTGCTTGGCTGATCTTGTTCCTGGGCACAGGACGGCTGGGATGGAAGGCGAGAGGAAGAAATGTGATTTCTAGAAAGGCTACAGAGGGAACGTGGTCTGCACCTGCTGACGGCAGTGATGCAGCTCTGTTCTGCTTCAGATACGGGATGCGGTCAGATCAGCATTTGAGGATGGCGAGAGGGAAAACCAAGCAGCCTGTGATTCAGGTTTTTGCTGTTCCCGTGGGCTGGTGTGTCCAGGTGTGTGGAATCCAGGTGGATGTGAAACTCTTGCATCCTACACCAAGCATGAAATATGCCAATTTGGCATCAATCTCAATAGTTCAGATGGAAACTTACCGTGCTAAGATAAACTTCTTTGAAAAGGGACAAAGACAACTTAAGAGTATCGAGCTGTGACATGTATCAGAAGGCACCTGGGTATGGAGAAAGCACCTCCCTAAAGCCATCAGTCTTTCAAGTGTGCAACATTTCCCAGGCCAGAGAGCTCTGAATCTATTTCCTGCTAGTGCAATAAAATCGCGAGCTACACAGAGCCCAGAATCCGCCGTGCTGGTGGACTGTGAGCGCTGCTATGAATACCAGAGACGCATGAGGATTTCAAGGTGAAAATCAAACGGCTCTGCTCTCCATCTGGGATCTCTTGGCCCTTTCTCTTCTTCTTTTTCCATATTTGAAGTAACCAGAAAAAAGAAATCAAAACAAGAGCAGCTGAAGCTCAGGAGAGAGAGTCCTTTGTGCTTTTGGCTCCAAACACCCTAAAGAATCTATATTCCAGAAGGAAGGGCTGGATACACACAGTTGCTTCTGACATTGATCCAGATGGGGAAAGAATGAAATTGGAATTGCTTATTAAGCCAGGCCTTTAAACCACCAGGGTCTCCAAACGACCCTGGTCAATGGGTAATATTGTTCGACAAGAGAGTCGATTCTGTGTGAAGGTTATTTTAGGGATTAGTGCTGACAGGGAATTCGGTGTCATCAATCTAAGTTATAAGAGTGACTTTGCTTGTTTTGTCCTTCAGCTTGAGCGTTACAATAACTTCACTGAGCAAGTACCACCTTGGATGAACAGGAAGCTCTGATCACTGTCTGGCATAATCACTGTCTGACAATGCTTGAAGCATTGTCTGCAGAAGCGGAGATTCACACCCGCCCGTAGTTATAATTCTTTGCCTCTACGTAGATTTGCATAGTTTAAAAATGCTCTGCCACGATATCTTCCCTTCGATTTTGCTCCAGCCTTGCCAGGTGGGGCAGGAGACTGTCTCAGGCAGGGTTCCTCGTGAAGCTAGGGGATTTTCCCAAAGTCACATAGACGAGAAGGATAGTTTGGTCACCTGGCCCACTGTCTAAACACACCAGGTTGTCTCCATTTACTTTTTCTCCCAAGTTCCCTCTTGGCCAGGGTCTAGTTTATAAACTGGCAGCTTCGGTGGGGGGTGGTCTGGGCGCGTGATATGAATGAGGGCCCGTGATATAACTGAATGAGGTTAATAGGTCTACACCTTGGCCACGCCAGAAACTGTAGTGTCAACAGCACTGTTATCTCAGTTTAGTTAACTCGGCTCTGGCTAATGCATGTGATCTCAGACTAATGACAGTGACTGCCACGTTAATTTTCAGAATTAAAACATTAAAGTGATGTACTTATTTACAAGCTTAGCCGTATTTTCCCTCCCTTCTCCTTCCTCCTCTTCCTTCATCCTCCTTCTCATTCTCTCCTTCCCTCCCTCCCTCCCTCCCTCCCTCCGTTCCTTCCTTCCTTCCTTCTTTCCTTTTTCTTTCTTTTTTTTTTTTTTTGAGATTGAACACTGGATAACTTTAGACCAGCTGAAATAGAATTTTATTCCACGCCATATGGAGAAGGCCAATGTACCTTAGTGAAAAACTGAAGTTATGAATTATGCTAAAGGAATTGCCCTTTAAGATGTTTTTAAGCCCATGAAGCAGCTTAAACCAGGAAAATGTTGATCATTCTAGCCTTGGGAATCCTGCTCCAATTAAGAGATAGGAATGTTTCAGCTTCTGCTTATCAATTATTTGTATGGAAATAATATTTTTTCACATGCTTGAAAGCGTTTTGCTTTCTTAAGTAGGTGAAACACTTACAATCTTATTTATAGAATTAATTTGCACAGCAGGCAGTTTTTCAGAGGCCAGAACCAACCTGAATTTCAGCTTGGACTAAATGATAAGATGGTTTAAATTGGTAGGTTTCATATTAGTAAAGTTCATCTGGGATTACGAAGCGTGTAGAAATGTTAATAGTCCTCCTTGAAAAGGAATGTTCTCAGTAGATAGAGTGGCCTGAATTGTCTTCAGCAAGTAGAGCTGCCGCTTAGTCTAGAGCTGTTCTCCCACCCACATCACACGGGGGAGAGGAAGCCCCCTGCCCTGCCCCTGTCTCCAGGACATCCTTAGAGCAACCGCAGAGCTCACTGCAGACCCCAGGGGCAGAAGTTTTCAGGGGTCGCACGAGAAAGCTCTCTGCCAGCTAGTCTAGGACATACCTTTGGGGCAAGCGCCTGGGGACTGTTTTGAGTTTACGTAAATTCCATTTCACCGATTGATTGGTTTCTTCCAGCATTCTTAATCAGTAATAAGTGGGAGTTTCTGATCAATACTAATTAATTGTGAAGATTTGGCTCTATCCTATGGACTACTCATTCAATCAAGAAACGGGTGTTATTTAGCTCTAAGTACAGTTCTTTATTCTCCTTTAAATGAGACTCTGCTTGTTTTCAGGGAAAGACCAATTTTCATTAACTTTAGGCAAGCTGAGAATAGATTTGGCTCTGAATCATCTTTTTAAGAGTTACTTCAAAATGTGATAGTGGATTTTTTTGCCCTGTGCTGGAGCCTAGCCTAGCAGACTGGCCGGCGTCACTGTGGCTGTGTGTCCCGTGGGCAGGTGCGGGCCCCGGTTGCCTGGCCATGAGGCCAGTCTCTGAAGGGTGTCACATGCAAACTTTTTTTTTTTTTACTTGAAAAAAAATAAAGTATGTATCATTCATTTCACAATACATTTTCTTTCCAGCACTTCTAAACTACTACCCTGGTTTAAGCAGATAGATAATTGGAAACTTTTTGTGTTAAATATTAATTTGAATTTAATTAATTTCCCAAAGGAGGGACATAAAACTCCCTTACTCCTTTTATTTTTCCTTACTTTTTCATAGGTTTGGCTAAAATTCCTTGGTCACTGTATATATTGGTGATAATTTTAAATGACCTCTTTTTTGGATCATACCTTGTAGTGGATTAAAGGCCACTACAAATTCTTTGCCATGTGGAGAGGGAGTTCTAAGCCCCTCCTCTGGCATCTACGCAGACCCTGCAACCCTTCAGACCAACAGAATGTGGCAGAAGGCGTGCGTGTCAGTTTCTGCACCTGGCCTTAAGAAACTGGCAGCTTCCACTTCCCTCTCTGGAAGGCTCACCGTGGCAGAAGCCAGTTGTCATGTAAGAAGTCCACCTGCCCCGTACCCATCATGCTGCGAGGAAGCTCAAGCTAGCCACGTGGAGTAGCCACATGGACAGGTGCCCAACCAGCCACGGACCGTGCCAGCTGGCCCAGCCCAGGTGCCAGACGTGTGGGGGAAGAATCCTTCAGATGGCTCCGGCCTGGGACCACCTCACTGCAACTGCAGGGGGTCTCCGAGCAAGAAGTGCCCAGCTGAGTCCGTCAGCCCACAGAACTCAGGGAGAGTTCTTGTGTTTCTTGCTGTTAAATTTTGGGATAATTCATTCCACAGCAATAGTTAACTGGAACATAACTAGATTTCTCATCCTTGCTAACCCATCTGTTCTCCTCTCACTCCATCCCTCCCTCACGTACCTCCTGGACTGTTTCCTACTCTTTGCTGGTTAGAATACGGTCTCTTTAGGCATTTGTAATAACCAAAAAAGGGATATTGCAACACAGTGTAGACTCTAACTTCTTTTCTCTCTGTCATTCATTCAAGAAATATTCACTAAGCACCTACTGTGTGCTAGAGGCTGTAATCAGAGCAGGTGATGGACTGTTTGGAGAGAGCAGTGCTGGGAGCGTGGGGTGGGAAGTCTGCGATGACACGAGTGTCAGTCATGGTCCTGGGACAGAACAGAGGCCACACACCAGCTGGGTAATTTGAAGAGCGTTTACTACAAAGGGACTATTTTCAAGGTGTGTGCAAGTGCGGGGCAGTTTGCATCTGCAACTGACGATGGCAGGGCCTGAGGGGGAGGAACCCGAAGCCCACAAAGGGCTTCCTGGTGGGCAGCTACCTGTGTTGAAGGGCACAGCTGAGCTGTGGCAACTTCTAAGAGACTTACAGGATTGCTAGATTCAGCAAATAAAAGTACAGGATGCCCACTTAAGTTTCAACTTCAGATAAACAAATTTAAAAAAAAATTAGTATGAGTATATCCCATGAAATGTTTGGGATACACTTATACTAAAAATTTTTCTTAACATAAAATTTGAATTTAACCAGAAATTCCACATTTTATCTGAAGACCCTGGCAGAGAGGGAGGCAAGGAAATAAAATACCCAGATCACCTCTAGGGCTACCCACTGGGGAAATCCAACCCAAACCACAGAGCAGCATGAAAAAGCACGGAGAGTGAAGCTGCAGAGGGGAGAGATGAAACGTTGCATTGGATCAAGGGCCCTTTGTTCAGACCTCTCCAGTGCACGTCCCTCACTGAGCCTATGGGCCAGGTCACCCTGTGCCCCTCTTAGTCCCTGATAATTAAAAAAATGTAGCCCATTATACTATACGTGATTGTAGCTTTGTGAAAACAAAGTCGGGATGATTTTTGTATGTAAAGTCTGGATTGGCTTCAGCGAAAAGGAAAAGGAGGAAAAGTGGTCCATCGATAGCATCCTTTTATTTTAACTGTGCAGTGTCATTGGCTGGCTCAATATTTCTAAAGGAAGGAAAGCTGTCAGATCTCTTTTTTAAAGACGACATGTTTGACACTCCTGGAGTGATGAGGCTGTCCCCGCGAAGGTTAATGTGTGTTCCCCACAGTTCAAGCCCCTCATCCTTCCTCAGGTGTCATTAAGGGAGCAAAAGGAGGGGAAGTAATAGAAAGGCAGCTGGAAAGAGGGGGTGAGGGCAGATACAGAGCCGTGTGCACCTCCGCCCAGTCTGAATGAAACCTGCTGGACCCCAGGCCACCTGGAAGGGGGAGGGGGGCAGAGCAGGTGCAGTTCTCTCCAGAAAGGCAGGTTTGTCAGAGCAGGAGGGAGATGGAGAGCAGCTTCCAGACTCCTGGGATTTGGGGCCACCAGGAACCAAACGGGGGTGGGGTGTGATTAGGCACCTCAGTGGCTGGAGCAGGAAGGCACACACCCATGTACCACAGGCTTCCAGAAAGGCTGCCTTCCCAGGGGTCCACCGGGAGCCCCAGACTCTGCTCCTACTGAGTGAGTCTCTAGATGACTCCTACAGCTGCCCGAGTCCCCAGGAAAGATGGGGAGAAGCGGGGACCACCAGCTGCTCTAGGTGCTCCCTGGGAGGCTGGAATAGCTGCTGCCCCCACCTGGGTCGTTAGGCGTGATCTGGCAGGGCACCCAGCACTGAGCCTCCCCAGCCGGCCTGTCGGATAGCAGAGGCTAAATCTGCCTCCATCCCCACGGAGAGGCACTAAGGGGCCGATTTGCTTTAGTTCGGGTCCTTCTTGGATTCTTTAGCTTCAGAACCTTAAATTAAACTTCAAATTTGTGACTGCAAGGTCAGCTGTTTAAAAATATGAGAAATGACCCCCTCCTGCTTTAAATAAAACACATCTGCTTTTAATATTATCCCTCTGCTCCGCCACACAACCAGGGGAATTGTTCTTTCCTGCACCATGGGGAAGAAATGAGGGTCAGGGCTCCTTCAATGTAAACTGTATTCTGAAAGTTCTAGAAGGAGGAATAATAACAATATGATAGGATCACTGAATTTAAAATGCAGTAACTTGTAGACTTCACTTTTTCCAGCATTGGTTGGAAGGAATAGTTATTATTATTACCGTTTTTTACAGGAATTGTGGCTTGTTGTTCCGTCCTTTCACTGTTGCTTCCCCCACGAGCAGATTAGCCACTGTGGCTGAGCACTGCCCGCTCTTCATGGTCTGCTGTCCTGTCCTGTCCTGTCCCTCATTCTCATCGTGATCAAGAAGGCTAATTATTTGCACATCACTAGATTTAACTTAATATGACATTTTAAACAATTATATTTCCCTTGAAAGTTACCCCCTCTTCTGAACAACTAAATAGTAGGTGTTTCTTCTTATCAACCCACTGGGCTTCTTTTGGGTTCTGGTCATAGACTTCCAGCTGCCACTTCCTTTTTCCTCTTGGAAATGTGTAGACCAATGATGGGCTAAAATACGTATTGATCAGATAGACCCAGATGGAGGACCGGGGGAGGTGGGGGATGGGAAGATGATAAGGCCTCCATCCCCATGTCTATGAAAACACTCCTTCCAGTAGTCTACGAGTAGTCTACGAAGACATGAAATGGAAGCTTGCTGCAGCTTTTGTGCTTGGCAAGTGGTTTCTTCAATGTTTCTGAAGTGCAATTCTTCTCTCTCTATTTTACCATCCCAGACCCTGAAGATAATTGAAAACTGAACCATGCTCTGGCACTCATTTCGAAAGCAAAGTCTCCTGGGGTGTCAGAGTGATGCTTTAGTGGCAAGGCACAATGTGAGCCAAGCAATTCCCACTTCAGATTCTCCGGTTGCAACCAGCCTACAGAATCCCAGTGCAACAGAGCTGACCTTTGTGGGAAGGCAAACTCAGTTCCCACAGCACAGTCCTCGATAATGGTGCTAATCACAGTTAGGTGATGATTCTTCCTGCCTCCAGCCTCACTTAGAGTTAGAGTGTCTATGTTTCCATGCAAACATAAACCTTTCGGCAGTTTGAACTGATGTGCACTCACCAAAATTCAATTTCCCACCAGTCCATTAAAAAGGGGGGGGAGGCTTTATAGTGGGCTTTGAAAGGGGCTGTCTAGGCCATCAGAAACAGCCTCTGAAGATGCTCGTTGTAGATGATAATGCATTTGCTGGTCGGGAAATGTGCCTTGAATGTTCCCCCCAGCTAGCTCTGAGCTCAGTAATTGTTTCATAGAAAGTTCAGAAGGAAATAGAGAGATGTTTGGCCTCAAACTTTTGCTGTTTTTTTCCATAGATTAGCTGACACTGTGCTGCCTCCTAACCACCAGCACGTGGGCATTTTAGCTGATCACTGTTAGGTTCTTTCTTTCTCTTTAGCTGTTCCCTGACGGTAACGCCTTGAACCTGCTGGCCTGCAGGCCTGGCCAGTAGACCATGTCTGAGTCTTGGTTTGCTCACGCAGGGGTGGCACTCGGGTGAATCCCAGAGTTCTTTTGTCTCTGCCATTCTCATCTGCTCCTGGTCCACCTGCAGAGAATCGTTTCCTCTCTTCGGGTCCCAGTGTCTTCACTGTGGGGTGATACCGTCTTTCGGCTCTTTTCTCATTCTGACACTTTATGATTCTGTCTGTGGCTGTCTCTTTCCTGGGACAGTATAAGACGTTTGACTTTTGATTTTATTTTCTGTACATGTCAAAGAAATACTGCCTATGAGTCCAGAAGAGAAATAAGAAGATATTTCTTGGTGGAGGCAGTGGAGGGGAAAGAAGTTACAATGGACAACATCTGAATAGGATTGCCACCGGCTGTGAACACATGATAGCAAATGATTATGTTTTTGAAGTAATTATTTCAATCAAATGGGTGAAAATGGGAAAATTCAGTCTTTTATCTGGAAAAGCTGGATTTCCAACTAGCTGACTGCCAAACATGGAAACAGGGCTTATTTCCTGGACATTCCCGTAATGCGCATTCAGCTTTGCAAGGAGGCGGCTGGGCCAGGGACTGGCCCCCAGGTGAGTGTGAGTGAGAGAGCCATGCTCCACTCATCATGGAAACACAAGAAAAGTGGGTGCCTTCTCTTGGAAGCAGTTGGCACCCCTGAAATTAAATTGTGACCGCAATTTTGCAACCAGAATATATTTCAGTTTTCTTCTGAAACTTTGTGACCATTTCACTTTTGGGCCCAGGCACTGCCACCCGGTGCTCAGCACTGTTGACAACGTGCCTGACGTTGCCTGGGTACACTCGCTCCAGCCCATGGCAATTGAATATTCAGTTACAGCCGCTTCTTTAAAAATCATCACTTTTTCTATAAATTGAACCTACTGGCACCTAAAACTATGGCACGGGCGGAGGAGTCAAACTGTAATTTTGAAATTGTAAGCCAGATTAGTCTGTGGGAGACTAGGACAGAGACTTGGAAGACATGATAAGCTACCTGCAGATAAAATGTTCAGTCTTATTCCGCTCACACACCTCAAAGCTTGAACAAAACTATAAGATCTTGCCAATTACATATCCAAGCTGGAAACAGCCTATTAGTTCACCCTGGCCATCCACAGATGGCGAAGTAGAACTCCCTGTCGTATATTTCCTTGGTTCAGCTTAAAATGACTTCAGAAAAGGTCAGATGCTGCCACCCTGGGAGATGCTTCCCTTCTCCACCAGACTGATGTTAGACTTTTTTTTATTCTAACACTCTCTCTAAATTGGTTTCCCCATCAGTTTCTTGACATCAGCCTCTGTTAATGCTCCCTTGAGCTACTGCCGCCAAAAATGGATATTTTATCACTGCTTAAATTTTTGCTCCAGACAGAAATGTTTCGACTACCTCTGTGGGTAATTAGAATGCTTCAAAGGGTGAAGTTTCAATGTTGGTCTTTCGAAAAATTATTCTTTTTAACTATTTCGAATCCGAATAATTTTCAATCGTGTCACCTGACACCGGAAATCTCTTTCTGTCTTTGGAATTCTTGAAAGAAATAAAAATACTCCACTTTATTTTTGGTCTGTAAGAACTTTTGGGATGGGGAGGCTTCGATGGCACCCACAGAGGGCAGGGACCTTGCTCTCTTGCCATAGTGTTGCATGAAACAGGTCTTGGTTAAACGGTCCTTTAAGCAGCTCACATCTGGATTCTGCCCAGGTATCCATCCACCTGCACCTGTAGGACAGAAGTCTGGAGCTTCACGACCTGGGAAAGCTCTTATGTCTATTTCTTTTTGGGAGCAGTTGTCAGAATGTTATTATTTGCTGCTTAAAACTAAAACGCAGACTCTATTCTTAGCTAATCTCTTTGAGTCCGGGGTACTCTATGTAGTTCAGCTACTAGTCCAGAATACCACATAATTTTATTCCTTCTTGGGCATTTAATTTTATTCTCCTTTTATAAATATGGGAACCCATCTTCCTGGGAGGAAGGCCCAGAGCTTAAGATGACCCATCTCTAAATAGCTGTTTCCAACAAATCAGCAAGTGCCTGGCCATGAGCGCTTAAGATAGTGCCATTTAACAAAGCCAATAGAAGTGGTATGTCTTCCCTCCGAACATACCAAGAGAATGGATGCAGAGGACTGTGGCTGCAGGTCAGGAAACGGGAGTGTGTGAAGTTTAATTGCCACAACCTGGCAGTTCCTGGGGCTCAGCACACATCTTTGTTGATCCATCAATCCACATTGACGAACACGGGCACATACCTCTGGGCAGCATCCCTCCCTGCCCCTAGGACACTGCGACACAGAATGCTCGGGCATGTTGGAATGATCGCAGGGTGTTCCGAAACATGGGAAGCTGGGGGTGCGTACGATGATGTCTGTTTCTGCTCCTCTGTTTTCTGTCTACACACAAGAGTGTGGAAAGTGAACAGTGCATGATGCGTGGCTGAATGGAGAGTCAAGGTTGGTGGCAGTCCTGGGTTGGAGATTTTGAGCAGTAACAGGCATTCATCAGCTTGGCTGCAGCCAGTCCAAGATAGACTTGGCCCTGGGTTTGCTTCATAGACCCCCTTTCAAGGTGCCAATCAGAGGTTTGTACCCAACGCCAGATTCCATACACAACAGACTCATTTACCAAACAGTCTTGTGCGTTTAGGAAAGCTGGTAATCCCTGCAAATACGCAAAGGACAACACCTGTTGGCCGGGATTAGACGCCCAGGCCCCAAGAGCCGGCGTGGGAAGGTGTCCTGTGACAGTGTGGTCCAGTGGCCTGGTTGACAGCCAGGACCAAGAAGGGCACAGCAACACGTGCCAGGGAGGAAGCCAGACACCCACACACTGCCAGAGAAGATTTTAAATCAGGCAGTGCCACAGAGAACAAAGGGAAGGAAAAAGGCCCAAAGTCCTTACTCTTGAAAACAGCGTTGGCCCCTTTCTGGCGTACATGTGGTGACGTTTCTAGCCACGCCACGGTTTCCTTTCCATGCTGTTCACAAAGCTCGGGGGCTGTCATCGGCCTTCCCTGCACCAAGTCCTGGAACTCGGTCCATTTGCGCTGCTTCCACCTTTCCTCCTCGAAGTCAAATTCCCCCGAGAGTTATGGGGCAAGGAGACCCCCAGATAACAAGAGCTTAAACAATAGAGAAGTTTACTTCTCTTTCATATAAAAGGAGGCTGGAGGTAGATAATTGAGGGTAGTCAGGGCAGTTTCGAGGAGCACCAAGCATCTGTATTACTGTTTTGCCATCCTTGGCATAAGACCTCCACCTTATGGCCCAAGGTGGCTGCTTGAGCACCAGCCATTTCACCTATGTTTCAGCAGCATAAAGCAGATAGGAACAAAGGGTGTCTTTCCACTTCATTTTAAGATTTCTTTTTTTCCACACATATCATATTGAACAGAACGTAGTTATGTGGCCCCATGGAACAGCAAAGAGGCTGGAAACTTTTTTTCTGGGTAACCATGTGCGTAGCCCCAAGTCAGTGGTTTTATAACTAAGCAAAAAGGGGTAAACTAAGGCAATGAGTAGACTCAGCCACAACAAATTTCTGCTCATGGAGTTTCTTGGAAATGTACGTAGCTGGTTAGCTTGCATGGAGGGCTTTTCTGAAGTGTTGGATGATTCATTTGTTATCTCCCCCATCAGCCTAAAGCAGGCTTTCATTGTCAAAGAGTGAGGGAGGGCAAAGGGTGGCTTTTCTGTGGTTGGCAGTTAGGGCAGGCAGCTGCTGAGTCCGGGGAAGGAATTTCAGTTCTTAGCATGTGTTCAGAGTGGAAGGAAGTATCTGGTGTGCTCTCCTCACCCCTAGAGGGGTTCTCATTCACCTGCTTTCCTTCCACTTATTCTCCAATAAGTGCCGAAGTATCATCTATGCCAAGGACGTGAAAGCTTCAATCTGATCCCTAAAAGCACAGAATCACCCCTTTTCTTTATACAACACTCCTCTCCTACCCCAGCCCTGATGTAAACTGGGCATGACCGTAGGAGGTGGTGGGGCAGACACCAGACTCTACTCTTGCTACATGCGGCAGAAAGGGCTTTATTATAGGGCGTTGGAGCCTTGAAGAAGTTCTGGGCCTGATGACACCTGGCCAGGAGCAATGTGTATGGAAGATACCTGAACACATGGTGGACCCTTCTAGCAGAAGCCCCGATTGCTCCTAATGCCGCCTGGCACACGGCACTGGGCACTGGGCAGTGGGATGTCACCACGGCCGCCCCAGGGAAACCCAGGGCCTTGGCGCTCACCAGGTGGGATCTTCCTGTGTCTGGCACCCCCGGTGCTCACTGCTGCCTTCTCAGATGCTGCCGGAGCACCTGCCTGGCCAGACCCACCCCAGGCAGCAGACTTCCACGCCCAGGACACATGGGAACCAGCTTCCTCCGGCTTCTCAGCCTCCATGGTAGACGGAGGAGCCAGAAAGGGGAGGGCAGTGGGTGAGCCCTGCCGGCTCCCGCCAGCCCGGGCAGAGAGCCCTGCATCGGGGACGGCCCTTCACACCTTACAACGCGGGCCGTGCAGTGCACACGCTCTCCTTGTCCCGCTAAAAGATCTTTAGAGAAAAGCAAGCCCGGGAACAGATTTGGACCTCAAGAAGGCAAAACTGACCAAAGGCAAGAGTCAAGCTGACCCCAGTCAAACTGTTTCTCATCATACCCCACTATCTTTATTTATTTTTTTTTTTAAATGTGGATATTTTGACTAGTATTATGGGCTGAGTTGTGTATCCCCCTCCAAAATCCACATGTTGAAGCCCTAACATTCATTACACAGAATGTGACCCTATTTGGAGATAGGGTCTTTGCAGAGGCAATTATTAATAAATTGAAATAAGGTCATTAGAGCAGCCCTAGTCCAACATAACTGGTGTCCTTATAAGAAGAGGACATTAGGACACCGACATGCACAGAGGGACGACCATGTGAGGACACAGGAGAACGTGCCATCTGCAAGCCACGGAGAGAGGCCTCGGAGGAACCAGCCCTGCCCACACCTGGACCTTGACTCCCAGCCTCCAGATCTGCGAGAGGCTGTATTTCTGCTTTCAAAGCTGCCTAGTGAAGGGTACGTTTACAGCAGCCTGAGCAGACTAGTAGAGCCGGGAATGAATTTTGCCTTTCCAACAGAAAAGTTATTATTTTTTCCATGATATTTATGTCTTCTTTTTTTATTCCCTTCCTCGGCTTTCTGAGCTCGGAGGAAGACTTGATCTCATTAGTGCTTATTCTTTGTGATCGATTCCCGTGGATTTGTGCTCATTTGATTATCTAATGCTGCAGCTGGGCAGTCATTTTATAGAAACCAGGATGCGTCTAGGTGAGAGCCAGAGAAACAGAATAATTGGAAATAGATGACCCGGAGGACCACCGAGTAAACCGTCCCTTTCTGCTGACCAAATTAGGCTCTGCACTAACCAGAACCCGATTGTAACAGGCGAAGATTGTGGGTTTCAGAGCACCTCTGTTTTAGGACAAAAGAGAATTGCTCTCTTTTGGAAAAAGCTGTAAGTGCCAAAGAAGGTGCTAACGTGGTAGAGGAGAGTCAGAAGAAACGGGAATTGTGTTTTTATTTGATTTGGAGAACACAGTAGACGACGTGGAAAGTCCCCTTGCCTGACCCTGCTAATGCCTGACCTGGCCCATTAATCTCTGCCTCTTAGCCAAGACCTGGAAAATTGCAATTCTCCGCACCAGCGGCCCCCCGCTCAATAATACGGAGCCTGCGGGCAGGAGCAGGAGGGGGCTCGCTGGGGTCCCGCGCTCCCCGCGTGGAGGGACCCCAGCTTGGGAACTGGGTGGGAGGACACTGGGGTGCTCTGCAGGCCTTGTTCCCAGCTTTTTAAAGAACGTATTCTCTTTGTTTCTTTGTTGGCATTTCATAAAATGTGATGCTCTCTGCCAGCATTATTATGTACTAGTTGTATAAATTTATTTTTATTATTTTGTCTCTGGAGGAATTGACCTTTTTCCCAACACTAGATGCTTTATTTGAGGCGTGAGGGATAAAAATTCCAATCCTGACTTGCTTTTCCCACCCACCTCTTTGGCTTCCCAGGACCAAGGGCGAGGGCTTGGGTCCCTCTGCAGGGGCCCACGCTGGCCCTCCTGGGCCTGTGGGTGGCCCTGGTGTGGGGGAGGGACCCCAGCTAAGAGGGCCCAGCGTGCAGGGCTCGTGTCAATTAGCTTAATTATATCAAGGCCAACACAAATGACAGATGTTAATTCTTTCAAAGTTAATATTACACTGTGAAAGAAGGTAGGACATTCTAAGAACCTTGGCGTTAAAATGCCCCATTTGCAAGGTACACTTAAGTTAAATGACTGTTATTTCTTTACAGCGTGCTAAAATTTAGGTCCTTTTATAGTACGCTGTGTGCTTTGACTCCTGATGAAGGAAAACTCCCACTCAGGACAATTATATCCCAATTTACTGCTTATGCACAAATTTCTGATCACAGGATCAGGCCTTAGGAGGTGATTTGTTTCCATCAAATAAATCTTAAAATACGGAAAGCTATTAATATGTAAATGAAAGCTTTTACCTATTTGTGTGTGTTTGTGGTGTGTGTGGTATGTGTGTATGGTGTGTGGTGTATGTGTGTGTATGTGTGTGGTGTGTTGGGTATGGGCATTTATGTGTCTATGATGTGTGTGTGATGTAATGTGTATGAGTGTATGTACTGTGGTGTGTGTGGTTTGTGTGTGTGTGGTATGGTGTTTGTGTGTGTGTGAGGTATGTATGTGATATGTATTTGTGTGTGTGTTGTGTATCTGTGTGTGTGGTATGATGTGTATGTAGTGTGTATTTGTGTGTGGTGTGCATTTTTGTGGTGTGTGTGTGTGGGGTTAGTATGATGTGTGTGTTTGTGTATGTGGTGTGATATGTATGTGTGGTGTGATGTGTGGGGTGTGTATGTGGTATGTTGTATGGGGTGTATTTGTCTATGATATGTGTGTATATGTGTGGTGTGCATGTGGTGTGATGTGTGTATGGTGTGTGTGATGTATGTGTAGTGTGGTGTGTGTGACATGGTATGTGTAGTATGTGGTGTATGTGTGGTGTGATGTGTGTGGTGTGTGTATGTGGTGTGTTGTGTGTGTGTCTGCATGTGTGTGTGTGTGTGGTGTGTGTGACATGGTATCTGTAGTATGTGGTGTATGTGTGGTGTGATGTGTGTGGTGTGTGTGACATGGTATCTGTAGTATGTGGTGTATGTGTGGTGTGATGTGTGTGGTGTGTGTGACATGGTATGTGTAGTATGTGGTGTGTGTGTGTGTGTTAAAACTAAAAGCTACTGTGCTCATGATTTATCGCCAGCACCTCTAGGCAATGACCTGACATTGTCATCAACTTGGAAACAAATATATTTAAGAGTTTCCTTTCCCAAGCGTAGGGGTTAATATGATGAATATTTGAATTATGCTTCCTTGCAAACTTTTTATCCTATCGGGGCTGTTGCAGGATCCATGAATAGCTCTGTCATGCCCTGGATGATTTCTCGTGTCTGTTAATTTCGGAGGAATTTATGTTAATTATTCGAAGTCTGCCACTTAGATTGTGAACGCACAGCTGAGGAATGATTTTTCAGAAAGTGCATTTTCTCACCTCCCCAGGAGCCCTTGCCTCCTCCCTCCTTCCTCTGAGCCTGGTTCTAGTCTCCGATTGGGAATGTGCTGCCTCCCTGCTGTCTCCTTTCCAGGGGCCCCGCCCGACCACCCGGACTCAGGCACACTCTCTTTGCTTTTGGAATCTCTGGAACTCTGTTGTGTTGCGTATTTGTGCGTTTCCCTTTCTGCTTCTGTGAGCAGAGCCATGGGGGTGCGGCCCCCAGAGCACTGCCGGCTGCCCAGGGCAATCCAGCCCACTTGCCAAGTGAACAAATTCAGTGTGAGTTCTCCCAGACACCTGGTGAATGAGCAGACTTTGCAGGCTGGTTGACTGTATTACATGTTTAGACTTGGGCCATTTAAGAGATGTTTTTCCCCAGAGTGACATTAGCTGGTCCATACAGAAGCCTGTTGACGTGGCCTCCATCTAAGGAGCAGGAAGTAGTGCGACATGCAGCATGAAAACAAGATTTGGGCAAGACCTGGATCTTGTCAGCCAGTATTCACGAAGTGACCTTGGGCGAGGTCCCTGTAAAATAGACAACGAACGTTTCCCGCCGTTCTCATAACCGGGTGCAGAAGTGAAGCAAGGTAGAGAATACAAAGCTATTTTAAAGCCTGCAAACCCCAGAAGTTAGGGTAAGTGCTGTTACCCTCCCCTGCCAAATCTATACGTGGAAGTCCTCACCTCCAGTATGCAGAATGTGACCGTATTTGGAGACAGCATCTTTAAAGAGGTGATTAATGTTAAAAGGGGAAATCTGGACACAGAGACACGAGGGCCGTGTGTCTCACCACGTGAGGATGCAGCGAGGTGGCTGTCTGCAAGCCTGGCAGAGGCTTCAGGAGGAACCAGCCCTGCCAACAGCTTGATCTCTAACTTCCAGCCTCCAGAACTGTGGAAACATAAAATTTCTGTTGTTTAAGCCACCTGGTCTGTGGTGTTTTGTTATGGCAGCCGGAGCAAACGAATACTAGTACTCCGTAAGTATCTGCTGAAGGACTGCAAGGCTGGTTTGAGAAGCTTCACTCCAGCACTGGACTCTGTGTTTATCAGAATAGATAAATGCAAGGGGAATTTTAGCATTAATGTATCAAACCATTTTTCTACCCTTTGGATTTTCATGACAATATCAGAAACTGGTAATATTCATTTGGGATTGTCTTCAACTGGTAGCATTTATTACTTTTATATTGATGATTCTCTACCTTACATTTGCCCATCAAATGATCTGTAAAAGAAAATTCGCTTAAGTATACGAGGGAGGATCTATTTAATGCTCAATGGAGAGTGGTTCTTATTACAATTCCATCTTTAAGATGGGCCATCTGAACGTTTCTCTTATGACATAATAAATCACATAACAGCAGCGGCCACTTTCTGTCCCAGTTTCTGTAAGGAAAAGGCCGTATTTCAGGGAAGTGTCATAAGAAATGGCTAGACTAATGCAAAGCACAAACCTGAAGTGTACTGTGCAGCTTCCTAGGGGAGGTCATGGCAGAACTGAGTCAGGAGACATCCAAGCCTCAGGAAGCATCATTTCTTCGTTACGCTGGGGCCGTTGGCAGAGTTCTGTGTCAGCCCCTGCGGGTCTATGAAGTTTCTGCTCAGGGGAGAAGCCTCATTGCTTGGGGCCATTTTGTAGCTGTGCTCTTTGGAAGGGGGGTGGGGAGAGAGAGGGAGAGAGAGCACACAATATAATAGGGAGACAGACAATAAACAGGAAGATAGGTAGATGGGTGGATGATAGATAACGTAGCAGTTCATGTCAACTTCCCAGCCTGGTAGACTTTGAGACGAGGTCTTCCAGGTGCTGGAGTTGGCAGAGTAGGGTGACATCCAAAGGGCTTTTGGGGGATCCCAGCGCACCCAGGCGCACAGGACACTGCAGTTATGGGGGCTGTCCTGAGCTGTAATGGCCAAGCAGTCGGGTTTCCCTTCATCCTCCAGTGGCGCTGGAATCGCCATCTTCTTACATCACACCAGCTCACTGGCATGAGTGTCCTCTTGACTGTCCTTGTGGTCAGTGGGGGAATTTCAGAGTGACCATGCAGAGGGGAAAATGGTTGCGTTCCAGAACCCCGACAGACACACATACTAACTGCATAGTCCTGGACGGTTTACCAAGGGTTTTGGTGAAATATTTTTGTTAAAAAGAAAAGGCTTAGATAAGTTAAATTTAGCAAAGAACGATTTGAGAATTGGGCTGCCCTCAGAACCAGAACCAGTTCTAAGAACCCCGGCCTGCGACGTGGGCAGGGGGTGGGTATAGACAGAGAACGGCAGTGAGGTACAGAGACAGCCTGACTGAGTGTGGCCGGCGCTTCGCCCTGTTTGCTCAGGTGGCTGCCCGTGGCTGACAGAGATGGCTGCTGTAACGGATGGAGACCCAGCTACTTGTCACTGGGATGTTCCTGTGCAGGGCTCCTAAGTTTCGATTCCGGATTGTTTTCGTACTAAGTTAGGTTGCAGCTTGTTCAGTAAGACCTCGAGCATGGAGTCATCCTCAGGCCAAATTCAGTTTAGTTTAGTACACTGCTTGCTCAGACTGACAAAAGCCATCATCGGGACCAGGTGGCCAATGTGTTCTTTCAATTCAGGCAGCAGAATCTGACATAAAAATGTCAGGGAGAGGCCACCCAGCCCAGATATAAACCTTCAGACATCTTTATGAAGGAAAAAATGGAAACATAAGAGAAATGGTTGTCCTGTAGTCTGGGAACGACAATGACACAGGTTTTATCGGTTTCACTAGTTTAGATGTACCGCTCTCTCCTGGGTAGAGGAGCTGTGCAAAGGTCCCTGGCATGGTCACGCCCTCCTAGCTATGGGGACGGGGAGACTCTTCTGCATTGTTCAAGCTTTTATTGTTGAGCTGGGGTTGTCGCTGTGACCAGCCGGCAAAAGCAGCTGCCCACGCTGACCATGCAGCCAGCCGCGATGGAAAGTGCCCCTTCCTCCCTGAGTTAGGGCCCAGTGATCTCACCACTGAGCAGGCGCAGGGACCCCGAGGCCGAGGAACCACGTTACCACACCTGCCCCCTGCTGCAGCTCTGGCCACGTCCTGCCCAACACAGTCTGGCCTGCAGTTTAACCTACTAAGGTGTTGATCTTCACCTCACACTGGGAGGATTTTACATCCCCAGTTTGTAGATAAGGAAACCGAACACCAGGGAAGCAGAGAACCTTTCCCAAGTCGCAGAGCCATCGGGGGCAATCCCCAGGTGCATCTGTCACCTGGACGCCCCACCCCGGCTTCTGCAGGTCGCCTCGTTTGGTGCGGGGAGGATCTCAGATCTCAGTGTTAGGAGGAGTCAGCTGAGGGTGGGACGTGGGCCTGCGTTCGTCTCCTCCCTGGCCAGGTGTTGGTGGCGGGCGCTGTGCGAGGTATTGCCGGGGCTCCCTGGCATGACAGCCCATGTCGGTGGGATTGTGCAGCAGCCTTTGCCCACCCAGGGCTTCTCCAGCTCTGCTGGGTCCCCACAGGCTCCCACAGGGTCACAGCCCTGGCTCGGTGGGGTGGGGGCACATCTGTGCCTCCCTGAGGGTCTCGGGATGCCTGTGCCTGTGTCACTCCTCTCTCCCCCCGAGCCCCAGCCCCTTCCCGAGCCTCTGCCCCGTCACGTAACGCCTCCTGACGTCATTCACAGGTGTCACATCTTCCATCTTCTTCACGGTGTCATCTGTGGGCTGTGTCCCTCTGGCTGGCCCCACAGTGGCTTTGCCACAGCACCCCTGTCACTCTCCACAGAGGCCTGTTTTTAGACTCTGTGTGACAATGGTGGGGAAGTGAGGGTGAGGAAACACCCCACAGAGTGGAATTCAGGGGTCACTGCAGAGGGTAACGACGTATTTGTTCAGTCCTCCAGGTGAGAGTAGGTGCTCAACTGCTGCCTGCCATGTTAGTGAGTGGATCTAATTGAACACCTACTATGTGCTGGGCCCTGGGCCAGCTGCTGGAATGGGCAAAGTCCCTGCCCTTGCAGAGCTCACACTCTAGTGGGGGACAGTGAGGACAAAGCAGCGAAGGACAGAGGGAAGTAGAGTAAAGGGTGTGATTGCTCCATGAAGAACCCAGTGCAGGCTGAAGGTGGGTGTGCCCTGTAGGGGGACATGTTCAGGGACTCCACCCTCCCAGAACCCTCTGGACTCCCCTGCAGGCAAGGTCCAGGGTTCCCTCTGGGAGTCAGCAGCAGAAATAGTCCCCTGGCACTGCCGGTGGCCCATACCTCTGCCCTGGAGTGATGGGGCCACCTGGACCCCGTGCTCTTGTCGGTGTCCCTAGGGTCGTTTGTGGGGAACCTCGTAGGCTCTAAGGCTCTGAAGAGTGGCTCTAGGGGCGAGTGCCTGACTGCGGTCCCTCCCCAGACTCTCCTCCCACATCCCTGCGCACCTGCTGAGTCTGACTGTTCAGCACTGGCCTTCCCTGGCTCCCAGGGCCACGTCGAGCCATCTCCTCACCCTTAGATCATTTGCACTGAGCCCTGTGCCACAATCTGCTTAGCTGTCCCTCCTCCTCTGCCTCCGTGTCCCTGCTGGCTTGGTGGGAGGAGCCCTTTGTCACTCCTGAAACAGTGGCAGACCTGTGTTCCAGAAATAAACAGAAAGTAGCCATTCCTTAAATATCAGTGGTTTCTTTCTTAAACACTGTAATATTTTTCAAACTAGAGAGGAATCAATAAATCACTTTTGGTGAGATTAGTTTAACAGATGATTATTATATTAATATATAATTGATTTTTATGACCTGTCCTCACTCTCATTATGTATTCCCTGAATATACATAATTTTCTGTGCCTTCATTTATCATTTCTCAAAAAACAATATTGCTGCTTTCTTCCATTATTGCAAAAGGGAAAAGATGAATCAGGCCTTTCAGAAACTTCAGGCCGCAGCAGCATTTTCAATGTAAAAGGGAAACCTCCCATCCTAGTTTGAATCAGAGTGAATTTTTCACCTTTGCAATCGCTATATAGTCCATGCAAAGATTCCTCTGGGGGTAAAAGGATTTGGGGTCGCAAACCATCTTATGAAAAATGACAATTCCTAGTGCTGTAGGTGCTACCTAACTGCAGGTGTTGTTGGCACTAACGGGTCTATTGCTATTAGCACGAGCAGTGGGGACATTTGCACTTCAGATCTGCTCTACACTTGTACCCCAGGTCCAGGCTCATGTGTGATAATATTAATTAGACACTTGTAAAGCATCCACTGGAGCCACAGGAAACTCCTACCCCTCCCAGTTCTCTTATGTCTTAGTATCCCCTGAAGAAGGGCTCCTGCAAGGAGACCAGAGCGTGGATGGCTACCAATCGCAGGAGAAAACAGTTCCACTTGTCCCTGTATCATCTGGGCTCTCAGGGATTGAAAAGGATGCCCCCAAGTCTTACCTGAACATTGATGCCCTCAAAATCTCTGCTTGTGTAAACACTGGCAGCAAATCTGAGATGGAAGAAAACAGTTCTTTGATTTAGGTCACGGCCCCATCAGCTCAACAAGGTTTGAGAAGGCAGAGCCAGCGTCCCCTCCTCCTAGATGACTGTGTGATTGGAGGGCTCGGGTGGAACCTGCTTAGGCTCTGGGAAAAGTGAGAGGAGCTTGCTTAAGGATCTGCAAAGGACATGTCACACAATGAGGTGCATCTGGAATAAGTGCTGATTCTCACCTATCTATGTAACCACCACTCCATCTATTTATGTACCTATCTATCATCTACCTATCAATCATCTAAGGCAGGTCAGAGGGAGGGAGGGAGGGAGTGATGACTGAGCAAGCAGAGAGAACAGCTGCCTTACTGCAAGTAATCCCAGCTTCTTCCACTCCCACTGTTAGAGCTGGTGCCGGAGTATTACCGTGCAAAGTCACTGGGAGAGGAAGTGGCTGGACCACATCTAGGTTGAATGATGAACTCAGGCTGCCTGGTGACAGTCAGGAAGAGAGCCCACTCCCTGCTCCCTGGCTAGGACTTTTTCTCCTGCCTCCAAAGGCCCCTGATTCTCCTGTCCCCCAGCTGGATGAGCCCTTGGCATGGCTGGCCTCCTCTGCGCCAGGTGCAAGCCCACGGTGGCCGCGAGGTTCTTGGCCTGGGTCCCAGGAGAGGTGGCTCCTGTCCCCAGTTCTGGCTCGAGCTAACTCCAGGGGCTTATTTGTCACTTCACCTGCAAACAGGGAGTTGGATCTCAACTCCAGCTGCACCTGAGAGCGTTTGTGAAAAGCACAGCTGTCTGGCCTCCCCCAGGAGTGCCAATTTCTCTAACTCGATCCTGCTGTCAGGAACACCCGTCCCACTGGGGCTGTGCACGGAGGGGCCCTGAGTCTGGGGTGGGGCCCCAGTGCCTGTATTTGAAAAAGAAAGAAAAGGAAAAACGATGCCTTTGATTTTTCTGATGTTCGGTCTTCACTGGACTGGAGGATTTTAAAAGCTTTTTCCCTTCTACGATTGGAGTATTTTATTCGTGTATTTGTTTTTACTACTTGGCTGCACACTGACCAGTACTCAGGAAAGTACACAGCACAAAGGGACACCCAGCTCCAGCCGTTACTTCTCTCTGGCTGACATCCCATCTTCAACGATCATTCCAGTATGAATTAGTTAGATCCTTCTGCCGTAGCAAACAAATCGCTAAGACTACCCGTTGGAACAAAATGTAAGACTTGTGAAAGTTCAGTCTGACTGTGCAGGTCAGGTGGCCTCTTTGGTCTTGGCGATGATAGAAACTGAAGACCTGATTACCGTAAGCAAATCTCACAGGTGATAGAAGGACACACAGGAACCCAGCATATTACTTTGTCAGCTCTGAGCCGTTGTGAATATCAGCTACCGTAGGGTCAATACTTGTAGCACATTTAAATTTTACATACACGAGATAGCAGGAGAAAGTAACAGCACAGTTAAGATTTTGACAACTATATGTAGACTGTGGCCATTTGGAACAGAAAATCATGTGCAGAAAATATATGAAGTGTTGAGACTGTGTCCTTGAGTTTCATTGTCCCTCTCTGGTGCGGCGTTCAGGCAGCGGAAGGCGGTGCCTTCTGAGCTCTGTCGAAACGCTCCACTGGGTTTCACTCTGCAGTGGAGGGTTTGTCCTGGGTGTCAGTCAAGCCCTGGGCGGGGGTGGCCCTGTGCACTGCCCGGCTTCCCTTTCCCAGTGCTCTGTCTGCTTCCCGATTTTCAGCTGGGTGACTGCCTTGTGTTTGTGTGTTTCTTGCTACAGATGGGCAGAAGAAAGTTCAGGAGGAATTTGACATCGACATGGATGCGCCCGAGACAGAGCGTGCGGCCGTGGCCATTCAGTCTCAGTTCAGAAAATTCCAGAAGAAGAAGGCAGGGTCTCAGTCCTAGCGGGAGAGCCCTTCCTAGTCCTCCGAAGACACCAAACTCAACCATCAGCTGTCAAGAAATTAAGAGAACAACACCCTAGAGAGAAGTCATCCGCACACGATACACACGCGCACAGCAAACCTACAATGCATGTACAGACCCTGTGATATTTATACCCTGGTAGGAAGGTGTAGACCATGAAGTTGTGAGTAGCTTAATCTCTACGTTTCCCTCCATTACCATTCCCCCTGCAACTATTTGCCTTGACGTTGTAATAAAACGGAGTTACGATGAGTGATTTAAGTGTCTGCCTTTGCCCCTTTCTTTCTATTAATCTGGGAAGTTTAGTGTTAGTGCGGACTGCAAACCAGAACTCTGTTTTCTCCGTAAGAGTTAGAGATGTGATACGGAGCCTTCTGGTAGGAGCTTGTGTGCTGAGAGAGAGCCATTCTCAGCCGTGCCGGTCTCACCTGGAGAATACGAAGTGCCGACTGCTGACGACAGTACACTTTCTTCTTATCGCGGGAGTAGGACCCTGCATCCTGGGGAGCCGAAGACTCACAAGTTTCCCTGGGGACTTATGACTGATCCAGGAGAATGAAAGGGGGAGGACCAGGTGTCTGGGTTTGGAACAGATTTGCTCAGCAGGGCCACTTCCCATCTCCAAAAGGGACGCGCCAGCCTGTTGAGGGCCATTCTGCTGCCTGCCTGCAGCCCCCTGCACCTGTGCAGCTTCCAGGGTGGGCACCTTCTCCAGGCTCCCCCCCTCCTCTGTGCCCCACACTGTGCTTTGCTACCTTTTAAGGTTACTTGCTGCAACCTGCAATTCGGAGAGGCTCTCACCCCACCTCCTCCCCTGCAAACCTCAAAGGTGAATAGCTCTGCACACCCCGCAGTGGCTTTGCAGGCCGCGAGGAGAGGTCCATCACGTGGAGAGGACCACGCCACCGAGTCAGGAGCCAGGCGGGTGGGTGCATGCCTGCCCTGGGGCCACACGTGATGGTGGCCCCCAGCCCCTGGGTCATGCTGTGGCTTTCATTTGAGCTCTGCCACATGAGAACCTGTTATGGAAATCACATCTGTTTGACGCCCCGAGATACTCCGTGGCAGCACCCTGTACACTGTGGGGCATCACATTTCTCCCCTTTGCCACCTCCTCAACACGGGATCAGGTGCAGCAGGAAGACTATGGAAGAAGAGGAAGGGATGCCACTGTGCACACGCACACACGCACGTGCCTGGGTGTGCAGGTGGGAGGTGTGGTAGTGAGGCATGAGCGGGGCAGTGACTGGGGTGGGTGTGACACTGTTCCTTTGGCAGGGTCTCATTCATTCCACAAGGGCACAGATGAAGAAAGATGGGCATGTTGGAGATTTACTGTTATAAAAAATCCCTCTGAAAATGTGCGCATTGTCTATTGTAAGGAAACCCCTCCTGCCAGGGGTTCTCTGCAGCTGTCAGCAACAGGGAAACATCTGGGTTCCTCTGACCGATTTCCAGGCAGCCGAGAGCTAAGTAGGATCGCTCTGGCCCTGACGGCCAGACAGGGCTCCCAGTGGTTTGTGGTCCCTACTGAAAAGAGGACCACAGATTGAGGGGACACTCCAGGAAAATCTTGCTGAGACAGTGGGTAAAATACCATGAAAATCAGATGGGCTGTGATGTAGCCTTCTTTGGAGTTCCCCGAAGCTACCGAAGTAAAGCAAGCTAGGAACAAAACAAACACTTACATAGTTCATTTTAATTCTTCCACACCTTGTCCTCCAAGCACCCCATTGTCCCCTCGTCCTCTGTTTCACATAAAGCAAGTGGGGGGCTCTCCCTACTGGTGTCCCGGTACTGGTTGGCCAGGGTTTGCCCTGCTCCAACCTCTGGGAGCTAATCTGGTTTATAACAGGAATGCTCCCATGCAAAGCAAAGGGTTGAGGGACTGGAAACACTCCTTCTGTCTTCAACAGTGACAGTGGCCCACTGGGGGCAGAAGGGTGAAAGAGGGGTGGGGCCTGTGAAATTTGGAGAGGCCCCTCAACGATTGTGACATGCCTCTCTTGTCCCAATCACAGGACAAGGGTATAACTAGTTCACTTTGAGCCACAGGGATGAATTTCATTGTTTACTTCCCAGGTGGACTCATGAGAGTCTAGAACTGGAGCTGACAGCAAGGGGGGATCCCCTGTGTGACCCCTCAGCATAGGAATCGGCACGTTGAGTCTGTGGCCTCGCAGAGCTGGGGGAATAAGTGCTACAGCTGCAGGCTTAGAGGGCTCTTCCTTCCCGCGGCTGTACACTCACCCACAGAGGAGGAAGGAACGTGCTCAGCATGTGACACAGGTGTCAGCAATTCGGAGCATCACCAATCCAATTTCACTTCACTCACCTTTATTAAACACCTACTGCGTGTGGACTTGGTGCTGTGGCACAAGGCAGGACAGTCCTCATGGAGGTGCTGGCGGGCTGGTGGGGAGAGAGGCTGGAATGGAAGGAGGGGCAGAGCGGGGGCTGCGGCAGAGCAGAGCAGCGTGGAGAGTCACTCGAACCTCCCCCAGGCGCTGCTGCCCTCAGCAGGGCACTGAAGGATGAGGGGAGTTCCCGGGTAAGTAAGGGCTGGGGGTGGTGACGTGTCTGGGCAGGAGCCTCGAGGAGGGCACGCTCAGCTTGGCAGTCTCGGAGGCTGCAACCTGGGGGATGCGGCTCTGCTCCCCGAACTTGGGGAGCCCAGGAGGCAAGGCCTCAAGCACCCGAGACTCGGAACTGGATTCCTCTTTGACTCTAGGATGGGCAAGTGACCACAGAGCAGTTACCTTCCTCAAGTAGCCAGTTTCCTTAACACTGAAGTGATAACAAAGTCTACTTGGCAAGGTGGCTGGTGGAATGTTAGAAGTTTGAAATGAGGTCACATGCACGAGTGCCTGGCGCTTTGCAGCTGTCTGATGAATGGAAGGCGTTGCTGTTGACAGACCAGCGCGGTGAAGAGAGTCACTCCTGGCCTCCGTTACCAATGCCCTTTTTCCCAAGCTGCGGGACTCTGCTTCTCTTGGCTGCAGGAGGTTGGCCCAGTGGTGGGCGGGCACCTGACCCCAGGGGTGGGCTCAATCAGGCAGGGTCTTTCTCTCGTGAGTCTGAGCTCATCGTCCTGGGAATGGATCCAGAACAGGAGGGAGATGTGGAGTTGGAGCCGAGGCTGGTATTGTGACAAGTCGAAGCTGCAAAAAAAGCTTTAAAAAAACTTTGTAAGAAGCTGCAACAGCTTGTTTGGGGAGAGCTGGAGGGAGATGCAGGAGAGGCATTGAGTCCCAAGATACACGGGCCCAGGAGAGACGCAGGGGTAGGCTAGGTTGAGTTAGTCATTTGGTTGCAATGAACAGAAACCCACTCACGGTTCCTAAAAAAAAAGAGAGAGAATTATTAGGTCTCACAGACATCCAAGAATAGAGCATCCAAGACACCCAAGGAAAGAATAGAATGCCAGAGGCAGGCAGAATTACATGAGATTTATAAATAAACTGGGGCACAGTGGGGAAGAATTGACGTCTTTATAATATTGTCTTTGTAGCATTTTATGATGTTCAGTAAACTTTTATAGTTGTCTTCATATAGTTCTTTCACATTTATTTTTGTTCTATTTCTAGGTATTTCGTAACTTTTGTTGTTCTTCTAAGTAAAGTCTTTTTCCAAAGCATTCTCCAGTAGTGTTTGCCGTTATCTAAGAGAACTACTGATTTCTGCATATTTAACTCTGTAACTGTTCATCTTACTGAACTACATAATACCCGATAATTTCTCAGTAGACTTTTTTGGATTTCCAGGCAGATAGTCTTATCATCTGGAAATAATAATTTTGTCTCTTCTTTTCCACTGCTTTTAATTCCTTCCTTTATTCTTGTCTTTTTTCCTTATAATTCATCCTCATGTATTGAGGGAGGCTTGGGCATTATTTCAGTTGCAACAGTGACAGTGACAGACCATTTCCTGAGGTGGTCATTTGCATAGGTCATCTATTTTGAACTGATCGCTTTTAAATTCATAGGATTATATTTTCTTAAGTTCTGTGGGCCTTTTATTGTATTTTTGAATGCACAGATTAATATCAATATTAACCTAGATAAATTAGTATACTTGTAAGGGGAGAC
>CM052436.1:3873720-3892654 GCA_028533085.1 Varecia variegata | reverse complement strand
GTTTTAAAGGTAGATGTTGGCTTTTAAGTATTCAATTTAAATAAACTTAAAGGTAAGAAACTAAGTTTTATGAAAAGAAATGGCACTGCTAAGGCAGAGTTAAGTTTATCTGAGGATAAAGGTATTTCTGTGAATACGTGGCTAAATTAGGGAACTCCATTTTTGAGGGGCATCTAATATATTTTCTGTTAACGGACTCTCAAGGTGACATATGGCCATGTGTTTACTCAACACTTCCACCCACAAGACACAGATCACCATTAAGCAAATGCACAACATTTTTACCTGTTACGGCAGGGTGGAAGGAGGGGCTTTGGGGTCACTGGCATTGCCCAGGTGTCCTTGTATTTTCTGAGTCACATTTCCTCTAAGTTGTCCCCAGAATATGCTTCTATCAGTATTGATGTTTTATGAATAAGCTGAACAGTCCAGTTAAATCGGATATTCTTACTTGCTGCTTTTTAAAAAACGAACTGACCTGACGTTTTCCACCCCGAATTTCAAGAGGCAGGTGGTTTTTTTTTTTTTTGGAAGTTCAAATTCTGTCAGTTTGTCTGTTATTTTTAGCTGGGGCTGAAAAAGAAAATAGGCAGGCATTTATAAAATAGAGTGACTTTTCAAAAAATGTTATTTCTATATTTTTATTTTTAACAGGTTGAATAGAAATTTTCAAAGGCTGCTTTATGTGAGCACGGAAGCTTACAGTATGGAACTTTTCTTAAAAATTGGAATTTAACCAACAGTCCCAGAGCACATTTCATTTTAGCTTAAAGTAGGAGAGGAGAGGAAATGTAGTGGAAGGAGTATGGGTCTGTCCTGGGTCCTACCTCACATCCCAGGAGGTGAGGGGACCTGTGGCTTCACCGTTTCCCAACCTTTTAGGCATCAATAATCTTCCCTTCCATTTCATTCCAGAAACTGTCATTCGTGGTCTTTTTCTGGATCGTACAATCACCCAGAGTTACTCCGCCTGCAAGGAGAGCTCATTCCTTACCTTGGCCATGACCTTTGGTTTCATCCGCTCGCTCACTTCCATGGAATGTTCCTTGTTTTTTTTTCTACCAAAACCATCCATCCCATAACCTTACCTTAGTGTTTCCAGCCTGTCAGCCCCTCTCGTCTTATTCTCTCCACTTGGCCTGGATCAGATGATGTGCCGTCTCAACCAGCGTCGTAATGTTCAGTATTTCCTTGAATTTCCTCACCACTCACCTTGCTTTTGCTTAACATTGATTAAATTCGTGTGTGTGTGTGTGTGTGTGTGTGTGTACATGCACACGTTTCTCCCGTCTTGATGTTGAGCTTCTAGATGTTACTAGGGAAAGAAACTCAGTAATGTTCATTGCTCTCACCACAGACTTACTGTGTATAGCCTCAGCTGGGGCCTCCTTCCTGCATGACATTTCTTATCAGTTTTCCCAGTTAATTCCCTGGTGAGCTGCCCAGGGGCTAAGCCAGCCCTTTTCTATTCTCTCGGAGTTTCAAACTTCCTTCCTTAAATCTCCTCCGTCTCTGAAAGTTAGTTTAGGTCCTGATTCTCTGAGAAGACATGACTGTTTAAATTCTCTTGGCCTCTAACACCTCAATATCAGAATTCCCTGCAGTCCCTGTTCTCTTCTCTTTTACTAACATTTCGGAAGATGAAGTATCTCTTTTCCTTTTTTATCTCTGGAAAATTCTCAGCCATTATCCCCCTGAATATTACTTCTGCCCAATTTTCCCTCTTTCTTCTTTTTGGGACACAAAATACATGTATGTTTGACCTTCTGTGAGGATCCTATGTGTTGTTTATGCTCTTAACTATTCTTCCCATTTTTTTCTCTTGCTGAAATTTGGGTGGTTTATATTAACTTTTCTTCCAACTCACTAATACTGTGTCCTGCTGTGTCTGATCTGCTGTTAAAGCTATTCACTGTTGTCTCCACCATTGGTATTACACTTTTTCAATTCTGGATGTCCATTTGATTATTTATAAACTCAAATTGTTTGTCAAATTCTGTATCTTTTTGTCTATTTTATGATTTTTTTCCTTCATTTAAGGAAACATATTAATCAAGTTAAAGTCCTCATTTGCTATTTCTAATACCTACATTATCTGTGTTTTTACTTCTATTGAATGTTTTTTCTCCTGATTGTTGGTCATATGGTCTTCCCTCTTTATGTGTCTAAGTATCTTCTTCATGTACCGTAGAGACTCCAGTTGTTGTTCTCTTCCACCAAAGAGATTATTCTGTTTTTTTTTTTTTTTTTTTTGTTAGGCGGAAAGTGTAAGAGGCTAATTGTCTTAATACAGAGATTGAGCTGGGTTGGGTGTGGAGCTGCAGTTTTAGTAAGTCTGAGTTTACATCTGGTTCACGACTCTTCCAGCCTTTTCACTGAGAACCCATCCAAGCTTTATCTCAGCCCTGCAAGACTGCAGGAGGTTTAGTTCTGCCCTTCAGACGTTCCCAGCTCAGCTCTTTGACTTCACACCTGTGTTAGTGATCTACTTCTGCATAGCAACAAATTACCTGAGTTTAAAAGCTTAAAACACAAACACTCATGGATTCTGTGGGTCAAGAATTTGAGAGCAGCTTAGATGACTGATTTTGGCTGAAGGTCTCATGAAGTCAAGCTCTTGGCTGAAGATGCCACCAACGTGACAACTGGACTGAGGCTGGAGGACCTGCCTCCAGGCTTAGTCACTGGTGCGGCTGGAGCCTTTCTTCCTTTTTGGCTGCTAGTCAAAGGCCAAAAAGGCCTTCGCTTCCTCACCATGAAGCCTCTCCGCAGGCTTCTTGTGTATCCCTAGGACATGGCAGGTGGTTGTCCCCAGCATGAGTGATGCAAGAGAGAGAGCAAGTCACAGTGTCTTCATGACTTGGGCTCAGAGGTCACCCTTCATGATCTCTGCCACATTTTGTTCGTCAGAAGTGAGTCACGATGTAGGGTCCACACTCGAGAGGAGGGAAATTAGCTCCACTGAAGGGGAGAGTGTCAAAGAATTTGTGAACATTATTTTAAA
Source organism: Varecia variegata (assembly GCA_028533085.1). Taxonomy (NCBI): domain Eukaryota; kingdom Metazoa; phylum Chordata; class Mammalia; order Primates; family Lemuridae; genus Varecia; species Varecia variegata. The sequence continues at coordinate 3,889,650 of CM052436.1, read as the reverse complement.
ACCATCATACTTTTGCATATATCTTTCAAAATCTAGAAAATATCTGCAGGGGAGACCTGCCTTGTGTTTGAGGTAAACGCCTGTACATTCTATCTCGCAGGTACCAAGAGAAGGCAGGAAAATTCACCTTGTGCGGAGAGTCTGGCCGAGCTCCCCCGTCTCCCACATAGCTGCAGAACTCAGCAGATATTCTGAAGCCCGTGTCATCCGCAGTGTGTCACGCCAGCCTCGTTGGCTGCAGGAAGCTTTTCTGGTTCTCTGTTCTCCCAACAAGAGTTCTCTGCGTGTCCTCATCCTAAGCCCCCATCTAGAAATAGAAAATCCCCCAGGGAAAAAAATGGATGCCATGATGATGTCAACTCAGAATGGTTTTCCCACATCTGGAATTTTCATTCATCCAGTTCTCATAGTTCTCTAAGGCTTTAAAAAAATAATTTTGTAATTTACCCACCTTCCTGTAGTTGTGCAATGGGGGCATGACCCGCCATGACTGCCGCATCCCTCCCTGAAGCAGAAGCTTGTCTCGCTCCCTTTCTAAGGAAAATGTCTCCATTCTTTGTCTCTTTTCTGAATCCTCTGAGGTCCTGCTCCATAAAGTGTGTGCTCTTTCCCTTGAATCTTCCTTTCTTGTTGTTCTTTTCATTTAGCTTGCAAACATCTTTATGTCTTTTCTCTTCTAAACACGTTTTTAAGCCCCTCCCCCTTACTCCAGTGTTTGGGTGGCCTTTGCGTCCTCACCTCCTGCAGAGGCCCCTTCACACCTGGGCTTCTGAAAGCTCCCCGTAAGGTCCTCACATGACCTCTTGGTGACAAAATCCCAAGGCTTCCTCTCAGTTTGTCTCACACCCAAACATCCAGCTGCTTTTGCTGTTAAAATTCTCCCACTCTGGTCTTTTCTTTGGCATTTTTTTTTTTCAAGATGCCCTTTTTTTTTTTTTTTTTGGCACATCTTTTTCCATTTGCTCTGCTCTTTTCTCTTCTTCCTGGAAATTCTCTCCTAATTTCACCACAACCCAGGGCTTCTACTTCCAGTAGTCTCTTACCTTTTCCCCGGGCGACAAACCTGATTTCAAGTGCTCATCAGACACCTCCACAGAATTGGCTCATTATCACCCTAAGCACAATATTTTGACCTGAAATTTTAATTTTCGTAACCTCCGTTCATTCATCAAGACTCAAGTCCTGTTTCTCTTCCACCCGGCATCCTTCCCTGGCCACTCAGGCTGCAGGGGGCGGTGGGAGGCTCTTGCCCCCTGTGTATCTTCATGATGACATCATGACATTCATCCTTGGACATGGCATTTTCTGTTAACTGTCTCAACTGAGGGGATTCTGCTCTCTGAGGGACATTTGACAATGTATGGAGACATTGTTGTGACGATTTGGGGCTGTCACTGGCACCTAGTGGGTAGAGGCCAAGGATGCAGCTACACATTGTATGATCCACAGCACAACCTCCACAGTCAGGGGTGATTCAGTCCCAGACGTGAGCAGTGCTGAGGCTGAGAAACCGCGCTAGGCTGTGAGCCTCTCAGAACCTGGAAGTGTGGATTCCTGATCCGTGTACCTGGAACGCCTGGCACGTCGTATGCACTCAGTAAGTGTCCATTAAATGTCTGAAAGAAAAGAACCTCATTGCATACCTCCTCCTGCCTTACCTACTTTTTTAGATTCTGTGCTATCTTACTGCCTTTTTGTTTTCCAAAATCTTATGCATTCTTTATAATCCAGCTCAAACACTAGCACCTTCCTGAGGTCTCTCAAGGTTCCTCCAGAGCCACTCTCTCTCGTCTGTGCTCCTCGGCAACCTGCCCGCAGAGTTCTTCGTCTCTTCTGGAGTCATATGTTTATTTCCATCCATGGCCACCTCTCTAAGCACTTCGTAAGTCCCTTGGGAGCACTGTTGGCCAAACGCTCTTTGATGAACGCTGCTCAGGGCCGGTAGATGCCTCAGGCTCAGAGGTTATTTATTTCATTATTGATGAATTGGCTTCTGTTATCAAATGGTCCCTGTTCTTCTCTCAATTCAGAGCACTTTCCAGACTGTCTCCCTCAAATGATGCAGAACCCAGTGGATTGTTTGGACCTCCTGTTTTCTCTTGTTTGTTATCTTATGCTAAATGCCTGATTGAGAACTTCTGGGGGGCTGGTAAGACCTTACAACACTTATTAAACAAATTTCAACAAAATGACTTCCAAAAGCATCTTATGCAATAACACGTCACTGGCATTAATGCATATTAATGCATATAATGGTGCACAATTTTTATCTCAATGTATAAGTGTCAGTATATTTATTTAAAAAAATTGAGCATATTGCTAAAGAGACACATTTGGCTTAAAGTACACACCCAAACCATTATAAAGAAATTCTGAAGTACGGCCGTTTATTTAGCAAATACTGTGAGCTGGCATCAGACCTGGGGTGGTAAACAAAACATTCTTTCAAAGATAGCACCTTTTTTTCACTGTTGATGGTGGATTTGAATTTCTGAAATTGTCCACAATCAGTCGGAGTTGAGAACAGTGAGTGAAGGGGATTATCCTAGGTCTCCTCTGCTGTTAGAGACAGAGTTTAAATAAATAATTAAGCCTGTATTTTTTTCTTTGATTATTTATAAAGACCTTCAGAAAGCCATTTCAAAATGGCTTTCTATGTTTCAGCATCACTGGAACATAACTTTCGCAGGCAAACTCATTTTGATACATCAATTCTGTCCTAGTCTCATCATCTCTTATTCATACCTTTCTTTGAAAGTATGTACGAACCCCTTGTGAGGAAGGCAATGGTTCCCACTCCCTTAGTGAAGTCTGTGATATTCAGAAGAGTAGGGGAAAAAGGACATTCAACATCCTTCTTGTGAGCGGCCTCTTAAAGATTTCTGTTGCTGTAAATCACAGGTCTCCTTTCTGCCACTGGCTAGGAATCTTCCAGGCATTTTAGATTAGGTTTTCTGTGCTTCCAACACAAGCATATCATTGAGGAGCTAAATTACATTTAGAAGCTGCATTTTTATCTTAATGATATATTGTTGATTGACTTTGTACTCAGTTTAATAGAGTAATCATCTTGTTTCTGAGTGGCTATGACATGCTCAGTGCCCCAGGCCATGAGCCAGAATCAAGATGCCCTGTGGGAAAGTTACCAGCTCTTTGTGGGGGAAGAGAAAAGTGATAGACTCCCCGCCCCACGCCCTCCACCCCCAGCTGTTTGAGCTCATTTTCATTTGGATTCCAAAATTAAGGAATTGTCTTTTCCAAAATAGCAATTCCAGTTTATACAAACTGATTTGTCCTCAATGGACAAAACAGGGGTGCTCGTGCGTCTGTGTTGCCGTAGGAAAGAGGCCAGAGAGTGGCCAGGAATCGAGCACAAGTCTTTTGACCCAGGTCTCCTGCCCTTCATTACAAGAGCGTTTCTCAAACTCAAGTGCTGTGGGGTCTTCTTTGGAAGGAAAAAGCCTTTCTACGGATCCCTGAGAGAAACACTGGAGTTAAATGCTGCCACTTTTGGTGATTGCCTGGACTGATAACGTCATAAATCCAGAGGCTGCGTGAGCATCCAGCCGTTCAGAACCAGGTTTTGAAAGGTTATCATCCAAGCAAAAACACACAATACAAAATATATTAATACATACCATTATAGGATTTGAGGGATCCCTGCAAATCTGGGGGGCTCTAGATTAAAAAACACAACGATTTAGGACAAAGAATATTTTGTAACTTTTCCGAGTGAAGATGGACAACTTACCATCTCAACACTCAGTATTTTTCAGAGAAGATGCATTGCAGTCCTCAAACCCAAGCCACCAAAAATGCAACCTGGTTTTCATATTTATATCCCAAGCCCCCACCTGATGGTGGAAACAGTTCCGTGAATTAAACATAAACACAGCCAATTCACCATTTCTTTCTCTTCTCCCTATAGTGGTGGATAAGTTCAAGGGTGGTGGGTTTAGAAAGGGCCACATCCCGGCAGGAGGAGGCCTTTGTCCTTGTATGTCATGGTCTATTTCTGTGAGCTTCTGAGACACCCGTGTTCCCACTGGACCAGGGGTCACTGGTTCACCCAGATCTTTCTGTGTCTGCTTTGTCCTGAGCTTGAGCCCTCAGCAGATCTCCTTGCCTTTCCCTTTAGCATCCACTGAGCGATTCTCAGCCAGGAAGGGACACTTTCCGGGCTGCCGGGAACTGCGTGGGGCTGTCCCAGCTGTCACTTCTGCTCTCCTGCCTCACACCACCTAGCGGGGGTGGAAAGCTGGAAAGTAGGGCACAGGTCACCTCTGCTCTTGGATCCCCGAACTTCTGTAGCTCTTAGGGGTATCTGTCACTTCTCCCTTATATTAGCCAGGGTTCTTCAGAGAAGCAGAGCCAATAGGATACATCCATCCAGCTGTATCTATGTCTACATCCGTATTTATGTTTATATCTTTGTCTCTAACTGTATCTCTTTCTATCTCTGTACGTATCTGTATCTACATACAGAGGAATTTATTTATTTATTTATTTTTTTTTTTGAGACAGAGTCTCGCTCTGTTGCCCAGGCTAGAGTGAGTGCCGTGGCGTCAGCCTAGCTCACAGCAACCTCAAACTCCTGGGCTTAAGCGCTCCTATTGCCTCAGCCTCCCGAGTAGCTGGGACTACAGGCATGCGCCACCATGCCCGGCTAATTTTTTCTATATGTATTTTTAGCTGGCCAGATAATTTGTTTCTATTTTTTAATAGAGACGGGGTCTCGCTCTTGCTCAGGCTGGTCTCGAACTCCTGACCCAGAGTGCTAGGATTACAGGCGTGAGCCACCGTGCGCCCAGCCCAGAGGAATTTATTTTAAGGAATTGGCTCATGTGATTGTGGGGACTAGCAGGTCTGAAATTGCTAGAAATTCAGGTGAGCACTGACGTTATGGTCCTGAGATTGGGTTCCTTGGGGCAGCAGGCTGGGGATGCAGGCAGGATCTCTATGTCGCAGTCTTGAGGAGAATTCCTTCCTCTTTGGGAAACTTCAGTCTTTTCTCTTAAGGGCCTCAACTGAGTGGAGGAGGCCTGCCCGCATGATGGAGGGTGATCTCATTTACTCAAGATATACTGGTTTAAATGCTGAGCACATCAATAAGATACCTCTGCAGCGACATCGAGGATAGTACGTATCCAGGCCTGGAAACCAAGGCCCAGCCCAGAGGACGCTTAACCTCAACCCTCTCACCCCTCCCTGCGTGACCTGGATCCAGAGGACTGGAACCTGCCTGGGGGCAGGGTCCCCTTGCAGCACACCCCCAGACCCCCAACCATCAGGCTTCCTTCTTGTGCTCCTTCACATAGGCTGGGGACATTTAGAAGTTCATCCATGGGACAGGAAAACCTGGCTCTCACCTTATCCTGTGTTCTTCCAAATCTATTGCTTCAGGTATAAAATATATTTCCCCGGCCCTCCAGGATTGTAGCTTCTGCGTCTCAAACTGCTTTTTTTGTAAACTATGGTGTCTCCAGTGAGTTTCAAAGGTTATTGGTAAACTCAGAAGCTGAGCCTTGATGCCCTGGTTTTGCATGTCGTCTTTTCTCCGGAAAGAATCCTGCAGGGTCTCAGCTGCTGCCCCTACACAGGGGGAGCCCCCGGGGCCCAAGAAAAGTCACTGGGAATGAAATGCCGAGGTCAGTTCACTGCCACGTTAACGGCTGCGTTTCCAGGATGTCGCACAGTTACTGCTGTGCATGGGTGAGATCACCTGTGCACGTGTTCACCAGCACCAGTACAACCTCCATCACCGTCTCTGGACCCTACTCATCTTGCTTCTGCTGGTGCCTTAATCTGTTTGAGCTGCTATAAAAAATATTCGACACCGGTTGGCTTATAAACAGCAGAAATTAACTTCTCACAGTTCTGGAGGCTGGGAGGTCTGAGTTCAAGGCTCTGGCAGGTCTGGCGTTTGGGGCTATTTCCTGGTTCACAGATGGCACCTTCTTGCTGTGTCCTCACATGGTGGAAGGGACAAGGGGTCTCTCTAGGCCTATTTTATAAGGGCACTAATCCCATCATGGGGGCTCCACGACCTAATCCCCTCCTGACAGCCGCAGCTCCACCTACCCTGGGGGTTGGGAGTTCAGCAGATGAGTCTGGGGTGGGGGGTGTAAACATTCAGTTTACTGCAGTCCTGGGTCAGCGTCTACCACGTCGTTCCCTTTCACTAAAAAAAAAAAAGTTGAATGGAACTGAAGGAAACTTCCAACTTTTCCTCAAATCTGAGACAGGAGAGGGAATATCTCAAGTATTAATTTCTTCAAATATGAGCAGAAATTTCTTGGTAATCGCTGGCTGGCACTGTTCTTTAAGGAAGTTGAATGTTTTTGCATCCATGAAGGCCAAGGCTTAATGAATTTGCAGCTCCCTGTTTATCAGCCCTTTTCTGTGGTTTGATCCTAAAGCCAAAGCCCATCTATTTTGTCCCTTAGGTCAATTATTATAATTACGGTTTGAAAAATTAGACTTTTGAAGCACAGATGTAGAATGAGGATCTGGCTGCGTCATAATTATCGTGAGTCCTGTGTGTCCTCGAGTGAGCTTCTAGTCTGTCTCAGAAAAAGCTGCTTCTGTGAAATCCCCACACATTTCAATTGCTGATTAAGACCCACGTAAATCCCAGGCTCTGTTTCTTTGTTCAAAGACATACCATCTCGAATAACTATCATAGAGGGGCTCTCGATAGTGTTTGTTGAATGAATGAATGCATGTCAACAATATCGATGCCCATATAAAATGTAGAGTAGTCACTGCACCCAGGCGGGACACTGTCCATGAGGTTTAAACCTCGGGGCATCATTGGCCCAGGTATTACCACATCCATCTGATTCCTCATCTTGGAAACCATATGGTAGGTGAGTCCCTTGTCCAAAGCTCCAGGGTAATGCAGAAGCCACCTCTGCCACAGAAGCAGAGAGGAGTACACTGGAAGCTTCCAGAACTGAAAGGATGACTGGAGAACCTGACTCAGAGGAAGGGCAGGGACCATGGCAGGTGCAGCAGCAGGGACGGAGTCAGGGCCTGCCTGTCCGGACTGTGTTGTTGGCACTGTGGCTACCACAGGATCCCCAATGTGTCTGCCAGACATCTGCCTCCGTGTGGCGGCCGCCGGGAGCAACTGTCTCCACCATCCCAGCACCCTTGGGTCACCCTCCTGACCGTGAACCCTGGGCAGGAGCTTCTCCATGGCTGAGTGGAAGTCCCAGGCCCACAGGGCAGCCGTCAGGGTGGCACGGCCACTGTGCCCTCTACCACGGGTCACACATTGGGCAGATTCCGAATCAGAGTGGGCAAAACCCCCGCTGCTTTTCACTGCTGTGTTGCAACTGAGTTATAAACAAATGGAAAGAAATCAGTATAACGCCATGCCAAGCAAAATTACGTGTACATGAGTCTTCCTAGCTCAGAGTTGAGCTTGTAATAAGCACTTGAAAAATACTGGCTATTATCACCATTATTATTATTTTAGTATGATCATTATGAATAGTATGGAATTAGCCCAATTTTAAAATAATAGGCAAAGACTAACTGTCCATGGGCTGGCCCTTGGTAAAATTTGAGAGCAGGAGAGCTGAGCCTGGATAGCCACCTCCTTGCATTTTCCACATTCTGTCCATCTGCCTCCTTCCCCGCCCGCTTTCTCTCCCGTGTCTCCTGCTCTCTCCCAGCACCACCGGGTTCTGGGGTGGTGATCAACTGACGTTTACTGAAGTAGTTAAGGCTGAGAGTGGCTTAAATGCCAGCTCTGCAGAGCTACTTCTGTTTGTACCATTAGTGCTCACACAGATCCTGAAGTTTGCAAGGCCGAATGGATGAATCCTTAATGATGACACCTGACCACAGTAGGGATAACTGGCATTCGTTAAATAAACACTTACGTGTTGAGCACTGAAGTCAATGCGTTAAGTACATTATTTCCTAGGCATTAATGCATTTAATACTTATCACTCTTTGAGATAGTTACTGTTATTATCATCCCGATTTTCAGATGGGAAAATTGAGGCTTGGGGTTAAGACTTGAACCCAGCACTTTCCGACTCCACAGCTCATGCTGGGTGCTGAGAACCGACTACCTCACTTCCACCTACTTTCACATGTTCCCAGTGCTGGTTCCTGACGCTGCCACCTGCCCAGATGATACCAAAAGTAACTCAGGAGCACTGAGGAGCCCTAATCTTCTAAAGTGCTCTGAGCTCAGTGCAGCCAAAGACTAATTTTTATTCTTTTAAAAACTGTGTTGTTATTTGCTAATATTCAGCACCTGGCTAGTTGAGTTGAGTTGAGTTGAATGACTTTGCACCAGACCTAACTTTAGCACATGGGGACAATCCCAGTGGCTTTAAATGAGGAATCCTGTGCCCGACACGCCCAGAGTGTAGGAGCTGGAAGAGTCTGGTTTCTGGTCTTGCCTCTGCAACTAAGTTAATAAATCACCATCTCTAAGTCTCGTTGTTTCCTCTGTAGATTAGGGGAAAACAGTGTCTATCTGCTAGGTTTGTGGTATAGTTTGGAGAGCATGCAGGGAAAGTGCCCAGCACATAGCAGGCCCACCATAAACGGCTGCTGTTACACTTAGTAGAAGAGGAAACCCAGATAGATTTTCCCGGCCATCATCAAAGGTGGTAGCGTTTTACTGATAGTGCTTCAGAATAATTTAGGGACAGGGTCCTCTCAAAGTCACCATCATCAATTCGGCCATTATAGGTTTTTTTTCACAATCTGTTCCGGATGGCTTCATTTAAAAGACACGCAGCATGCATCCCTTGAAAAGATAAACCAGGGAAATTATGACCTTTGTGTTCTAAAGCAGCTTTTATCTGGTGCAAACAAGATATTCGCAATGCCGAGGAAGCCTTTTAAGTGGAGATCTTTGCTGCGGCCTGGCACAACCAGGGCTGATTACCTTGTAATTAATGGGCACCAAGCGCCTCTGAAAAATCAAGTTCAAAGTGAATTTGTCAAATGAACCTTCATTTAAGGAGTTGGAAGCCGTGATTTCTTTCTTTCTCATAGCAACAGAGGGCTTTCACCTTTCTTTTGTAGCAGAGTTTTTGCCCTGTCTTTTACATCTCTCCAACCCCAGCATCTCTGAGGTTTTGACACACAAGTTGTTTCTCTGGGGGTCAGGGCCTCTGCCCTGGGAAACAGATTAGCCTTCGAGACACACAAAGGTTTACAAAGAGTTCCCAGAGATGCAGGAGGAAAATGCTGGGTTTGACTCTGCCAGTCCCTGAAAATCGTGTTACTGGAGTCTTGTGCTGAGTCCTCGTGGAACGTTTGCCCTCCGGCCTTTCCAAGGCGAGCAGAAGAACCGGTAGCAGGTGTGGTCTGCAGGGGTTTCAGGGGACTCCAAGCAGACTCTAACTACCCGTGCCGGCCCGGCAGCCCTGCGGTCGCACACGCTCTCGGCTCTCACCTTCCCCGGGCAGCCCCTCTCCTCGCAGCCCGGCCTACGAGCTTGTTTCCAAGCATCTATTTTGATTGGGGGGCGGGGAGTGCTGTTCCTCTCAGCCACCAATATCTATGCAAATATTCAGAATTTTTTTTGGTTTAGTGTGTGTTCTTATCCAATAGCATATTTGGCTGTGTGGGGCTTCTAGAATGTTATACTTACTGACGGGTATGTTTCCTGCCTCTGCTTTCTGGGTGTCCAGGCATACCAGTGCAGATGGCCTGGGGTTTGCCCCGCCATCCCACACCGGCCAAAGGCACAGACTATGGAATATTCCCTGTTCATGGCCATCTCCTGCCTGGAGCCCCCCTTTCCCAGGGAGGGTCGGCTTCTCCTCAGCCCTGCATCGACCCCGCCTCGGAGTGGCCCACTGAGGCAGGTGCAGCAGCTGCTCTCGGTGCCCCGCCCCCCATCCAAGCTCTCCTGACCCGAGAGGCCTCCCCGGGGTCCTGCCGTGGCTTGAAAGCTCGCACAGTCAACTTCAGACGGAGGGAAGCCAGACTCCAGACTGCAGCCCAGCATATTTTTGGCTCTGGTTTGCTAAGAGCCATGAAATGCTGATTTTTTAAATTTTTCACTTTTTGCCAGAAGCACATAACTGCCTCTTTAAATTACTTCAGCTAACTTCTGTTGATGGTCTGTGGATAAACAAAAGTGCCCGCTGAACTGAATTTGTAGGGTGGTTTCACAGAAAAGAGGCAGCCGCAGCCGTAAGTAGGAGATCCGTGTTCCAGAGCATCTAATTAGGGAAGCCTAGCAGCGGCCTCCGGCCTCCGCACGTGTCTCCGGGGAGCTGCAGCTGCGCTCCGTGCATCAGCTGTGTGTTAAAGATTCATGGCTTGTGTGAGTCAATAAAGGCGTGTGCGGCTCTTGGGGAAAATGGAAGGCACAGTTTGGGGTTTAAAATAATTTGCTCTATTAAGAGTGTGTGTGCACAAGTGCGCATGTGCATGTGTGTTTCTGAGATACGTAAAAGTTCAGCAGGTGACCTCTGCCGATGCCTCCCCCGTCCTCGTCAGGCCCCTGACCTCCACCATGGGCTCTGGGACTCCCTGCAGACATCTAAATGGAGCCCCATGCCTATAGCTTCTTCATATTTTGCTAGTTGTCATGTTTAGAAAATTAATATCCACTCAGCTTTTTAATGGTTTGTTACCACATTTTAATATGCAGCTTCTGAATATGGAAACACTTTCAAGATCCACAAAGATTCGTGTCAAGGAATGGCATGTGGCTTTCCTAAAGAGTTCACGGGAGGATGGTGGTGGTTGTCCTCACCCCGTGTTTGGGATTTCTGGGGCTGCCATACAAATGGCCACAGACTGAGTGGATTGAAACCACACAGATTTATTCTCATGGTTCTGGAGGCCAGAAGTCCAAAATCAAGGTGTTGGCAGGGCCACGCTCCCTCCAGAGGCTGTACGGGAGGGTCTGCACCATGCCTGTCTCCTGACTTCTGGCGTTGCTGCAGTCCTTGGTGCTCCTTGGTTTGCAGACACATCATTCCAGCCTCTGCCTCTGCTTTCACATTGCCTTGTTCTCTGTCTGTGTCTCAAATTGCCTTCAAACTTTCTCTTACGAGGAAAGGTGTCATTGGATTTAGGGCCCACCTGGATAATCTGGGATGATACCATCTCAAAGTATTCATCTTAATTACATCTGCAAAGACCCTTTTCCCAAGGAAGGTCCCACTCACAGGTTCCAAGTAAACATATCTTTTGGGGGTGTTAGGTAGGGGTGAGGGTGTGCAGGTGGCATGGACCAATGGGGATAAGGAGTAGAAAACACATCAGTAGCAACTTGAGATTAGGGACTTTTCCCAACCAGGAGCATGTACAGAAAGTGGAGATTATGACCTAAGGTGAACTTTTCACCTACTTTCCCTTATTAGCATAGTAAAACTCATACCCCCTAGAGCCATGACAGTTCTGGAGCCAGCCCTAAGAGGACAGAAAATGGGAGGGTTCATTATTCTGGGGATCTCCACCCACTTCCCCCAAAAGACATGAAGATTCTACCCCTAGCTTAGCATATTATTGGGGATTAGTTTAAAGGACAGACCCTAACCCTGGGATGACGCTGTTCCTTATTGGAGCAATTGCTCTCTACTGACCTTGAGAGTGTGCTATACTTACTATGCTCTGTCTTCAGGGTCTTCTCCACCCACAGGGATAGACCTATTGCTCTCTCTAGAACTCGCTTTCACTTTTCAATAAAAGCTGCTTGTGTGGAAGTGCTTTGTGTCTGTCCTCACTCCATCACACTGGCCCTGCTTGTGATTCTTCCAAGCAAGGAGCCAGAGAACCAGGACAGCTCCCTCTCTTAAAACCCACCCTTACAGGGAGGGCACAATTCAACCCTCAAACCATAATACACAACAAATAAAGGCCACTACATTGTTGTAACTCAATTTCCAGGAGATATGTGTTAGAAAGTCAAAGCCTATACCAGCAAGAGCATCACTCTGTGTTGACCTTTTCTTCCCTCCAGGATAATGCTTTGGAATTCCCTGCATGGTGGCTAGAGGGTGGCCCTCTGGGATTCTCTATATTTGCCTATAAAAATTGGAACTTGAGGATAAATCCTTGAATTAGACAGTACTACTCAGACAACTTCACACTTAAGGGATTTTTAAAGTAAAAATCCAAAATATTTAGCCCTAATGACGGCATTTTGGCTCCCTAAGGAGTTGCTGGGGGAAGCTCTCTGTGGTCAGAAGTGACTTCTTGCTCCTCAAGCCACGTGTGTGGACCCCCCACTGCAGGCCCACTGGGAGGGCCCGCTGGGGACTGACGAGGAGACCGCAGTGACTGCAGTGCAGGAGAGGTTGGGAGAGGCACAGGGGACATGCAGGGGCCACAGTATGGCAGAGCACAGGGAATGGATCTAACCAAGGGGGACATGGAGCTAAGAAGCAAACAGAGGCTCTGGAACAAAGTGAGTGAGGAAGGAAACTTGCTCTTGTTTGTGCTGCCTTCCAGAATTTTTGTGCTACTGGAAGTCAATGAAGATGGCGGCCCAGCTGGAATTATATCCATCTTCTGTGGGCCTGTAATTCCAATTGGGAATCTTCAGTTGGAACCTGGCCTTGGTTGGGGGAGGGCACAACCTGCCGTCAAGGTACATATTCATTTGTTTTCTTGCTCACCCTCTCTCTCACCTCTGTGAGGTCAGGGGCCTTGTCTGCCATGTTCACTGTGGGTTTCCAGTCCCTATTGCAGTGTATGACATGTAGCAGGTGCTCAGTAAATATGTGATAAGTGAAGGAATGGATGGTGACCATCAGGCTTGGTTTATATGTGTTTCGTTCAAAAGTGAATCTTTGATCTTTTTTTTTGACTCTTTTTTTTTTTTAAGTGAGATCATGTAATTTTTTTAATCTGTGTCTGGATTATGTCATTTTTTTTTATTTCAGCTTATTATGGGGGTACAAAAGTTCTGGTTAGATATATTGCCCATGTCCCTCCCAATCCCCCGAGTCTGAGCCTCAAGTGTGTCCATTCCCCAGACAGTGCACATTTTTTGACTCTTATTACCTCATTGTCCCCAGGGCTTTAATTGACTCCTGTTCACCCTGTTCGTGAGGGAGGGATTCCCACCTTAGGATTATGGATATGGCTAAAGACACCACACCTGACACTGGACAGTGGAGACTGACAGCCATCTCTATTTCTTGCAGGTACTCACAGCCCAGGGGAGGAGGACACTGCCATGCAGGGACACTGAAGGACAGAGTGAGTGACCAGGGGCTGTGGGAGGCAGGCAGTGTAGTAACAAGAGGGTGCAGTGTCTCCCAGTTCCTGTGGGAGGATGTGACTGGCTCATTTGAGTGATTCCTCAGGCTGGAAGGTACTGAAACTCCCTACTCAGGGATAAATGGGCAGTGTGCCTGGTCCCTTGATAAGGAGGGCTGTTTGGCTAGGGAATCTTATCTGCAGGGGGAGAGTGGGGAGGGGAGCTTGTGGTTAGACCACTGAGGCCCTTCTGATTTTACCAGATATCAAGGAAGCACATAATATTTGGCTTTAATTTAAACCTTAGACCATACCTAGTTACAAGAGCAGGCTCCAGAGTCAGCCTGGATGGGGTCAAATCACTTGCCCAATTGTGTGTCCTGAAGTTACGTACCCTCTCTCTGCCTTTCCCTACCTGTTAAAGAGGGGTGATAATAGCATCCATTTTACAAGGTGATGTCAGGAATAAGTTGATGCATAAAAGACACTCAAGCCCTGCCTGGGATGAACAAAGCCCCCAGTCAGTGTTAGTTCTCACGGTGACAGAAGGAGCATGGATGTGGAAGCAGACGCACTCAGATCTGAAGCTGTCTCTGCCACTAGGTCAATTTCACTTCTCTGAGCCTCAGTTTCTCCATCTGTAACATGGGAGTAATTGGACATATGCAAGGCTATTGGGAAGTAATGGGCACGAAACACTTCGCATGGCGCCTGGCCCCTGCATAGGCATCCACTCACTTTAGCAGGGGTCGTTCTATTCATGATAGAAATGATCTCACTTACCAAATGCCTACTTTGTGCTGGGTGCCGAACCAGGCACTGGCACAGGGGGCCAAGGCCCTGGGAGGGTGCGGACTGGAGAGTTAGGACAAGTTAGAGCATGAAGGATGTTGTAGACCACAGGGAAGAATATGAAATCTGTCCTAGTCCAGTGGTTGTGAGCCTGGGTCCTGGAGTTGTAGGATGGAAAAAGAATGTAGAAATTACTGCAGGGGGAAGGTCAAAATTCACACAAGTCCTAGAGATTTGACCACTCCTGCCATTAGACAACTTGCACATCCTTCCTCCCCTCCCCAAGGCTCTGGCCTTGGCTTGGTGAGAATCTCTGCTGTGGGTACATCCCTCAGTGTCTCAGGACAGAGACAGTGTGGAGAGCTATGCCAGGGAGGGACGCAGAACCATTCAAGAGTCTCAGCGGGGAGGAATGGGGCAGGGTTAGGGTACAGTGAGTATCTGGCTGCCCTGCAGGAATGGATTGCAGCCAAGCAGGATCCAAGAGAGGGAACAAGGATGAGAGGGATGATGTGATCACATTAGGGAGGGATGTCATGAGTGGGGCCACCAAGGAGAGGAGGAGAAGGACTTGTGACTTCAGGGCCCTCTTCCCAACCCGTGTTCCCCCTGTGTGAATACAAGTGCCGACACCTTTGCTCTGCTGTCTGGGAGAATCTCACTTCTGGTACCTGTAATATAGGAGTTGCTGCTGTGAGTAATTTCTGAAAACAAGGCAAAGTAAAAACACATAGTTTTGCACTGAAAGCCTTGGGAGATGGAAAGGACCCTCGATCCACCCTCATGGGGCAGGTGTGGGGGTGTGGGTGAGAGGGTCCGAGGGCAGGGGCTGTGGCCTGGAAACATGGAGGGCTTGAGAGACATCTGTTCTGCTATTATCAAGGAAATATTCCAAAGTATCTCAAATACTCATGTCATTTAGTGTCACTGGGGCTGTGGAGCCATGTCGAGGTTAGAACTGAACCCTGTGGTCAGAAGTCCTTGAGCAGCCAGGCAAGGCATCAGAATGAACTGCTGGAAGAAGAGCTGCAGCAAAGCAAAGTGAGGTTAAAAGCAGCTTGTGGGACCCAGGCCAGACGGAGAGCTTAAGAAGTCCCTAGCAAGCAAGGGAAAATAAATGGAAACAAATCTCCCTGTAAACAACATTGCTAATTTAAAATGTCTAAATGGTATTGACGATGGGAAGTTTTGTTGTTCTACATTAGTGAATATAAATATATTTACATTTGCTTTCAAGTGTACTTTCCTTTCTGAATCCTTAATTTCAGATTCTACAATCAAATTCTATGATGCATGGGTCTGAACCTGAAGTAGTGGTTTAGAGTATTCTGTAATATTTTGGGGGCAGGCTCCACAGAACTTAGTGATGTACCTGGTGGTGGGGACAAGGAGGCAGCTGCAGCAAAAATCAGGGCGGGGGAGGGCAGGCCAGCTGCATGGGGAATAGTGTGGGCAGGTTTGAGGCTCCCCGCTGGACAGGCAGGAGACGTCTAGTAGGTAGGTGGAGCTCTCCCAAAAAATCCTTTAGGCTCACATTACCCATGCAATTCACATGGTAGATGCTCAGTCACCTAGGTGCCATCTTCCCTGGTGAGAAAACAACCAAATAACCATTCAATAATATCATTATTATTTTCTGTTTTTCAGGACAGTGGATTATATTTGCCAAGAAAAGAGACCCTTGCCTTTGGAGTCAGACTGGGTAGAGCTTCAACACAGCTCATTTTCTTGAACTGGGGAAAGTCATTTCTCTTAGCCTCAGTTTCTCATCTGTCATGTGTGGACAGTCATATCTACAACACGTACTCAATGTTAGGAAGTAGCATGACATACGAGACATTCCACCATAGTGATGATCATGTGGCTGGTTCCTCTGAAATATCTCAGCATGAAACATCTATATGGCTCTTTTTGAGAAAACACTGGTTTATTTGCATG
>CM052436.1:3701587-3873220 GCA_028533085.1 Varecia variegata | reverse complement strand
CCAGTCTGTCCTCACGGATGCCAGTTTCTGCTTGTGGGATGCACTTGTCCTCACTCTCCCCCATTTCAAATCCATCCTCCCTTCCCCACGGCCTCCTCGTGACCTCAGACGCCTGCTCCAGACTCAAAGGCAACAGCCTTGCAGAGCCTGCTTAAATAGCTTCCATAATGGCAGAGGTCAGGTCCCTGCAAACATTTCATAAAGGATCAAATCCCATGTCATAAGGGATTTATTAGAGGGACTTGACCCCACCCAATTATGGAAGCTGGTTAGAAGGTCTCCCTCTTTCTCTCTCTATATATGTGTGTATTACTTTTTCTGGTTTTGTTTCTCAGGTGTAACCTGAGAAACCTTGTTTCTCAGGTGTAACCTGGACTTTACCTACTCTAACAGGCTGAAGGAGTAACAGGATCTGAAACCCTAGAGGGGCAAGGAGAAGGCCTGTTTCTGCAATTGGCAGGGATTTCTCAACGCCCCTTTGCTGCAAGGAGCAGAAACGTAATGTCCTCAATTCAGCAGAAGCACAATTACAATTCAGATTCCTCTCCCCCTCTTTCACTTCAGAGCAGGGCAAAGTCCTTCCAAGGACTAAGGTGGTGGTGTCTCCACAGGGGGAGACTGGCTCTTCCTTGGCCTGTGTAGACACGGCCTCCTCTGCAAAGTGCACTGCTCCATTGGCGCTTCCTGGTGCAGGCTGGCCAGTGCCCCCACCCGCAGGACTGCGCCCCCTCCCCTCCACTGTGTGCTGCTGCACTTGGCTCCTCTGCACCCCATGGGGCAGTGGGGGTGCCTCTGTGAGCCTCGTGCCCTTGGCCCTTGGCCTCCGCCTCCCCGCAGATGCCTGTTCCTCCTCGTCTTGGTGCCCAGGGCTCCTGACTCTCAGATCCTCAAACACATTGTTATAGCCAATGTTACAGCAGGTGGTCCCGAGGACAAACAGAGCAGCATACCGAGAGTCGGAGAATCAAAGTTTATTCGCCAGCAAGCTCAGAGGGGTCTCACCACCAAATTCTGAGCCCTGTCTACCCAATTTTTACCACTTTTATTAAGTTGGGGTGGTCCAAGGGGTGAGGTCTCAGGTGGCTAAGATAATAGGTTAGTTGATGTGTCAGGTAATAGGTTAGTATTATGTTGATGCACCAGGTAATAGGCTAGTTGATGGGCCAGTTGTTAGGTTAGTATTACGCTGATGCGGGTCTTCCGTGAAGGGTGGGGGTCTCAGGTGGCTGATGCACCACATAATAGATGGGGGTTTTCCTTATCAACATCAGACCTTTTCTTTCCCTTGTGGCTGGCTGTAGAGGGGTTCATGGTTCCTTCTGAGAAACCCCATGTTCATTTAGTTCTTTTCCTTACCCTCTCTCTTTTGGCCTGAAGAGAGCATGTTTCCTTGGGAGGAGCAAGTAGTTTAGAGATCTTTTCATCTTTTCCTTGGGCTATAGCTTAAAAGAAAAATTCCAGACATTAAGAACGTGACATCTTTCTTGTTTCTTTCCAGCTGAACTGGTGGCCCTGCTTTGGAGACCCGGCTGGTGGGGGATGGGTGGGCCCTGATCCAGGGGTCCTTCGCGCCCCAGGTGCAGGGTGAAGCAGGTGCAGAGCCCGGGGTGGGGCTCGGGCTCAGGGAGGGGCAGTGGATGGTCTTGACACCTTCTATACTCAGGCTGAGACCATGGCCTCAGGAAAGGCCATTTGATCTGACATTTGAGAGATGTTTGGTGATCTTCAAGCAGGCAGCATTTTGGGGAGAGTGCCAGAAAGAAAACAAGGCTGTAAAGGGAGAGGAGGTCACTAAGCATCGGGAATATGGGAAGTTGAGTGTCGCCACTTACTTCTATGAGATCCCAGCAAATAAAGGGGGAGACAGATGACGGAAATTTTAGGCCTGCAGGGGATGCTGGGGGCCAGGCAGGGCGGAGGGAAGGGTGTTTTTAGGATGAGAGAGACTGAGTGTTGTGGTTGACGGAGGACAAAGAGCCAGGGAAACTGAGATCACACACACACAGTGAAAAAGCTCAGTGTTTAGAAGTGAAAAACCTTTTGGAATCTGTGCTATGCTTTTTGCAGACTTGATGACCATGGAAAAGATTCTAAACCTCTCTGGGCTTCACTTTCCTCATTTGTGTCACTTCTGGGGATGGCAAGTCTGTGTCAAAGGCTTGTTTTGAAATGTTCTGCTATTAATGTGAAAGAACTTTAGATAATATGCCACTACTTTATAAACGGGTATGTATTTGGTGCTCACTACATGGTAGGCCTTCCTCGCCACATTTCACGTATGTGAACTCACTGAACTGCATGCAGTTGGCATCTATTAAGTCACTTAATTCTCAAAGTAACACCACGAGGCCCATACTTTTACTATCCCCATTGTACCAGTGAGGGAACTGAGGCACGGAGAAGTCAAATAGCTCTCCCAAGAACACAGAGCGAGCCCCTGGCAGAGAGGCTGGCTTGGGAATCTATGCTCTGAACCCCTACACAGCTCTGCCTCGTGCTGAAAGCTTTCAGGCTAAAAATTGATTGTTGATTGATGGATTTGCTGAGCAGAGAAAGATGAAGGAAAATTGGTAGAAGACAACCGCAAGGAAGGAACAAAAGCATAAGATTAATAGACCAAGTGGAAGGGTGACCTGGGAAGGACAAGACCAGCAGAAGACATGGAGCTGTAGGGTGATGGTAATGCCATTGAACCCCTGGATCCAGCCACTCCTGATGCTGGTAAGCTCTAGTCCCAGACCTCTGGTTACACCAACAAATTTCCTCTCTTGCTTAAACCAAGACGGGCTGGGTGTTCACCCTCTTGCATCTGAAAGATGATTCACTAATATGCTCCTCTGTCTTAGAGTCTGATAGCAGAGAGCAGAGGTGGGTGGGCTGCCACTTCATGTAGTACCAGCCCCTGTCCACCTCCTTGTATCAGTGTCCTAGGGTTGCCATAGCAACTTACACCAGCCGCGTGGCCTAAAACAGCAGAAATTTATTCTCTCATAGTTTTGGAGGCCAGAAGTGTGAAATCAATGTGTCAGCAGAGCCATGCTCCCTCCCAAGGCTCCGGGGGAGAAGAACTCCTTCCTTCCTCTTGGCTTCCGGCGTTGCCAGCAAACCTCAGCGTTCTTGGCCTGTAGATGCATCACTCTAGTCTTTGCTCCCATCTTCACATGGCCGTCTTCTCTGTGTCTGTCTGTGTCTCTTCTTTCCTTATCAACCCACAGGTTTTACGGAACGAGGGCCCGCCCTAATTGAGCATGACCTCATCGTAATGTGATTGCATCTGCAGAGAGCCATTTCCAGATAAGGTCACATTCACAGGCACTGGGGTCAGGGCTTCAACATACTCTTGGGGGCCCCTCAGAGCTGTTATGCATGGCCGTGCATGGCAGAGGATCATTTTGCTATGTTCCCCTCGGCCCCCTCCTTCCCACCAGTGTTCAGACGGCGTTCTGCCCCTCCGCTCGCTCTCAAGGGAAAAGATGATAATGTCCAGAACAAAGACCAAATTTTTGATTTTTGAGTTCAAAAACAGGCTCTTGAAATCCACTGTGAAGATAACAGTCTAAAAACCAAAGGATTTTCAACTGATAAGAGATGGACTTTGTTGAGAGACAAAAGGACTTGTGGGTTCCGGCAGGAAAGCTGGAGGAAGCTGAGCACAGAAAGCACAAAACGAGCCCGGAGCGGGGGGACCTGGGGGGGCGAGGGGGCACGGAACATGACACAAGAGCAGCTTTTCAATTACTTGCAAAGGAAAATAGATCGTCAGCAGGCAACATGCTCGGGAGGCAATGAGGCTGGAACCAAGCTGCTGGCAGGTATCTTAGAGGAGCCCCCCCACATCCTGCCTTCTCCGAGTGAAGATGCTCTAGAGGAAGAATCATGCAGGGAGGGTTGAGGAACCCGCAAGCCTCTTAGGGTGGGGCCGGGGCACGTGGCCTGGAGCAGACAGTGGAGCTGGGCTGAGCCTCTAGCTGGGGAGCCTGACGCAGCCTTAGGCTCCCAGCCTGCACACCCCAGTGAGGAGCAGGCCTCCAAGGTGGACCCAGCGCCCAGAAGTTCAGAGCAGGATGCAGAGACCAGGGCAAGGCCCGTGGACTTCAGCCATGGCTGTCAGCCTGGGATCCCCAAAGACCACAAGGGGTGGCTTCACTGAGACACAGGGAGCAGCCAGGGCAGGGGCAGCCCTTGTCCCAGGCCCCCTCCCCAAATCACAAGATAGTTCTCCTCCCCCTCCCTCCACCAGAACTTAGGTGGCTCTAAAGACAGGGAGAAGAGAAAAGGCAGGAGAGAATCCAATGTTTGGAAAAGCCCGGACCAGCAGGCCTCTGCAGGGACTTCTCAAAAGGGTTACTCCCAAGCGGTGCGCTGCCTGTCACACCTCCATACGGCACTGGGCTCCAGCCGGATCTCTTCCTTTATTTACTGAAGTGCTTCTCAATATAATTTGGCTATTAAAAAAAGACATTAACTTTTGAGAAACCAACACTTGCTTTTATTACTTTTATTAAGTCTCATAAATAAGAAATAAATGAGAACATGTGGCAACATGGTAATAATGACTATTTAAAATTTTAAACACGTTTCTCATAGGGTGATAACAGAACAGTTTCTTTTGAAGCTTAAGCTATCAACGCTGCCATTTAGACATTTGTGGTAGAATCCTTTAGGAGGTGCCTTTAATTAGCTCCTTCTCTTTTACTTTCCTCCTCCTCCTCTTCCTGAAATATATGTGGATATCATTAACTTTATGAACCAAACTGGCTCAAACGATCAGAAGACACGGTACATTCTGGGCAAGAAGCTGCATGATGAAACATTTGAGCATGATTGAACACACACACAGATGCTCCTGGGCTAGGAATTGATTTCCCCATCCCTGGGCATTCAACCAATCAACAGCGCTATGGGAGTGTTTGCCTTGTGCTAATAAGTACAACTCTGATAAAATAACCCTTTTCAGCCCAAACATGGAAACAGTGCTTGGAATGTGAGTGGGATGTTTGTTGAAATATTCTCCATGGGCAGGTGTTACTCAGTCCTCATGGTCTCAAGTAAGTAGATTGAAAGGGGTTGCTAATCATAATCATTAACATTTATTGAGAACTTATTATGTCCAAGATGTCTTAACTGTTCTAAGATGTCTTAACTCATTTCGTACAATGTTTCTGAATGGAGCTGCTATTATTTCCCAGGCTTTATAGATAGGGAAACTGAGACATGGGGAGTGCCTTGCCCACAGTTATGAGCTTAGCCACGGTACAGCCCGGTTCTGAGTTCAGCCATCTGACGCCAGATCCCACGCGAATACCTTTGGGGCACGTGGGGAAGTCAGTGCAAAGGTCTTTGGGATGATGTAAGCAAAGCATACAGGCCCCTCGGAGCTGCTCCATGAAGTCTCAAGGTTGCCTGATGCAAAGACCCCGGTGTGGTGCATCTCCAGGGTCTCAGACTGGTTTCTGCTGTCTGGTGGGAAGGTTCCAATGAAACCCATTCTCCCGTATTTATTATTTTTGGTCCAAAGACCAGCTCATATTAACTTTGTGTGAAATGCCATTTATTTTTGGCCCTTGTTTGAAATATTGTACTCAGTTCAAGCCAACGAGTTCTCGCCCCAGGTGTTAGAAGAAACGCTGGACTCCGCTTAGCAGGAAGCCGGGAGCAAGAATCAGCTGCAAAGAGGTAACAACGGAACCTAAAGGAGGCCAGACTCAGATTCCTGCAAATGTGTTAAAGGTTCCACACGTATTCTAAGGCCTATAAATATCTTGTCTTCTATCTTTGAAAGCCCTCACTGCTAGTGCCAATGTAAATCCTCATTAGGTTAGAAAGCACGAAAGGATTTGTCATCAAAGATAGTGCTAAAATTAGGCGCTTCCTGCCTGAGCCAATCCTGCTTGCTGAAGAAACCAAGTGATTTCCCCTTCCCTGGCTTCAAAGTCCTGACTGATCCACCTTCCCCTCAAACCTGTCAATCCAGATGAAAAAGTCTTTTGCTGAGTACCTGCTTTGTCCGCGGCCTGTCGGTTCTTCACCTGCGAGAGGGCCTGAGAGCGGGATGTAATCCCAGGGCAAGCCTCCCCGACCTGTGCAGGATGCCGTGGCAGTGGGCTGCTGCCACTTCCCACGCACTCCCTGGGCTCCCAGGCCACGGCGGAGTGGACGCCCAGGGCTGCCTCATGTCCCTTTGAAAGTACAGCAGAGAATTTTGCACTACAAGAAGATTCGATCTTACACTTTCTCATTTATTTTCGCCCAAGATTTACTTGCACTGTGCATTGAGAAGATCAGATAGTATTCAATAAGCAACTCCTCAGAGTAATCTTAATTGGGGAAAACAACAATGGGGATATTAACATTTGCAGTGCTATCTACTCCTATTCATTCATTCACTCACCCACTTACTTATTTATTACAAACATTCACTGAATATTTGATACATGCAAGGCACTAGGATGGGTACAGGCGTAGAATGAAGAATAAGAAATTGCCTTAGCCTCCCAGAATAGAACTCGAGCTGTGAATTTATGTGCAGTGTTTTATTAAGGTGCTACCAAGAGAAACCAGGGAGAGGGTGGGGGAAGACAGGTTGGAAAAGGGAAGAGGCAAGGTTGGGATACCTGGCGATGTTCTAGCTTTGGGCTGATCCTGCATGGAGTCCTGAGCATAAGCTGCAGCTAAGATTTTGTTCCCTCTCATGGCTGGGGAGCTGGGCTTGCAAACACCTGCACGTGCCAGCCACTGGTGAAGATCTCTCCAGAAGGATGGCAACTTTCGGCATTTCGACTCTCTGTGCTTGTGGGAAATGCAATTTCCATAGCTCAAGGGCAGTCCACTGAAGGAAGTTGTAGGAAAAGCACACGGAGGCTGGGATGTGGGCATGTGGAGAGCGTGGCAAGGGATTGGAAGTATCTGGTGGAGCAGTAAAGCCCACTGCGGTCTCCCCTTGCCCGGCTTGGATCTGCTCACTGATTCTCATGTTAAGTTCATTTCATGCTGCCAGGGCTTCTTCAAGACCGTGCTTGATTGCAGTTTCTGTGGACAGCCCTATGAGAGGACAGTTAGTGGGGCAATGTAGACCCTGCTGCTGCGGTTGGTCCCTGGATGGTGTCTGACATTCACCCCCTCTTTCTTCTGGCGGCTGTTCTAGGTTCCCTTACCCATCAGAGAGCATTTCTTCTTGTTGGGGTGGCTGGTTTGATGAAGTCACCAAGACTGTCATAGCTGAGAGGGTGGAGCCCTGGTCACCAGGCCCATTTCGGGTCACGGTTGTTGTAACTTCCGGTGCACAGTTAAAAATAGGTATGGGAGCCGCAAGAGATACCCTCGTGAGTCACTTGAGTTCCAAACATGTTCCTTTCTTCACCCATCACAGGAAACCCTATGTCTTCATGACAGCCAAGGCCAGTTACCCCTGCAAGTGTGGGGACACCTTTATTTGCCTGCTGGTCTGCTGTTGGGAAGACCCCAAAGACCAGGCAGCAGCTCTAGCTTTAAGTGTGATGTGAGCCTTATTGTGTATTGTGTCTCCTGGTGGATGCCTCTCCCCTCTGGTCACTGGGGCTGCTGACCCCACAGAGCCTAAAGTTGTGGGGATAAAATCACAAATTGCACCGTGAGTCACTAGGACTAATGGTGAGTAAGGTCACTTCCAACCCAAACTTCAGTGTCTGGATGCACACATCCCCCCAGGGACAGGGTGCCACCACATAATGGCTGTTGGTTTAAGATAGATACTGCATCCAGAGGGACAATGCCCCAACTCCACAGGGTGCCGTCTCCAATCTAGCATCTTAGCTACATCTTTGAGATGCCGTTATAACACCCTGTAGTAGCTTCTGGATGAAGCAGGGCCAGTACAGCCCATCGGCATGGGCCCAATGTCACGCTTCCTTCACCATAAGTGGGTCCCTTGGTTTGAGACAATATTTTGACATGTGAGATCCCATGTTGGTACATCCATCATTCCATGAGCCCTTAGATGTGGGTCTGGGCACGTGGGGCAGAAAGGGCAGAATGACGTGTGCTAATCCCGATCACAATGAACTGCTACCCTTTCCAGGTGAGGGAAGAGGAAGGAAGATGCAAAGCAAGATACAATTTCAGGCAAAGTCCCAGGCTAAGACTGTCTTGCGGGGAGAACTGAAGGATCAGTTACACCTAAGGGTTTGTCCTGCTGTTGGGCAAGGGGCTTGGATTCCACATGCCTAGCTGCCAGTGGCTGAGGTCCCTTTACCCAGGGCACAGAAACTTGTAGGAACCTCCTGCTCTCCTCACTGTGGACAAAGTGGCTCTGGAGCCTGAGGGAATTCCTTTAAAGAGAGCCACATGTATACACCGTTAGAGACAAAGGCACATTGAAGCCGGGGGATGGCACAGAGGAACAGCAATGGGCTCTGAGGACATGCAGGTGAAGTGGCGGCAGTATGTACTGCAGACACGGCCCCTGCACCCATGCTGCTCACGGCCTGTGGGGAGAGGCAGGTGGGGAGCAAGTGGTTCTGTCCAGAGTGGTGGGTGCCATGACAGAGGCAAGTGCAGGCAGCTCCTGGGTCACTGAGCCAGGGCTTTCTTCCCCAGGCTTAAGAGTGTGAGAAGGGAAAAGGGATGATTAGTCCATAGGCAGTGACCTCTGAGCTGAGCTCAGAAAGATGGGTGAGAATTATTCAGACAAGGGGTCGGGCGAGCCAAGGCAAGGGTTGAAGACTGACAGAAATATTGAGTGTGTGTGTATGGGGGGAGATGGGGTGGATAAAAGGGTGTTGATGGAGATGAGAGAATTGCAGAGAAGACTAGACAAGAGCCTGATCGTGACTGGTCTTATACAGCCTACTGAAGTTTGGATTGTTTTACTTGAGGCAGTGGAGAATCATTGGGAGATATTAAGGAACAGATGACTCGATGAGGCTTGTAGGCTAGAAAGCCTGACCTGCCCTGGTATAGAGAACGAGATTGGGAAGGGTACGGTATTGGAGGTATGAAGAGCTTTTCAGGAAGTTGCTGCAATAATGGACGTGAGGAAGGATGTGGACCAGGGCAGTTGGGGAGAGAACAGGAAGCAGAGGGGAAAGTCTGAGAGATGAAGAGACGTGGTGAGTGAATTTAGGGGTGAAGGAGACTCTGGATGGACGGTAGAGCCGTCCACTGGAAGGGACCCTCAGGGAGAGGGCCCAGGAGCAGCGGGCAGTGTTGCAGAGGTGGAGCTTGAGGTTGGCATGGGACAGCCAAGCAGAGGTGTCCGGGGGCTGTTGGCTGCGGACTGGGAGCTGAGGGCAGGAGTTCAGGCTGGACGTACAAACTTAGGAACCCTCGAAATATAGATGGTAACTAACCCTGTGATTGAAGATGAGACACTAAAATTGCCCAGAGTGAGAAACACACAGAACTGAGGGGGGAAGTCTGGCAACATGCACATTTGGTGGAACTCTGGAGAATGAGGACCCTGCCAATGAAATTGAGAAGAATTAGCCCAAGGGACAAAAGAACCAGAAACCAGGAAGAAGACAATTTCTCCAATGCTGCAGAAGGGGTTAGCCAAGATGGGGGTTTCCGAGGGGCCTGGGATCCTGCCACAAGGAAGTCACCTGTGGGCTGGAGGACAGCAGCTGCAGGAGGGGAGGACGTGAGTCTACAGGATGCATCTCTTCTGGATGCTCCTCATGAAGGAAGGCACTGTGGTTTGAATGTTTGTCCCTCCAAAATTCACGCTGGAATTTAACCAATGTGGCAGTATCCAGAGGTGGAGCATTTAAGAGTTGATTAATCAATCAATGGATTAATCCATGATTAATCTATTCATGGGTTAACGGATTAATGGGTTATCATGGCAGTGGCATGGGTGGCTTTATAGGAAGAGGAAGAGAGACTGAGGCATGCTTGGTCCCCTAACCCTGCGATGCCCTGCACCACCTGGGAACTCTGCAGAGAGTCCCCACTAGCAAGAAGGCACTCCCCAGGTGTGACCCCTCGACTTCGGACTTCTCAGACTCCATAATGGTAAGTAATAAATTCCTTTTCTTTATAAACTACTCAGTTTTAGGTATTCTATTATAAGCAACAGCAAATGGACTAAGATGGATGGGGAAACTGAGGACAGTGTCTAGAGTGAGTGGAGGGTGAAGGAAGAGACAATCTTTCACTGATGGGCAACACCTGAGTATATTTACACGTGAATGTGAGAGGAGATACAAGAGTAAGGGGGTTGAGAGAGTCTCCTAAGGCCTGGAGAAGCTGGGGTCCCGAGCACAGGTGGAGAGTGAGCTGTGGACAGGAGAAGGGCACTTTTCCCACTATGCTGGGAGCGTGGGCTCAGGAAGGATGCCGCCTGGAGGAGTTTGGGGAAGCAGAACGAGGAAGACACACCTCTTTGATGGCTTTTGATTTCCTGAGAGTCTGTCCTCTGAGAGTGAGGGAAAGAGATGGGGTGGGAGTTTGGGGAGGGTCCTGAGGGTTTGCCCGGTCCACGTAGAATGTGTTGGCATCAGACGTGCTGGCCCCACGGGAACCTCGGCTGGCTGCAGGATGCTGGCTCCGCTCTGATCGTCTGGTTCACATTTCCAAGGATGAGACACACTGTGCACCTGCTGCCACCGTGCTATGGCAGGAGTGGCGGCCGGGGGCAGAGGGAGTTGACCGACCACCAGCCTTTTTACCAGCACCAACAAAAGTCCCTTTTCTGCTGACTCTCACACAAGGATAACCAGCACAAACTTAGAACTCTGCTAAATGTGATGTTCACATAGAGTCCTACCTAAAGAGACGTTTTTATTTAGAAGGGATAGAGGGAAGGTCGAGCTTTTCAACACCAGTGTGTGAGGTTTTATGCAACACTCAGTAAAGCCTCCAGTACCTGAAATCTGAAAATAATCAGGTTGTTTCTGTACCTTTGCATGGAGGTACAGAAATGCTATTTTCCCTCCAGGGTAAATAGCAAACATACGCCAATTAGCTGAGTTTAGGGTTTTATTAAAAAGATTAAAAGCTGTCTTATATGCTGGGCTCATGGACAGTTAGAGCAGCCTTCTTAACATTCCACGGCGCACCTGCATGCCTACATTCACATCATGTGCATCTCTTTTGAAGATTCATCAGTTTGGGCCAATGCCTGTGCTGGGTGCCTGGGATACAAAGAAGAAATAAATGAAATGCAGCCTCAGTGCCCCCCCACCATGCCCCCCACACACTTCCAAGGAGCTCAAATATTCCTTGTTGAGCCAGAAGGGCCACAGAGACCTTCTGTTCCCCACAAGTCTGTTTACCGATGTCCAAACCAGCCAGCCTTGCCTGAGCCCTCGTGGGGAGTTCCTGGAGGCGTGGGTGCCAGGGCTGAGCCTCTCAGTGCAGTGTTCCTGCCGCTGTGCCACCCGCATTGCTAACCCCAAATCATCCTATGATTTTACACCATTAAACAGACACAGTTGTCATATTCTGCAGAATGGGCACGTGAAACGGGGAAGCAAATACATCTTGGGAATGGTCTTTGGAAAGGACGGACACCAGTTAGCTCTGTAATGAGCATGCACCCTTCCTGTGCGCTCCGGTCACGCTTCTCGGAAGCATCGTCGTCATTCTTGGCTCCATGCAAAGCACTCTTACTCCTCTTACTGGAAAAGTCAGCACCTAGATGTTGAGGCTTAGCCCCCGCTGCAGAAGTGGGCAGACTGCCATCCACTAACTTGAGGACCATAAAAGAGCTTTAAAAGAGAATCAATTGGAAAAGGTGAGCAGAAGTTTCAACGAGACAGGAGTGCTCTCTTGCCACATGGCTAAACAGTCAGAGGAACAGGTACAGTATTGGGCTGAGACTACATCAAAATACAATCAGTTCTAACGTTTGCATCTTTCCCTGGCTGGGGCTTTACTTGGCATGGGCAGAATGTATCTCCTGAGACTGCCATCGGTCACCTTCCTGGGCCATAGCAGAGCCACCTCTCGCCTGGGATGGGGAAAGAGACAAGGGCTGTTGGAGTGGAGTGGGGGACGTACTGGATTTGGGTTTGACCGAATGTGGGCAGTGGCTGCACGGAGGACTGTGCTCCTGCTCAGGGCAGGGCTCCTGGTTTCATATTCACTGGGGGCCTGAGTGCCGGATCAGGATCCCACAGCATCATCTCTCCCTCTGAGAATTCGCACCTTTCTAAGACACTTATAATTTCAGATCCAGAAACAGGAAATGTCTTTTTAATAGACTGTTAAACCATTTCCCCATAGCATAGCAAGAAGAGATCCTCTGTATTTAGTGAGGTGCTCAGCCCTTAGGGGAACCTCAGAGGATGAAAGATTGAGGCAAACTGAATTAATTCTTTGAGAGTAGAATCCTTGTCCCCAAAGCCTTTCCTTTCACTGTGATGCCCGGGGGGACGTGGCATCCCACCTCGGTGGCAGTGTGCTCCCAAGACTGCTGTTCCTAAGGACATCTGTAAACATCCCCCAACCTCCCCGCCCCCCACAAGAATGTATGTCCCAGATGTTTTTTCTCCTTGGAAAGATTATCTTCTTGAGGCAGAACGCAGCCCTCTCTGGGGAGACCCAGTGCTAGAGATAATAAACATTGTCTTTTCTTCTTACACCTCATTTGAAGTTTCTGGGACACAAAGGGCTTTCTGGCTGTGCCAAGCCTATCCTGGGAGATGGAACAGGCACTCCTTGCCATGTGTCAAAGTCACTCTTTGCAAGTGTTAAATTTTTCTTTCTTTCTGAGAGATTGAGGAGAGAGAAAGAAAAAATAAATAACATTCCCACCGACCTGCAAACAATTTGTGAGTAGATCACACTTGTAAGTTTAATCTGCAGTTAGTCTTGGAGAGTGGGGAGGGGCTGGCTAGTTTGTCATCATCCAGGACTGTAGAGAATCAGATTTTTACTTGATTTGCAAGTTGCAGGTTGGCCTGCTGCAGCTTCGTGGGTGCTGGCAGAAGACAGGAGACTCCAGGGTCAGAGAGTGAAGACGTTATTTCTCACAGCACAGCACTCAGTGTGAGCGCCATATTCCCATCAGTTCCCCTGTCTCCCCAGGACCCATGGGGTGATGCAGAGCAGTCCAGGCGGACGCTGTGCACAAACTGGGTTTGCGTCAAGGCTGAGGAGCTCTAAGCCTAGGAAACCCAAAACTTTCTCCCCCCGTCAACAAATCCTTATAGGATGCCTACATGCACCAGGCACTGTCCAGGAATGGGGGACAAAACAATGAGCTCTGTCCTTGTGGAGCTGGCATTCTAGAGAGAGAAGACAGGTAATAGACAAAGACCATTATAAATGAGTAAATTATAGAGTAAGTTAGGAGATGATAAGGGTACGGAAAAGAGCTAGAGCAGATACAAGGGGCAGGAATGCTGGGGCTGGGGACTGTGGTTTTAAACAGGGGGCTCAGGGGGGCCTCATGGAGGTGATATCAGGCTGCAGACGGCAGGAGCTGAGGGAGCCTGCCTGGGCCATACGGATGTCAGGGACCAGTGAGGGTGTGAACTCAGACTGCCTGTGGCTAATGCCTAGGAAACTTTTAAAGGAGGCTGTTGGCAAACATGCCCAAACTCTGCCTCCGAGAAAGACATTGTTTTTGTTATCCAGGTCAGCAAGCATCTATCTGCCTTTTGCCCAGCAGGGAGATGCCATCTCTACCTTCCAATGCTCTCTGCTATGCAAACATCCTTGAAAACACAGCCCAGAGCAGAAGCCACCAAAGCCCCAGCTCAGAAGACATGCACAAGTGCAAAGGGACCTGCAGGGAATTGTCTTCCAGCAGTTGCGTTCCCCTCCTAAGCTCGACAGCGCTGGGTGACCCACGCTAGGCTGAGGCCCATCCAGTCTTCAGTCCCAGCTTGCCAGGGGTGAGGGGCTCAGCTGGGATCCTGTTCGCAGTCTCCATCCGTCCCTGCTGAGGATCTGGGGTGTCAGGGCCATTTGGTAGGTTACCCAAGGGCTCTGCCATCACGAGTCCTCTCATGCAAACAAATGTACCACAGCAAACAGACAGTTTTTATGCAGGCCCGAAGATTCCTTCTTGATGTGCGCCCTTGTTAGGGATTACAACAGCTTGGTTTTCAAGACCTACAAAAAATCTTTCCTTCACTCAGCCTCACTCCTTCTACTCTGTTTGATGGGTCATTTTGGACCAATGGGTGGAGAAGTAAGGTGGGGTTCAGGAGCCCTTGAGATTAAATTGTGGATATTCAGTCTTTCCGGGTGCTCTTCAGAGAGCTGAGATACGCTTTGGGCCACATTCTTTAGAAAGTTAAAAGAGACTTTTAAATATGAACATACTGTTAGGTTCTTTCGAACCTTTCCAGGGTAGGTGGCCTTCAGCAAACTAGTCCTTGGGTTCCTAATCTTATGCCAGGCCCCAGATGCTGTGCACCATTGCTGTGAACTGACTTCTAGGCTTGCAGAGCCCGGGAGACCTCAGCCGTGCCCTTAAACATCGCATGAAACTTCCGTCAGGGATCGTGGCACCAGGTCAGAGGGACCTTAACTGAGTGGTGATTTGCTGCTTATTTCAAGAGCAATTTAAGCAACACTGTTTTCTGTACCTTAAGATAGTATCAGGAGTCCCCGCGGCAAGGCACGAAGACGATGGGTGGAATTAGAGATTACTCAGTCGATCTGGAGACCAGCTTCATGGCATGTCGCTGTTCTGTCTTCTCAACTTTTGCTTCCTCTTCTCTTCCTGGGTCGCCAGGGTGGAGGTGGGCGTGAGAAAGAGTGGTCTGGCAGGATGTGAATTGAACAGAAGCACCAGGCTCCTGGGGAGAGTACCAGTGCCGAGAGCCGTGTGGCTCGTTGGCCGTGTATTGAGAGGAGCCCTTGCTCACTTTGGGAAGGTGGCGTTTTTCAGGCTGCCAGCCGGCTGGGTGCTGAGGAGGAAACCCTCCGTCCACCCAGTAGCTATTGGCCAGAGGATAAAAAATGTATCTGCATTTCACCATTCTAAGATAAAATATTTTGTTTGCAGACTTGGGCTAATAGGATGATCTCCCCTAAACAAATCAGATTAGAGACAGACAGTGGTCCAGAAGAAATTAATTATTATCGCTTTTAATAACAGTCTTGTTAGTATACAGTTCCCCTTCAATCTACAGCTCGGGACTCCTTCGTAGACAGTGATACTGGGTTCCTGTCTGAGAGATACAGAGGTGAATTTTTCTATACAGCTCTTGCATGTTGAACTCACTTTAATGAGTATGTCTAAGGCAGACATCTTGAAAGCAACCCACTCCAGAGGCAGACAGGATGTGGAATTTTTTTATTTTTGTACAGCTCGAGAGAAAAATTTTAAAAAGGTCAACCTCTAAGTTTGGGGAATATAGAAGTTTTAGGCTGATGAAAGACCGAGCTTTCATTTTGTTTCCCCTACAGAAAGTACCATTTCATTTCTTTTGCATAAAAAAGGCAGTCTGTGAGTATGTGAACATGTCATCATGGATCAGACTCTGAAACCACGGCAAGCAAACCTGCGACCCTCATGTTCACGGAGTCGTCTAACGTCAGAGCCCACGGTGGTGTCTTGACACGGTCCTGGACTCAGGCTGTGTCACTGACTCTAAGAGGAAAATGGGCCTGCCTGGAAAATAAATAGAAGGAAGAGAAGATGGAAAAGAAGGAGGGAAGGAAAGACATTTCTGACTATGTTCCGAGATGGTAATAATTAGCACCAGTCTATGTGGATGGGCATTTGATCGCGTTTTCTGGTCAATGCCAAAACTCTGCCAGGAAGCCCCCATTATCCTTCCTGTTTACGGGGGGAGTCTGAAGTGGGGCACTGGGGCCAAGGGAGGATGACTGGCTGTTCTGAAAGTGCACTGGGCAAGGGTCTTGGGATGAAAAATGCAGTTCATACTCCTTATGAATTAGGTTGTCTCTGAGAATGAGCCACATGGCAGATAATTTAAAGTGAGAGGAAGGAAACTAAAACCTTAGATGTCAGAGCAACGGCCCTTACTACTGACTAGCTTTCGTCTGGGTATAGAGGAGTCGAGCGGAGACCACACCTATGAGGATGGCTTATTGTACATTTGGATGCCAGTCACAGCAGACATAGAGCAAGTCACAGAGGGTGGGACGCAGAGTCCTCCTCCAGGGGCTCCAGCTGGGGCTCAGTGACTCCAGACCAGGTAGGAAACATTTTAGGCTCTGTGGGCCATGCTGTCTCTGTTGCCATGGCGGCATGGAAGCAGCCACAGACAACAGTGAACAGTGCATGCAGCCTTGTTCCAATAAAACTTTATTTACAAAGACAACAGGAGGCTGGGTTTGGCCCACAGGCCATGGTCTGCTGATCCCTGGCTGTGGGCAGGCAAGGAGCGGAGCCTTGCAGGGGACTTGGAAGGCTCGGGCCGGCCCTGCATTGCGACGGAGACCAGGCTGCGTTTTGCCTCCTCCAGCCTGAGAGCAGAAGCAGTACCCTCTTTGCTCTCCCCGGCAATGCCTGAGGGGTTTGGGGCCTTAGTACCTTCTCTGATTGACCGAGTTGGGCTCTGGGTTCGGGCCTGGTGTTTCCAAACAGAAGTACCAGTAGGAGACATGACCCAGCAGTCGGTAGGAGACAAGAGAAGCAGACATGGAAATAAAGGCAGACGACCTTTTCTTTTTTATTTCGCTTAGACAAAATGCAAAGAGTGTCTCATTAAATTAAAAAATAAACAAAAAAGAAAACCAAATTGATTCCCCCCCACCCCTTCACTGACGGCACTCATCCTAATTAACAACGAAAGAAGATCAAATCGAGGACCCAGTTCCTCATGGGAAAGAAAGGTGTGCGGACGTGACTGAAGTTTCCCCGCCCCCAAATCAATGTTCCTTTTCAATTCACAAATCGGCTGATTCCCCCTCCCCGTTTTCTTTCTTGACTCTTGTGTGATAGAACTTCCAGTCAGAAGGTTGAATGAGTCCCCCATGCACTTTGTAGAAAATCAGTAAAAATGCAATAGCCTGTGAAGATCATAAAACTGGACTTCTTTCCCAAAAAATCAGATGCCCAGGCAGATGGAGCTCACACTCAGACAGAAAAAAAGCAGGAGAGTCTTTGCACTGTCTGTGGTTTCAGTATTTTCTCTTTTTTTTTTTTTTTAATATATTTTGGCAATTTTCTTTAATTATAAATATTGGAATTCCGTAAAAAAAAGGTAGCTTTGATTGAATTGTTTAAATTGTATTTACAACCACGGTCCAGTCATGCTGTTTGTTATACCAGGGTGTACGACTTTGCGTAGGGGTTGTTCCCTTTCAAATGGCCCCGAGAGTCGAGCAGTGATTCCTGGGAGCTGCTCATTTTAGCTGCCTGTCCCAGCTCTGCCCCCTCTCGCTGAGGTAATGTGGCCACGGCCCCCGGCTGCCTCGCCTGTCCTTCTCTCGTGGAGGAGGAGGAAGAGGAGGCTTCCATCGGGATGGGCTCGAGGACCGTGGGGCGCTTCAGGGTCCGACTTTTCTGAGGTTCCAGGCACGTCTGTCCTAAACTCAGGTCCCTGCTGGTGCCCGGACCACCTCGATTTAATAAAAAGTCCATTCTAAGGTATGGAGGCAAATGTATGAGGTCACCTGGAAACAAACACAGAGCAATTAGTTGGTTTCTTCATTTGGTAAAAACACACGCAGAGGTGGAAATGCCACTGTGCACAGGGGCATTTTCCAAGACACCTTGACAGAGCCCATCACAAAGACAGGTAGAATTGTCCCTGTAGCTCTCCCTGGGCACAGGAAGGGCTCACTTCCCTACCGTGCACTAACTTAGGCTCTTTGATGTCATACTTGAACCAGAGAAGTGGAGGTAACAAGAGTCTTCAAAGCACCACAACTGAAAAAGTATATGTATCAAAGGCAACAACAGTGTACACTGGGTACAAACTGGGATGGACTGAAGCCGGCATGTGACTGGGGGTACCGGGGGGCACAGGGTGTGAGGAGAGAGCCAGGGGTGCTGAGGAAAGCATCACGGAGAGCTGGCACTAGTCTTGGCCATTCTACAAAACCACGTGAACTTGGCCAGCCACTTGGTTGTGGGTTTCTGTGATGGCGTTAAAAACACCTCCTCACCAAGCCTTGCCTACCTGCTACCCTCCTCCTTGTGTCTCTTCTGTGCTGTGTACAGAGGTAACAACAGCTTAGAAGAGCTGTTACACAGAGTATTGGTGTTTCTACTTCCTTCTCAACATCCCTCACTTTGGCCTCTCTGGTGCCATGGACACGGACCCTGAGGTCTCCTTCAGGAACACCTGCTGCAGGGGGACAGATCGCTGATGGTCTCCAGCTGCCTCCCCCAAACGCTGAGCCTCCCCTTCCTCTGGGCTGCTCCCAGCCAGGGATGAGCACGACAGGGTCCCCTGGAGACCACTGCCCAGCGCGGGACTTGCTCACAGGTGACGTGTGCCCAGTGGTCTTGCTGCAGCCATCTCAGAAGAACATTACAGCCTGAGGCTCTTCCTGCCCAAACCCGACAGGTGTCAGACCCGAGTCGTGGTCCCTGGAAGCCCCCTGACTCCTCCTGCTTCCTGTCTCTCTATTCTTCACAAGAGTTTCCCCAAGGAACCCCTTGCACAGCTAATCTGCCTGACACCCACTTCTTGGAAAACCTGACCTGACACAGATTCTATCAGCATCGACTATTAGGATCGTTCTTTTGAAGGTAAACTATGACCTCTGAGTGCTAAATTCTACAGTTTCTTCTTGGTCCTCATGCTACTTGTATTATCATGACATTTGATGCTGTTGATACTTTTGTTCTTGGACCTCTGAGCTGCCATGGCACTGTGGTCTCCTGATCTCTTCCTGTGTCCCTGATGGCCACTTCTCACTCCCCTTCCTGGATCTGTTTCTCTACCTACCTCCTAAATACGGAGTTTTCCAGGTGGCCTGCTCTCAGCTCTCTCTCGGGGGGCTTGGCTGCTTGTGGCATCTCTTTATAAACAGCTCTCACATCTACCTTTTCCATTTTGCTCTCCTTCCTGAATTTCAGATGCTTTGCTAAGAATTTCCACAAGTGTCCATCCATCCTGAATTTTGAACGTCACGATCTACAAGCTCAGTTAATGAAGGCCAGCCCTCACCTCCCCATCTGCAAATGCTGCTCTCTCCTGCATGCCGATATCGAGTAATGTCCACACCCTCCTTCCGTCCTTGAAACCTCGGCGTCCTCATTGACACCTTCCTCTCCAAGTTAATTCTACTGCAAAATATCTCTGCACTTCTTTTTATTCCCACCTTCACAGCCCTGGTTCACTGCTTTAATGCATCCCATCACCCCCTGAAATGCTTGAGCACAGTTAGAGCCCAGCCACTAGATGCACTTTGCAACCAACACTGGCCGGCTTGAGCTGGGCTGACCGTAGATCTGAGCTTCTGCTATTTTAGTACAGACAGCACACATTCTCCAGCCCAGTGCATCCACATTTCTCACTTCAAGGCACGTAGACAAGGGGTATTGGTGCAGCACACTGGGATGAACGCAGGGGGCCCTTCCTGGCCATCTCGGCACCTGGGGGACCCACCTGCTTGGCACATCTGTAACTCATGGCGTACCAGGTGAGAAGCTCTGGCTAGAGGATGGGCTGGGGGCACACAGTGCTGGGGCCGAGAGCCCAGGGAGGAGGAGGTGCAGGGGGAGAGATGTGATGATGGCCTGAGCTCAGGGGCAGATGTGGGATGTAGAGAGGAAATGAAATCGAGAGATATGAAGGAGGCCCGAGGAAGATGGCTTCAGAATTGATGACACGTGGAAGTGGTGAAGCAGAAGAAGGGGTTGGGTGACTCCTTCTGGGTTCTAAACTCAGGAAACTAGGGGGACAGTGGAACTGTTAACTGTGCAAGGATGCATAGGGGAAAAGTCATATTTTGATGGCAAAGACAATGGTTTTGGTTTCAGACGTGTTGAGTCTGATGTGGTTGGGGGACATCCAAGAGGAGGTACCTAGTAGGCATTTTAATCATAATAATACATCTCTAGCACAATGCATCGCTGACTTTCTGAATCTAAAACAACTGAAAATTCTTGTATTTTTTTGCTGCAAAATATTCCCTACTTCCCTTATTCCTATTGGCTCACAGTAGCCATCAAGTCTTCCTTGTCCAGGCCTTGGACTCTGAAGGTGCGGGGCTGCGGTTTGCAAGACCACCTGTGCCATGTGAGGGCTGCCACTGGCCAGCTGCCGTGCCAACAGGGCAATGGAAGTGACGTGTGATTAAACCCTAGAACCTTAGAAAATGCCAACAAGTTTACCCACTCACAGAGAATAACCAGTATAACAGAAGGAAAGGACTACTCAAGGGTATAAGAGCACTAGAAATAAATAAAACCAAGGCAAGCACTGAAAAATGCATCTCATACAATTTAAATGAGCATAAGACTTTCCAAAATGCTCTTACTTTTCTTAACATTTTCTTCCCAGGACAAGAGGGACGGTGACCTTATTCTTGGGAGATTTACCAAATGATTTGCATGTCCTTGCGTTATTACATTGCCATGCCGCTGGGTATTATTTACGATTCAGAAATTCCCTTAGCATTTTCTCATTGGCTTTTTCAGGATGTCTTTATTCTATTAAGTTATGCTGGGTAGTTATATGATTTCATTAAGAACTGCAGCATGTAATTTGCCAAAATGACCCCAGTGACGCTTTGGGTTTGGCTCAGTGAAATCAAAGGCACTCTAATTGAATGTTGGCTTTATGCAGCCAACTGGATCAAAGGGAAGCCCAACAATAAGTACCTAGAAAATAAATTGACCATAAAACTCTCATAGAAAGAAATTACATAATTTGGCATTCTCGTGAAAAGGGTTTTGGTAACTTGATGCATCTGGACCTTGGCTTAGAAAAATGATGGCATCAGGCTTTGCCATTATAGACTCTGATGTTGAGGGTTCAGGAACATCTTGCCATATCAGCTTTGTTCCTGACAGATGTGAGTATTTAATTCTTAAACCTTTATGACACTTTATGGCATTGAAAATTATTGATATTCATTTATGAATATAAATATTCATGGATATTTATGGATATGGTCTTCAATTTTCTCTCTCTAGGGGTTAACTATTCACAAACAAATGTCACAAGAGCATTAACAGAGCTGTCATTAAGAAATAAATCAGAAAATTCTTTTGTAATGTGAAGGTCATCTTGCATGTGAATCAATACACACTAACTGACCAATTTTGAAATTTGTATATTTTTATAGATCTGATTTCCTACAGGTGATTATCTGTCATTATTTTTTAAGAGCACAGTAAATAAATTACATTAATTTGCTTTTTTACTTATTGACATGAGTAGTATCATTTTTATCATGTTGTTCAAATAGCTGAGAAAATGGGAAAGACATTTACCTCCAGGGCTATTTCAGAATGTAGGTCAAGAATGCCTCCTGCTGCTTCTGAGACCCAACTCAATCAGGAGCGCTTGGCGTATTTGTAATGTGTTGTAACAGATGTGGGGATAAATCTCTATTCCAGCAACTCCCCACTGAATGCACAGGGCTTATTAAACCCCTAAAAAGCAACAGCATCTTGGTCCCAGCTGGATTACAGAATGCTCAGGGCTTAGGTTGGACAGAACAAACGTATTTGAAATCAAAAGACAAGGCTCATAATATCTGCATCCTGCCTTCAGGGGCTCCTTGGATGTAGTGATCCAGGGGTTCAAGGAGCTCAAATATAGATTGGTGAGGAATGAAAATCGTCCATAATGGAAACAGCCCAGTGTTACGTCTTTGCATACAAGGACTCCTTGTGTTTGCGTACTGCAGGTCTGCCGAATACCTCTGAGCACCCAGTATCTCTAAGTGATCAGTTGTCAGGCAAAGCTTTGTGAAGTTGTAGGGTGCTCTAATTAGCTCCCTTAGACCGTGTGTGTTCCCGATTAGCACCCGAAGCAGCCCCTCTGAGCGTGTGCATGCTGAAAATGAGCTCTCGCAGGAATTCACACATTTATGGGGAAGAAAGCACCGGAGTGATCAGTGGTGAGCTTTGCCCATTACGATCCCAGCCCATGTGCTCGTCCAAAGACCCACTGGGAAGCTGGAGTCTCTAGTGGCCTGTCCATTTCCTGTGTTCTTCAGATGCCTCCACGTGCCAGGACAACGCATGCAATCATTGCTTCAGGAAGAGGTGTGAAGTGGGAGACGGCAGATGTTGGCAAGACAGCTTTTCTCATCACCCCCACCCCGCCCTCCACCTGCCTGTGTCACACGGGAACCTTGACTCCAGCTGTGGTGATAAGGAGTAGAGCTCAGGATGACATTGCCTGCATTTGTCTGACTGGTATAGATGTGGGCTCAGTTTCCTTATCCATAAAATGGGAATAATGGCAGAATCTACCATCCAGGGCTATGGTGCAGATTTAATTAGATAATGCACGTAAAACTTTACCTGGATGAGGAGATCTGTCTCCACAGGCCTTTACAGTTTGGTCCAGCCCCCTCCAGCTGACCCGCCCCTGGCACGGAGCGACACACCCCATAGCTAATCAGCCAGGACCCTCTTGAGTTCTCCCGCGCATCTGAACGTAGCAGTGACCTCGGAGAAGTTCAAGGATCCTTTCTGCTTTGAACTGCAGAGCCACCACATGGGGTCACCAGGCCATGGGTGCTCACCTCCAGCAGGTACAGGTGCCCTCGGCATCCTCGTGTGCTAAATCCGTCTGCCACGTGCACCGGCGTAACCAAAGTCCACTCTTGGTATTCTGTTTCCAGTAAAACCAGCCCCTGTGGAATTCACTATTTTTGGTAATGATTTGCACACTCTATTATGTTACTTCCTCCTCTTTGCTTCCCTCTGGCTTACATTTCTCCACGTTTTCCCCTCCTTCCTTCTCTACCTTCTTCCTTCCTTTCCTCCTTCCTCTCTGTCTCTCTCTCCTTTCTCTCTCTCTCTCTTCTCTCTCTCTTTCTTTCTTTTTTGCTTGTTTCCTTGATTTCTTTCCTTCTATTTTATTTCCCTGGTGCTGCAACTTCTATCCATAAAATCAAAGGCAAATAGAAAGCAAAGACACATGTAGGAGAGGGATAAGGAGAGAGAAGGGAGGGAAAATCAGACCAGAAAAGCAGCAGGACTCGGCCCACCTTGTGACAGCGGGAGGGGCTGGCCTGGCCTCCCCCGCGTGCCTCCTCCCCCTGCTCACCACCTGCCTGACTCCCAGCTCCTTCCTGGCAGGCCGAACACAGCTCAAGTCTCCTTCCCAAACCCAGCCTGAATACAGAGCCCAACAGAGTCCCACCTGGGCCTTTGGGACAAGGTCCACCTGCTGACTTTTATGGGTTGTACCTGCACATCTGCACACCCTGAGCCCATGTGCTCTGCCCTCGAGGCCCAAGGCCTTGGAGTGAGAGGCACGCAATGAGGGCTACAGGAGGTGAGGACATCTGTGGGGAGGGAGAGCTCTGAGGACTGAGTTCAGAGTTGAGATGCTGGGGCAGACGGGCGTCAGAGGATGCTGAGGTGGATGGGGCGGGAGGGTGGCTGGGGGATCAGAGAGATGGAAACACACACACACACACAGGCACAGAGGGTGGCAGAAGGAGAGAAACAGGCCATGCAGATCTATGGAGAGATGAAAACTAGACACAAAGAGTCAGTCACAAATAGAAAACAGCAGATGGAAAAGGGGGGCATGGGAACTGAACCCCATGGACAGTGGTACAAAGCAGTGGAGAGAGGGAGAGAGGCCCCAGAGCGGTGGGCACGATGAGAACACACGTGCATTACCGATGATGACACAGCCCTCAGGGAGCCCTAGAGACTCCAGTGCCCGAGAGCAGCCAGCAGCCTGCCCTTCCTGGGGCGCCCGATTCCATCCAGGCAGACAGACCCGAGCTGCACCCATGGCTGCCCTGCCGGAGGGAGCCAGCCTCGGCTCTGACTCCTGCCTGGCGGCGTGAGGACGATGTGGCTGCTGTTGCCACGTTATGCCTCATTCCTGGACATAACGCTTCATTCTCATCCTCCTGCCACTGCCCTCCGGGACCTTCAGTGCCACTGTCTCTGAAAGTTCTGATTTCTCCCCTGTCCCTAACCACTCTGCATCATTAACACCCCCACCCCCGTCCTGAGCCAGTGCAGATTCCCCTGTGGTCCCCACACCTAGCTGCAATTCATGCCCAGAGGGGGCCACCCCCTATTGAGGCCACATCCAAGCCACAGCTGGCTGAAGGTGTAAAAACTGCTGGATTAAACCTGCCCCATTTTAGCTGAAAACCAGAAACGCAAGACTTCCAGAACTTTCTCAGTGTATTCAGGTTCATACACAGTTTGAATGTATTTCAGCTTTGGGAGAAGGATGGCAAAATCAATGCTGAAACAGAACAAGAATGAATCGATTCAGAAAATCTATAAGGGCTGTGCTTCCCATTCATCCATCCTCAAGCAACGGCTCCTGCCTGTGCCACGCACTGCACCAGGGGAAGGTGTCTGAAAACCAGATGGGTGGTTCTCCCCGAGGGTGATTTTGCCCCCGAGGGGACATGTGGAGATGTCTGAAGACATGTTTGGTTGTCACGGCGGGAGGGGCTGCTACTGGTATCTGTGGGTCCGAGGCCAGGGGTGCAGCGCCCAGGACGCCCCCCACAAAGCACTCGCCTGCCGCAGATAGGAACTTTGCTGCCATGGAGAAACCCTAGTTTAGATGATCAAAGCTCATGTCTCCACGTGGATCCTCATTTCACTTTCATTTTACTTACAAAATGTCGAGTTCAACCAGGATAAGGAATTGTACTCTTCAACCTCAGAATGCTAGTTCATGAGGAGTTATGGACTCAGTTTTTGGAAGAAAATAAGGGATGGTCCCACGGAACAGTGGTCAGAAGACAAAGCCCAAAATCTTTCTCCTTCTGCACCTAAGGTGGGAGCTGATCACGATGGAAAGAGCACTAGTCAGAGGACTCTGCACTGAAATCCTGCCTCTGCCTCCAGACAGTGCTGTGACCCTCTGAGCCTTCATGCCCTTGTCTCTACGCAGATGAAAGAGGAGCGATACTTTGTAAGGACACCTCTAAGCCTAAAAGGGTCCTTCTTATGCTCTGAGCTATCTCACCTATGAAAACTGGGTAAGTACATCTGCACTGGACATTTGGGGACAAATGTGAAACAAATGAATGCATTTGTGGGGGCCCAACATTCCGAGGCACTTTGCAATACCTGTCTTCCTCCTCCTGTGCAATACTTTGTTAGTCGGAACCTGTGAAAATGCGCATCTGTTTTCCCAAGTTCCTGTGGAACGAAAGCGAATCATAGTCCTTAGGGGCTTGAATCTCCTCTAGGGACACATAAAAAAGAACTTTCATCAATTTCTAACAAGGTTTAACATCTATGCTTAGATGGAGCTGGATATTGATGCAAAAGTTAGAAGCAAAGGAGGAGTTCTTGAGTTCTAGCAATTTCAGTGAAAACCAGAGAGATCCGACTTGCAGCAATGCTGCAATGTCAAAGAGCCAGTTCTCCAAGAGGAGTGTGGCGTCCGTTCATACCAGAGGCAGACGGGTTCTAACACTCCTTTAGTTTAATATTAATGTTGCAGCATGGTAATGAAAACTAGTAAACGAATCCCTCTTGGTAAATGAATCTTCACTCCCAAACAGCAACCAGGAAAAACCCTAAATAAATAATGTGAGATGGATAGCAGAGGTCCATGTACACGGATGCTATTACCATTCTTGGCTGGTATTTAGGAGGCTTCATGCATTTTTAAGAGCTCATCGATATTGTGATCCTCCTACTTGCTGGTGAACTTTAAAAACCGCACCGAGGTATGAAAGTAGGGCTTTGAGTTTGTTGCAGCTCATGAGTCTTCTGAAAGAAAGTAGTTCTGAATAAAAGCAGGTTTAGAAAATCTTCCTGGATTTTAGGCAAGCTTAGAACTCGTTAGCAGGGATTTGGGAGCACCCGCTGGGGAAGGATCCATTAGGTTCAAAGACAGACGCAGCTCCCACATGAGACCCCTGAAGAAACACACATCAGGGACCACCCCGAGCAGAACTCTGGCTGGGGCCTGGTCCCTGCTCTGGCAGGACACTGGCAGACCCGTCTCAACAGCCCTATAATCATCCTAAGGAAGGAGCTGTGTTAGGCTGGAGATGAGAGGATGCCGGAGAGAGGAAATGTGCATTTGTGGGGTTGTGGGAGGCCAGAGGGTTAGAGGCTGGAAACCAGGGGCAAGGCTGTTGGGGAGACAGTGCTGATCCCTGGAGTCCTGGAGGTCTCTAGCCTGAGAGCAGCGGGAAGCCACGGAGCGGGGGCTACACGTGACAGTGTTGGCTCTATCAGTTGAGGCGATGGCTCGTTTCTTCCTTGTGTGGGAAACAGGATGTGTTGGAACTTGGTGCCGGCAGTGTCCACACAGGACCTCATCGGACGGTGATGGTCTTTGCTGTCTTTTTCTTACCTTTTAGCATATCCCCTGGACCTTCATGTTGCTTTGGTTTGTCACGACATCTCACTGGGCTGTGTGTGTGTGTGTGTGTGTGTGTGTAGGGAGTGCTGTCTTCCACGAGCTGAGCATTGTATTATTTCTTGATTTCTTGGACCTTCTGAAGATTTACCTATTGTGTCATCAGGTCCTTCATGTCCCTTTGCCTCTCAGAGGCCTTCCTTGGCCATCCTTTCCAAAATACCCCCACTGGATTTTATCCCCTTCCTTGATTTACTTCCCTTCCCAGCGCTTAGCATGATCTGAAGCTATACTACTTGTTTGCTTGGTTAGTGTCTGTCTCCTTTCCAGCAATGTGTTCTCCTTCAAGGTGGGGTCTCTGTGGGTCTTGTCTACTGCTGCACCCCCACCTCCTAAAACAGGGCCAGTTATTCGGGGGGCACTCAATAAATGTCTGTCAGAGGAAGACAGGGAAGCAGGGAGGTTGGAAAGGAAGGAGCAGGGCTATCTCTAGAAGGGCAAAGCCCAGAGCCATGCAGTGTAAATGTGTGTGTATATGTGTGTGCACCCATGCAGGTGTGCACAGATGTGTGTTTATGTGCCCATGAACATGTGCATATGTGTGCACATATGCCCATGCATGTGTACTTGTGTACATGTGTGCCCATGTGCATATGTGTAGGTATCAAAGACACTTGCATTGGAAAGGAGGCCCCTTCCACAGCCCTTAGAATAACACTCATGATAGAAATTTCGAAATGGAATGTTAGTGATGTGCAAAAGAGAGGAAGAGGATGCCAGCTTCAAGGCTTGGGCCCCAGCTGCCTGACCCAAAGGAGCAGGAGGAGGAGGAGACACGATTGCTCGAGAGAAATGATGTGTGAAGCCTTGGCTTTGAGTTGGGAGCAGCAGTCTGAGCCAGTGTTCCTGCCTGGAGCAGATCTCAAGTCCTCAGGTGGTGAGAGAGATTCAGATACGTGAAGTTGTGGTTATTTAGCACTGAAGATTTCTAGAGTCTAATTTTGATTCAAGAGCCACATAGACTTCAGAGAGAGAGAAAACAGCATGATCAAAATGACAACTGAGAACAAGAAGGCCAACCTTAGTCAGGGCAGC
The DNA here is from genome assembly GCA_028533085.1 of Varecia variegata. Lineage (NCBI taxonomy): Eukaryota > Metazoa > Chordata > Mammalia > Primates > Lemuridae > Varecia > Varecia variegata. Next base: position 3,845,771 of record CM052436.1, on the reverse strand, counting down.
ATCAACCTGTAGAGAGGTCAGCTCTCCTTCAGGTAAGAGCTCCTGCAGGTAAGGGCTCCTGCAGGTAAGGGCTCCTTCAGGTAAGGGCTCCTTCAGGTAAGGGCTCTTGGCCTCTCTGCTTTTGGGGGCCTGCCTCTCATTCACCATCCTCATTTATTAAACACACACACTCAGGAGAGAGTGATGTACAAGACGAATGGATCCTAAAATTAAAATCCAATAACTGCTTCAAATAACTGATATTCAGTGAATCAACAAGTTGACACCAGGAAGTGAGTAAGCATTTCTGGCTGGAAAACCTCAAGTGCATTAGTCTAGGGAGGGGCTGAGCTGCATAACTTTAAGGCTGGGCCCCAGAGAGCACAAGTGCAGAGCTCCAAAGGGGCTGACACTTGCCCCACTGCTTGCGGGCCAGGCTGCACTAGGGTGCATATTTGAAGCTTTAAGAGATGCAATGGCATCTCGATTACCTAGGATAAACATCATGAATAAAGAAGGAGCTGTAATCCAAGAGTGTTAGAAACTGCCTCAAAATGCTACCTGAAACCAAGAATGGATATCAGAAGCTCCCTTGACCCAGAGGAAGAAGAGCTGTTAAACTTTCCAGTTATTTTTCAGAGGAACAGAGAGTTTTGTTTATTTTAGCTTGTTTTCTATTTTTAAAGATGGGAATGGTCATTGCTTATTGAAGACAACATGGTCACATGATTAGCATTTTATGTTATGTTCAAGTTCTAAAAATGCAGCAAGTTCAAAGCTAGATTCTAATGTCTGCCTTGTGTATAGCCATCCACCTTTCACAGGGGAGCACCCCTTTACCTGTTGACGAGATTTCCTTTTGATTTGTAAAGGGCAAGAATTGAAAATAAATCACTTTGTCTAAAGGAAAGCTGAAAATGGAGTAGACTTAAATGTTCTCTTATATTTGACTAATCATTTCTAATAACTGAAATATTATAACCAATTGGTTAGTCTTGTGATTATCACAACCATAATATATTCATTCATTCAATCATGTTTACAAAACACCTAGTATGTGCCAGACACAGTGCTGGATATATATATATATATATATATAAATACTATTAAATCATATAAAAATAATTCTTGAACACTAACTACGTGACTACCAGGTAATTTCTAGGCCCTGGGAAAGACATATGCAGATGAGTAAGGCATGTTTTCTGTTTTCCTGGAGCCACAATCTGGCCAAGTTCATGTAACTTGGTCCTGATTTGCAGAGAATTTAAAAGTTTGGGATTGTGACTGCTGGTACTAAAGATAGAAAAAAGAAAAACAGGTAAGAGAAAAAAAGGGTCAACCAAAAGAAGAAGAGCTAATAGTGAGTACAGAGGGATCCAGAGATTCTGAAGACTGTGGACAGAAACAGACAGTGACTGACACCATCTAGAACCAAGAGGGTGCACAGGTAGAGAATGTGATTTATGTTGCCCATGCCCCCCCATCCCCCTGAGTCTGAGCTTCAAGCGTCCAAGGATCTCTCTCTGAATCACAGTAATGTTAATATTTAGTATCTCTTGAAAAATAGTGTGCCTGGGCTGGAAAAACAATTTGTGGGAAGTAAAAGGAAAAGTACTTAGATCTGTATGGGCTGATTCTTCTTGTTCTCCTTCAAAAGTTTGAGGATAAATAAATATTGTAAATTACTGCAAAAAAACCCCAAAAAGAATGTGATTTAAAAGCACAGGGCTGGGTGTGTGTCTCACACCTGTAATCCCAGTACTTTGGGAGGCCGAGGAGTTCTAAACCAGCCTGGGCAACATAGTGAGACCCCATCTCTACAAAAAATTTAAAAAAAAAATTAGCTAGGTAGCCTGGATGACAGTGCGAGACCCTGTCTCTAAAATAAATAAATGAATAAATAAATAAATTAATTAAAAAACTTAAAAAGCACAGCTCAAGAAGCTGCTAATTTTGATACAGCCTGTAGTCAGCAGGATAATAAATTGCAACCTTGTGTTTTGTGCCCAATGTTGAATTTAGTTGCATTATAAAGGAGCAACAGAAAGGCTTCCAAAGGCTGAAATATTTTTCTAAAGCATTGGTCCCCAACCTTTTTGGCACCAGGGATGGGTTTCATGGAAGACAATTTTTCAATAGACCAGGGTTAGGGTAGGAGGGTGGTTTCAGTATGATTCAAGCACATCACATTTATTACACAAACCTCTCTGCTAATGATAATCTGTATTTGCAGCCACTCCCCAGTGCTAGCATCACTGCCTCAGCTCCACCTCAGATCATCAGGCATGAGATTCACATAAGGAGAGAGCAACCTAGATTCCTGCCATACACAGTTTACAGTAGGGTTCACGCTCCCATGAGAAGCTAATGCTGCCACTGATCTGGACAGGTGGTGGAGCTTATGCGGTGATGTCAGCGATGGGGAGTGGCTGCAAATACAGGTGAAGCTTCACTCACTGCCTGCTGCTCACCTCCTGCTGTGTGGCCTGGCTCCTAACAGTACTAACAGTACTTGTCCCCAGCCTGGGGGGGTGGGGACCGCAGCTCTAAAGCTTATCAAATGTTCCATAATGATACAGTCATCTAGGGTAGACAAAACAAAGTTTGTAGATATTAGAATTCACATTGATTTAAGAAATTATTCATATCAAATCATTCATAAGAAATTATTCATATCAAATTATTCATATAGTTTAAAAGTCATTTTACTCTAAATAGTATATTAAGGTAATAGTAACTTAGCTGTAATCTTTCAGTTGTTCAAATGGATCCAGGCAACAATGCCAGGAACAAAGTCCAATTTTTTAAAAAGTATTAATCCAGCCATATGAACAACATGCCATCAGAAAGAAGCTCCAAACCTTTGATTATTTAAAGGCCAGCACAAAGAGGATGGTCACTTAACCTGGAAGCTCATTTATGCTCTAAATCACACACGAAGGGGAAATGGTGACCATGTCATCTTAGGTGGAACCACAAAGCACTAAACTGGGTGATGTGCCAATGAGGTGGGTGCCTTCCGGGACTTCCAAGGCCACTGGAGGAAAATGAAAGCAGGCAGTCAGGGGAGGGGCGGCCACACACCTGGAGTCCCCGTGGATCCCAACAACCACCTCCAGGAGGCAACAACAGAAAGGACTCACATTGCTGGGCACTCTCTCTGCAGCCGATTCACGTGCACTACGCCACATGTGTCTTACACAACCCCAGTAGTAGGGACCAATGTCATGCCCATTTTACAGATGCAGCAATGAAGCCAAGGAAGGCTAAGCAACATGACCCCAGGCTCATTTTCTCCTCTCCTGTCCTCTTCACCTTCAGGCTGAACAGCCACAGAAAACCACAGCAATTATCATGGGTTTTTCTGCATTTGCCTTGCAAATCAATGCCAATACCACCAAAAACCTTGAAATATTATAAAAACACCCATAAATAACAGCTCAGCCTGTCCTTTGCCCTGAGGGGGTAGACAGAAGGAGAATAAATGAAGCTGTCATGGTTTATTGTAAGCTGGCCTGAATCTTGAGTCAGTTTGGAAGATTACTCGCTGGATAGACAATTCTTATTTTATATATTTTTATGCATTTATAAGGCGCATTTCAGCTGGGCCTTATGCCATAAAAACCCCAGGGAATGGCTGTAATTCAAAAGTGAAGATAAATTTTTGAAATGGAACCAACACAATAGTTCAGAAAATGGATAAAATGAGAAATAAAACTGAATTCAACAAGATTGGATAGGTCAGTCCATGAAGGAAAGTCTACAGGCAGCTATTTCAGGGTGAAAAAGAAAAAAGTGATTACTTCAGTGGGAACTCCAACTGACCACCAAGCGTTGGATTCACTCTGAAGATGTGTTTTATTTGCCCTGTATAAAGGTTTCCAAATACCCAAGCCAACACTTAAAAACTTGAGTTTTCATATACAACCAAGATTTCCTGCTTCTCTTAAAACCCTGACCCATCCTAGGCCTGTCATTTCAAGTTGAGATTAATTGGCAGAGCCTTCTGGAACCTTTTCCTTTAGACACCCATGGCCTCTGCAATCACCATGTCTCCATCGCCACTGTGACCCAGCTTCCTGAACTCTTCACTCATTTACATTACCTGCCAGGCCCTGCAGACCTTAGCATTTGCAGCTGTCTATTCACACGTGCTCAAGTGGAAGAACAAACTACCAGCTGACCTAACAGTAGCCCGTTACTGACCTTCATGCGGTCAAGTTCCAAACACCAGCTACCGGGAAGACCTCTCTCCTTTCAAAAGCCCTCAGTGCAACAGCTTTAAAATACAGCCTGCACATTTTTGACACTCATCAGCAGGGGTGTCTCCTTCTCTTGAATCTGGGCTCCCTGGGCTCTGTGACTGCTTATGCAACAGAATATGGCAGAAATGACGCTGTGTCATTTCAGGGCCAAACTGAAGAAACTGCCTGTTTCCAGAGACTGTGTCTTGGGGTACTTGCTGTTAGGACCGAGCCACCATGCTATGAGGAAGCTCAAGCCACCTTGGGGGGGGTGGCACAGGGAGGACACAGCCAGGTCAGTGAGCCACTTCCCTGATTGAGCCTTCCCAGCTTGCTGTCCTCACTAGGTCCTGACTAGATTTCCGATTCATAAACAAAATGAGTGATTGCTGTTGTTTTAAGCCAACAAACTTTTGGAAGGTTTGTTATGTAGCAATTAATAAACAGAACATCCACTCAGTCTGAACACTGAGAAGGGCTTTCATAGCACACAGATGTGAATGAGGAAGATGCAGTTCCCTACAGGTCAGTCCCCACACTGCCGTTCTCACCTGGCCGATGTGCCTTTGGAACTGCCATGTTCATCACTCGTCCTCCATCCTGAGGTTTGGGGGGAGATGCAGTGAACCTGCAGATCCCCGATTCTGAAGGGGTGCTGGAGGTCAGACTGTCTGTGTACTCGTTTGTCCCTGCCGTCAACTGTTCGGATGACGTGTCTGAGATGAAGCACTCTGTGATGGTGAACTTGGCGTGCCTCAGTTGTTCTTCCATCTTGGCGTGTTCGTAGGCCCTGGCCAGTTCTTCGTAGGTGGAGGAGGCACTTTCTGTGGAGACCATGCTGCTTCTTGCTCGATCTACACCAGGAAAAAGAAAAATTGAGATGGATGAGTCAACATCATAAAATTGAGCCAACTCAATGACCCTTTCTGGCTTGTGGCTATTTCTTCCAGATCACTGTGGGATCTGGCAGGAGTTCCGGCTTTTCGTCAGAGGGCTCTGCCCCTGCCACTCTGAGGTCAGCTTCATAAGCCTCAACAAATTCGGCTCAGGGAGCCTTTGTTTCAACTGACTAACTGGAGTCAGATGTCCCCAGCCTGGGACATTTCCATAAATAAGTAATCCATCTTCCTTAAAAAATTCTGCTTTTAGTGGAACCAGTTGGGGATGCAATGTAAATGAACTGCAGCCCCGCTCCCTGTGCTGACTTGCAAACCAATCTGTGCCATGGAGACTCTCTAATTGGCATGAATGATTTGGTCTCTGCAGTTCAGCTCCTTGGGGCTTGGCTTGGGAATGAAGAAGTGATGATGCCTAGAAGTGAAGACATGACTTGGCCACTGGGCAGAACGGTCCTCAATCCCTGGGACTCACCCTTTGCTGTTGCCACCCTTTGTGGGGACTAGGAAACAGCCAGGACAAAAACCGGTGCCAATTTGTGCCTTTGAACTGGGGCACATCATCTTGGCCAGAGAGATCTCTGCATTTTAAAGCCACTAAAAAGTTTTGAAGTCACCTCTATGGAACTCTGAGACTCTGATCAGAGAAATAACAGCCATAAAAATAAATTCACAGGCCAACGCTCCACCTTTGGAACACTGTTTTTGAAGAATATCATCAAGAACAAAAGAAAAATGAGTATTAAAATTTCCTACAGCTATTAGGTTCAGATATAATTTCTTTTCAAAATTTAAGGGGGGCGGGGTTTGGCAACCTGGTGCTATTCTTAGGCCCTGTCTTCTCTCTGAAGTGAAATTGAGGTGGTTGATGGCATAGACTAGATGACTTACCTTATAATCAACCCCTGTTTAATTGTCAAACGGATCAGCCTATGTTCCCTATAGAGGGTCTGTGACCTCGGCATGTCACTGCAAGTACAGTGTCTTAATCCTGGAGAGGGTGGTGGGTCAGACGCCCTCACAGTGTAATCAGCAATTACTGCAATCGTGTGGGTGAAAATTTAAAACTGTCTATTTCTCCCAGTAGGGTAGGAAGCAAGAGGAGAGAGGGCAGCCAGGCGCTGAGGTTCAGGACACCTGCACAATACGGACCTTTTGGTTTTGGTTTGCAGAATTCACCAGGCCCTGTATGAAGCAAAGGCTATACGGTTGTGTAGGTAACTGCTAGCTGAACAGCTTAACAATTTGAAAGTGACGTCTCAAAGAGAATAGGTGGAGGAAAGGAAGCCTTTTCTGCCCTCCTCTACCCCGAGGCACCGAGGCGGAAGCGTGCAGGGGTACCTTACCTGTGTCTTGCGAGGGGCTGACGCTGTAGCTGTCGCTCTCCTTGTCTACCGACCCCGCAGCCCTGGGCGTGGGCAGCCTCCAGTCTGTGGTGAGCGTGTGTGCGGAGATGGTGGGGTGCGGTCTGTTGAGCGTCCACTGGCTGGCATAGCGGTTCCTTGCTGTGGGCCCCGCCTTTGCGTTCCTCCTGGTGGTGGGATCTGCAGAGGGCCAAGAATCACATCTGTCTTAGTCCCAGAGCAGCGTGGCTGGCGGGAGTGAGCATTCAGGGTGGCTCTGCCCACCCAGCCCTGTCCACCCGCCCGAGCCCTCCGCAAAGCCGACCCTGACTTTTCCTGCGTGGAGTATGCTTTTCCTCTGCCTATCCCGAAAACCCTCTTCTGATACTTATGTATATAAACCATGCTGTAGGAGAAAGAACACTATATTTGGATTCAGAAGTTACAGATTTGAGCCTTGCTCTTGGCGCTTAATAATTTTGTCACGCATATACATCATTTGAACTTTCTGGGAACGACCATCTGCTGTAAAACAAGGGAGCTCTGCCATGTGTCCTAACATGGCTTTCTATCCAAAGTTCTTCCTTGAAGCGTGCTTATGGATGACCATGTTCCCTCAGAAGGTAGGCTCATGTCCTAACCCCCAGTAGCTCAGGATGTGATCTTATTTGGAAATAGGGTCATTGTCGATGTAATTAGTTAAGATGAGGTCATACAGGAAGAGGGTGGGCCCTTCATCTGATACGACTGGTGTCCTTATAAGAAGAGGAGACAGGCAGGGGGTGGAGGAGGCAGAGACAGAAGTGTTACAGTTGCAAGCAAATAAATTTCTGTTCTGTGAAGCCACTCAGCTTGTGATGATTTATTACAGCAGCTCTAGGAAACTAATAGGGTGTCTCCCGTGTTACTGTTTCCTTATGTTTACTCATTGTTTCAATTACGACTGTTGTATTTCCTAAATTGAAAGCTGCCAGAGCAGAGGGACCATACCCCTTTGTCTGAAATTGTCTAAGCACTCTGCACGTGGTAGCACACCTCTTCAATGGAATTGTCTGAACTGTAACAAAGACATTATGAATTATTTAATATGGAGAACAAAGGGTTAAGCTGGTACCAGATGAGTTTTACTTGGTCTAGATCTGAGCCAAAGGCAGCAAGGCCACGCAGTGGACCAAGTTCTTGGCTCAACGCTTTGGTGAGTGTAGAAGAAGGATATTCTACCAGCAGAGTAGGCCTCCACATTGCCTGTTCTGGAATTCTACGGAGAAGGTGAGAGGTTCCATTACCCAGAAGGACTTTTCTGAGGCTCCATATTGAAAGCGACATAAAATACTGGATGAGTCTTTCCCACCTTTGAATTCTCTGCTTCTCAGAGGGGAATTTTATGAAGTTCTCTTTCAAAATGATCTGGCCACTTCCAAACACAGCAGTGTATTCACTGCTCAGCTGTCATGAAGTTGCAAAGGAACCAAACCAAGAGGGCTCGCCTGTGACATGATTGCACTGACTTATGTATGTGCTCTCATGAGCCTGGAAGTCTCCCCGGGGCAGGGCCAGTGGTATTCATTCCTCTTTGGATCCACCCACAGAGCCTGCAGTAATCCCTGGCATACAGAGAACTGGCGCAGCTATTACATGATAAAAAAGAAAACCCACCCCTTCTGCCTTCCTGTCCAGAGAGTGCCTGTTACTTCACCACACCTGGCTTCATCCTGGGCATCTGAGGTTGCTACTGCAGTGTCTGAATGACAACAGCTTGTTTATAATTCCATGTCAGGACACGAGAGGCTGACACTGAAAAGTGGCGAAATGACTTCCTTTTTAAATAGAAGATTTTCTTCCTTGCAAGTTTCTAGCTATTGTTCTTTGAACCTCATCCATCATTCTATGATGCTGGAGAGGAATGCTAAGATGACAGTCAAATAGATATATTTTAAGATTTCCTGGGTCATCAAAATACTTGGTCTCAGTGCATATTCTCTGGGGCATTGATTTTAAGACACATTTCATCCCTTATTTGCAAAATTCCACAGAAGACTTTATTGGAATATTTTTTGTGCCTCAATTAGAATGTAAATGAGTTATGCTGGAGCTCTCTAGACAACAAGGTGTGAATGATAATCATGTTTCTTCCCTGAAATGCTAGGAGAGAGGGCCTCAAAGAGATAGGAAGACAATATTCTGGGTAGGAGGCTAAATGTCTTCCAGGCACTATCCACTTCATAAGTGGAGCTTGTTATTTAAATGCTAATGAATCTTTTCCAGGAAATTACCCACCCCCTTACATAAATTTCCAGGGTTCTCATTTTTATTCTTTTTTAAGTTTCTTGCAACTACAGCTGTAGATCATTTTAAGCAAGTTTACCTCTGGTGTGGATACTTGGGGGGGAAGGGGGTTTGATAGTCACGCTTCAAGGACACAATTATTTCCTCGAACACCCCAAACCCTCACCCGAGTTTCCTCCCCTTGAGCTCACCCCCTTGGTGGGGCAGAAATCTTCACTCCCTCAGTCCCTTTCCTAGTTGTGATCACCCTGTTTGGAAAATTCCCTGGGAAAATGGCACGTGTCAGTCTCTATTCAAAGCCAGAACTCTTTTCAAGTTAATTTTACTCATTATCTCTTTTTTCCTAGATGAGGACAGTTTTGCCAGTGGCCTGATAATGTTGAAAATATAGGTCGTGATATTATTTCCTTGAACCACAGCCTGCAGGTCTGTTCTGCACTGAACAGGCATCCTAGAGTCAAAAGTGTCTCAATATGTAGAATACTGGGGTACTTGACACACTTCTTTAATAATCAGGTTTTTGGAGCCATTGCTTTGTACCTGAACTGAACTCTGCTGTATCATAGTTTCTGAGATAGCAGCTAAAATAAAATTTTTACTTGGATTCCCCTGGGTAGGCTCCTTTGTGTAACTCACTAGCTCATCTCCTAAGCAAATAAATGCTGGGATTTACTGCCCCTGCATGGAAAGGATTTTGTTAGGCTCCTCAACATTCTAATATAAATAAAACCTGGTGATTAAGCATCATGCTTGCTAAACGGCTGATAAGTTAGAGGGTAAGTGATATAAATAGTCCTTGGTCTTTCAACATGGGGTCTGGACCCGAATTAAGCTTCTGCTCATTGAATCAAATTATTTTAATTATCCTGAATTTGGGATAAGAGAGGATTTTGTGGATAATAGGGTTACAAAACATGTCATGTGTGCTGTGATCACGGTATTAATCTGCTTTCATCCCCTGCTATTGGTTTCCAGATCTTGTAGATGCTGAGGCCTCAGCTTTACATAATGAGTTCACCAGTCGTCCCATAGAAAGGATGAAGCTGGTAGACCTGAACAGTCCCTCATTTAACTAACAAATATTCACCAAGAGCTTATTACACACCGGACACCTGGACGCACCTCGTCCACGCCAGGTATTTCCCTCCTGGTACTATATCCAGTACCTTTCTGGGTGATAGTATAGTTTTTTTCAAAGTCTCAATAATAAAGTTTTAATCTGTGTTGTAAGCTCCTGTTATGTAATATACATACATGTGAAGTGTAATCTTTAGTTAATCTTTAGACATATCTAAAGGATATGTCATCCTTTGCGTAGCATCATCTCTACTTACAGGTACTGCAGAGTGGCTGAGGGTCAGAGCTTTGGGACCAACTTGCCTGGGCTTGTGGTCCGTTTCTCTACTCACTGGCTGTATAACTGACCAAGTGACCTCATTGGATGTGCCTAATTCCCTCCTCTGTGAGACTGAGTGGCGTCACCACCCACCCTTAGAGCTGTTGTGCGAGTTCAGTGAGATTAAAGTGTTACAGCACCTGGGCACGGTGGCAGGGCTCAATAAACCGTGGTTCACCTTGCCCATGGCTCCTTCACAGCAAACACTGGGCCAGGGACAGAGCACAACCTGAACTTATTGGGATGAAGGAGGCAGGAGATTTAGTGGGTTGTTCAGGAAGGCTGAAGATTCAATTTAGAGGGTTTAACAAACAAACACCCATTAAAAATCATAAAATTAGATGCTAGAGAATGTTTGTGATGCAGAAAGGAGCTGAATGGTAGAGGTATTAAGAATGGGAACTATGTTCTATTCCTTTCCCAGCTCAGCGCTATATATGAGTGCTTGGTAAATGCTCTCTGCACAAATGAATGAATGAATAAATGACTTCCAGGTAAATATTACCAAAAAAAGGTCAAGACTAGTACTTATTACTTTGTATGTCTTCACACCTTTTGCAAGTAGAAAAGTTGACTTGAGCCCTCCTAGGTAGTGGTCTTGCTGGGAAGGCTCTGCAGAGTGTGCCGGCACAGACTATGTGCGTGTTAAAAGAGACACCTCTCACCAGAGGAAGACACACGTTCACCCAGATGACCAGGTATCTCAGGAGACGGAGGACAGACAGAGGGGAATGCAAGTGATTGCCCAAGTCCTGTGTAAGCTACTCCACATCCTTCCTTTCCTATTCCCACTGCTCAGCTCTCAGAATTTGCTAGTTGATCAATGTTTATTTACTGAATGCCTACTGTGTGTCAGACACTGTGGCTGGTGTTGGGGATAAGGACATAAATACAGTGCCAGTTTTCAAGTGGATTACAATCCACAGGACAGACAGGGAAGTAAACACCGCAGCAGACACAGCCAAGGGATGTGTTTTCACACATTGACACAGACAAACAGCAAATTGTTATGATTTCTCCCATCCTCATAAGAATTTGTTGCAACCCTTTGGCAAACTAATAAATGCTTAGAAACATAACTTCTACATTCTAGTGTACAAACAACATATTTTAGATGCTCTTATTAAGAATAAAGAATTCCTGCAATGACAACAGTTCTAACATACCAAAGAGAATAATAACATCTTTTGTAGTTGAGAAAATAGAGGATATGAATGAATCTCTGCAAATATGACAAACTGCAGGGAGAAGAACCTGCTCCCTGGGACTGAGTTAACACAGGTGTTAACACCTGGGCAGAGGTGACAAGCTCTGGGGCACCAGAAGTGGGCAGGGGACTGGGCTTCAGAAAGTTCATGGGTTTCAGACTCCTGCAGCTGCTGTGGGGCCAGTCCCCCACCGTTTCTAATTCTAAATAAAAAATGGAATGTTGTCAGTCCCTCGCACTGTGGTTTTGGAGGAACATTTAATGAAAAAATGATCCTACAGATATTTACTAATACAGAGGGTTGTGCGGATGCTGAATGAATAACCTCATTTTTGGGGTAAGGGAGAGCCAGAGACTGAAGCATGATTTGAGTGGATGTGCCTGGTGTTAGTAAAAATTATTTAATGAAGTTCATCACAGAGGAAAGAAACATTGCTCCATAAGCTGTAGTGTTTCTGTGTGATTGATTCTCAGGTTAAACCCCTGGGAGAGCATCCCATCCCTCCCAGAATGAAATGCACTTGCATGATGCTGGCTTTTGAGGCCCTACACGAAGAGAATAGCTGTGTCTCTGCCTCAGCCCTCACCACTTTCCCGGCCTTGCTCTGGATTCCAGTGACGCTTCCGCCCCCAACACGCTGCAGAACCTTGGGAGCTTTTCCCTTCTGCCCCCTCTGCCTGGCAGGCTGCCTCCTGCTGTGGCTCTGGTCTTGGTCCACGTCTTCTCCTCCATGGATGTCTTCCCAAACGACTCAGATCCAAGGCAGCAGCCCCACCACCCCCAACCCCCTGCTGATCACTTCATTCTGTTCTACTTCTGTCTAGTACTTATTGAGAAATGAAAAATACCTCAGTCCTTTGTTTACCAGCTGCCTTCCCCCACTGGAATGAAATGAATGTCTTTCTGCATCTTACTCATGACATTTCCCCACCACGGAGCACTGAGCCATAGGTGTAAAGTGAAATCTTAATAAATATTTGTGAATGCTGAATGAATGCGTTCTTATACTTCCCCAGCCAACCTTCCAACTTTTCAGCCACGAGATACACATACCTGTCCCTCCCATATGCATTCTGCCTGCCACTCACCAACCACTGGTTTATAGTCTCCGCTCTGACTCAAATTCATGTCTCTGTTGATATTTTAAATGCCATCAAACCAACTTCTCATTATTCTGCAGCTGGAAGTTTCCCGGTGCTTTCATTTTGCTGCCTCTCCCCCTGTCTTAACTATTTACGATTAGCCTCTGTGCATTTCTCTGCTGCTAGCTGAGCACTGGCAGGGAAGTGGAAATGCGTGTGTGTTGCTTTTTAGCAGAAAGAACTGGTGTGCTGGAGGGATTCTGCACCACTGTGTCACACGTCCTCCCGTGTTGCACAGGACACATTTCCAACCTTTGGGGAAGTGGTTCTCAATGACGGTCCAAACAACCAACATCAGAACCATAGAGGGTGTCTGTTACAATGCAGATTCCCAGGCCAGAACCTCTAGGGTGGATCCCCGGAATTGATGTTTTAAACAGGCGCCAGGATGATCTGATGCACACAAAAAGTTGAAAATACTCCCTGGGGCATCTGACCTGCTGTCTCTGTCTTCTTCCTGCTCTTCTGTTACTGTCTTCAACAATCCCCATGCTGACTGGGCCGAGGGAACATTGACACCAGGGATTCATCAGTCTAAATGTGCAATCCCTTCAGAGTCTATGTAAGCCTTTCCTGATTTAATGAAGAAGTGGCTCAGAAACCCATCGGAACAGTGCCCTGAAGTAGTCAGAGGCCAGGCCAGGCAGATCATAAGGGAGAACCCAACGGCTAGATGTCAAAGCCCTTGCATCATGTTTTAAGAACAAGGCTCTCATACACACCCCTTCGCAAAGCTAATTCTCTCTCATGCCCCGCTCATGTCCTCAGGATGTACGAATGTCATTAAAGAGGAAGGAGGTAAGGTTAGACAGAAGGAAGAAGTCAAAGGCTTCTTTAGCATGTTTAAAAAACAGTTTTCAAATGCATTTCAATGCCTGTTAAAACCGTTTCCTGTATATGACAATGTTATTTAGTAAGCAACAGTTCGTTTCAGGAAGCTCACTGCATTTCACAAATACTTCACAGGTTAGAATTTATGAAGAATAGCTTTTAACATTATAATATTTATTTTCCTAATGATAACACACTACTCTAAGAATGTAAATTTTTGCAAAGAAACTGATTAGAGGTTTGAAAGCTAGACATCAAAGCTTCCAAAATGATAATAATCAGGACATCAATTTCTCAGTCTTTAAAGAGATTTAGGAATAATTTCAATGATGAAAAATAAGACTATCTAATTAATAGGCTCTAAATACATATTAGGGGATTTAACTTCATTGCAGTAATTAATTTCCATATATTAGGGATGCAAATATTAATAACTAAATCCCATATAATCTCCAGGTTAGCCAGAACTATAATATTCCTCAAACAGTGCGTTCAGGGGGAAATCATAAACTTTGAGGACAGACAGATCCACAGCTGAATCTTGGTTTCACTACTTATTATATGTACTTCTTGGGCTACTCACCTAACTTCTCTGAGACTCAGTTTTCTCATCTGTAAACTAGGGCCTATAATATCTACTCCATGAGTATGTATCTTACAGGGTTGTTGCAAGGATAACATGTGTGACATCATCTTTCTATCCCAACACTGGCATATAGGAGACACACACTAATGTTTAATACCTTTCCCTTTTCCTATGTTGCCTAGATAAAAATAATTAAATAAATTGACCTGAAAGTTCTAGGACTTTTCATAGTAGTTATTGGCTTCAACCAACATAATATTAATCGTAGCTAAGATCAAACAATAAAAACTCATTATCCCAATTAAAGATGATATTGTACCTATTTGTTTCCTAGGCCTAGATCTGGAGAGCCCCCCATTTTCATTTGATAGGGACAGAGTGTTAATACGTTTTCAGCATTGATAACACCCCACGTTTTAAGTGTCGTTGACCACTCACTTGTTCCCGGCCGAGCGTCCGAAACATCCACCAAGGGCCCGGTGGCCTGAGACACTGACTGGTAATGCACCGTGTGGGTGACCGTCAGGGACTTCTGCTTCGCTGCCTCTCCGAAGTCGGCATCCGTTAACAGGACGGTGGAGCGATCGTCTGCAGGACAGCAGGACACAGAAACCAGACACGTTATCCCCTTTCAGGGACTCCCTGGCCTTGTCCCTCCATAGGCGCTTGTGCTACTGTCAGTGACAACGATAGTGGCCTCCACGACAGCAGCACACATGGCCACAGATTCAGGTGCTGTGTCCGCGTCACTCTAGAGCGTTAGAAGCTGACGCTTAGGGTTGACCTTGGAGCATGAGTGGGAAAGGAGGGTGACCACGCTCCACTCTCTGGGCGCGGTTTCTTTCCGTGAAGCAAGCAGTGATTTGAGGAGTTTGCTGCTGTGGCTGCCCACGTAATAGAGCGTTGGACTCATGGGTTTGTCAAAAGCTCATCTGAGACACCGTCAGCAAGGCCAGCACCACCGGTGATGGGGCTGCCTGTCAGAGGGTCCCTTTGGCTGCTGGGACGCTCTGCTTGTAGCACTGGGACAGCACCACCACGGGGCTCTACACTGGGGCAGGCTCCATTCTGAACTTGGCAAATGTTTGCAGGGAAAAAAAAAGAAGAGAAAATCCGATTTGCCAAGTTTATCGATTCCTCTGTGGTAAAGGATCTGAGGTGCATTCCTTGTCTTCCCACCTTCTGTGAGCTTTCATCACTCTGGACTATCCCTTCATTGACTTCCCCTAAAATGACTCACCTGTCAGACGTCCAGAGTCCCACCGCTGCAGACATGTGGAGGTGGGAGAGGCAAGAGCCTGGGTTTAGCTGGGTTCTGAGCATCTTGGTACGTGGAGAAGGAGCAGCTGCTTGAGCTACACCATTATTTGGTTGCCTTGGGATTTTCATTACTTTGTGGTGATACTTTTCACACTTTCTTAAGAGCTTTTGTACTCCAAGGGAAACTTAGGTTAGGGTATATGAATTTTTCATAAACTTACAAGGACTGCAGCCTAGGATGCTGTCCTATGAGTTTATCAGTCAGCCGGGACCCTGCCACAGCCTGCCCTGACACCGCAGCAGAGATGTGAAAGTCGTAAACAGCACAGCTAGGCTTCTGTGCCCAAAAAAGGCTCTGAACAGAATGAACCCTACAAAATCCAATTACTCAAGCTCTGGCAGGAAAGGAAAGCCTCTTGAAGTCAGAACAAAATTTCTTGGCAGAGGAATAGAGGGGAGGCTGCCAAGATGTCTGCAAGCCTCCCAGCGCGTGGTGCAGCGCAGGTTGGCACCGCCGCAGGCACCTTGCCTTGGAGGTCCGGCCCCTCAGCCATCACTCGGCCCCTCAAGGAGGGTTTTGCCTTTTTACAGAGACAGTTTCTTACAAGTGAACGGACCTGGCACCAGAGGCTGCCTGTCTGCCTTCATCTTTCATCAATAATGTGGATGCATCATGGTTTCTAGCATGCAGCCCTTCTAAGAGCACACTAGCCAATCTGCAGGGCTAGGTTTCCCTCTTGTATTGGGAAATTTCAGTGCCTGTCAGGTCGTGAGGTTGACCATTCATTCTGGCTTGAGATTAATGTCCCTCTAATATTAGATTCTTGTAGTCAGAGCCCACAGCGTTTTAAAGCACCACAGTTCGACTTCCCCAATAATTAGAAAATGCCATCGACTGGCTGTCAGGCATCACCAGGAGGTAAACCACTCTTGGTGATGGATGGTCTTGCGTGCACTGTGGTGTATCTGCAGCCGAGGGTCATTACGGCATACAGAAATGAGTGACAGGCTTTCCCTGGTGTTAAGCCAGCAAGGACTATCTCTTGCAGGCCACGTGCCATTCCGAGGATCCACCTAGCTCTCTATTTTAACAGCCTTATGGAGAATGATGAACAAATCTAATGAGGCACATTTAGCAAACATGGTGACCTCCATAAGGTACATAACTTCTATATCTCAGTTACAAAAGTAGCACCTTTTTATATGTTGGTTGGAAGGGTTAAATTAAATAGTACACACAAAGCTTTGGCTTATGAAAGAACAGCGTCAAAGGAATTACATTTTGATTTTTGAACTCGTGTTTCAAAGGAAATTTTAGTTTTAATGCCCAATCTACTGAGTTGAATAAAAGGTTCCAGGTATACCTCTAAAAAAGAAAAGGTATTGAAAAGAAAACATGGTGCCTTATCCTGATGTGAGCAAACTAATAAAATCTCGTGCATTTTAGGGCAAGTAGTGCGTCCTAGTACAACATGGGTGGTGAGTCTTCAACTCCAGCCAGTTGACTGAGGGCATGTTGGACTTGATCAACTTTTCTCTAAGTGCTGCTGTGCCTGAACCCAAGTGCATCCAGCCAGGGAAGGAAGCCCAGGCTTTAGAATTTAGGAGTCATAAGGCCAAGATGTCTCCGCTGGCAGATAGAGGAGGTGCTCTGCCCAGCTGGCCTCTTGCTTCTGGCAGGAGGTGGCTGTGGTATGTGGTAGGAGGCAGGCAGTTTTATCCAGACCCCAAGAAAGGGTCACCCAGGGACGCATGTCAGTAAACACCTTCCAAAACAAACAGCGAACTTTGAAAAGAGGCAGCTCAGGAACCTGCCCCAGAGTCTGTTTCCATGGATACTGGAAAGCTTGGGGAACCTCTAAGGCCAGGACTTATTGGAAGTAGACTGTCCGTGTAGAAGCAGGTGGCAATAGCCCATCACCACGTTGTTGACATGGCAGTGAAGCAGGTGGCCAGGTGTGGACCCTGGCTCTGCCCCTGTCTGTGTGATCTTGGCAAGCTACACTAACCTCTCTGCATCTCAGTTACAAAAAGAGTACCTTTTTCACATGTTGGCTGGAAGGTTAAATTAAATAATGCACATAAAGTGCTTATACCAGTGTGTGACATTTAGAGGGTTCTCAATAAATGTTAGCTATTCTATAACTGCAATTAAAATATGAAATCTCTGTTTCTGGAGCAAATGGCACTATTGAGGCAGGCACTGTGGAACAGTGGTCCCTGAGGGAAAAGAGCCTGGAAAGTGTCAAGTCGCCTGGGTTCTGGGTGATTGAGCCACAAAACCTCTCTATGGCTGCTCTAAGACCGTGACACAGGGGGCTGGGTGTTTCCCAAAGTGCTGCAAAGGAAAGAGCTCTAGGATATTTCTGGGGTGCCAGGGATGGACGGAGGATACCTGTACAAAGTCATTTGTTTGTTCTAGTGTTAAGTATAGTTTAAAGGTTCTCTTTAGTGAAGGCTGCCTCATCAGAGTTGCTGAGGAGAGCATAGAGTGGATTTCCAACCTGTGCAGGCCTTCTGGGTTTATGTGCATTTGACTACAGATATAATTCTTGCAGTGGCATCAGTAGCCTCCCTGGGAAAGACCCAAAGTGGATCAGAGTTGGGGACCTCCTGTCCCAGATGATCACTGAGCTGTATATAAGTCAAATTTGTAATAAGTACATTTGCAGGCACTTATTCTCCACAATAGCAATTCTCTACCTTCTAACTTTTATACTCATATAGCATCCAAGATGCTTTCCCATCTAATATTTCCCATGCCCTAGGGTTTGGGCTGAGAAGGCATGGCTGTGATAGCCACACTGTATAAAGGGACAAACGGGGCACCTTACCGATGGTCTCCATCGTGTCTCTCTCTTCGATCAAAAGCTGAGCTCTGGGTATGTCAATGTGCATTCTCAGGGTCTGTTGTTGCTTGCTCAAGGTGTCCGAAGTCCGAGTATTCTTACTGGGAATGAGATGGGGGGATACAGTAACAAATCCAGTGCAATGTTACATTGTGCCAACTTAGCTTATGGTCTAATTACACAAATTCCTTAGGGGGAGGGGAAGGGAAAAGTACATGATATGAGATTTTTTTTCTTTCACTTCACCAGACTGGGGAGGTTTAGAAAATACAAATTATCAATAGAGATTGATTCTATATCAATAGCACCTTTCTAAATTTCCCATTTCTTGTGTAAAAGCTAGATGAAACAAATGAAAAGCGATTTTGAAACCAACATTTTCATTTGTCAGATGTGAGATATTGCAGCGAGGATGAGGGGGAAAGCAGCTGGATGGGGGTTTTACTTATGGATCCATATGCATATCTGGTGCCATTTTCTTTGTGTTTTAGTGACAAATCACAAACCTTGTTAGCTTCCCTGGCATTAGTTTAGTTTTCCTGATAAGGCATTTTAGAATAGGAAAAAAAAAAAAAAAGCAATTACTATAATAATTTTATCTCAAAATTTGTGTACCAGAAAATTACTCTTAGAGTGAGCTGTTCTCTAAATGTAAATGAAAATAGGTAGTAAAACTGCTTGGTATAATCATAGCCAGTTACAGCCCGCAGTTAAAAAAAAAAAATCCATGTTGCACAAAAATTTTTTAAAAAGTTAATAAAGGCCTTAATTAGCAATACACATTAGAAGGACAGTTGTTCAGTCTTTACAGAATTATAAGAATTCACTAGATGTTAAAATAATGTTTATGGAAACATCCTCTAACAAGCAGCAGTCATGTGGACTCTTCCATCAATGAGATAATCTATGACATTTATAAATCCAGCTCAACAATTGTCAAAATCTGCTTTGGGAAAGATTTCTGGAGACTAGTTCACTGAATGATGTTTTACCTCTGTGTTAGTTACTTCTAATGGAGAACGAGAAAGGGGTATCCACACTGCATCTCAAATACTTTCCTTTCCAGCCAAGCAATCCACATAGAGTCCCAGGGATCTGCCTCTACAGATCTTTCCTTGTCAACAAGGACTTGTCCACTCTCGAACCTTAATGATCCTAAGGCCAAGGTCACTCAGATGCCTCCCTATATGTTTGCCTGATGTGTATACTCTTCATCTGAATATAACCAAAACATTCTGCTTAGGAGTTGACCTTGAACCAGATTTCTCATTCTGCCATGAGTAACTGGGTTATGTACCTGGATCATGCTAATTACGCAGAGCCCAGATTCAAATATTTTGGCCTGATTTTTTTTCACATGATCTCTATACTCTTTCAAAGTACTTACTTAACTAACTTATTTTGTTTGTGGGTAAAAAAAGGGAAAGAGAAGAATGCAAAAGTTAAAATACTTGTATGAAAGGAAGAGCATCTTGGGTGTTTGGGGGGCTGCATTCATGTCATGCTTTGACAAGCTGCATTTCCACACAAGCATATGGGGAACGACTCCTCTGTGAATATCCGCGAGAACCGTTTAGAAACTTCACTGGGGACTTGAGCTTGTCCTTGCACCAAAAATAGAAGTGTGAGCTAGTTCCTTCTGCTCATCATGAATAGTTATGAGGCAGTCAGCGGCTGCTCTATTAAATAGTGATGAACACCGAGCGCAGGCTACACTTAAACAACAATGAGGGGTCTGCTATCAGACTGGCGCAGGAAGCCAGCTAAATAACGGCTGTGAACCGTGGCGACTGCACCAGGACTTAGAATATGATTAAACCTCAACAGCCAGGACAATCAAAGCTGGAGATAAATTCCTCCTCCTTGAAAGACTGTAGGAAAATGGCCCAAGAAACCTTGAGATTCAGGGGTCATTGCTCTTCCCTCCCTTTGCACTTGTTCTCTTTGCTTAGAACACCCCACCCCATTACTCCCCAAACTCTTGTGGCCGGTTCCCGCCCTTCCTGTGGGGCTCAACTCAGACGCCATCCTTTCAACGGAGCGAGGTTGGGCCTCTCCCCATTCTCTGCTAAATTTTTTCTCCTCGGCACTTATTACTCCCAAGCATATATTAAATCAATTAAATATATTTAATTGATTTATCTTATTCATTATCTGTATCTGTCACTGGAATATGCACACTGCAGGGGCTATCTTCATCTGTTCTCTTCCTGGCATGTCCCTAGAACTTAGGACTGTATTTGGCCACGGTTGGTGCTCAATAAATATTCGTTAAATAAATCATGTTATTTTGGGGGTACAATGTGAGCTGAGTGGTATGTCCCTAAAGGCTTTGCTTTGGGGCAATAGTATCCTTCTCATTCTAAAAGGGTTTATAGGTCCCAACTAAGTCATTTCATTATGTTAATATTTGCAGTCATATTTGATAATCTATTGTTATATAAAGGATCCCCCTCAAAAACTGTAACGATTGGTCATGAGAACAGCAGCAAACCTTCAAAAAAAAGTAGTTTGAAGAAACCTCATTTGTGACCCGGAAAAAGAGTCTGAATGTTTTCACCATGGAAGCAAAATTGCATCTTTTAGCATGGTATAGGATCATGCTAAATATATTAGTTATTATTAAAATGTCATCTTGGACTACCCATTTGTCATCTGGCTGTTGGATTAAAATGAGTGGAGGAGCGGGGAGGGCTGTTTACAAGGCAGAGTATCTCCCAGCTCAGCCAGTTAATCACTTGCGGTCACTACAACTCTCCAAAATCTTAATATTTCCTTAAGGTTGAGGGGGGGTGGGGTGGAGAAAACTAATAAAGATGTCTGTACAGCCTCTCTTCCCCCAAATACGAAACAGAGCATTCCTTAAGTGTAGAATAATAGTCAGACTGTTAGGAATATAGCTCATTCTAACGCTTGAGGGAGTATTTTTTTATTATGTGTATAAAAACATGAACATTAAAAAAGCTAAAGTAACGTAACCTCTCAATTTGAATCTTTCTCAGCTTAAAACCAGCTCTCTCACTGACACTATTCCTTGAACCTTAAACACGTGTTGGTTAGTTTTTTAGAGCAAGCCAGTCTCACCTCTTAGAAGGCTGGCCTGTTTTTAAAAAAATAATAATCTTGCCTAAACATATAAAAGGACAATCTTTCTGTCTGGATGTGGTGGGTGCAGTCTCTCTTCTCAGGGGTGAAATGGGCAGATATCTGGAAGCAGGAAGCACAGCGATGAGAGGTGGCACCATGCACAGGGTCCTTGCGGGTCCAGGCTGTCTGTGTCCTGCAGTCCCATCTGCCTTCCTGGCCTGGGCCAGCTAATCTTTCTGAAATACGCTGATACTTCTTGGTGGAACATGGTTGGAAAATAAATGTTTCGTCCACCTAGATCACAGAATGATAAAGCTAGGAACAATTTTGATTTTCTTGTATTTTAGATGAGGAAAGCATTTTGTCACACGAAGTGGCAAAATCACTTGCCTAAGATCAGAAAACCAGCCGGAGGCCACATGAGGCTTAGAACATAGGCTGTGGGTTCCATGTTCTCCTCACGGCACCAGGCTGCCAACTCCCCAGGCTTCCAGAGAAAACAGTGGCAAAGACAGGGACAGCAATTCATTATCCTCTGTGTCAATGGACATGGCTCGCCTGGACCTCCTGGGCCACATTGGAAATAGGGTTGACCCTAAATTGACAAGGTTTTTGGTTGCTTGACCGGTTCACCTGCCAGACTTAGATCAAACCAAACTTTCACGAGTAATTCTAAATTGATCCCATACAAACTCAGCTATTCAAGGAGCTTGGAAATTCTCTTCCTTCTCAATCACTTTCGCCCTTTGAAGGGATATCACGTTAACTAGTTTAAGTGGTAGTGATTACTGGTTTCACTGTTCCTAATTTCTTGCTGACAACTGTCAACCTTAAAGACCATAATTGAATCCTGCTCCTATCAACAGGTGGTCTTCGAGGACAGTGATTGCCCTATTAATAGAGGATGCTTTCTAATGTCTTGCTCAGGGGCTAATGAGGAGTCGGGATGCATTCCAGGAGATCAGGAGAAGTGGAAAGCGAGTCATTCTAACTAAAGAATTGCTGAACACGTCAGAAAACAGCCCCCAGCCTCACGGCCTTGGGGCGAAGGTGTGGAGGAAGGGGCAGGTGAGGTGGTGGGGAGCTGGGGACAGGGAGGCAGTGGGGAAGAAAAGCATGGGGCCCAGAAGCTCTCTGGGGGCTACAGGAGCCCTACTGGGGGTGCGGACTGAAGTGGGATGAAGGTGGCCTAGGGGCAGGGGCTGCCATGGTGAGCAGAAGTCACCCCCAGTCTAAAGGGCACTATGCACACCTCCAGCACCTTCCCTACCTGGGCAGTGCCCAGTGTGGCCAGGACCTTTCCAGGAGAAATCAGAAAGCCAAATTTTATGTGAAATTGCCTCATTTTAAAAGTCATCAACTAATTTATATTTTTAAAGTCTACATTGGAAAATTTATTTTATTTGGTAGATTAGTCATTACAAGCCCAGTGATTCTGGCTTCTTTATCTGTTTTCCAGATGTTTTATCAGATCTGCTCAATGCAAGTGCACGTGTGTCTGCATGTGCTCCACGTGACCTATAAATGTCCTCACACTTGCTCAACAAATGAGTTCAGACTTCCACCAGAGCCTGGACTTCAGGTGTTGCATGCACATTTTTGTAATCTTCTTGTAAGTTTGGTCTAGCGTGGTTAGATACCCACCATGAAGGAGGATTGTACAGGCTGTCTCAACCTCTTTGCCTCTGCTCTGAGCTCAAGATTCCTGCCACCAATTGCCTATTTGACACCTCCATTGGGTGCTTAAAATGAATCCCAAATGCAACACGACCCAAATAGGTCTTTTCATTCTCATCAACACCTCCCTGCAACCCGGCCCTCCAAAAAAACAAGGCCATACCTTGCCTCTATCTCCCTAATCTTTGCAGATGGCACCAACGTTCATCTAATTACTCCCACCAAATGTCTTTCAGAGTTACCCTTAATCCCTCTGTATCACTGTTTTACCTATTATTCACAGTGTTTTAAAATACAAGATGGCCAAACAAAGATGTCTATGGAAATGCAATCCAAGTGCCAATGGTACTTGATTTCTGCCTTTGATCTTCAAAGATGTTGGTGATACGGGACATGGGCTCTTTGTGAATAACAAAACAGTACTAATTTTATATGTATAGATGGGGGAGGAAGACAACTGTGATGGGATTGGAAGTGGGAAGAGACCCATCCTCTTCCTCTCCCACACAAATCATCCTAAAATGGCAGCATCAAGTTCACCATCAGGGTCCTTGACATTTTCCTTACTTATTTCCTTGCTCACTTTTCATTTAATCATTACACTATGAAAGGCTTAAAATACAAATATCCAGGTGAGGTAACATGCCAGTCAATTAATCCATGGGTATAAATGTGTAATGTTAGAGTGTTCTGGTTTTTATGGAGTAAGGATGTTGGACAACATGAGGAAACTGAGTGTTTAGAGAGGGGCTGAGTGGAAAATAGTGTTCAGGGACATGGAAGGAATGCACACTGTCCTTGTCATGTCTCTGCTCTCACAAACCCCGTGGACGTGCAAAAGTGAAGCTGTGAAAGGTGCCCTGTTGTCTTCCATGGTTGTGAAGCTTCTCTTACTCATTCAATAGCTGCTATCCACCCATCCCCGCAAAGAGGACCATGCTGGGCACTCCTAGCAATGGAACGTGCACGCTGTGCCTTCCAGACCTGGCAGTGAGTAGGCAGTGGTGACAGGAGTGGAGGCTCCCTGGGGTCAGCCCATTGCTTTCGAAGAGCACAGCCCATTTCCCATTGTGGTTTTCTTTTAACTCGGCTGTTAGATGGAAAGCTTGACCTCACAAGGAGTATATTTGGGTGGAAGCAAAATGAAGCCTGCTTACTTATAACGTGTCTCTTTCTTCCCAGTTTCATGGGAAACATTCCACTGGTTGAGTGCAGCCAAAAGACAACTACTTATTGCACATCTCAAAATATATCATTCAGTATCTCCATCTATAATGAGGCATTATATGGATATTTTGGAACGTAAATGGAAATTGTATGTTAAAGAGAAAATGTGTAGTCAATTTCAGACTGTCATCTTTAAAAAACAAAGAAATCATCAAGGCAAGTTCAAAACTGTTCTTTTAAACATGATATCTGGGGTGTTAGATCTTGTTCTTACCTCATGAGCATTTCAGCTAAACTCTTTGCATCTAGAGAAAGAAAGTTAATATTAGTACATGATAAATAACTCATTAACATTCACTTAGGCATTTATGGCAAATATTCTACAGTCAGATGACTACTGCCATTTTAAAATGTAATCGTATACCCAGATCACTACTAATAAACTACAGTTTTATGGATTCCTTGTTTCTTCTACATGGAACTTTTTTATATCCTTTTTTTAAAATTACAAAAAGATATCACAACTATTCTGTGGCCATAAAATTCTCAGACATCTATTAAAGGTTTTATTACAAGTGATTTATTAGTCACTTCTAGAAAACCCAATTTTATTTTCAGCAGTCAGAAAATTAACATTTTGAAAGTAAGTCATTTATATTGTACAACTCACTCCTTTTGTTATCAAAATATCAGAATTAAAAAGCTTATGACACTGTAAATCACTTACAAATCGAATTATTATAGAGCTCTGAGTCCCTTAGGTTGATCAAAGAATTGTATAATAAATGACATATCACTGTTTCTGGAAACTTAGATGCTTATTTCAAATTCACAAAGAAAAACTATATTTTTTTCCTCTGAGGACACTGTTCACCAAGACCTGAATCCCATTCCTGATAGAAGAAATCCTGCCTAAAAATGTTGTAGGAAAAAAAAATATCTACTTTTCTGGTGGCACTGTTTTATAATTCTCATTAAATCTTAAAATATAATTTATTCTTTTTACACATTTTGTCCTGGCAAAATCAATGTTTTCTTTCCTAGAACACAAAAGCCTTCTTTCTGTTTTGTTTTCATTGCTCTTTAAAAAGTCTTGATGCTAAGTATGCTGTTCAGTGCACAGAACTTTCTGGAAACGGACTCAGCTGACTGTATGACCGGCTCTGTAGTGAAGAAACACATATGTTGGAGCATTTCCATCTCATTCTTTTGGGGGCTGACATTTAAAAGCAGGTTGGGGGCACATGCTGTTGCTGCACTATGTGGGTGGTCACAGAAAGACCACCTGGAGGCTGGTCCCTTGCACCTGGGCTCAGTTGCTCACGTCGGCTATGCCAGGTCCCACTGGTAACCTCAGACGGGGCCCGGTCTTGTGCACAGATGGGCTCAGTCTGGAAAATGAAACAGGTCCTGTCTACCCCACCCACATGGCAAAGCAAAGAAGGCAAAACCGCACTTGATTTCCCAGTTCATGTCTTTATATTTATCCGGAAAGACAAAGTAAATATGATGCATTTCCTCTCTCCTTGAATGATGTAACACTTACCAAGTAAATCTATCTATACTGAATGCTAGAACCTTGGGATTAATTAGCTCCATGTAACAACCAAGCAGGGCTAGCACAATACTCCAGAATAGAAGAGAAAATTTCCAAGGATTAAACATCTCACACCGGTTCACATGTTGAGGGTTTCTCAGACTCAACTCTCTTCGGAATAGACTGCTTTCCTCACTGTGCCCAGCACAATTCCTCCCTTTTCTGTTCTTGGTCAGCCATCAGTTTTCTCTCCTGTGGTCTGTTCCTATCCACCACCTGAGGAACTGCAGAGTCCCGCCATGAGCACGAAGCTGTCCACGGTACCGACGAGCTCTGGTGGCAGATTGCCCTGGCCGTCCCTAGCAGGTGTCTTCCTGGAGGTCGGGCTCATCTGTGGGCTTGGCCCAGAGCCATTCCAGACAACTCCCTCCCTGTACTTGTCACTTTCTGCCACTTGCGCAAGAATCAGAGCCCTACCAGGGGTGGAGGGCTTGGGGACAAGAGCTGCAGGGAGTCCAGGAAGTGAGCAAGATCTGGGATGTGCAAGGCTGGGTGCCCGGTGGCACAAGTGACAGGAACAGCGGTCTAGGAGGACATGCAAGCAGCATTTGGGGAGAGCTGAGGTGTCTGGTGTCAAAGTTGGAGGACGCTGGGTGACACGTTCAGAGGCAGATTTGGAATCATGTTTTGGAGCAATGGATGCCAGGGCTGAGAAGAGGCCTGGCGTCAGTCAGGCTCACATCCGGAGAGCGCAAAGAGGGGATGGCCAGCTCCCGCCTGGGACACGCTTTTGTTTAGGGGTGAGAAGAGAATCTGGGATAGAAAAAATTTTTAAAGTCCTGGAACCGTAGAATCTTAAGTGCAATACAGACTTTTCAAATCAGCCTCCTAGTGAACGTTGGAATCCCTTCCATGGAGTCTTAGACGTGCAAATGTGCTCTGTCTACACGGATCCAGAGCTGAAGCCATTGGCCACTTCAAAGAGGGGGTCAACGCTGTGGGTGCACATCAAGTGCCCTCCCTCTCGCTCCCACTACTGACCGGCCTTCCAAGTGTGCGGGTCTCTCACCTCAACACGCCCCCACGGGATCGCCCCTCAGTCCAAATCTCATTTTCTGGTCAATGCCCTCCTCCCTGGTCTGCCCAACTCCAGCCCCTGAGCTCTCTGAGTGACACCCACGCTGCAGGAAGAGTGACAGCTCTGAAACCATCTTGCTGAATCACACCTGTACTTGGAAACTTTCAAAGGGACCTTGCTACAACAGCACTCTCCAGCACAGAGCTCTTGTCCCTCACGTGTGACCTCCAAGCCTCTCTCTGACTTTCCTGCACTTGCCACTTTCTGCAGAGACCCTCACGACTTTGCCCCCATAAGGGCCTCAGTCGACCCCACTGCTCATGCAGACACACAGGCTCTGTGCACCCCCCGGCTGGCAGCTCCCTGGCCACTGCACTACAGCTGGCACTGCCCTTCCAGCTCACACTGCCACTGCCCGTTTTCAGGCCCCTTGGTTCTTATCTCCAGACATAGCCCAGTCCCTGGTATTCAGAGAAGCCACACAAAGATTTCCTTAGGACACATTTAATTGTGAGAAACATCTTCCTTCTCTTGCGTTGGAATCCCTTGATGTACTTTCTGCCCGTATATGATGATGGCACCTGCTGGAGCCACCGGCAAGCTATGCAGATGTGTCCATGTAGCTGCCGTTCCCCTGCTTGGCCTCCGCTTTGTCTTTGCCAGGTTAAATTCTCCTCGTGTGGCATAGCTTCCAGGTAATTCCCTATTTGGAACTCTCTTCTATAAGAGACATGTGATTTCTTATTTCTTTATTAAGTGGGTCTGAGCACAGACACTGGTAACTTTCAATATTCTCCTAGCACACCACTGAGAGCTCAGTGTTCATCGTATGTGTTGCAAATGAAGTTTTACAAGTTATATAGAAGACTTCACAACTACCCGTACTAAATTTTATCTTCCTGGTTCCAGACTTTCAAAAAATCTCTTAAAATTTGGATTCTTTCCTCTGATTCATTAGATTTCCCACCTGGATGTGTGTCACCTCCAAGATCCGATTGACCTGCCAGCGTTTTCAGCCATAGCCTGGTGCTCCCACATCCCTCAGCCCTGTCAAAGTGCATATGGTTCCCACAAGCCTGTGGAGGGCCCTACCATTTCCCGATTGCTCACAAACCATCCTTTCTGTAACCTAAACTAATTAGTCTCGATCTATAATGTGCAGGATCTATTGTTTTTGGAAATGGCTACAGAGTAGAGATGCTCGGCTTACAAAAGACAATAAACCAATAAACCCAACAAAAGTTGAAAATATTGCAAGTTGAAAATGCATTTAATACACCTAACCTACCGAACATCACAGCTTAGCCTAACCTATTCTAAGTGTGCTCAGAGCACTCGCATTAGCATACAGTTGGGCAAAATCATCTAACGCACAGCCTATTTCATAACCGAGTGGTGAATATCTCATGTAAGTTTATCTATTGTTTCACATATCAGTAGCCCGGGGGGGAAATCAGAATTTGGAGTATGGATTCTATTGAATGCTTATCACTTTTGCACCATAGTAAAGTGGAAAAATCTTAAGTTGAACCATTATAAGTCTGGGACCCTCTAGATAATCATTTTCTAATACCTCTAATTTGCCTTTGATTATTTAATAGTTATTCCCAAAAGTCCTGGAATTGTGTCTGGAAAAATTTTATTCAGAACCCTAAGATGTTATCCTTTGGCATCTTGGGACTGGAACCCCACAGCACTTTTCTGACCTTTCCAGTGGTGCTGGGGGTGGAGCAATCTTTCCCTTCTGTGAAGCAGCATTTACTGGTGTCTACATTGCACCACTTACCTGTGGGAAACTGTGTGATAGCTCTTTGCCAACATTGTTTGCAAAAAGCAGGATCTACACGCCCTTCATATGGCTATTACTTAGTAGGTTTTGAAAGCATAAATCAATTTAAACTATCAGGGCTCTTATTATTTTCTCAAACATCCTGAGTTTTACTCCCCCCCCCATTTCTTTCTTTATTCTTTTTCTTTCTTTCTCTCCTCCCTCCTCCCCTCCCCTCCTTCCCTTCTATAATTCTTGGTCCACATTTCCTGGTTCGAATAGCACTTCTCCTGGTGCACATGAAGCAAAGCAGATGTCGAGCTGCTCTCCTTTCTACCTGCCATATGTTAACATGAGAACAAAATCCAAAGCCTTGTTCTTCTTGCCCAGATACAGCTAACAGCCCTTTGTGTTGCCTGTCACATTTTTTTTCACAAATTTCAGATCAATTGGAGATTTAGACTTTGTGACATCTTTCCTGAAGCCCCTGGCTACTCCTAGTATCCACCCTTGACTCTGTGAACCCTTTAACCTGCTGGGCTGGGAAATGAAGGAGAAACGCCACCAGGATGGTCTAGTGATACTGACACGTGGAAGGATGCAGTTTCAAAAGACAACATTTGCTAACACTCCGCATGCTGCAAAGAGGGCTAAAAGTGGTGGCTGAAAGGAGAATTTGGTGATCAGAAGGTAACTGATCATCTGCCTCTAGGAGAGCAGTTTCATTTGAGCAGAAGGGGTGGAACAACAGCATTTGGGAATGGAAAAGAAGTAATGTAGCTGAGCATAGAATACTCTTCCAAGTATTCAGTGGTGAAAAGAATTAGGGAGGACAGTAGGTTGAATATATGCAAGCTAGAAAGAATATATATTTTAATACATATTGGGGAAGGCTGAGGAGTAGGGAATATTGAGATAAAAATGAATAAACTAAATAGTTTGATGGACAAACATAAAATTATAGAGTAGCTACTGATACTATGTTAATATATCTTCTTATTCCATGTTTAATTGACAAACCTTTTAAAGCTTAGTTCATAACCATTGGATAGCCTATTTCTTACTTGCATATTCCAACACATGCAGAAGTTTCCTCGAGAGAGGACAGTGATCCAGGCTCCCCTTCTAGCTCTGCCCCAACTCATATGTGATTTTAGACAAGTTCTCTAGTTACTTTTCTGAAGGCTTTCTGTCCTTCACTTTTGATGTCAGCAAAATGTGGCATCATAATGCCAAGTTCATGCTTGACCTTTCTGCACAGCTTTTGAGAGACTAGAACAAGACAGTGTATAGAAAAGGAAGAGGAGCAGAGAAAGAGGAAAACGTTGGCACTCTGTAGATGAATGCATGGTTCAATCGATTCTTGGGCAAGGCTACCTCCAGTTGGATTAGGAGGACCACAGCTAGGTATCTCCCAGTTCTCATGTTGTTTTTGCTTTTATCTTGGGTTTGCACATGGCATGAAGGTGCACGTATGTTAACGAAGCAGCGAGTGTCACATGATGGCACACCAAGTCCCCGTGCACTGCAGCTGTGCCAGGTTTGAGAGTCTGAATTGCCTTGTATTTTACACATACAAATGTTTCTTTAAAAAAGAAGAATCTTACTTACAGCCACATAAGTATGTTTTCATGTCTGAAGTTCTAGTTAAATTCAGGGGAATATGCTTAGGTTGATACCTCTGTTGGGCAGTCATTTGCACACACCCACAAAAATACATTTTGGGGGTGGCAGATTTGACCTTGCTTTACCTTCCATCAGAAGCTTTTATTTGCAGGCTCCCCACACAGTCTCTGCTTTTCTGTGGAATTGAGATGGGTCTCATAAAGTAGCTATTTTTGTAAGGGCTGTAAACCTGCATTTAAGTTTTTACAAGATCCCAAATAGCACTTTCGATCATCAGCAGGCTGAAATGAAAGCCGATTTGAAAACCATGGCAATGTGCATACTCAAAAAAAAAAAAAGAAAGAAATCCACATATACTGGTAATCTGAGAAGACTGCAAGTACAAACACAGACTAGAACACCCAGGCAAGGCAGAGTTCCAGGGCCAGGCTGACACCCAGGACTGCCCCCCCCGATTGCCCACTGCCTGTCCCTGGCCCCACCCAATGTTCTACTTAGTTCTACCATTACAAGTTTGGAGTTTTAAAAGAATAACTTTGTTAAGATACTAAGGCAGAAACAGACAGAGAGAGAGAGAGGGAAAGGAAGGAAGAAAGAAGGAAGGAAACAAAGAGGGAAGAAACACAAAGCATAGAACTAAGGAGTGTCAAGGGACAGGCTTCTAATGCCATCTTAACCACAATTTGGGCACTTATTAGCTTGGCAATGAAACCGTGGGGTGCACACTTCCTGTTTCTTCACTAACAAACAGCACATTTACAGGGACTATCCATTAGTGCTGGCGCATCTTTACTTACTTCGAGGCTGCCTCAAGTTTAAGTGTCATTGGGATCCTAGATGTATATTTCTCCTTTAGATAAGTGACATTCAGTTGCTTTTTGGTTTTACAAATGAGGAGAGCGTTGGGCTCATTTGCAGAACAGCTAAATGGCTGCTCAGAAGCTGTGACGACTCCTCACTGCTCACCCCTTAAACTGTGCCTGCCCAGCAGCAAAGCCCAGATGCTCTCTGCAACGGTCTTCTGGAGTTTATCAGTTTTATAGTATTAATCCATTTCAAAGCATGTTTAAAATAACAAATACATTTCTGATCAGGAGAAGAAGAGCATTTTGCCATCAGAGCATGATCAAATTTTACATCACTCATCGATCTTCATCTTTAATTTATCTGAAGTCTTGGAACCTGGGGGCTGGCACTGCCCGTACTGACTGGTGCTGGCAGAAGCTTGCACCTTCTTGAGAAGATTCACACTAAAGGAGGAGGCTTGTAGAAATATTGGAGCTGATTACTTGATACGGGAATCACATTTTTATAAGGTTGAGGCTTCTGGGATGTCGGGCCCAGCCAGTGACTTGCCCTATAACCTTGCACTTCAAAAGATCTAGAAGTTGGGTGGAAATTAGGGCATCATTAAAAGCAAAATGCTTCTAAACTCCTGGATAAGGTTATAGATTTTTTTTTAAAAAAAGTAGCACTTGCAGGCAATTTAGAATTTAGGAGGTCGCTATGCTCTAAAATTAGTCAAGTACTCAGGAAGAAAGAATATAGGTTGGCTAAACTGCTTCAGTCCCATTTTCTTTCTTTCTTCAAACATTTTTTTACATAAAACAACATTATATTGTATCCACCCAACTAGGTTGCTTGTCTGTATAGCAAAACACTCTGCCGGTAAACATTTTGGTATTTTCCAGGAATCAAACAAGGTCAATCATATGAGGCTGACCTTACATAATCACTCTAAAAACACCCGTGAGGGACCCCTACAAATTCTTCTATAATTTTAATTTTCTTATTTACGTGTCTGATCTTGACAGGTGTCTGCTCAGGCAATGCTGACACGTTACTAGAAATGTGGTCCTTACTTTGGACAATTAAAATATCATGTGCAGCAATTCTCTCCATAGAATCCGTAAATATATTTGAACTTCTTCTAATACAGGCACAGAATCTTTGCCTTATGTGGGTCAGGTTGTAATTGGGTGATTCTACTAATGAACTCTGGGATGTTTAATAGATAGGAATCTATTACTTTAAGCTGCAGCTCCTCTCTGTGAGTTGGAAATATTTCATGTCATTAATGAACATTTCAGGGCCCTGCAGGGCTAAAAGACAAAGACCCTTCCGGGCAAGGCCTGGTCTTTCCTTGATTCCCCTTTCTGACCCCCCTCCTGACTGTCCTTGTAGGACCACACTTTGCACAGCTACAGAGAGATGAGTCTGTCCTTTGTGAGCCTTGGCCCATGACCACGGCAGTGTGACCTTCTACAGTTCTGGAACAGGGTCTTAGAAATCTTTTTTCTCCCCTGGACCTAGCCAGACTCTGGTGATGGAATAGGAGTGATTAATAATAAGTAAATGTTACTACTGGAAACCCTGGGCCCTGAGATAAGCTACAATGATTGGTTGAACGGATTTATTTCAGTACGTCCACACTGAAACTTGCCATTAGGAAGTGGTATGGAATTGAATACCTTTGCATGCTTGCTGTCCTCTTTTCAGATTCCTGATTCGAGAAGCCTTTATTACGCATGTACAAAATGCAAGACTGCAGGTACCTTGGTACCACGGCAAGCTACTTCTCTGGAATGCTTTGCTCTTTAGCATCTCACATGAAAACATCCTCTTTGCCACAGTGCTTATTTTCTTCCTGCTGAAACCTTTGTGTTGGCACTACTCTTTCTCTGGCACAGAGAAAACAAAACCATTTCTGGGGAATGAAAGACCAGGTGCTCTGATGTGATGTGCTGCTTTCTTCACCAAACCCAACTAAACGACGCTAGCGTCTGGAAGTAGAGATGCCAGAGATTAAAATGTTTCCTGGACATAGCCCTTGCAAAGCAAGTAACTAAATTACAAGGAACTAGTAAGAATGGAAACAAAGGATGTGTGGGTCTTCCATCATCCTAATCCAAAGGCATCAGTAACAGTCAGCAGCATCCTTAACTAGAAATGACCTTGACACACGAGGTTGCAGTGCTTAAGCTGTAAGCAGAATAGGAAAAATGAAACAATATCTGAGGAGGAAAGAGCAAGCAATTGGAGGCAGGGACAGAAAGAAAAAGCAAATTTGGCAGAGTGGGTAGACTGCTGGAAGGACTGCCTAGAACCTTAACCCATTTGCTGCCAAACTTTTGTGATCAAATAGAAATCATTAATAAGAAACTTTCACAGTTGGTTTTAAGAAATGTTATATGGAAACTCTAAAGCCTCCTAAATGAAACTAGTTAGATACATTTATCTAAAAGCAACAAGGACAGACCCTCCTGGCACCTCAATAATAACTTCCCTGAAGTCTAGGCCACTGGATTCCACTACCCCTGAGAGATGATTATAAAAACATCCTTTTGGTATTTTAGTGAGGAGCACACGTGAATGGAATTCAACACAGTCTACTCCAACACATTGGGCAGTGCTGTACTTTTGTAGTACTATTTTATTTAGTACTTGGGTAGCCTCCCTTTTTCTCTCCACTTGGAATTGAACCATCCCTCTTTTTCACTTATGTAGAATTTGTTTGAAGTCCTATTTTAGCATTCATGACATTTTTGTTGTTTTGTTGGTAGCTGTTTATGGGCCTACCTCCTACACTAAACCTAGAGTTTAGAAAGCTCTTTCTTTTCATGTTGGTATATCGAGCACCTAGTACACAACACAGAATATAGATATTCAATCAAGTAATGTTGGGAAAATTCAAAGATAATTGGTTAATGTGATTGAGAAAGGACATTTCAATGAGACTGATGGTTCATCTGAATTACTGGGCTGCAGGAGACTTAAATAGACAGAGTATTAATTATAACGTACAGATGGAGGGTGACGTACTTCAAATATCCTAGTTTGTTGGCAGAGTGAAAGCAAAGTGATAGTAAAATGTATCTGAGTCCATGAAAAGGACTGCTTTGGATAGGTGAAGACAGGGGAAAATATCTCCATGTTCACTGCTCTAACTGGATTATGGTCGAGTGTTTACAGAAGAGGTCAATGTTTTCTAAATATATCAGCAAAGTTTGGGGATATTATAGGTATATTTTAGAGGACATGCTTCCAGATTTGCTCCTTGAATGTAACTTTGAAGAATATATAGGATACAGTGTATCAATACTCTACATTGCACTGATACTAAAACGCAAATACCTTGTATATGCAATTTACCAAGAAAGTAGGTTGGTTAAATACTGTCATCGGTAAAGGGCAAAAGTCTCAGGAACGTTTCTCCTGCACAGTTTTTGTTTAGAAGAACTCCTTGTTCTCACATTGCAGAGCAAGGGCAAGTGAGGGCTGCTGGCCAGAGGCTGAGAATAGCCTCATCACGCAGAACGACAGAGCCGGACACTGTAATCATGGTGTCTGTTAACAATGGATCTCATCTGGCCTGGGTTCTCCACCGTCCATTATTTTTTTCCTTAGTTCGACTGAAACTCTTACACTGGGCTTCAGCTCAGATTTCTAATTTGGGAAAGCGTGTGTTGTCTGCCTCTCAATGCGTTCCCAGGACCATAAGCCCTCAATTTCCGCTTCCAGGCAATGA
The DNA here is from genome assembly GCA_028533085.1 of Varecia variegata. Lineage (NCBI taxonomy): Eukaryota > Metazoa > Chordata > Mammalia > Primates > Lemuridae > Varecia > Varecia variegata. The sequence goes on along the minus strand of CM052436.1, from coordinate 3,811,280 downwards.
AATAATTCTCATTCCCAGAGCAAATCTGATAGGTCTTTTCAGAGAAAGCCATAATTGGTGGCTTTGCTGGAACCACTGAAAATTAAAGAGAGCGGGGTTGAAAAACCCACGTGAAATTAATTTTCTTTGCCTACCAACAACTAGGATTTAGGGGACATGCCAGAGGTTGGCTTTCCCTCAACTTCTGATTGAGATAGGAATGTTTTTGCTGCTCCCCCCTAAGGCTCTAGAGTCTTGCTGAAGGACCGTCAGGGAATCAGGCAGGGACCTGGCTGGGAGAGGGAAGTGTCATCCCCCTCTAGGCCTGTTCTCTGGCTGTTCCCTCTCCTGGTGGCTGGGCTCTGCAGCAGGGGGCCTTTGGGATGGACGCAGCCACCAGCCCTTGACCTACCTCTTAGCCTCTTCAGCCTCTGCTCCCTCCGCCTCCTCCGCAGCACCAGCAGGAGCACGAACAGCAGCAAGACTCCCACCAAGATACAGGAGATGGTCACCAGCATCTTGAGCCCTTCGTTGGTTGTCAGCCCTTCTTCACTTTGGACAACTGACTTAATGAGTGGAGGAATCGTACCTGAAAGCAGGGCCACGATGTTAGATGGCTATTAATTAATTAATAGATGGCCATTAATGAAGATGGCATGGTGGAGTTTTTAGGGATGAAGGGTTACAAAAATCTTGCTGTGTGATCCAAGGGTGTCGGAGGTGATGGGAATGAGAGGAACTCGTTCTCTAGGCCCTTGCTAACTTATTTTCTTGTACATTCCCCTCCCTTTGCCCAAACTTCCAACTGACTCCACAGCACAGCACATCTTTGAAAGGGACTTCATTTTGCAACGTACTGCCGGGTGCAGGCACTTGAAGGCATAATGCTCTGGCTCGGTACTCACAAAAGCCACATGCATTTACTCAGAATTAAGTGTCCTTTTGACTGTCACCCACAGCACAATAGATAGAGACTAGTTGAAAAATTGCACATCAGAAAAGGAACAATGGGTTTGGCAAATGGACAGCAGAAAGTCTGCAGGGAGACTGTACCAGATACACTGGCTTAAAGAAGCTTAAACCCCTTTTTATTTGGTTATCCTTTTGCTTTTTATCACAGGCGTAAAATGAAATCTACTTTTAAAAAAACTGCCATTTTAAGGTATAAGAGCTACAGACAACTTTTCAAAGGGGACCAATCTAGGTTTTTAAAGCAAACTACTATTGACCAGGCAGTGTTAAACAGTGCTATGAAATTCAGATTATTTAGAGTCATAAGGAAACACTGAAGGGAAATGAACTCTGAGCTATTATATTTTAAGCTGCCCTCTATACCGACGCTGAATGCAATGGGTGTAGAGATTTAAACATGGGCATCCACTTTTTATGGAACATGGATTTTGCCATCCTCTATTATGTAAGAGGCTCCATCCCACCGTATATTCCATGTAAAAAAGAGCCAGAAAGTCAGTGCTTTAGGAAAAAGAATGCAAAAACAATATAATTTCCCCCGGAGGAAAAATGATCTTTATCTTGCACTTAGTAAGTAGAGCAGGGATAATAGAATCCCTAGTCCCTCTGATCTCGGCTAAAGACAAGAAGAGTATGGTTCCAACTTTACAGTGTTTTTGCTGGAAACCTGTCTCCAAATGCTCGGAAACCAGATAAAGGGCAATTAAGGGGTGGCTGCGAGGAGGGGTCCACAAAACCAAGACAAAGACAAGGATGAGCAGAAACCTTTGGCTAAGGAAATGGCAGAAGAAAGTCAGATCAAGGGAAGGAAGACTCCGAAAGCCAGTGGTATAAATGCGAGGCTAATTGGTGATGCTTGTTTTCCCCAAAATAAAAAACATCCTTTAGGCAGATGTGACAAAAGATATATTAAAGCTATCTATCCATCAGATTGGTTCAAAGAAATCTGTAATCCCATGCAAGGAAAATATATGTAAGCATTCTTATTTCCTAGTGTACTAAAATCATTTAAGATTTCAGAAATTTAAATGTAGCTCACAGGACTTTTTTGTAATTTGTGAGCCTGGATAAAGGGAGAACATTATATATTTTTTAGAAGTCAAACACTTAAGAACTGTAGAGCACTTTGTGAGTTAGAATCACAGTTTCAAATGCTATACATGCATAGCTGCTGACGAAATTATTAGCTGTGAGCGTATCACCAGTGCGCACCTCGAGCTGCGTGCTCTGACCTCGGCACCATCGTGGAGGAGCTATGGGTCAGAGTGTGCATGTCAAAGGTCAGTAATCTAAGGTAAGAAATACACTTACTACCCAAATGTATACATGTTAACAGAGGACTTTGGTAAGTGTCAAAGTTCTTTATTTTGTAAGACCAAATAATAAAACCACTTTAGGGGGAGAAATCAAGTAGGAGCTGTTATTCTGCCCTTGGGGATGCTCTGTGACGGGAACACCTTTGAATGAAGTCGCTCACAACTGAGGGCTAAAAAACGAGAGAAAGGCAGCCCAGGAACAGCATCGACCTTGAGAAGAGCGGTCCAGGAGCAGCACAGACTCCTCCAGGACCACGGGCCAGAGCTGCGGCAGAGGTCAGGGCCTCGGGCTGGGGGAACCAATCCAGAGGGCTTCTGCTAAGGACCCTCCTGCAGCCCTGGGACCCGGCTGGATGTGCTGACGGGAGCCTGCTCTCTGATGGAGGAAGACTTCTCACAGAAATGGGCTGGGACAGGAGATTCAGGGCTGGGTCTACACTGTGTGCCAGAGCAGGAGGAGCCAGCTCTGGGCCCTCTGGGACATTCAAGGAGAAATCGACCAACGGAGGATCCCAGGCAACATCACCCTAAGCTCCTTTTGGCTGTTTCTGAGGGTCCTTGGGTTTATGGCCACTCTTTTCTTAGGATGGTATAAACTGTGCTCCAAGGAAGTTCCTGCTGGAGCGTTAATAAGCAGCATTCCGAATGGACATGGCAGAAGAGGCACCGCCCCTGAGCCTGACTAATGGTGAATAAAGAATTTGGGCATTTCTTGGTTAACTCATTCAGCACCATGGTCCAGCCTGACCAGTGGGGTGTGGGCAGACGGCTTGGAGGGGAGCTACACCAGAACTCCAAGCATCCCGAAGGATTGCTGCCAGTGTCACCTTGCAAGTAGGGCACCGAATTCAGTCACTGCTGTTGCAAGAGTGAAGCTCACTGCAAGGCTGCAGAAATCAGCACCAACATGCTGCAACTGAGCACCTTCTGAAGTTCCCCCACTAGTTAACATCCCGGGACACACTCCCTTTCAGCATCATGGGGCTGGGCATTTCTTCAGATGTCAATCAATGGCCCTTGATACTAGAAAAAAGCTTAAAAATTTAAATCATTTATTTTCAGTCACACAGAGGTCAAGAGACACCTCACCTGGTTTCTGGAGAGTTCACACAAGGTGCAATTGTGCGTGCACATTGATATTCTACTGTTATTCTGTTTTCCCCAGTGCCCCTGCTTCTGCCCAGAGACTAACATAAGCTCCTTTACCATGGAAAATTGTCTTTGCACATGCATTTTAAGGGCTTAATGAGTGCAAAAAAGAAAGTTGTCATGTGGGTTGGGATGGGGGGAAAGGGTGGGAGACAACAAAAGCAATGTTAGCTCACGGTCATGGCACAGAACCATGTGGTCAAGACTCCTTTCGGAGAAATCCCTCCTACACCAAGACTCCCAGTGACATTCCCTTTGACCTTCTGTCCCTTATTTCTGGACACACAGCTGTGGTCATCTGGAGACAATTGACTAGGGAGCCCCACAGAAAACCAACTGAATGGCCCCCCAATCTACTGGGCTCTGGGGGCAGTGGTCACACTGTGGCAGGGGTGAGTGTTCCACGTGCAGCGCCCCGAGACACACACGGAAGGGCCATGGAGCCAGCTTACTGCCGTCGTAGTTGAGCGTGGCGAAGTTGGCCTGCTTCTCAGCACAGCCGGCGCTGTTGCACACGCGCATCTGCAGCTCGTACCACGTGGCTTCCTGCAGGTCATACAGAATGTAGGACTTGGAGAGCGAGGTCCGCTGAGCTGTGGTCCAGACTGTGGTCCCGAAGGGCCTGTACTCCAGCGTGAAGGAGGTTATAGGGCAGCCGCCGTCATTCCAGCCGATGAGGTTCAGCCTCACGCGGGTGGTGTTGATGCTGGCGAACAGCTCTTGCTCCTTGGAGAACTGGGGTTCTGCGGGAGAGTGCACACGGGGGTCAGTTCCTGGGGTACACGGCTGAAAGCCACCAGAGCCTTCCCACATTTCCCTCGGGCTGCCTCCTCCACCAGGCCGGGGCTCAGCGCAAGTCTGGGTCACAGGCCACTAGCAACTTGTCCGCTATTAATAGAGACCTTACGGACCAATGGGCTTTCTCCAGCCATAATGACCTGGGTGTGAGAGGGAAACTTGGAGGCTATTACTGTGTATCTAAGAGTTCCCTGAAGAGCAATGCTGTTAATATTTCATGGACGGGTTTCCTTCAGAGTTCACACGCTGCATTGTGATGGGCTGACCTGTTTTCACTCTCACACGATGGACCTGCCTCAAGAGAGGGTGCGGTTGCATTTGGGAAGTATCGACAGATGTCCCTCAGTATCCAAACACGTGGTCCTGGAGCCCAGGGACCTGATGGATGCATTTCTGCATACCTCAATCCCTTATCATCTGAACACTTACCACTTGTTATCCAAACCCAGGCTGCAGGCCCAAATAACACCCTTGCCGTCTCATCTCTTGCGCCCCTGCCGTCTGAGCCCACCCACTGGCAGGTTTCGGATGTGAGGGACACCTGCAAAGCCCCTCTATTCACCTCCTCACTACAGCCACAGAGAGCTACATCCCTCCCTCTTTCTGGCATTCCTGGGCTGCCCGCGAAGTTCTCTTCTGCAAGTCATTTCCCTGGGGTTCATCGTCCACATATTATATACAACTCACACTAAAGTGTTCATGACTTACCCCAGTCATCTCCCACTTGCGAAGTGGGGACAATGAGGTGTGTGAAGACTATAGGAAGAAGGGGGTGGGGTGACTAACAGTACCTAAAAAGACTGGGAGGGCAGATGTCACCGTTCACAGCTGCCCACCCTTGGCACCTTCTGTTGGCCCCAACACCTTTGATTTTCAAATGACACTCTTCTTTTTTTAATTGCAAATGAAATAATAATAAAAAACAGAGAACGAGAATGCTTGTCAAGGTCCAGCCATCTCTCTCATTATGCTGTAATACTGTGGAACTCGTGTTAGGAATAACAAAGTTCAAATACACGAGCAAACACATGAATAGACAGCAGAATTTATTCACATACGATTGGAATTTAGGATTCCAGTCCCCACTTCTCGTGGGAAAACAGAGGACATCTAGAAGCGAGGGAGGCATACCCACCTTTCCCCAACGTCTTTGCCTCTATGATTTCACTGATGCGCCCGGGGCCCACTCCATTTTGGGCGGTGAGAGTGAACTTGTACCAAGTCCCACATTTCAGGTTTTCTAAGCGGTAGGAGCGCTCGCTTGGGCTGATTGGAAAGCTCCCCCACTGCTCGCTGTTGTCCTCCGAGTACTGCAGGATGTACCCTTCGGAGGAGGAGAGAGAGTCACATGAGGCTCGTGTGCTCCTGCCAGAGGCAGACTGGGAGTTGCATGTCGGAGTGGTAAAGAGACGAGGGTTCTGAGAATTGGAACAGCTTCAGGAGGGAGTATTTTAACGCTTCCTGATTCTGGGAAATTGAACCCGGCCTGGGAGAAGTGCTGAGATGCATTCATTAGTGAGGTATTTGGGCCCACAGCAGACGTTATTACTGTGGCCGTATTGCTGGACAGTGCGGTACACATGAAACCGCTTTCTGCTCCTTCCCTGTTAAGAGCCATATTGGGCAGCAGGGAATAAACACTAAGTCGCTAAATAAATATCAGCCTTTTGGAGCATACATGCCTGAATCCTTGGGCACAGACACGGCTGAAGCTGAGCTATTTTTAGAGAACCAAAGCCCTGGGGAAGGCATGGCTACCTGTGGGGTAGGGATCTCCTGAGCCAGCGCCTGGCCATCTGCTCCTGGTCTGCCAGGGCACAGACACTAGGGGACTGGCTCCAAGCCCTGCAGCCACGCCAACATTTTGATGGTGACCTGGCTTCTCCTGCCTTTGAGAATGCCCTCCAACTATTCATTCCCCGACAGGACCATTTTTACCTCTTTTATAACAACTAACAACAACTGTGAATAGTGATCGCCATCCTGCACCATGGATGAAGACACCGGGGTCCAGAGGGCCAGGAGAAGGGTCCCAAGTGCCGTCAGGAAGATGAAAACCATCAGCCTGAAGCCAGGCTGTCCACCCCGTGGACACGGAAACATCCTTCCTCGTTGCTCCTCCATCCCCATTATCTGCACCCACGTTTCTGGGGGCAAAGGTGTCACCTCTGCTCTGACTGGCCTGCCTGGTACACAGTGTCCTTGCACCAATGACTGGAATCTCCCACCCTGCCGTGCATAGCTCCAAAGCACTTGTCACCCTCCACACTGCAGTGTCTCCTGACCCCAAACGGGCAGCATTAAGTGCTCTCCGAACCCCACCCATGGAGATCACTCATCTCTGATTCCTCCTGGTGGCCATGGTCAACACCTTCCCTCCTCCTTTCGTCCTTCCCTCCTCTCCTGGCCCTCTGTAGCCGTGGGGTCCTTTCTCCCTCCACAGCCTCATTTTCTCTCCTTTGAGTTCCTCATCTGAGCTCCTCCAAGCTCCTTTGATACCTGGCAGGTTGCACCTGTGCACTCTGATCCCACGGTCACATCCGACCTCTGCCCCAGCTGCCATACACGTCGTGCAGACTGCACCTCCCTCCCGTTGCCCACCATCTAAGCCACTTCTAAAAACTCCTCCAACCCTTGGCGATGGGCCTGCTTGGCTCCATGCTCCCTGCTATTGTCCTCAGTGACATCAGTGTCCATCAGTGTGGGCACACCAGACTTACGACACCTCTCAATGCCAATGGCTGTGGCCACTGCTGCATTTCAGGGACACCTTGGTTACCTTTGTCTTGGATTCTCTTCATCACTAAACTTGACCTCAGCTCTAAGCCCTTGCACTTGGACACTCTTCTTGTTCTACCTCTCCCACAGGGTCGTGCTTGCAGAATCCAAACCTCATTTCATTTGAGCCTAGAGCCCAGGGTCCTCTGAGGCTTCCCTGGGTGCCTCATTTCTGTTTTCCTATAAGAAGGTTCTCTAACCAGCCTAGACCATTTCAACAAGGAGCCTGGTTTCCCTCCCTCTTTGGACTTCTAGCCACACTCCTCTTGCCCGATACCAGCTTTGGTAACCTGTGATCCACTTTTCTTCTCAGCTGCCCAGCATCATTTAAGAAAGTCACTAAATTGTGATAATTGTGACCACTATAATTTTTGCTACTTATCTGCAGCTGGGTCCTTGATGTTGCTTGGCAATGACTTTGTTCTTCTATTAATGACTCCCTGTGCACTTCGCAAGGCAGTTGTTACAAATCCATCCCACGCTCCTCAAACCCACAAACACATCCTCACCCCTAATCATCCAACTATTTTTAAGAAATAGCCTCACCTTTTTCTTTCCTATAAAAAAGGAAAATACTCCCTTCACCCAGTGGAATGATGGTAAATGTTTACCAGTTGGCTCTTGGAGAGAAAAAGAAAATAACCCTGATTTGTGGCATTTCTGATCCCTGTGATGTGTGACAAGTCTCAGCGTGGCTGCAGTCACTGGGTGCAAAGCTGGGAAGAGATAGGACAGCTTGCACTCCGGAGCCGGAAGGAGCTGGCTCCAGAGACCACCGGCTTCACCCTGAAGTGTCCCTGTATTTCCAGCTGACTTCTCATCCTTACTCTTCTCTCAAGAGAAAGGATGTTCTCTGCTTTCCGAAGTCTAAGCTCCTCATCCTCTCTCACCACCTTGGGACCTCTTTTGTGACTCAGCCCCTCTTTCCTGTGTCTTCTGTCTCTGCCCCTGGATCAACTCCCTTTCCTTGGTCTGCAAATTGCCCAGAATGGAGTCTTCCAGCTCCACTTCTGCTAGAATTATCATACTGTCCCATTCCTTTGGTATGAACCTCATTTACCTATCATGCACTAATTGCAAAGGCTTTTGTGCAAACAGATTGATTCCCATCTAAACCCTAGCTTCTCTACCTGTTACTACCTTATATGTCAGAACAGTAAGTGTGGTTACGTGAATGAATGATTGACAGTGTTGACCAAATGGAGAAGAAACAGTATTCAGACTCTCAGGGAGAAGTTTACCAAATGTCTTTTTTTCTTTCTTTTTTTGCAGTTGTTAATATTTCACTCTGACAGGATGCACCAGAATAATTTGTGAATGAGATTCCTTGGAAGAATGACTTTAGTTTCAACAAATACCCTAAAATTAGATATATGGTTTCTTGCTTAGGTAACAGAGAAACTAATTATAGGATATATTCTTGGGGAGAATAAGCTAACACATACCAGTTACTTGATGGAGAGGAGTCACTTATTGGGCTCTGGACAATACAATTATTCAACTATTGCGAAAAACCCGTATCTTATTACCTCTGATGGAACTGCCCCCGTTGTCTCCAGGGAGCCAGGAAAGGGTGATGGAGGAAGACGTGGTTTTGGAAACTGTAAGTCGAGGCTGATCCGGTGGCACTAGGTAGGGAACAGTTTTTAGAAAACAAGAATTAGTTTTTCACATCTTTAATCTTCTTGAGCAGTCATTTACCAAATCATTTTTTAACAGCCATTTATTAAATAAGTGTTTTAGGTTGCTAAAATATGCAATTCACTTCTGTCAAACTGTCTGTTTAGTTGATATCCCTGTTAAAGAGACAGAATAGAGTGAATCTATTATTTAAAGGAAATTCAACCACATTTCTACTTGGATTCATATCTAACTCATTTCTTCCCCAATTGCTTGAATTCCTGAGTTATTCATCACTAATCAAAATCTTCTTTAAACTTACTCAGGATACATGCATTATTTTACTTTGAATTTCAGCCATGAAATTCAAGTGAAAAAGATAAAAGGCATCCACTTAGCTGTTCTGTTCATCTCAGGGAGGAGAAAGGGTAAGGGGAAGAAGTGGCTAGTGCAACAAAGAATTGCAAAAATGTCCACCTTTTTAGCTACTTTCCCAAGATGAAACACACACACACACACACACACACACACACACACACACACACAGCTCTGAACATCACAGGTGTGCCACTGGGCCACAGCAGATGAACTAAACCTTCCTGCAAGGTTTGCAGACTATATTACATACTTCTAAACAGTGGGCCTCAGTATAATTTTGGACAGGTTCTGAGGACAGAAACACTAAAGAAATTCAAAACCAGATTATCCAAATTATGTACAAAGCTTCATATAAAATGTCTTTCTCTTTTCCTCTGAGAGAAGCCTCATATATCGACCCAAAGGCCTGAAAAATTGGCCCATCTCTTTAAAGTCATATTATAGTGCCTATCTTCCAAAATGCTCTGGAATTCTCCTGACTTCAATTAACTTGAAATTCAAGATCAATTTTGCAGTGATTTAAAAAAAATATGTAGTCCTTCTCATCCCCTTCCATCCTGCTGAGGACAGTATTGATTTTATTTTTACTCGCTGTAATCTATTAACCTGACAACACCTAAATCCAAAGAAGCATACACTTTGATTTTTCTACTAATAAAACATCACTGTGCATCCCAATCTGAACCCACTCAGTAGCTGTTTGGGATTTTACACACCATTTTAATATGACAATCTTTTGAAGTTGTTGTGTACATTGTGTGTATATCAAGAAAAATTAAATACCTTGTATTAAATACATAGCTAAATATTATAGAAATTTTCTTAGAGTTTCAGTTAGTGTCATTTTTACATACATTACTTATAAAAATTGAGCCAATTAGCAGACATAAAAGACCACAGTTCAGACTTATTTTTTGTTTGTGTTTTCTGGGTTATACTTGCACATATGTAAACAGTGCAATTAGTAGAAGTTATTAAGAAGGACATTTTTAGAGACGCACACATAGAGAAAAGACAGACTAGGCATTTTATATGCAAAAATGTATTGCATCCCAATATTATCCCTGGGACTGTGAGTGCTTTTCATTTACTTTCATTTGTTTAGTTATATTTTCCAAAATAAATTTTTTTTTTGTAATATGAAAATCAGTGTTGGCTCTTTATAAGGGCTGCTTTTTTAAACTTGTTCGATTTTATTCTTTGCATTCAAGGCATACATGCTAAAGATATTACAAAGGGTTCCCAAGTTCTGTACCTTGCACTTGTAAATTTAGAATGATTTCATCGGACCCCCAGTTGTTATTGGCGATGCAGCTGTAGTAGCCGGAGTCTTCCGCTTTCACCGTGCGGATGATGAAGCTCCCATTGCTAAAGATGCTCCTCCGCCCATCAATCGTTACCAGACTGGGTGTCCCGTTACTACCTCACAGGAAGAAAAAGGCACAGATTAAAGAGGTTACAATCCAGATTAGCTGAGGTTGGGGAAAAGCATAAAGACTTTCCCTGAAGCAACAACACATTTGGCAACGTAGTATCTCTTGTATAGTGAAAGAATTAGACTATGATTATACAATAAAAACCAGCAATAGCTGAGTGGCTGAGTTTTTCCATTGTAAAAAAAAAATGCTATGCTGAAGGCCAGGCCTGTGTCAAGGGCCTGGATGCCAGCTCGAGTCAGTGGCCCCTTACACGTGCCAGGGACTGTCACACCTGGATGGGTCTCTCTTTCCTCCACCCTGTGGACACTGGCAACTTCCTCTTTTGGGCAATCCTGGGAATTCCTTCCATGGGCAGAAATACCAGTTTGACCAAGTCATTTATGGGAAACTCAGTCTCAGGATAGCTTATAGGTTCACTTAAAGTCACAGTTCTTAATAATTTTGTCATTAAAAAATGAAAGGTGTTATCTTGGGAGGGTGACGAATTGACCCTAGGAAAGAAAGAATTCTCTGGCCGCCATACCCACTGCCGTGGTGGCAGACTGTCCAGACCCCTGAGGTCATTTCACCTCAGGCAGGATGCCAACTTGACCTTGGGGCTTACATGGTTCCTTCGGATTCACTTTAAATGCAACGAGAAAAGTGGTCACTGGCCTGAGACAGTTATTTCAATAGTTTATATCTTTTAAGTGCTTTTGTTTGAAAATAGGCACTCTTCTGAATCCATTATATCAAATCTCTATGCTCATAAATGAATTTTCAATTCTTTATTTATAGCCTAACTTCTTCCTCGGAATAGAGATGAAGCACTTTAAAAAGTTACACGGACAGAATGCATCTCACCCACTTGCTCCCTGCGACCTTGGCTCCTATTAGTTTAATAATTACTATGGAGCGTGAAGGACCAGATTTTATATTAGCAAAGTCCTAATGTATTTCATTTCTTAAGGTTATTTCTCAGAGTATTCGAGGTAGGGTTATTGGTTCTTTATCTCTGAAGGAGAACAGATAGGTGTTAAGTCTCACCATGATCTGGGGTACATTCATTTCAGTTATACAATTTATCTGATAAGGGAAAACAGACTTTCATGATGATTGTTTTATTTGGTTAGACTATTTTCTTGTAAGCATTCTCTTATGAATTTAAAGGCTCTGAATTTATATAGAGGACTGATGCAACAGATCAGACCCTTCAGTGGTAAAGATGAGGTTCCTCCCCTACCTTCATCTCAGAAGAAGTGGTAGCTTCCCTTGAGCTTTCACTAATATAAATAAATATAAAATTAGAAGACCACTAGACCCAACACCAGTATGCCATATGCAATCTTTTAGAGTTTCACTAAAGGCATACATTGGGTTACTGGTTACCTGTCTTTCATCCATTTCACTGCAGGTGAAGGGTCCCCGACAGCTTTACAAGGCAAGACAATGTCCTTCATCCATGGAGTGGTCACCGTCCCACTGAATGTCAGGATTCGTGCAGGAGCTGAAGGGCCACACAGAGCAGAAGCCTAGTTATCCCACAGACTCGTCTACACAGAGATGACCTTCCCAAATAGAGCAACACCCAAAACAGCAAGTGACGCCAATTAGCATCACAACCGTCAGAGCTATTCTCTGGTACCAGGATTATGAGGGATTTTCGTTGTAAGAACATACAACTATGGAAAATCCCCACCATAGTATTTTTTTTCTTCTATTGACTAAACATGAGGAGTCCAAATTAAATATTTGGGGTTTCATAAGCCAAGCAGCTCCAAGCTGTGTTTTCTATGAGCACAATTATAATATTTCTCAAAGCACTTTATGAAACAATTTATCTCAACACCAAAACTGCACATTAAAATATACTTTTAATATCTGAGAGAGTAGTAGACAATACAAAACATAAAGTCCCCAAAGACAAGAAGAAGTAAAACTGGAACAACTTCTATTTATCAATTTTGTGGTACTTTCCTGGTTTTATTATATCAACTTGATCTTCAGCACACACATTAAGGAAAATGAATGTGTTCAGAGCAGCCTCTCTTAAAGAACAAACATTTGCTTGGGACAGTGATTCAGATGCCCAGACAGGAGCACCTGTCGGGGCATCTGCCACTGGCACAGCCCCAGTGTGGCAAAAGTCCCAGGAGGCAGACAGGAGAAAGTCAGGGGGAACCTGCCCAGAGAAGGGTCTGCACGAAGACCAGAGTGGCTAACGGTGACAGGTTCCTAGTGCTACCTCCTTGAGTGAGTCACAAAAGCTGGCAGAAACACCAAACACAAGTCTTCCAGAGGAAAACAATCTGCCTGACCTTGGACATATGTTGGGATGCTACTTTCTGGGGTGTGAACAGGAGCCAGAGGCTGCACCCTTCCTTTATTTTCACCAACAAGCTTCAGGGGCTGGGGACACAGAGGAAACACGCGCTCCCTCTGTGACCTCAGCCTGGGGAGACGCACCAATACAGAGACCGCAGTAGAAGCAGCCCTAATCTAATCTTGGACCCATTAAAAAATGGGACCAGTGTTGGGAACCCTGCACCAATTTGGGCTTGAGGGTTTGCATTAGCAAAGGGAGGTGCAGAGAAGCCTCCCCAGGAAAGCCCTGGAATCCCAGGAAAGGCGGGGTCCCCGGAGCCAAGTCATTATGGAGCCATCCTTAATGCCGACTGTGGTCATTAAGACCTACAAGACCATCCGATACCACCACTGTTTTATAAGGAAAAAGAATCTTAATATTAAAAACCAGCAAAGATGTCATCAAAAAATAAAGAACAATTCCTCAAGTGACATCGGTTTTATGAAATTCATTCTACTGGCTTTATTCTTCCTTCTTTGTTGTGGAATGATAAATATTCTTCACAAATCATCACAGGTCTGCAGTCAGACACATAGGAATCTTTGATATAGTCTAGGCTAACTGGTTTATGTGGTATGCTCAATTTTTTTATGAATCTTCCCATAAGATTTGGCATCCAGAAAGTTCTTCCTCCTTCTCTGCCGCTCACCATTCAGAGCCCCGCTCATTGGTAGCAGAAGTATAGGGTTCTTCCAGCAATGACCTGAATTAAATGCTGGGCAATTGGTTTTTAAAATGTACCTACCCTATGTCCATCCCCTGTAATTGAAAACAATGTTTTTACTGATCCATAAATTCTAAAAATCTAGGAACCACTGGCTCTCAGAGGACTTATGGGTGGAGGGTGATGGGAGAAGGGGCAGAAGAGCAAGGTTAGATGGTGGAAGGCCTTGATCTGTAAGCTCTGTGACAGCAGGGAACCATACCATGGTAGCCCTGGGTTCTAGCCATAAGAGTTGATATACATTTTCTGCAAAGTAAATATTTGAGACTTTTTGGACCATACTGCCTCTGTCACAACTATTTCTGCTCTCTTGACACGAAAACCTCTATAGACGATGATATGTAATTGAATATGCAAATGAATGCATGTGACTATGTTCCAATAAAACTTTATTTATAAGAAAAAAAAAAAAGATCTACAAGACCAGTTCCTACTCCTGTGGTTCTCAGCACTGTGGCCAGAGTTGGGAGAAAGAAGAAATACCAGAAATCCAAAAAGCTGGATTTTTGGTTTTGAGCAGTAAATACTGCACTGAAACCCACGTTTGAAGCAACTTCCCCTGACTGAGGCAGCATATTCTAAGGTAGGGTCCACATTATCGAACATTGCTGATCTTACTTCATGATAACTGAAAGATCCCGGTCAGGTAGCAGCAGATTTCTGGCATTGGCAGCTTTTAGTATTTTTTTTCAAACTTCTCAGACCGGCCTTTATATGGTGGGGAATGTTCTCAGCAGTAAAATGGCGGTGATCAGGGAAATTCAGCAAAATTTAGGGGTTTTCAAGCTTTTTAACAGTTACCCACTTTAAGAAATATATTTTACATCAAAACCCAGAGAGTATACATATATTGGGATGTTTGTATGAGTGCAAACAAAATTGTACAAATGAATACTTTATGTGATGCATTTTGACATTTTCTACTTTTTCCCTAGTCTAGTCTATTTGATTCTATTCTGTTTTATTCCACTGCAGTTCTTTAATATGTGGGTCATAGCCCCTTAAACTAATTCTAAGACTTCTGAATGATTTCCCACCAGCAATTTCCAAAGTGCAGGCTAGAGCTACTTCATCTTCAAGCCCAACACATCCTGTTTCTAGAATTAAATGCCCATTTGAGGCAGTTGAAATTTAAAGGATCCTAGCTGGAAATTCCATGACCTGTGGTTCTCAAAGCAGGCAATATAATCACCTGGAATCTTTATTAAAAATTCAAATTCCAGTGTTGACCTTATTGATTCAGTGGGTCTTTGGTAGGCTCAGGGAGTTTGCCTTGTAACAAGCATCTCAGGTGATTCTGATGAGAACCTCTAGTCCACCTGCCACCTGGACTTCCCTCAGATTCTGGTCCTGTTCTCGGTCACATGGCCACACTCTCTGTGCCTCCCCCTGCCCTAGACTCCTTCCCAGGAGGGGTTCCTCTAGCACCTGTGCGGTGGTTGCACACTGCCACGCCCTCCATGAAAGCCGCAGTCCTTCTGCAACCTAAGTCTGCATTTTGGACTCTGCTCTCTGGCAGCAGAGACAGACCGATGCTGTTCTGCCTGCATCTCCCAACAACTTCCTGTAGAGATCTCCTCTGCCTGTGGGCACCCGGCCCTCCAGGTTGGCCCTTCCAGCCTTAATGGTTTGCCGGTGTCCGGGCCTCTGGGCGGCGGCTGCCAGACTGAACATCTGCTCCATCCTGAGATGGTCCCTAGCTCAGCCGCTTCCCAGAAAACCTGCCTGGATCAGCCCTAACTCTGGGCGAACCTCCCTTGAACATTAGAAGTGGAGCGTGCTTCTGGAGAAGCAGCAGAGCACTGGGGACCACTGTGCACTTCTGGTCCCCAACCTCAGCTGGACTCACAGCCCTCCCTCCCAGGCTCACTGTAACCCAGCCTCTTGTGCTGAAGTGTGATGTTCTGGTTTACTTAATTTTTAGGGCAATATAAGTTTTATTTGAGATAGAACAGAGAATTAAAAGTGGTTGAATTAGTGGTTGAAATGAGGTCCTTACTACCCTTGCGCACCTTTGGCTAAGGGCTCTACCGTGATGATTTCACTGCTGTTGCCTCTTCCAGCTGACGTCACTGCCACCACCCAGACGCTGTACTGACGATTCCGACTCAGGTTAGGGATTCTGTAGGAAAACGAGTCAGGGGAGGCTTCAAATTCGCTGATCACCTGTGAAAGGAGACATAAAGGTTCCCACATTCAAAGAAGCATATGGCACAAATGAGTTCTCTAAAGGAATTGTTACTAACACATCACCTATCATAACAAACAAAAGTCACAACTCACCTCCCTCTAAAAGGCTGGCTTTGCAATACGAAATATAATTAGTAAGTTAAGGGACCCCAGAGTTTTCAGTTTTCCCTGCAGCAGCTTTGATGCTGCCAATAAGTAATTTAACCCTTTAAATTATAGGCCGCGGCCCTTCTGGTTTTGGCTGAGATGGAATAACAAGAACTAGATTTACTTTCCCACCTGAAACAACTGAGAACACACAAAATACATGAAACAATGGTTTTCAAGGCATTGTACACCAAGCAATGAAGGACGGTGATCTCTGAAAGATGGGAAACAAATGAGGTGAGCCCCACAATTGCAGGTTGTTGCATTTCTGAAAGAGTTTCCAGGCATGGCACAGGGGAGGGGAGCCAGGAGGAGCCCAGCAGCCTTCCTGAGTTGGGAAGACAGAACTGAGAGACCAGAAGGAAGCCATAGTTCACAGGGAAGAGTACTGGAAGGAGGAGAGCAACATGCAGAGAGAACGCCAGAGATTTGAAAAGGGTTCCACCTGGGTATTCAGCTGAGCAGATCTGTGTTCATATGTGAGGAAACTGCCCAAGGCCAGAGAAAGAACCACTTGAAGTAACTGGAGGTCACAGTGCCTGACACTCACACAGGGCTGGGAATAGTGCCTGCTCCCACCAGCCAGACTGCAAAACATCAAGATTCATGGACCACTGGGTATAGTACACCAGGGTCTTACCTTGAAGGTGGGAAACAATTAGCCCTAGATTGAATGCCACTCTAGTCCTGCCTAATGATTCTTAAAAGCAAGATTTAGAAAGATCGCATTTTTACTTAACTGTATCCTAGAACAAAGGTCAAGAATATTTATAGGAATTAAAATATCTAGTATTCCAAAAGGTAAAGTTCACAATGTTTGAAATCTAATAAAAAATTTTCAGATGTGAACAACACAAATATCTTCCAGCTGATGAATGGATAAACAAAATGTGTTGTATCCATATAACGGAGTACCATTTAGCAATAGAAAAGAATGAAGTACTGATAAATGCTATAACTTGTATAAACCTTGAAAATATTATGTCAAGTGAAAGGAGCCAATCAGGAAAAACCACAAATTTATTATCCCTTTTATATGAAATGTCCAGAATAGGCAAATCTACAGCATCATGAATTAGACTAGTGGTTGTCAGTGGCAGGGTGTGGGGAAGGGAGCATCGGCTGTGGCTGCTAATTTTCATGGAGTTTCTTTTCAGGGTGATGAAGATCTAAAGTTCAATAGTGGCAAGGGTTGCATGACTCTATAAATACAGTATAAGCCACTGAATTGTACACTTTAAAAGCATGAACTTTATGGTATATGAATTACATCTCAGTAAAGCTGTTATTAAAAATTTCAGGAATATAAAAAACCAGGAAAATATAAAGAAGAAATAATTAAATAAATCAAAATTTATATGATTATATGACTCATAAACAGATATTAAATTTATATAGACAGGGCAATAGAACAGTTATAATTATATTAGCTGCATGTTCAAGAACTTAAGTAGATACATGAATGGTATAAAAAGACTTAAGTGAAACTTGAGATGAGACTATAATGTGTGAGATTTAAAAAAAATGGACTAGATCAGCAGCAGAATAGATATTTCAGGAAAAAAGATTAGTGAACTTGAACACATTGATAGATGAAACACAGAAAGAAAAGAGATTAAAAAATTAACAAGGTATTAGTGAGCTATGGGAAAATATCAAGCAGCCTAACATACATGCAGTTGGGGTCACTAAAGAAGGGAAGACAGGACAGAAAAAAATGTTTGAAGAAATAGTGTCTGAAAATTTCCAAATATGACGAAAACTATAAACCCATACAGCCAAGAATCCTAATGAACTCCAGCCACAAGAATATTAAGAAAATGACACCAAGGCATCTCATAATCAAATTGTTCAAAACCAGTGATAGAGAGAAAATCTTATAAGCAGCCAGAGAAAATATGGTTATATGTGTGAGAACAAAGATAAGAATGGCAGCAGATTTTATTTCAAAACCAATCTAAGTAAGAAGACAGTGAAACAATGTCTTCAAAGTACTGGAAAAAATCAACCTAGAATACTATACTCAACAAACATATTTCAAAATGAAAATGGAAAATGAAATAAATAATTTTTAATATATACAAAAAGCTGAAAAAATTAGTCACCAGCAGACCCACACTAGAAGAAATGTTAAAGGAAGTCCTTCAGGCAGAAGGAAAATGATACCAGATAGAAATATAAATGTACACAAAGAAGTGAACAAAAATAGTAATTATATATGTAAATAGATATAATTTTTCTTATTTAAATGTCTTTAAAATATAATTGATAGTTAACAATAATAACAATGCAATGTGGGTTTATAACATATATAAAAGTAAAATGTATGATAATAGGACAAAGTTTGGGAGGGAAGTAAAAGGAAGTCTACTATTATAAGGTTCTTATACTATATGTAATATGTATAATATCACTTGAAATTAGACTATAGTTAGTTGAAAGTGTATGCTATTAATCTTAAGAAAACCACTGAAATTATAGCATAAAATAAAGCTAATGAATCAACAACATAAATAAAATGGAATTATAAAAAAAAACTTAGTTAATCCAAAGGAAGCAGAAAAAGAGTAACAAGGGGAACAAATAGGACAACAAAAACAGAACCCAAATAGCACTATCATAAATCTAAATAATTGTTTTCAATGCAAATGGCCTAAACATCTTAATTAAAGATTGTCAGACATGCTGTAAAAGCAATACTCAGCTCTATGTTGCCTACCAGAAGTGTATTTCAAATATAAAATCACAAATAGGTTAAAAATAAAAGGATAGAAAAGAAACCGCATGATAACATTAACCAAAAGAATATGGAGTAGCTACATTCATATCAGACAAAATAGATTTAAGAGCAAAGAATATTACCAGTGATATAGAAGGTAATTTCATAATGATAACAGGGGTCAGTTCATCAAGGGGACATAACAATTTTAAATATATTTCCCTAATAATAAAGCTTCAAAATACATGCAACAAAAGTGATGGAACAATTGTTCCTTAAGAAGCCATGTGAAATAGGTAGAGCTGGTATTGGATCCGTTTGACAGATGAGGAAACTGAAGTCCAGGCAGAGTAAGTGGCTCACTGAAGTCACAATGCCAGACAAGGGCAGAGCAATGGCTCAAGCTCAGTGCCCTGGTCCCAAGTCCAGCTTCCTCTCACTCCATGCTGCCAATTATGAGCAACCAAACACAAGAAGGACTTGCTTTTACCCTTGCTAGCTGTTGAGTAAACCTCATTTTGCTCAGTAGGATGCACAAGTTGCCACACCAGCTCTGCAGTTGAACAGGAGATTCAAATCTTAACTATACCTCTTAATTGTCATTAAATCCCATGCTTCCTCAGTGAAGAATAATGTCCGAGAATCGTCTATTGTCAGATATTTCACTTATAGAACACAGTGTCAGACAGTTAAGGAGAGACCCCCTTGCACAGCTTCCTCCGGTGCATATGTATATTCTCAGGTGCATCTGCACCCCACTTCACCCCCACCCCCCACCCCCCACAGCACTGGTGTCCTGTCTTCAGAGTATTATGGGAAAACTAGTCCCTCCAGAAGTTCAGAGGAAATTTGGCTTGTTTCCTGGCAAGCCGAAGAGATAATACCAAGACTGTATGTGCTTGTATTGTGTAATGCTCCAAGGCTATGCTGTTGCCAAATTAATTTTACAAAGCTTAATGACATGCAAATTATAACAATTGCTCTTACTGAACATTAAGCATCAACAAAACATTAGAATATATTTATAAAACAAGAATTTTCTGTGTAGAGCACACAGCTTTCAGTTAAAACTCAACACCCATCCTCTCTATGAGGTACAATTGCTCCTACGTTACCTCTAAAATACACTTTTTATTTAATTTTTGTCTGCAACGTGAAGCATGGCTAAAATCTACAATAAAAATACGATTTCATATGCAACAATATTTGTTTCATCATTGGTATAGATTAGCCAAGATCTGAAGTAAAAAGGCATATTTATGGAAAATTCCTTCAGTTGGAATGACTTTTCTCTATAGATTAGGATACAAAAAAACAGAGTCAAGCTGTTTAGTGGTTCCTGTTGGCTATTTGGGAAAGTCACTTGCACTGCTGTTGCCATCCTTTGACAACACCACATTCCCACGATGGCTGCCATAATTAGGCACCATTTTCCTGGTCTCAGTAAGAAGGGCAAGCAGAAAGTTTCCAACTGAATAGTTTAAACAATTTTCTTTGGAATATATACATATCTATCTCTGTATGTGTGTGTGTATTTTTTTTTTCTTTTCTTTGGAATACAGTTAATATCCATGTAACTGGATACTAAAGGTGACCTTTCCTGTTCTCTTGAAGTTTTAGCGATGATTGTAAAGTATGAGACTATCCCCAAAGATGCCAGTACCTTCTTTCCTAACAAGAGCTGTGAGGCCATCTATGCAGGACTTACTGGCTCTGATGTCCTGCCAATCAGCCATTTCTGGGCTCCAAAAGAGGCTGAGTCAGGAATAAGGATTTTCTGTTAAGGGATGTCTGTGTGGATTCCCACCTGTGGGCAGGATGGAGCTATGAACTCCAAGGGAACCACCTGGAGAACTCCGGGTCTGCAGGACATACAGCTTGGTAAGTGAGTCACACCTGAGAAGGTTAAAGGGTCACCGCAGTGGCGGAGGCTTGCTCTGCTCACAGCAGGAGACAAGGCTGTGCTGGACTGGCTGCCACCTCCGGAGTTAGGGGGGGTGAGGATGCTCAGAGGTGGACCGTAGGGGAGGGAGCAAGACTGGATGTCTAAAGAGGGAGGCCCGCAGGCATGAGATGCCTCCAGTAGAGGGAGGCAGTGCAACTTATACAGTATTTGTTGTAAACAGACTCCCTTAGCAGTAGATGGTGCATAACTCAACCATTGTTAGCCATTTTAAGAGGAAGTAGCAGGTAAGGGTGAAAAAAAGAGCAAAATGGGAAAAAAATAATCAGAAGCTCATTCAGGGTAGTGAAGTAAACCTATCTGATTAAATCCTTCTCCTTAATGCTCCACCAAAAATGCTTGTTCTGAAAAGAAGGGATGGTGAATATTGTTTCCTTATGAAACATTTTCCTCCATATTTCAATGAGTTATAATAGCAGTGACTATATTTACATTTCATTAATTTTCTTTTTATTGTAGATACCAGACTTTCCAACACGACGGTCCAATAGTGTGCAAGCTGACTTGCTAACTTCTACCTGCATTTCATCATGTGGAAGTCTCTTCCAAACACCGGGAATGTTGGATGAGAAGAGATCATTTGTATTTCCAGATCTCTCTCCTGATACTTCATTTGGGTTAATATTACAAAGACTTTGCATCATTAAAAAAAAAAAGGGGAACAGAGCAGGGTTCACTATGAAGGGCAACAGGATAGAACATTGCAGCACAGAGAAAGGCAAACTCACAGTGGAGCTTCTTAGGAAATGAGCCAAATGTGGCACAAGGAGAAGTTTATGGGGAGGTGAGAAAGACACTTTTCTCAATATTTAAATATTTAAGTATATAAATACTTAATTTTCTTCAGGTCGACTTTCAGCTCTCTAGTCTCCTCTTCTTCAGAGTTGACATAGATATTAGTCGTCCTAAATTTCATTATGCCTACAGTGGAGTTAATTTTGAGTGGATTACTACAACTGGACTAAACATTTGTTTTAAGAGAAGACCTAGGAGTTAGCTCATGACCTGCGGAAACAGAAACAGGCAGCCTTCCCACAGATCCGGGGCCAGGCGTGGACCTGAGCATGCTTCACGCTTGCCGGGGACTCTGTTCCACGGCTTATTTTTAATTCTGCTGATTTTAGTCTGTCCAGCTTGATGAAGCAGTTGAACACTCTGGAGTGGGGTTGCAAACGGCTCTGCATCTACCTAAGTTCCTGCGTGCCGTCTGAGAAAAAAGCCTGCTCTTTCTCATCTAAAAAGTGTTTGAGTATAGCCACTCTATCAGAATCCAGAGTTAACCTAATGTGTCGTTAATTAATCACTTTTCAGTTGAACTGGCTCTAAGTTGCAGCCAAGTTACTTATTTCTTGGTCCGTCAGAGAAGGTGGTGGGTGAGAAAGAAGGGCTCCCAGAGCATTCTCGGGGGAAGACTTTGATCTTCTGTCTGAGGACACACAGTTAAAATATAAAATATGCATATATCTGATCTAATGAACTATCACAAATGCTGCACTTGCAAATGGAATGTTCACAGTTTTTACTGTGGGATGTGGCTGGGTGGTCACTCGAACACCATGGTATTGGAAGTACAGAGGCCCGGGGTGAGGGGTGATGGTGAGAGTTACAGGACCCCAGGGGTTGGCCACATTAACTTGCTAGACTACATACAGTTCTCTCCTTTGGGGCATGGAAAAGAAAATCTATGCAAAACTCTTAGCTCCATGCCTAGTAATAGTAAGAGCTCATAAATAATTCCTGAGTTTGAATTCACAGTTATGTGTTGAGCTCAGTGCCAGTGTGTCAATTATAAGGTAAGTTCCTGCCCACAAGGAACAAGATGGCTTGGCAAACAGAAGATTAATTAAAAATGAGGCACAGTAAGATTGACCAACTTCTATGAAAGTCTAGAAATAAAATCATTTGCATTCTCTAAAACCATCCCTATCATAAATGAGGACATGGATTAATATTTGCAAAGTGCCTGGGAAAATAAATGGAAACTTCGTATATTTGATTTTAGAAATATTTATAGCAAGGTTTTACAAGACTTCTGACATGTTTGCCTTCCTAAAACTGTATCCAGAGTGGAAAATGCAGATAGTGGCATAAATCTTGTGACATCAAGCCAGACCCGCTCACATTTCAAGTGTTCTGCCTTTGAAATGTGTGCTGTTGCTTCAGGTCTGCCGGATGGGCTCACGGGTTTCCAAGGAACTCAGCAGGGTACCGGCCACGAGAGCGTGAGGCTCGCTGGAAAGTCAGTCTTCCCTGGTGCTTCGATGTCAACCCTGAAAAGGCTGGGGCAGCGTCTTCCAGACCTACCTCATCCCACAATTATTTTTGCCTTGTGGCATCGATGTCCTTTTTTTCCTTTTATATTTAAGATACTTTTTACCAGCAGATAAGATACAATTAGCTGTGACGAGCTACTTCAAATGCTCTTTGATAGTTTCCATAAAACTAGATGTCTACCCAGTGATTGCTGAATTCATTTCCAAACCCCTCACATTATTGAGCTCAATAGCTGAACTTACAAAGCCCTGGAGAGCCTTCTGGAGACCCTCCAACAGGGCCATATACGCTTTTCGTTTATTCTTTTTTATGGCCCTTGCCGTTACTCCAGTGTGGGTTGTGGTCTTGCAGGTGCCTACTGTCTCCCTGGGGTCAGGCTGGCTAAGAGGGGACTTGCCTCACCCCTCCCTCTACTAAACTCTCCAGTGATCCTAGTTTGAGCGTTGCCCAAGTACATCCCACTAGCCAGTGAGCAGAAAGGACTGAAAAAATTCTTGTTGTATTAGCTGAGTTTAATAATGACCTAGAAATGATCTAAATACAACAGAAAATAATGAGCAATGACTATGAAGTCACAGCCTGCTTAGATCAAATGATTCAGCCTGTCTGATATAAAAAGAATTCTACTTTTAAAATTTTCAATTAACTTTTTAATGAAAAACTAATTCTATCAAGGAAATATGGTGCTTTAAAAAGCCCTGATATCTAATTACTAACATGCAGTTTTTAAAAAAACTTGAGTGCTGTGATTTCATAGATTACATGTTCATAGCCGTGATAAAAAAAAAATCCTCCCTCAAAGCAGAATAAACAAAACAGATAGCTCTTTTAATTATAGCATAATGACACTTTCAGAATACATAAAATCTCTTTCTGGTTAGTAGCAGAGAAATATCCTGGATTCCATTCAGAATAGCAAGGTTGCTGGATCAATGTAAGATTTTTAAAATTCCTACGTATCATGCATTTTGATCCAATTTCATTTTATTTCATGACTTCCATCTCTGAGAGAAGATACTGTCATGACACAGAGATCTTCCTACAGGCATAGGTTGTAGCTGCTGTTACATACATGACTATCGACTACTTTTTAAAAAGCTTTTCACATATAAAATATTTGATTTTTTGGCCCTCCAAATATAAAAATTATTATTATAATGTTTTGCAAGTATGTTAAAGTTGCTATCCAGAAAACTTTAGTTTCTTGGTGCTACTGTTTAGAATCAGAGGCTCGGTCCAATTAGCCTTCAGGCAGGTATTACAATATCTTCTTTCCAACACAATATAACCTCCCTTTGCTACAGTTGCACATCACCCCTTCTCCATGTCACACCACCTGCCATGCAAACGACCTGGGTGTCAAAAGTGCATTGTTAATTTAACTTGATTGCTATCATCTATTCAATAAATTCTGCACAAAAGAACTAGTTTAGCATCACATAGCTTCTCACATGTAAGAAGGAAATTAGCGAGCAAGACTATTCTTAGTAATAAAAATACTATATACATAATAGATAGTTTTGGAAAAACAGCTATTTCCATTAGTCTTAGTTAAAAAATGATGTAAAGCCAATTTATTTCTTTAAATAGTACAACATGTCTGTGCCAGGCCAAGTCAAAAAGATAGGAGTCTTTCAAAGGCTCCATAAACTAAATAATCAAAAAGGTATTTTAGCAAAACTATGGGAAGAATAAAAAGGTCAGAGGTTAGGAGGGAGGGGAAAGGGGAGCACAGAAGAACCTCAGGGCGGTGAAACTGTTCTGTATGATGCTATAGTGGCGGATCCATGTCATGATACATTTGTCCACATCCAAAGAATGTCTAGCACCAAGAGTGACCCTAATGTAAACTGCGGATGCCGGGTGATTGTGATATGTCAATGAAGGTTCATCGATTGTAACAAACGTACCCTCTCGTGGGGGATGTTGATAACAGTGGGCCCAGGGGGTATTTGGGAAATCTCTGTACCTTCTGCTCAATTTTGCTGTGAACCTAAAACTACTTTAAAAAACTAAAGTCTATTTATTTTTTTAAAAAAGGCATTAGAATTTGTGGGTACTCAGAAAGCTGTAGGCAGCAGTGAAGAAGTGCATTCAGGGAGGTGCACGCTGGGCTGTCCAGTCTGAATGAACGCCGTCTTAAAGCCAGAGTGCATGTGGGCAGTTTATCTGCCAAGTTAGGCAGGTAATCTTGTGAGACGGGGCCTCAAGAGAAATTTCTAGGGCCGTTTCCATATAAAAACTCCACTGGAATATGTGCTTCTGTTTTCCTTTGCTCTATAAATGTCAAGATTGGGCCAAGCTTTCCCCTACCCTGAGAGTACAGGTCATCTGCATTTTGACCCATTGCAGAAATTGAAGTCTTCACGTGGTGAAAATGATCATTAGTTCACTGGGTATCATGTGAGGCCATTCAGTTGCTATAAATCACCAAAATGCAGATGACCTGTACTCTAACGGTGCTTTTTTTTTTTTTTTTTTTTTTTTTTACCATGCAGTGGCTCATGCCTCTAATCCCAGCACTTTGGGAGGCCTGGTGTGAGGATCGTTGGAGGCCAGGAGTTGGAGACCAGCCTGGGCAACATGGTGAGACTCTGTCTCTACCCAAAAAAAAAAAAAAAAAAAAAAATCACAGGGCCTGGTGCCATGCGCCTGTAGTCTCAGCTGCTTGGAGGCTGAGGCAGGAGGCTTGCTTGAGCTGGGCAGTTCCAGGTTCCAGTGGGCTGTGATCGTGCCACTGCACTTCCCAGTCTCACAAGATTGCCTGCCTAAAATACCTGCCAACAGACAAAGAAAACTAAAATACACATCCCACAGAAAGATTGAGCAGTTATTGGCTAGTTCACCAGGGATAGGTTAAAAGGGAAAGAAGACCGTTTTAAAGGAAGAGCTTACAAAAGATAACATAGACTTCCAATCTACTCTCTCAGAGAATAGAAGTCTAATAAATAGACGTAAATAGAAGCATGAAAAATTTAAAGAAGTTTTAAAACCACATTCCATTAAAATTGGCCATGAAATACAAAGATATTCGCAAGGAAGTTTTAAGGATATACTTCCCGAGAATTTTTATAAGACCATAATGGATTTTCATATGTCTGGGATGCTTAGATGTAGCCTTGCCTCAGAGAAACTTTTCCAGGCTTCTTCTAGCCGTAGGATTCTATGACAAAATGCCGGGGGCTGGAGAAAGTTTGGTTGATCACAAGAACGTACAGAGCCGAGCGTAGAGAGCCGAGCGTAGGCCTCCCATGCAGAAGGATTCGACAAAGATCTTACGAACGTGATTAATTACATGTGTGTAAATGGAACATGATTGTCTATTTTAAGCCAACTTGTGGTATCTCTATAATTTTCAGATTTGCCATTACAAAAAAAAAAAAAAAAAAAAAAGATCCACCTTTAGGTCATTTAGATAGAATTATGAAAAGTGATTTCCCAGCCAGTGATTTAAAAGCACAGACATGTGATCTAAATCCTTCTGGGACACAAAGCATCCCAAAGTATATAACACACTTTCTTGCCTTATTAAGCAGCAGCTTCATTATACAACTTAACCTCTTTTGGATGACTCACGGTCATGATCTGTAAAATTTAACTCAACACAACGTTTGCTGAACAGCCACTATTTCACCCTAACACCAGGTTTTGTGAAGGCCTGACAGCCACTAAGCACAGTTCCTGCACTTAGGAAACCGATAGGCCACTATGGAGGCCGAACTGTGCCCATGTCTAATGACAACGCAAGAGATTATGGGTATGGCAAAGCGAGGTTGAAAACCGACGATGGGGACCACTGAGGTGGGATGGGGCCGGCTCCCCAGGGAAGGCGGTGGGCCAGCCCGGTGAAGGGCTTGGACTCTGAGCTCAGCCCCCTGTGGGCTGCAGCCCCCGCTTCCCCTTGCCGAGCTGCATGACTCTGGCCAGACTGTGCAGTCCCCACTTCAGTACCAGTAAAATGCAGGTAACTGTAATAGCACATCGTGCATAAGGTAGTCAGCAGAACTAACTGATGCAAAGCAGTATTTTTTGAAATGTGGCTCCTAGAAGCAATTTAGTGGAACATGACAATCATTTAAAAAAGTGAATTAAAATAGAATAGAAAAAAAAAAATCCATGAAACAGAAAATACCAGAGAGCATCATGTGTATGTAGTAAGTGTAAGTTTTGCTTACATGGCTTTTGCTGTGTATGTTCACTGGATTGTGATTATAACATATACCTCCCATCGTGGGTCATGATAAAGCAATTTTGAAAACCAGAGGTATAAAGCATTTAGTGCATAGTGGCTAGAAGATAGCCTGTCCTCAAAAATAGTGGAATAAAGTATGGTATCTTTGAATACTATGCAAAAAACACAGGTGCACACAGGCACACACACACGTGGCACGGTGTGGCTGAGATACTGGACAGAAGAAGGTTAGTAGGCCATGAAACTGGACAGGAGTTAGAGCTGGACTGTGGAATCTACATAGGTCATAGTGAGAATTTTGAATGTTTTTAGGTAAGCAGTGAGAAGTCATCCAAGAAATTCGCACAACAGAATAACATACTCAGATTCAGAACCATAAAGAATACTTGTGACAGGGATGTGGACAATGGACTGGACATTGATCCTGGCAGTGGAAAGTTTCTCAGTTTGGGATCCCCAGGTGAGGACCGGAACCAAGGGGATGGCAGTTGTCATGAAAGGAAAGCAGAGGATTAGAAGTTGCACAGAGAGAATCCCCACGACACGATGTCACTTTGCAGATTTCCTCTCATCAAAATATGCCTTCCTGCCCCTGATTCTTCAGCTACAATTCCTCTCCTCCTGCAGGCCAGGGCTACAAATGTGTCCCGAGAAGCCGGCTCTGGCCCCACGTCAGAGCAGCCCCCAGCCAGCGCTCCTGTGTCGTGCTGCACACACCACTGCTGTGTCCTTCGCCACATTGCACAGAAGGGTGACAACCTGTGGCATTTTCTGTCTTCCCTAGAACTTCTGCATGCATGTTTGGATTGTACTTCCCGGTTCCTTTGTGGTTGAGTGAAGCCATGCAACAAATTCGCCCAGTGGGTTGTGCTGGAGCATTTGATCCTACTTTGGACCCTTTGGGGATTTCTTTCCCTCTTTCATAAAACCTGCTTGTGCCCTTCCTGGAGTGAAGGTATCATGGAGCCACGGAGCAGAGCCACCACCAACCCACAATGGGCACAAACGTGAAAGAAAAATAAAACCAACTGTCGGCGGGAATCACTGAGGTTTACACTTATTTGTCACGCAGCATAACTCAGCTCCTTGTGGGCCATGCGCCTCGGGATCTGGCTCAGTACTCGGTGCAAAGCAGTGCCCTACATACATTTGTGGTATAAATGGATACGTGATTTGTAACCAACAAGACAGGGGTGGAGAGGGAGGAGAGGAACCACAGGTAACACTACATCAGAGGACAAAAGGTCTGTTAGATCATTAGCCAAGCTGGGAAACAGGAAGAGAACGGGGAGGCAAGAAAGAATTTGGTTCTGGGAGTGTTGACTGTGAAGTTCTGGTGGGGTTGCGGTCAGGACACGGCTGGTAGGAAGGTGCAAATACAGCACTGATCAGTTCTCTAAGACTGCCAGAGTCACACAGAAAAAATTTGTACTCCTCAACTTTAGATGACAGTTAAATTATGAGAATAGAGTCAATGAACCATGGAGATAGTAAAGAATTTGAGTAGGGGCTGAAGGAAGAGTCCTGGAAATGCCTGCACGTGAGGCTGACAGCAGAGGGGGAGGGGACAACAGAGGGGAAAGAACGAGAGGACAATGGGAGCTGGGAAAGGAAGGATTTTAAAAGCCAATATCTGTGTAACAGTGTGCTGTGCTGAAACTAAATAAAATAGGGAGAGACTGGGAAGAGGTAAAGGAATTTTACAGCCTGAGGGCCATGGTGACTTCTGAGAGAGGGACATGGACATCGTGATGAATATCATTGTAAATACGGATGCCTAAGTCAGCTGCTACTTGTCCCACTCCATGTCATAGCCCTTGTTTGCTTCTTGAGATTTCCGAGCACTTCTGGTGCCCTGAAGCCCCCTCTCGTCCTCAGCCCTCCACGGCTTTGTCAGAGGGGTCCGGGGCAGGCTGGGCGGCAAACACACACCTGCTGCCTGGGACGTTCCTGGCCTCACGGGAGACTTGTTTAACTCCAAGTTGTGGACTACATTGTGGAGAGTTCAGCTGCCCAAAGTCGTCTTCTAGATAAGAAGGGCTCTGGTATGCTCTCATTTGTTCACGCTGCAACATTTATTGAGCACCTACTATGTGCAGAAACTGGATAACACGTGGATCACAGCTGATTGATATGATTTTTTATGCCTTCTGATTCTCATTCTTCATTAATGAGAAGTCTGCACTACCTGACTTTACATTTCTAAGTTCTCTGTAAATGAGCTTAGCATTGTGAAGTAGACAATTTCTGTATCGTAGTGCTTATTCAATATGTGTGTGTGTGTGTGTGTATAATTTTCCACAGGATGTTTTTACATATGGAGAAGTGTCAGAAAGAAAATGCAGCTTAGCCACCTTCTATCTGGGACCTTAAGAGGTTATCTTGTTGCTTTGGATTTTCATTGCTTATAATAGTTTGTGAACTGATAGCTCAAATCATTATATGTTAACATTAATAGAATCTACAATTTATGTAGATGAGATGCCGTATCAAATGAGGTTTGAGATTTTGCTGCTGGAATCTCTGATCAGGGAGGCTGACGTCTCATGGCACGTGCAGGAGTCTCATGGTGAGAGGAGTGTCGTCTACTCAGCACTGTCTTCAGACCACCCTCTTCAGGTTCATTTTCAATTGATTTAACTTGTCTGTTCATGAGCAAAGTTTCAAATTCTAATGCCTTTTACTAAGCTGAGCTGAGATAACACTGTGGAATTAACACCTGTTATTAGACAGTATATCTTACACGTTAGAGAAAAAAGCTTTTGCCTTTAACAAGGTCCTTTTGCAAGGAAGGGAGAGGAATCCAGGGATCCTGGCGTCGGCGGGGTTAGCTGAGGGAGTCCTATAAAGAAGATCAAATAGCAGGGCATAGTGTGTCCTGATTTATCCTTCCATGTTCTACATTCAACTATGAAGTCATTTCAAAGGGGGAAAAAAAAAAATCCGATTTATGAACGAGGAGCATGCACAGAGCCGGGGCTGCCCTCTGGTGTTCACTCTGACACATAGGCAGAGATGCCGGAGCCGCAGAAAACGGGACAGCACCCAGTTTTCTGACTTTACCTTAAATTACAGAAACTAAAGATGAAAACCAAATCTCCCTTTCCAGTAATTTACAGTTTCTTGTTCACTCCACATTAAAATGGAATAATAAATGGGATTTACACGTACTCACCTCTGAAGAGGATTATATTTATTCTCTCTGATCTTGACTCATAATGGTATTATTTTATGTAAAATATAGGTCTGGTGTTCTTAAAGGATGTTTGAAGTAGAGGACTAGGAATGTGGCTACAGAGGTGGGATACAACGGATTCAAGGTCACTTTAGTGAGGAGTCTTGGGGTTCTGGGCTCTCCTTGCAAAACCCAATAATGGGCATAGAAGACCACAGGCTCCTGTGACTTTTGTATTTCTACATCTGTAGCATGTAGAAATTTTTTTATAGGGTCTAAAGGCACCACAGAAACACCTGGATAGAAGCTCTGCCATTTCTTACCCTCTCTGGTTGGTTTGGTCTCATTACTGCCACTTTCGAAAGGGTGTTTTTGAGGAGGTGCTGGTGGGTCAGGTCCTACTGTGCTGTGTGTGGAGACAGCGGGAATTCCTGGGAAGAGGTTTCTGCTCCATCTTGCAGCCTGTTTGATTCTTTCTCAGGATTTGTAACTGTTCCTATTTTGCTGCGTGTCATTCTTAGGCAGGGCCACTGCACAGGGCATCTCCACACGGGCGTTTTCTCAGGTAAGCATCAGTCACTAAGGACGTATTTCAAGTAAGCCAGGTCGGGACTTTTCGTGCAGAGGAAAAGACGAGATTGGGAGGACTGGATGAGAGTTAGGCGCTGGTGTTCCCTGTCCCCTGCCAGTCACCTTCCTGCTTGTTCAAGTCGAAATAACAGATGTGAGCCCCACAGCAAAGAGATGAGTGAATGAATGAATAAAAATAAAGAAGCCCTTCAGATTCTAGTATTCTTTACACCAGCAATCATTTCGTCTCTCTTGAGTCAGTGTGGGGATGGGTCGGGGCTAATGAGGGAGTCGGAACGTGCACTGAGGACTGCTGGGGACAGCTGGGTTTTCCCTCCGTGTCTACACTGCTTTGCACCCCTGGGCTTCGATGCGGGATTCAGCAAGTGGGAATCAACAGCATATCTGAAACCAAATAAGGAACCTGCACAAAATTCTGGAACCCAGGTCTGACCATTTTGCACCAAACTCTGCCCTTGCAAGGCAGAGGCACCGCTGCTAACATGCAGGCAGCAGAGAGCAAGACTTGATTCATGCAGCAGAGGGCTGGACCCGCGAGAGCCACACACAGCCCTCGCCCCGGCTCCCGCTGTCACTCACACTGCCTGTCGGGGACGCCAGGCCTCGGGGGCCCCCACGGACTCTGGACTTGGAGAAATGTATCACTTTAATTAAAAGATTAATTAATAAATTCGTTTGGAAATATTGTTCAGCTTTAAAAAGGAAGGAGGTTGTGACACATGCCACAGCACGAATGAGCGCAGTACTACATGAAACAGGCTAGGGGAAAAGTGCGTGTGATTCCATGTATGTGGGGTCCCTGGAGTGGTCAAATTCATGCAGACAGAAAGGAGAACGGCGGTCGCCAGGGGTTGCGGGAGGGGGAACGGGGAGTCGGTGTTTAACGAGGACAGAGTTCCAGTTTTGCAAGGAGTTCTGGAGATGGATGGTAGTGATGGTTGCACAACGAGGAGAGTGTGCTTAAGGCCACGGAACTGGGCATTTCACAGTAGTTAAGATGGTAAGTTTTATGTTATGTCTATTTCACAATAGAAACAAAGTTAGTTTGTGTATTCACTCCACAAGCGCTTACCGGGTGACTACCTGTGTCGAGTTCTATGCCAGATGCCAGGAGACACAAAGAGGAACCAGACCCAGCGCCTATCTCAGAAAATGTCATAAAATTTCTACAAAGGCATCATGCATTTTGATGTGCCATTTTAATGTTTTCCCTTCTCTAAAATTTCCCTCTGTGATATGCATTTGCATCTGGTTTCAGAAACCGTTTAACTCTATAATTACTATTCAGCAGTGATAACATGAAGCATGGTAAGTGCCACACGTTGAAACAGTGAACACTCGCACGTTTGACCCCTTCCCAGCGACCTGGGATGACGGCCGTAACTGTTAGGGTCACAGAAGTGCATTAAAGCCCCTCATTTCTCACAAAGAGGAGTCTGCCTGCTGCCCTGTGCCACGTGGGATGCGGGGAAGGGGCAGGGCAGAGGGAAGGGGGGAGGGGAGGGAGAGGAACTGCGTTTAGTGATGAGTCCAACAGGAAAATCAATAGGTGTTGTCCACTGACTATCAATTAAGGCACAATTAAGGCCTCTGGGTGCTGGTTGTATGAGCCTGCTGGCAGTTCGGTGGGAACACTCCAAATAAACAACAGTTCTCGACAACGTGTCCCTTCTAATGACCCAGGAGTGTGTTTTCACATGAGGCGTAAATGAGGGCTTTGCTTTGCGTGTAGAGACAACAGAGGAGAAATCAAACCGCTGGCAAGACCCAAGTAGGTGGGAAACAAAGGAGCAAGCCTGTTCCAAACCAGCACCTGCAGCTGTTTGTGGAAAATGCGTGAAAGGCACTTGGTTATTTACCAACTTACTGTGGGGTAGGGGTGGGAGCAGAACACAGTGTACTTCCGGATGACGCCGTTCAGCTTGAGTGGGGGCAGCCAGGACACGAAGACCATGGAGGCAGAGGCCGCGGCTGCCTTGACGCCCGCGGGCGGACCTGGAACTGCAAGAGCCGCGTGTTTAGTCACAGAGGGGACCCCCACGGCCCGCGGCCACGCTCCCCGGCACCACCCCGCTCCTGTGTCGCTGGTCGGCTCTGCGAGGAGCAGCCTTGTGTGCTCCGTCCGCTGTGTCGCCCGAATCCATATGTCTGAGTCCTGACCCCCGGCACCTCAGAATGTGAGCTTATTTGGAGATAGGGGCCTTACAGAGGAGTAGTCAAGTCAAAAGGAGGTCATTAGGGTGGCCCTAATCCAGTACAACTGGTGTCCCAATAAAAAGGGGCAGTTTGGACACAGGCATGCATGGAGGGAAGAGTACGTGGACGTGGAGACATAGTGACAAGACCGCCACCGACAAGCCAAGGTAAGGAGACTGGGACAGACCCTTCCCTCTGAGCTCTCAGGAGGAACCAACCCTGCAGACAGCTTGCTGTTGGGCTTCTGGCCTCCAGGGCTCTGAGACGACAAGTGCATATCTGGTGTTGGTGTCACCCAGTCTGTGGCGCCTTGGCAGCGTGGCCCTAAGAACTAAGACACTCGGGTCCGGTCCCTGTTTTCCTGGGAGCTTCCCTACCCACCTGAGTCCCTGGTGACGCCCTGCCTCTGAGCAGCTGGAGAGTTTCTCTTCTGGGTCCCTCTTACCTCTGCTACAGTTTCTGGCAATGAACCGGGGGTGTTCAGAGAGGCACGAGAGCCGTCAGAGACCCCATCCTCCCCAAACACTTGGTAACAGCCCCTCTCTGGGCTCAGGAGAGGCATGGAAATGTGGTTAATGAGTACAGACTTTTGTGCCAGGGATTCTCAGTCCTTGTACACGACAGACTCGCCCCTGGAAAGCATCTGGGAGAGTGGAACTCTGCGGTCACAATGTTAAGCATCGTTTGGGAGTGAGAGTGAATGCAGGTCCCCCTCCTCCCGTTCTTTCGTCTTCAGGTTGAAGAGGGTGGATGGAAAAAAGGTGGGTGAGACCCAGAGGAGGAGAGAATGTCAGATCTGCCACCAAGGGAAGGCTCGTGGCTCTCGCTTTGTTCCTGCCTGGTCTAACTGTCCACATGGAGGGCGGCTCCCACCCTGATGGGGGCCTCGAAATTCAAACCAATCTAAGTCCCTTGTGAGCCCCTGAAGTCTGTGAGTGCCTCACTACTCTGATGACAAGGGAAGTGCTCAGTAAATATTTTGGAGTTGAATGTGTATCTCACAATTGTCACCTTGACTCTTCTAAGTCTGAACGACACCAACAACTCTGCTGAGAACTGACTCAAGTTAGTGGTCAAGACCACCGAGAAGAATGCGACACATGGGGAAAATCAAGACACGGTCTTGCTTTTTATTAGCAAACAGATTGCTAGCAAATGCTCTTACTCTACTTTCAAGAAATGCTGGAAATCGCAGAGGATACACGATGAACACAGTTCGTGGGATGAAAGATGGCTCAGAACTCTACTTCCTTCACAGTCACCATTTGAAATATACAGTCTTGGTATCAGTGTTTGACAAGCCCCACTGGCAACAGAATGGCTAAAAAAGGAACACATAAAAGTGACAAAGCCTGGGTTAGTAACTCCCTTGGGAACAAAGCTCGATTGTCCTGGACATCTGTGCTTAGGTTTCCTACAGGCCAAGGCAGTAGCCAAGGCGTCCACCACCTGGTTCAGAGCCACGAGGGCTCCTCCTGAACACCAAGGGCAGAGTGAACATTTGCCGATGTTTTCCTCCTAACAGACACCACAGTGGCCAACACTCTCCATTCCTGCTGCAAAGCAAGCCACCTGGCTGGTGTCCACCACGCTGGACACTCCCTCTGGCCGGCTTCCGTCTAGGAGACCACGTACTTCAGCAACCACCAGTTGAGTGGCTGCTAAAGGGGAGTCAGTTGTGTTTGTTTCCAACCTGTTTGTGACTATTACACCTGTCATGGTAATGTCGGAAGTTAATCCATTATGTAAACCAATGAAATAAGAGTATAAAAGAAAACTGTTTCTATGACAATTAATGGAACTTCTTTGGAAAGTCTTCATTAAAGGCAAGTTAGAAAGAAAAAGAAGAAAGGCAGAGAGGAAGAAAAAGAAGGAGGGAAAGAAGGAAGGAAGGAAGGAAGGAAAGAAGGAAGGAAGGAAGGGAGGAAGGAAAGTTCATCTACTTTTGGTCAAGACCACTGAGAAGAATGCGACACATGGAAAAAATCAAGACATGGTCTTGTTTTTTATTAGCAAACAGATTGTTGGCAAATGCTCTTACTCTACTTTCAAGAAATGTTGGAAATTGCAGGTGATACAAGATGAACACAGTTCATGATGAAAGATGAAAGATCTTTCAGGATCTTTCAGAAGTTCAGGGTGAAAGATGGCACAGAACTCTACTCTCTTCACCTCAAAGCTAATGGAATGATCCCGGATCGTTTGAATTGAGAATGATTAGAGAATAAATGAATATTTATGTGTTTTAAGTTAAAAGGCAGTGTTTAAGGTATGTCTTGGTCACTGGCAAGTTCAGCGATTCCTTGCTGTAGTGATTATTTCTGTTAACACGTCTGCATGACATCGGATCGAGGGGCCTTCATTGACTGCACTATCTAACCCCCCATTGGCTCCTCACCCACAGATTTACAATCAATCTTGTGTAATATTTCTTTGTATGATTACTGGAATTTTGCATAATTAATAGTATAGAAACTTTGAGGAAATAGCTATTCTGGAACAGTTTTCTGGATTGTAGAGCCTATCATTTCAAGGCTAGAATTTAAAACTTTAGTTCTGGTTTGGATGACACCATAATGGCTAAAGGTCTGAGCCCTGGAGCCTCAACCCTGCTTTTGGCAGCTCTACCACTGAGTTCTATGTCCGGGGCAAGTTAATTAACTTCTCTAATAAAACTTAGTTTCCTCATCTGTGAAGCCGGAACAATAATTGTACTTACTTACGGTTATTTTGTTAGGATCATAAAAGATAATTCATGAAATAATTTATTTGGGGCTCTGTATACAGTAAGCACTAAATAAATTCTAGCTGTCATCTCTAATAACCATCATTATCTCCTCAGATTATAAAAGATACAAGCCTTTATTTTGCGACTCAACGTTGGATGATAAGCACCAGATATTGAGAGTTGCGGAAGACAGAGACGGCACAGGATGCTCTGCCTGGGATAGAGTTTATTGAAACATTCCTAGTGATCACATCACATTTTGGCAATCTGCTTTTTTCTTATGAAGGTTTAGGCAAGTTTGGGCAGTTTTCATGAATTCCATTGTGGAGTGAATTTCTGACTGCAGGTTTAACTGATTGCAGTAAAAAGTGTGGCCTCCAGAGAACTCTCCCTTCTCCGTCCTCCCAGTTTGCCTAGACCCCCCCTTCTGAGCTGCAGATGTTCTCATATGTCCAATTGCCTCAAACACCTCCATGAAGTGTCTCACAGGCATCTTAGGCCGATTGTGTCCACAGCACAGCTCACCATCTTCTCTCCCAAACCTGCCACTGTCCTGCCTCCACCTCAAGAAGTGTCCCAGCCATCAGTTGCAAGAGCCAGAATCTAGAATTCTCTCCCCACTGTCATTTGAGGAGCCCTTTAGAGCTCTGTGTGGACACATCTGGTTAGTTGTCAGGCTCTCCCCTTGGTTCGGTGTTGCTCCCAACACTGCACTTCTTTTAAGTTCCCTGAGAGTGGTCTGCTCCTACCACGTAGGGCCTTTGCACATGATGATCTAGGGCCTTGGGATCCCTCTGTCTGGAATATTTTCCCACCCTCCACCTTTTCCCTGGCAACTCTTACTCATCTCTCATGTTCTACCAAATATCACTTCCTCCAGGAAGTCTTCCATGATCACCAGCCTAGTTTAGGTGAGGGCTCCCATGTTCTCTCTCAAGACTCTTCTCTGTCATTGTACTTGTCATAATCTACTCAGGAGTAATTTGTCAATGTCTGTCTCCCCCACCAGCCTGCAAGCCTGCCATGCCCATCCTGTTCTCTGCCCTGTCTCCAGTGCCTGGGCCAGGGTCTGGAACATACTGGATCTTCAATGTGGATTTTCTGAATGAGAGGGCAAATGATTCCATTAGCTACAGTGCGGTAGGCAGAGTTCTAAGATGGTTCCCAACACCCTCACCCTGTGGTGTGCATACCCGGGTAATTCCTTCCCCTTGAGTGGGGGCAGTACCATTACTAGGATGGATGGATCACACCCACGATCTGGTCACGTGATGTGGCAAAGATGAAGGGATTCTGCAGGTACAGTTAAGGTCCGATTCACTTGACTCTAAATTAATGGAAAGGATGGTTTCCTGGGTGGGCTTGATTTAATCTCATGAGCCCCTTAAAGGAGCTGGAGGTCAGAGACAGAAGAAGTCAGGGAGAGACTGGAAGCTGTAGAGACACTCTCCTGTTGGTCACACTGTGGAGGAGCCACGTGACAGGAACGGTGGGCAGCCCCTGGGAGCTGATGACATCAGCCCCATTACCACAAAATCAACCCCAGCCATCACCAGGAAGTTTGGGAAAGGACCCCAACCCCCGACAAAACCACAGCCCCAGCCTGTACCCTGATTTCACCTGTGGGGCCCTGGGCAGGGGCCCAGCTGAGCCAGACCTGGACTCCTGACCATGGAAATGGTGAGACAACACACTGGTGTTGTTGTAAGGTGCTGAAGTTGCAGCAGTTTGTTACACAGCATAGAAAATGAATACATGCAGGTAAGCCCTCTAATACCATATCTGAATGTAAAACCCCACAGTCAGTGTTCTGAAAAAGTATTGCGGTGGTTTGAGGCATGACCGTCAGATGGCAGCCTGAACACCCACCCAGGCACCACGGGCAGCTCGTTTCTTCATCACCGTTTTTCTGGTCTTGGTGATGAGCTGCAGGCAGGGGTGTGTGTGTACACAGTCACCACGGTAACCACGTCCATCTGAGCCCCAAATTCCACAGTGGCCTCTTCACAGATGCCATTACCTTGGAGGGACACATCCACATTCACAGCTGTCATCTCGCCAAGCAGTGCACACACCTCCCTTTTCTCGTCCCATGTCCACAAGACTTCAACATTTTTGGCTTTTGTTCTCACTAGAGCAGTGGTTTCCAAACATCCTTCTAAACAGACAGATCCTTTAACCAAAATATCATGGTGGGAAACCAGTAGCTAACATGAGTGGAAGTGGGGTGGCTCTTCTTAAAGTGGGGCTGGGGGTGAGGAGAGAGTTGCCCGCTGGACCTCTCACCACTGGGCACCTCGGAGCCCTGCTCAGGAACCCTTGGGCATGGTAGGAACCTAGTTTGAGAACCACTGCAATAGAGGGATTTTTGAAAGCCACTTGGTAGAATCTCTGCTAGGACATTCTGGTCTGCTGTGCTGCTGATAT
Source organism: Varecia variegata (assembly GCA_028533085.1). NCBI lineage: Eukaryota > Metazoa > Chordata > Mammalia > Primates > Lemuridae > Varecia > Varecia variegata. The sequence continues at coordinate 3,773,181 of CM052436.1, read as the reverse complement.
ACTTGCTACCGCACAGGGCCATGCTGCTATAGGCGTATGACCTTAGAATCCAACGCAAGCTTCCCAAGGTGCACGGTGCCTTTTGTGTCTACCGAGGGGCAGCACTGCTATGGTTATGCAAACACACACACACAATCCATTACCTTCAAGGCCTACCAAGTTGTGGTCACATAATTGCCTGAGCACTCACCCACAGGTACAAGCTATCCATGCCTTCAAGGGGACACGTGGTTCAAGGTGTGGGTGGCCAGAGGATTCAGAGATTTCCTAGTATCTGTTTATTTTGCTCCCTCTTAGCTCAACTTTCAGATCTCCTGCCAAAGAGATCGCTGACTGATGGTGCGGAGAGAGCAGAGGTCACATGTTCCACCTGCGGGCCACCTTCTCACATGTGCCTTCAGACTCACGTGCATTAGTGATGTGCTCAGAAAATATTTGAGCTCAAACGCAACTATCTCTATTTATACATGTACAACATTTACTTTTGCATAAAGGGATCAAGGCTGAAACTAGCTTATGCCCGCAGAATGAAAGTAACAATTGAAAAATCAGTAGATTGCATTTTGTTTGTGTCCTCTTTCCCTACGGCTTGGCTCAGATTATACTATCAGTGAATAAAAGGGTATTAGGATTTTAAAACTGTTTTAGAAGTCCAAATGAGTTGTCTTATGCTCAAAAACAGAAAGCCAAATCACCAAATCATCTTTCGTGTTCTTGCAGCAATAACAGAGCTACAAGTTCTCACTGACTGAGCAGTTGTGGGAAGAGAATCTGAAACTTGAGCAGTTCTCACAGACCCCAAGAATATGTCCGTGGACCTGAGAGCCTGAGACTATGTTCATGGACTTGGGGATATGTCTATGAGCCCAAGAATCCTTAGGTAGAAGCTGAGAAACTGCTTAAAGCACAGGAGACTTGTTCCCTAAACACATAGTTCTATTGCAAATAATCCCTTGTGAAAGCAAACTCTTTGTCTTTATTAATTACAAAATTTCCCTTTTTAGGATGACCAGTGACCTAATAACATAATTTAAACCTTTAGGTCCCTTGGGGTTAGGAAGACTAGTATAAGAAATGTGTCCGGCATGGAAGATTCAAATCAAATGTTTGTTGTTAATGTATTAATCATTCCTTACTTGCAAGAACATTGATAAACACTGAAACTTCAACCTATGCCTAAAATAGTGCCTTACTAAGGAAGAACTTAATAAGTGTTGGCAATTGTCCTTTCATTAATATTAGAAATTCATCCATATTTTTATAGTTTAATTGAAATTGGCACTGTGACCCAAACTTCAACATTACAAAGCTTCTAGAAGTATAAAGACGATCTGTAGTCTTAATTTGATTAAGCATTTCTTCTCTGATGATTAGCCTTTGTCCCTTCTTCAACCAGATAAAAAATTGCATTTAATTCTATAAACTGCTCAAATGCCCATTTATATTAGCGATTGAGCCTACAAAAGTGGCTGGCACAGTTCCTCGCCATTTCTAAATTAGTGAACTTTTCCTGTGAATCTCAGAGATAAACTCATTACTACACTGTTTTTTTTTCTCTTCTTCCACCCAATCTCTGCTCCACTTCTTTTTGAAAATACCAATTTGTTCTAATACATTTTTATTTATCTAATAAAAATATTTGTTCAAATAAATGTTGACACTCAATTCTGCATGCTTTTTGCTGCATGCCACCAGCACTCGTGGAATTCATCACCCGCTCCCTGGGGTGACCGTGCACCCAAGGCAGGGTCTTTCACAATCAAGCGTATCTCCGTGTGTTATCAGCACTGGATACAAAAGCAGAGACTAATTCACTGACAAATTAGACTTTGAGCCTTGAGGTCAAGTTTGACACAGAACTCTATGATTTCTAATACTGGGGATTAATTAAAAATTGATCCCAAATCATCAATGAATAAGGAGCTGTGGAGAGCCTTCCCTTCTTATTGGATTTCTGTACATCCTTCTAAAAAATGCAAATGTAAAAATTTTTATTGCTGATCAATTTGCTCTTTAAATAGTGATTCCAGTGGCATTTGCATTATTGCTTGGCAAAGCAAAAGAATATTGCACCCCTGCTCTGAAGGAGTGGAGAGCAAATAATCAAACACTGAGTATGAGTGAGGTGGGATCGCACTACGTGTCCAGCCAGGTGTGTTCACACATCACTTCAGCTTTTACACATCGATTCTGTGCAGTCTGATTGTTACAGTAGCATAGGAGAAGAGGACAGTCCAGTCCAGAGATCAGGTAAGGTGTCCGAAGTCCCACAGGCAGCAGGTGACAGAGCCAGCATTTACACAGCTCTTTGTCTATTACATTTTTAAAAATTAAATTATGGCTGTTTTCACTTAGGACTTAGCTTTGTGGATATCTCTATTGATGTGTGAGTTTCTAATGGCATTACATTTTGACCTTAGATTTCCCTAAATAATCCAATTTCCTTGAGCAGAACTGGCTGACACCTGCACATTCCCAGGAAGAACTACCTGTGCATTCTAGAGAAATTAAAGCAAACAAGGATGGATTTACGTGCAGATACTGTAACATACAAAGATCCACAGAGGTGGTGAAAATATCACAGCGGGGTATGTGGATGGGACTGCTCCTGGCGGCAGGGCCTTGCTTGCCAAGGTGAGCATAGAGATGGGGGTGGAAGCTACGGACAAGCTCTGATTCAGGGGGCAGAAGGGCTGAAGAGCCTCTCCTGGCCTCTGAGCATGTATCCTTAGATTTGCTTCCACAGGACAGATATGGGATGGAACAGCAGCATCTTTGATCCTGCAGTCATGGAGGAGGTGACACTGACCTCACACCTGCCAATACTTGGGAGATAATGAGCAGTGGGTAAGAGCTCTCCCACCCCGCACTGCCTGGCGTCCTGGGGAACAGAGCCCTAGCAAGTTGCAGAGGCAAGTGGGCATGGCGTTTAGGTGTACTGGTGTCTCATCCACCACTACCTCTGCTGTGCTGGAATATTTTAGGAAGGTTTTACAGAGAGATCAATTAGACATCAGTTGCTCCTTCCTTTATTAAGGTACCTGGAGGCTACTTTTCTCATTGCTGCTATCCTATTTATTAGAACTTAAACCTCAAATAGGCTTAGGTAAGACCCCTCAGGGTCTCCCTTAAAATAATACAGAAACTTTGCTGTCTAGGTTTTGTAGATTTGGGTAATAGCTACAAAACCAAATCCAAACTGTATGGAACAACAAGGATTAATGGTCTGAAACTATGAGCAGTGATTAAAAATTTTACTAAATCATCATGAATTCTTGTAAGAATTTTTTAAAAATTAACATTTTTTAAATGTTAATCAAGGACTTATTCTAAGGTGATTCAATTGGCACCGAATAATAGGACTTAGACCAGTACATTATTTTCAAGTGGAAGGATGGATTTAATCAGAGCTTACACTAAGAGCTCAAGAGCCACTAAAATTATTCTAACAGGATACAAAATAGGTATGGCAAGTATTGCAGCTCTGGGATAAAAAACAAAGGAAAAAAGAAAAAAGGAGAAAAATTATAGGGAAAGAGGAAAACAATGGATTGGATACAGAAACAAAAGCAACATAGGAAGCTGACGGTCTGAATTGCACTTGAATATTTTGGTAGGGCAGCAAAGGTTAGTCCAAGCAAAGCCAAGAATAGCCTGATGAACTAAAGCTTCAAGGTGCTCTCTGACCCAGCCTTTCTGCAATTGTGTCATCCCAAGGATGTGGGCAGGAGCCTGTGTGCCCCTTGGTGTTTAAGGCGGGAGCAGAGCTTTCCACCCACCCCTGCCATTTCTCACCATCCTCTTTGGTCCGGGTGAAGATCTGCTCACTCCTGACTCCGTCTCCCGCGCGGGTAAAGGCCAACACCTGGATGCTGTAGTTGGTGTATTTTTCCAGCCCGTCCAGCTCCAGGGAAGGCTGCGTGGTGGTGACGTTTTTAATCTCGCCCAGCTCTGGAGGACAACGACAAGAAAACACGATCCCATTACTGAGCTCGTCGATGCTTGTGTTTCTACACTGTCCTAGCTGGCTGGCACTTGCCATCATCTGCCAGACACTGGAGTTGCCATTAATAGACGGGACTGTGCACAGCTATTGTGAGATTCCGACACTATGCGGCCATTTGGAAAAGATCACTCACGCCAAACTGCCCCCGAACACCAGGCAGAACGCTGGTGTGGAAAACAGCAATTCTTCCCAAGTTAAGTGTTACAAACCCAACGCCAACACCAAGGCCACCACTCGGGGAAAGCCCTCTGGGCTGGTAACATGGCACACCCTCACACCCAACACCAGCAAGCTTAGGACCACGTGCTGTGCACTCTGTAGATCCATTCTAACTGTTTATTATGACGCCTCTGCAAATCGAGTTTTTTTGTTTTTTAAACAGACTCTAACATACTTGTATTTTTAAGTACCTAACTTGGTCTCAAATATCTGAACTAAGATCTACCCTCTTAGCGAATTGCAAGTATAGAAAATAGTATTGTTAACTATAGTCATCACTTTGTACATTAGATTTTCAGCACTTATTCATCTTGCATAACTGAAACTTTGTATCCTTCGGGGGCAAAAAAGCAAACGGTAACTATGTGAGGGAAGGGATGTGTTAACTAGCGTGACTGTGGTGACTGTCTGACAGTGGATACATCTGTCCAAACAAGGTGCACACCTTAAATATATACAATTTTAATTTGTCAATTATACCTCAATGAAGCTGGAAAAATAAAGCATTTAAAGTAGAATAAAATACATCTGTGCTAAGCTGAGTGGCTGAGCAAATTCCTCTTTCTACCTGGCGTGAACTCCTCCTGGCATCACTGCTGAAGTGACATGTGATGTGTCAGAACTTGGCGTTAGCTAAAAATGCTTCACTTTCTGGAGTGGGATCGGCTAATAATATTCAAAGATGGAACATTATGCACTCTCATCTTTGTCATATTATACATGGCAATTTGAGGAAACTTACAAATGATGTGTTAAGTACCTCCATGGGGGGTTGGCGGTGGGTTTGAAATGAGTCACCTACAGAGCCAGAGACGGAGCCTGGGAACTGTCGCCTGTGGGAAAGCGCTGTCAGCAGAACGCCGGGTACCCCAAGCATGCCCGTTACCCCAAGAACATATGAGGCGGAGGGCCGGGGGGCTCCCTGTTGAGTGGCGGGCTGCAGTACAGGCCACCTTTGGACCATGCAGAGAGCAACGGGGGCTGTCTGTCAGTGTCTCTAGCTCTCTGCCGTCTCTGCCTTAGCAGAGGTAGCTGGCACGCCATGCTTGCATGCAGAACTCAAGAGCTTTTCAGATTTAGAAACTTCTACATTGCATGTCAAAGATCACACACACACACACACACACACACACACACACAATCAGGGGAAATGCAGCTGAGGGGCGAGCCCCACAGGGGCAGTGTGCCTGGAGCTGAGTGTGAGAGCTCGGCTAAGGTCTGTTTCCTCGTCTCCAAGAAGGGCACAGGAAAAGTGTGATCCTGTTACAATACAGGGGACAGCTGTGCCCACCCGGTGGTGCTGTTCGGAATGAGACACATTGAGGAGGATGAGGCTGGTGGAGAGGGACAGGGCCATGTGGTGCCCCCTGATCTTCTTAAAGACAGCCATGATGGAAGCAAAAGAATTAAATCTATGGATGAATTACAACTAACTCATTAGAACTAACATTTGGATGTTTACTCATTTGGAGGTTCGTATCATTTTGAGTAACTAATTTTTCAGGAACCATGAATGGCGTTGCAGTCAAGACCCCAATTCAAAATTATCCCCCAAACATTTGTAAAACTACCTGACACCAGAACCAGATCTTTCCGCACGAACACCTCAGTGTCTCTGAAGGAGGGGTATTTTCCTGACCACAGACACTGGGTGATCAGCAGATGTGGGAGAAATAAAAGGAAAATGATGAAAAAAGCCGAATACAAAACTGTGCTTCATTTGCCATTCTTTTTAGCTCTGTTTTTCCTCTATGGCTTAAACATAGATTTCTATCGTCGAGCTTGGGCTGTTTAAATATATATATGTGTGCGTGTGTGTGTGTGTGTGTGTGAATTAAAGTGTAGTGTTTAGTTGAGGTCATGAGTAAAATAAAATGAAACAAATAATATAAAACTAAATGTAGAAATCATACCCTTTCTATTACAAAAAATTTTTAAGCAAGATGGTTTTATGTACTTATTTATTATGCCCCATTTTCAAAGGATTTTAAGGCAGAAAACAAAATCAGGGTGGACATAACTGCCGAAGCAACCCCCAACACACCGCACACTCCAGTCGGAACTTAAATGTCGCTTCCCTTCAGAATCTGCCATCTGAGGAAAGACGGAAGAGATGAAAAGTAGCTAAGATTCGGATGAAAATGGTGACTTCTCAAAGTGTACAATTTTCCTAGCAACTTCAAATGAACCGTTTCTGTCAGGCCTTACAAGTTATTTAATTTTCTGATTATGATTAAATACTCAGAAATTTTACCAAAATATTGCATATTTAACCTGCCCTATCAAATATACTAACCAATTTTATTTGATCTTATCACATTAACAACAAAATGCTTTCTTATCCATATTTTGGAAAGTATTTGGGTCAATTGCTAAGCAGAGCAGTAGTAAGAATCTCTGTCTCTCTCAGTCTGTGTGTGTGGGGTATGTGCATGTGTATGTGGTATGTGTGGTACACATGTAGTAAGTGTGGTGTGTGTGGTGTATGTGGTATACTTGTTGTATGTTGTATGTATGTGTGTGGAATATGTGATGCCTTTTCAAGGTTTAGCTGGTGTAGTTCTTTACACAGTCACTACATGTTCAATGTTTGTGAGAATCCAGCTAACCCCCAAGGCCACAGCCTGAGGAGTTTGTGTCAATGCCTCCAGTAATTACACTAAATGTCCCGCTAATCCATAAATGCCATCTCCCAGGGAGCAGGTAAGGAGGGACTGTTCATAAGCAGGTTTACGTTTCTGAGGATTTCTTGCTTTCCTTTGGAAATTAAGTGTAGAACTTCTACATTACACATTAATCACATCACTTTGATCTTAATTCCATGAATAAAGTGTGTTTAAAATAACTGTATGCACTTCCAAGCATTCTTTATTTAAAGAATTATATGTTTTTTATTAGTAAAAGTATAAAGTCACGTCGTCCATTTTAGAAACTAAGATGCTAACAATGTTAGTAAATATTAGGGATATTTGAAAATATGAGTGATATGAATCAATGGTCACCACTGGATTCCGGAACATTTCCAACAAGAACAATAAATGGAACAGTTTTAGTGTAATACTGCCTATAGGTGAGTGTGGTAGGGTATTTATTCAAGATGAGGAGCAGAAATCGGAACAAGTATGTGTACTGATACCCTATGGTATTTTGTCAATAAAATACATGACTTTTGCAAATTTCCATTGTTCTATACTCCGCAATTTTTTAAAAACTTTTCTTTGGGGGGTGAAGTTTTTACAGAATTAACCACTTAATCTGCCCCTCGGTGGGGCTGCACATCACTGGGATTGCGGTTCCTTATGCACTAGAGTGTCCCTTGTCCATGGCTCTAGAACCTCCAGCAGGGCAGACCAGGCATCCCTAGTGTCTCCTACGAGCTCAGCACAGAGCAGGTGTTCAGTTAACAAGTCTGCTGCAAGACCCAGTGGGTAGACCTTTCTAGAAGGCCTCTCAGTGTTGGGTGATGTGCAAGGTACTACACTCCACATCAAGAGCAGTCAGGTCTGGTCCTCAGCCCCGAGAAACACGTCTAGTTAGAGATATGAATAACTAAGGCATAAACACTGGTGTGTTCTTAGCAAATGATGCTTGCTTTGCTAACGTGTCCTCTTTCCTTTATTCTGGCACCACTCATGGGGTCCCCTGCAGCCTTTGAGGCCCATGTGTTCCACTTACCTGTATGGGGAAAGGGACCTGCTGGGGAGAACAGCCTCAGGTGATCCCGAGTAGGGATAGGCTCTTTGCCGTATCCCCCCAAACTCAGAGGCGAGCACCCGCCAAGGGCCCAGTCAGGGGGCTAAAGAGGCTCCAGACAGGAGGGGTGGCCCCAACCACGGGCAGGGGGCCCAGGAGGAGTTCCGAAAGGGTGAGCTGCAGGGATGCAGCAGTGGCCACCTAAGCTCCGGGACAGAAAGAGTGAGGCCTGTCCTGTGAGGGGCTGCGGCCCTGCTGTGCACCCAGGATGCTCCACGGCAGGCTCAGAGGGGCCGCAGCATCTGCAGCCTGAAGGCAAAGGCACCGAGACTTGCTCCCCTAAGAAACTTCTGGCCCCAATCTTGGCGCCACCTGAGCAGGTCTCTTATCAAAGTCTTGTGCCAAATGAACAGGAATCTTTTGCCCTACAACTTGAAACACACACACACAGAAACAAGAGAAAGAACAAAGAAGAGAAGGAGGGGGAAAGGGGAAGGAAGAGGAGAAGAAAAAGAGAAGACATAAATGGAGGGCTCTGGATTTAACAGCTCCTCCTGGTGAGTGATAATATTCCTCTCTGGTGTTCTGGCGTTCTTCCTGAGCTGCCCTACAGTTCAACTGCAGGAACTTGAAAGTTCCCTGCTGAGTTCTATTTGGGGAATAGGAAGAGGCCAACTTTTTGGGATACATATCATATAGAATGTTCTAGGTAGAGATCAAGGTTTTGGTGCTGCCTGCAGAACCTTGACATAGATACTCATAGTGAGGAAAATACACCCAGGTCTAACTTTCCCAAGTGCCACTCACTCCCCTCGAATTGCCACTCACTCCCCTTCGAATTGCGTTTCGAAGGTACGTGATGTTTTAAACAGCATTATGCACCTATTCGCATGTTGGATGAGAGACAACAGAAAAGAGGAAAGTGTCCACTGATAAACAAGTGCCCGCCACATCCTGAATCAATCCCACGTTAGGAAGGGAGTCTGCAAACTCCATCCTGCCTCTTTTGGAGAAAACTCAAAGTCCTAGTTTCATCCTCTTACCTCCGTCCATGAGGTTGGCCCAATAAATGACCCGGAACCCCTGGAGAATTCCATTCAAGGCTTCCTTGGACAGCGTAGACCAGGATATCGATATGCTCTCTGGTGATGTTGCTATGGCTTGGACATTTTCAGGGGGGTAACTGGGCACTGAAATTAAATAATTAGAATTTGTAATAACTGCTAGTGGTTTTATTAGCAAAGCAATATCAAAAAGGCAACATAGTTTAAGATTCAATGTCCAACCGAAAGAAAAAACTGCACTCACTCCCCAAAATAAAAGAAAAAAATGCCACTTTGCTATGCAAATATTATGGTAACTGGGTAAAATATCATGAGTTTATGCATATGCTCTAAAGGATTCCGTAGACTCGAACTTAATTGCCTCATTTCAAGGGAGGTTATCTAGACTTAAGTTGAGTACACTTTTGATTTTATTGCCTGAGTAGAAGACCATTGCTTGTCTGATTTACATTCCCATTATTCTTGCAAGTTATTTAAGTTACGTTCACTTTATACAGTACAGTCCCTCCGTATTTAGTGATACCTGACATTTAAATTGGAAGCTTGACTAGGAGAAGTGCTACAAGGCAGAAATGTAATCAGTGTTTCCACTGCCTCATCTTCACCAGCCCTCCTTTCCATTCTATAACATTTTGTCAGAAGGAAGAGAGACCATGGACTAAGAAATGGGTTTGAAGATTGTTTGAAGTAGTTTTAATACTGAGCTTACACAGACCTTAAAGGTTGGAGCTAGGTGAGGTGCAAAGCATTGACTGAAACACGCACCTCAATAAAAAATGAGTATTGAAGCAAAAACCAAAGAGGTATTTAACCACTATGGCAAAGATTATTAAGATAGAAAGAAGGTCCTAGTGTTCAAATTTCTAGTTGGCTAAGACTTCTTTCCGGGTTAAAATCGCCAGACATTACAGATGCCAGTCATAATTTCCTCCTCAAACCTATGACCCAGGGGCTAACCGCACACGAGGAAATTGCCGTGCAAGATTGCTGCCTTCAAATTTACCACTCATGGCTACAATTAACCCTACATCTTATCTCTCCACCTAAAACATTGTGTCTCTAGACACCGGGGTTCCCTCTGTATATTCAAGCACTACTGGAAATTTGAACTTCTAGGTTATTTTCAGTGCTAAGGTGGAAGGCGAATTAATTCGTCATGGCCACTAGGGGGCGCGCGGTCACTGTGCGAGCTGCTGCGGGAGGCCTGAGACTCGGTTCTCCCTGGTCTCTGAATGCTTGGAAATAGAAAGCAATCCAAAAAAAAAAAACCTTCTGAACATTGATTTGGGAGAAATTCTCAGGAAATCGGATTTATGCATTCTAGCCAGACTTCTGCAGTAGTGGGAAGAGCCTTGATTTCACAATTGGCAAAAGCCCAATTCTTGTGCTTGAAATGAATGAGGAAGGTTCGAGAAGGGAATGCATTTTGGCTTTGCAATGCAGAGCGAGGTGGGGAGGTCATCGGGACAGGCTTTCCCACCTGAGACCTGAGATCAAGCAGGTCCCTGCAGGTCCCTCCGCCCTTGTCTCTGCAAAGTCAGCAGGGAGCCAGGCAGGGGGAGCCCGAGAGGCACAAGAGCCAACCGTAGAGGGCAGGACCTACCATCCTCGAGGGTGGTGGTGATAATTTCCTGAGAAGAAGGTCCCGTGCCAGCCCGGTTGCAGGCCTGCACCACCAGGCCGTACTGGGTGAACTTGTTTAGGTTGTCCAGGGTGTAAACCTCGCTGTCCCCGGTGGTGTCGATACTGATGATGTTGAACTGGAAGTTCCCCCCAGTGCTGTACTCTCGGTAACCTATTTGGTAGCCACGGATAATCCCATTTTGCAAGTGTTTCTTGGGGGCCTAAACAGGAGAGAAAAGAACACACTAAAGAAGTCTTGAGGCAGGACAAGAGCCAAAGCAACACCCACAGCAGCTCAGGGAAACAAAAACAGAGTGACAGTCATAACCGTGGTGTAGGAGGGGCGGCAGTGTTCCTCGCAGCCAACACACCCACAATGCTCGTTCTCTGCCAGTCACTCTTCCTGGGCCCGTGTTACTGCACCCGACCCTCACCACCCTCCCGAGACCACGTGCTGATGACCCTTGTTTTACACAGGAGGTCACCCGCGTCCCGGTGGCTGGAGGGGAATCTGAAAGCTGGCGTCTGGCCCCAGTCCATGCTCTCAGCCCATCCTTCGTGCTGCCCTGGTTGACCTGTCCAGCTGATGAGAAAGTTGCAAAAGACATTGTGCTTGTGGCATCTCCAAGGACACTAATGCTCAGCTGTGGCACTGATCCTCATGCCTCCACCCTGCAGTATCGACTGAGCGCCCCGCTCTGTGCCGGGCATTGCTCTAGGCACTGAGGAACAGAAGTGAGTTAAAACATGAAACAAAACAAAAGGGTCCCTGCCCTCATGGAGCTTGCATTCTAAGGGACTGTCCCAGAGCAACAGTCTTTGCACGTTGAACATTGGCATGTGCAGGGGAGTCCGCACAGATAGGAAGGTAAACCTCTTTCATGAAGCCCTAACTTGATTCATCTTGGAATGGTGTTTGTGGTGATTAAAATGAGCAAGGGAGAGACTGGAGCTAGCGCCGCTCTGCGGAGGTTTGAAAAGGGCCCACTGAGTCGAAGGCAGTACAGAGTGGGCCAACACGTGGGGCTTAAAGAAACCAGGCCCTTCTCAAGTGTGGCAGAACAACGTCACCAAGGTGACACTCTCAGTCACAAAGGTTTTGTAGACTTTCAGGCAGTGAGCAAATGTGTGCGTGTGTGTGTATGTGTGTGTGTGTACAAACTATGGGTCCAGGTCTCCCAGAGCTGTGAAAAGCTTTCTCTGCCCTGCAAGTGCCTGCCAATGCCTGCAAGTAAACACTTGAACCACGAGAACTGTGAAGTGTCAGATGCTCAGAGCAGGAAGGTGAAGGCGGCCGCAGGCATCCGGGAAGTGGAGGAGAGTGGTGTGAAGTGGGGAGAAGAGGCAGAGCCCAGGTGGGCTGGGCGGGACGGCCAGGCTCAGGGAAGGAGGTGCGGATATGGTGGGTGGGGCCTGCAGAGGGTGCCCACCTGCCCAGCAGAGACAGAGGAGGGAAGCAGAAGGGGCGGAGCGAGTCCTTGAAAGCCAGCAGAGTGTGACAAGGAGAGTGTAGACAGTAAGTCAGAAAAGGGTTTTGAGCAGAGAAGCAGCACTGATGCACTCGGCAAATGTTTATGGATTGCCCCATAGTAACGGGATTCGATGCATCCGGCTGTCATCTGAGTTAGTCTGAGTTATACAAAAGCAGTAAAATCACATTTCTTTTTAAAAGCAAGTTTCTTCATGGTTTTCTTGGACTGCAGTTGCTTTTCTCAACAACCAATCTGATTTAGTACATCTGCGGTGCTAATAGACATCAACGAAACAATTATATAAACCACTTATTTGTATCCTTAAAACAGTGAATGTTAAGGTATGTTAATTGTATCTCAGTAAAACTGCTTTTAAAAAGGTATTGTGCATAGCAGCTCTAGGTTATTTATTGTTCTATTTCAATTACAACACTAGCCTCCATCCCCCACCACGATGACCATGACCACCAGTCAATACTCGCCACTGTGCCACCACCTCTGCACCGTCACCATCACCACTGCCAACAGCAGCACCACCACAGCCAGTGCCACCACCATCACCGCCAGCACCACTGTGACTACCATCGCCACCACCTGCAGCATCTCTGCCACCATCACCACCAACCTCACTACCATCAGAGCCAACATCACTGCCACTATCATTACCTAATGCTATGGCCACCTAGGTCACCTCCACCACTTTTACTACTGCATTCATCACTACCTCCACCAACTAACCACTACCACAACCTCCAGTACCTCCACCATCATCATCCCTGATGTCACCACCACCATCACTATCACCACATCCACCTCCTCCTCCATCACTGTCCCAATGCCACCATTGCTGCCACCATGATTACCCCTCCCACTGCCACCATCTCTACCACTTGTATTGGACATGTATTGGACACTGTATTTTTCCAATCATCGTAGTAGGTGTTTTATATATATCATCCCATTTGCTTTCTCAATAACTCCAAGAAGTCTCATTATCCTTCACAGATGAAGAAACTGAAGGTCCAAGGGGTTAAAACATCTTTCTCAAGGTAAGTACAGAGGTGGAATTCTAACTCAAGGCTTTTCTAAAAGTTGTGTTTAGTTTGAACCACTCACAGAGCCTTAGATAACTTTTCACCCTTTTGCAAAGCTTGTTAATCCAGTTTGTAAAGTTATAGTAAACAAAGCACTTGTAATTACAGAAAAATTGAATAGATTATATGAAGAGAAAATAGTATATTTTTCTATACAAAAGCAAGCAAAAATTCTCACTCTATCAGGCAAAGCTATAAAGTTCTTTTATTAATTTGTAGGCAGAATAGTAAGATTAAGATTTAGAGATGTATTTAAATTAAAGAAATCCTTGGGCACATATTTAAAGACACAGACCTCTGAAATACATCCACAAAGGCAGGACTTTTGCCCATCAAGTGTAGGGAATTTTAGGGGTTATGTGCAGGTTTTTGAAAGTGACACCGGAGGCTCACTCTGAGTGTGGACGCTAAGCCAGTCTGGGTGGGGTTCGATCCACTCGTCTGGCAGCAGGTTTCATATCATCCCAAGAGATGTTAGTGCATGAAACACTTTACTTGAAAAATTGTTTAGGATGATGCTTTAGAGACATTTGTGCTTAGAGCGTGTGTCTACTTGGAATAAAGGAAGACGGTTGGTGGGCAGGTAGAGGAGGCATCTTCATGGAGAAGACAGTTCTAGAATACTGTTCTGTGGCTAACTAGCACTGGAGGACACTTGATAAAATGAGTGGGAAATAATGGTTCACATTCATGCAACTAAGTGAATGGGGTTAACGGTGGGCTAAGAAGAAAAGAAAAAGAAGAAATCAGGCAAGGATCTTGAAAATATTTTGAATCTGGGTTGCATGATATTGGAGAAGACATATTTCCTAAGAAGCCACTCTGAGCATGCCCTGTCCTTCTCCAGGTCTCAGCAGTACCTGTGGTGAGATCCGATCTTTAAGACAAATGTCTCCTGGATGTTCCTTGCTGACCTGAGTTCCTCTGTCACTGCCTGAAAAAGAGTGGGGATCCCAACCCTCTTACAAATTCCCACCTTATGAAAGCCCCTGTCAAGGAATGTTCCTTTTCCTCCTTTCAACTAGCAACCCCTTACTCTTTCTCTGCAGCCAGCTCAGCTTCCAACTCACCAGGGGAGCCCTCTCCCTCCGCGGGTCTCCATTGTTACTCACGGATCCACACTGACTGCAAGGACTGATCACCCTGTCTCTTCTGGTGCCCACCATTGCGTATTAAATATCTGGTTTTCTACAACATGATTGAAAGCTCTGGAATGCAAGGATTCCCACAGACATGACATCTCACCCACATTTTTCCCCATCCAAATCAGAGCTTCAACACAGTGGACATTCTCAGATGTTTTTGCAGATGGAGAAGAGAATGGCTTTGAACACGTGTGAGCAGCAACAGAGGGATGGGTAGGCGTGATCGCAGGTGCAGGTTGACAATCTGCCTGGACATAGGGCGATGGAAAGGGTGAGAAGCCAGAACAGCTGCCTGGACTACAGACCCACGGTTTGGTGTTGAAGAGAAGTCTGGCTTGGCCACTGCAGAAGAGCAGCACTCAGCAGTCCAGTGGGACAGCCGGGGAGTGTGGATTCAAGTGCAGGGTCAGCTTCTGTACTGTCCCCTGGCCTGTGGGCCGTCACATAAGGTCGATAGGTCGTCGACGCAGGACTTGGAGGGGCCCAGCCTCATTTCCCAGGTCCCATCAGGGCCAAAAATACCTTCCGAAGAGCCAATTTATTTGGACACTGTCCTTATTTTTTTTTTTTTCTTCTTAAAAAAAAAGGATTCCAGAAAGAGAGTTTGTTCACTTACTCGCTCAGGCAGTGTGTTACCTGTTTTTGCAATAAGGACAGAACCATGGATTTATAGAGAATCTCACCTGGTAACCAGTCCTCTTCATACAAATTAAAACAGTACTTTGGAAAGTAAGTATATGGAGAAAAAAAAAAAAAACAAACAAAAACAAAGCTAAGGACTCCCTTCTCTATTGAAGAATTCAAAACGAGTCCATTTCCATGGGGGAAAATGTCATTATTTACAGACTGCTTTCATAAGTGAGTGTTCTCTTTCTACCTTTTCTCAAATCCCTTTGAATGCACTACAATTGTAGGAGAAGGTCGTGCCCATTCATTGTCCGGTTGCTTGTGTAAAGATTGTTTTTCCCGTGTTGAATTTTACTCTTCCATTCATTTGCCTTTGCACCCAGGAAGGAGGCTTTGCAAGTCTGTTTCCCTGCTGTCTGGGGAAGGCTCCCCCCCCTCCAGGCCTGGCAGGTTCTCTCTCCTGCAGACTTCCTGAGCAGCCTCCTCCATCTCCCAGTGCCCTTTCTCCAGCCTCCAAATCCCTCCCAACCCCCTCCTCCTTTAAGAAACCTTCTCTTTTGATCTCCATGACAACAGTAGCACCCTGTCAATTTATTTGCAGGGTTTGCGAGTGACTGTATTTTCCGTGTCCTCCCCACCAGCCTGCTGCAAGCTGCCTGTGGCAGATTCATCCCGCTTTAAAGGGACAGTGAACAGTGATGTACAAAGGCTCACAATACCTTTCAGGATGTGAGTAATTAGAACAGCCTCTCTTCTGCAGAAAACCACCAGCTACATGCTGTTGCTGGCACACCCTCCTTCTCCTCCTCCCATTGCAAGGGAACGGAACGGACGGTGCCAGGCGCTCAGGGTTCACCTGTTGCCTGGACTCAGCCAGAAGCCCTCACTGCAGAATTCTGCGTTTGAAGAACAATGCCTTTCTCAGGGGTGTTGAGTAATCCAGTTCAAAAATGAACTGAAAAATTTCCTTTAGATTCCTCATTTCCCTTACGTGACAGGGGGGCGGCTGTCTCTTTCATCTTTGCGCATTTCATGCAGCCCCCTGGCCTGCTGTGCAGCATGAACGGCAGTCCCTCCACAGGCTTGCTTCGTGAACAGGAGCGTGGCACTGAGCACACATTAACTGGGGGCCTGTTCTACACAAGGCGCTGAGCCTCAGGGACACCGGCAAGTGAATCGGAGACTAGAATAGACCATGGTGCTTGCAACGAAGAAGACTTGCCCGGGGTACCTTGGGGGGGGGGCGAGGGAAGGCATAAGAGTGCCAGAGAAGGGGGCACTTCCTCTGAGCCTAAGGGGCTGCCAGACCTTGCTCTGGAGGGGGTGATGCTGTAGACAAAGCAACCAGCCTATGCAGCTGCACCCAGGTGAGAGAACAAAGACACGCAGGAACTGAGGATAGCTCAGAGTGACCCTGGGGCGAGGAATCCATGGTGACCATTGGGGTAGGGGATGGTGTGAGCACAGATGAAGCCAGGGAAATCCTCAAGGGACAGAACCTGTGGAATCTGTCCGCTGTGGTTCTCAAAGTGTGCTGTCCCTGCCGGCAGCATCAGCATCACCTGGGAAACCATGACAGAGGCAAGGACTGGGGACCCACTGAGACTTTCTGAATCAGAAATAAACACGAGGGTGGGGTCCAGGGATCTGCGTCTTGACAAGCCCTCCAGGGGATGCTGGAGCTCCCTCAAGTCTGAGAACTGTTGTCCTTGTCACTGGGGAGTCACTAAACAATTCAGAATTGTGCTTGCTTGGGAAGGACAATTCGAGTTAATACCTAGTTAAAAAGCAGTGACTGAATTTCCCCACTTTTCAGGTCAACCAGTATCCCACTTCCCTGGTCTCTTCGTCTGCAGAACAGAAGGGAATAGATGCAAACAAAACTGCAAGACCTTCTTGGTCCTGGGAGTTACCTGCAGACTTGCCTGCACAGTGCCAGAGTGATTCTGTC
Source organism: Varecia variegata (assembly GCA_028533085.1). Lineage (NCBI taxonomy): Eukaryota > Metazoa > Chordata > Mammalia > Primates > Lemuridae > Varecia > Varecia variegata. Next base: position 3,756,287 of record CM052436.1, on the reverse strand, counting down.
TCATAGTAGGGGTGTGGGTGCAGTGTGGACACACAGGCTGTCTTGACAGGTGGACAATAGATTTCGAGGGAGCAATGGCAGAGAGGGGAGAACTCTCATAACACCACCTCAAAGATATTTTCATTCATGTCTCTCTCCTTAGAGTTGCATTGCGGTAAGTGCCACTTCTACATCCTAGGTCTCGCAAGAGGATCTGTATGGCCACGTGACGCCCTCCCCCAACGCTGCTGTCAATCTGGGAGCTAGGAGAGAATGAGGCGTCCACATTATATGAAATAACAAATGGACACACGACCTGGCAATGAGAGTGCTTAGAAACAAGGAGCTACTCAACTCGGGTTTGAGAAGTAAACAATGAATGGCAGATTATTTGAAAAGGCACTGTCTTGAGAGGCCAAGAATGTCGACTTGCAGCCTGTGGCCACCACATCTAATCAGACTTGAGTGGCAGCCAAGGCTGCGTGTGGGCTCTGCCCCAAAACTGCTAAATGGAGAATGTTAGAAACAGACTCATTATTTTATGGTATGAAATTGAGATTCACTACTGCAAAACGAGACTCTGTGTATTCCATTTCTAAAGTGTAGACTGGCTTCCATTTCATTCATCCAACCAACAGACATCTGTGGAATAGCCACCCTTGTTTGACCTTTCTCTCTGAGTGTTGCTGTTCTCCACCTAGCGCACCACCTGCTGACACACACGGCATTTCTTGGTGTCCACAGAGGCCTGTCCAGTGCTTTCTGCCAATGACCTAACAGAGGAATCCAGGCTTTATTTGCACACAAATCAGCCCCGAGAGCTGGTCTCTGGGAATATCCCCACCTGACACCAGGGCCTGCCTCTACCGGACCCCTCCCTAAGCTTCCGTTGCCCACTCAGGTCATGGAGAAGAGGAAGAGGTGGTTGTTGCTGCAGCTCAGGGACTCTGGGGTGACTTCTGAGCAAGCCAGCAGGCCAGGAGGGTGACCGCTCAGTGCCCCAGAGCCTGGGGTTGAGTCAGGGAGTGTCGAGATGCCTGAAGAGGCTTGAGGAGGGGATCCCAGGGGTGACAGGGCCCAGCCAGAAAAGAGTCCACCTGGGGACTGTGAGGTCCTTGGAGACTGGGGCTGCCTGAAGCTCTAGGCTGTCTGCAGTCAGTGGGATGCAGAGGGAAGCTCTGGGTGCCAAGAGAGGCTGTGAGCATAAGGCCAGGCCCCAACCGGGTAGTGGCAGCTCAGTGATCCCAAAGGGTTTGGCACCACTTCGCATATCCAGAGGACCCAACCCGGTAGCTCCCCTGTAGGTAATGGGCACCTCTGTGATGGCAGAGATGAAGGGGGGATGGGCCCCCCAACACAGACCTGCCAAAAAAGTCCAGGAGGCAGGATTTCAGAGACATGGTCACAGGGTCACAGAAAATGCTCAGAGGTGGTTTTGCCAGGGGGGAGCAGAAAACGTCTAAGACCAGAAGCTTTGTAAGAAAGCCACCAGTGGAGGGCGGGCCCTGGTCCAACACTGGGGCCAAGGGGCCAGGCGGGGTGGAGCTGAGTGAGAAGAAGGCGGATCCTCCACTCCTCAGCCCACGTAACCATCTGGTCTCCATGCTCTGAGAGCACCCTGGGGTCCCAGAAGTGGGAGGAAAGGAAGGGAGGTGAAGCAGAAAGTTCCTTGGGACCAAGTTGTTGCCAGAGCAGTTTCCACCCAGGCAGGGCAGGTGGGGCGGCCAGAGGACCGGGGCAGGGAGCCAGCGCTCTGACACGCATGCAGGGCAGTCTCTGCCTCCTTGTGCGTCTTTACACTGGAACTTCCTCCGTCTGTCTCCCATGCTTGTTAACAATAAAAATCCTAGAGTCACTAAAAGAACCCATAAGCAGTGTGGGAAGGGAGGGTGAGTGAGGAGACCCACTGAGTCCTGGCAGTGGGTGACAGTGACCCCTGGCTGGAAGGGCCATAGGGATGGAGATGACATGGCCAGGAGGCAGCTGGAAGCTACAGCAGTCAAACTACAGAGAGACAGACAGACAGACAGACAGAAAGGGGCTTAGGAAAGGAATGACCTGCATCAGTCATGTGCAGGGTTGTCGCAGCCTTTGTGACTTGTGCTAAGTAGGGTCTGTCCAGAAGAACCAAAAACGATCCAGGTCTCAGAGGGGACCTGCCCACTGAGAAGCTGGTTTTAACTTCACAGCAGGAAAGAGTTCCTGAGTGTTTTAAATCTATGTCAGAAGAACCGCTGAGCAGGAAGCCATTTGTGACGCTTTTCAATTGGACGTGGCCGTTTCCTGAGGGATCACCCGGTCCAGGAAACTGGTGTTGACAAACCCTGGTCTCTGGGTCCAGTCTGTTTGGCCACTTGTTTTCAGATGGCTCTCAGCTAAGAATGGTTTGTTGTTGTTGTTGTTTACATTTTTAAGTGGTCAAAAAATCAACAGAGGAAGAATATTTTGTGATGTGAAGATTACACGACTACGAATTTCCGCATTCCTGAGTGCAGTTTCACTGGAGACCAGCTTGTTTACCTGCATGTGGACGGTGGCTGCCTCCCTGCTACAGCAGCGGGTGGACTGGTGAAGACTGAGGCTGCTGCGTGGCCCCAAAAGCCTAAAATATTCTCTCTTGGGACCTTCCCAGAAACAGTTTGCAGATCCCTGCAGGACAGTGCTGTGGACTGAGCGGGTGTCAGGCAGGATGCCCTGGGCGCCGGCCATCGATGGTGGGGGGCGGGAGGGAGGAGAGGCACCACCAAGAAGGGTGGGGCGTGGGCGGGGTGTGATGGAGTCGGTTACTCTCCGCCTATCCCTGCTGCGATCCAAAGTCCTAACTCCTGTCCTATCACAAGACCAGTGATGTCTGTATCGACCAGGTCTCTGGTCACGGACTTAATTATCTTCCACGTACACCTTCGTGGTGGTTTGAGAAGGGCAGCTTCCCTCTGCGGAGCTGTTTGCCTTTGTCTCTGACCTATACTTGGGCGATGAAAGGCTTTAGCCTTAACTAAAGGAATTTTACGCATCAACGTACATTAAGTGCTCTGGGGGAGAAGGCTGAGGAATCTGTCCAAAAGGCTACTGTGTCCGCCTCGTCAGGAACATGCTGGAAGCATTCAGACAAGGGAATGTTAGTGAACACTGTAACTTTTTAAAGAGGGGATACACCCAGCACACGTCCAAATGCAGAGAGATTCTGTACAGACCCACTGGAGCAGCACGAGGCATTCCCTGAATTGCTCTTTCTTTGGGAATTCTGGCTTTTTAAACTCACTAAGGATCTGCCACCCAAATTTTTCTGTTTGTTTATAGAAAGACAAACATTATTTCCCACTTTAGAGTGCTACTAGCAGGTAAAGCAAGAATGATAATATATTTTAAAAAGGTAAAATTGTTTTATTTCCTATACATCTGTAATTACTCAGGGCACAAAGAACTATCATTTTCAGTCTCAACTTATATTTTTCAGAAGAAGAGCCCATTCCATGGCAGGAATTGAAAGAATTTAAATTAGCTTCCAAAGTTTTTAATACAAAGAGGAGTTTGGCCTCAAAGTAATTCACAGGTGATCTTGCAACAGAGTGAGTTAGTTACATGTTAGTATATTAATGTCAATGTATTTGAATTAGTGAAATAAGTTTGAAAGCACATACTGTGTTTTTCTGTCCTGCCTCATGTTACCTCGAGAAGACTCTGTGAAAATTAGGTAGAGGTATGAGTGCAGTTAATTTCCTGCTGTCCTGGCTGGAGGTCTTCCTTCAGTAGACCCTGGCCAACGTTGTCCAGCCTAGTTTCAAATGATAAAGATAATGCCAAGTTTCTTCCCTTGGCTAAGGAGACATGTCCATGACACAGCAGATGCCATGGGATGTCTTTGTAGCTCTTTTTTTTTTTTTTTTGAGACAGAGTCTTACTCTGGTGCCTGGGCTAGAGTGCCGTGGCATCAGCCCAGCTCACAGCAACCTCAAACTCCTGGGCTCAAGCGATCCTACTGCCTCAGCCTCCCGAGTAGCTGGGACTACAGGCATGTGCCACCATGCCCGGCTAATTTTTCTATATATATTTTAGCTGTCCATATAATTTGTTTCTATTTTTAGTAGAGACGGGGTCTCGCTCTTGCTCAGGCTGGTCTCGAACTCCTGAGCTCAAACAATCCGCCCGCCTCGGCCTCCCAGAGTGCTAGGATTACAGGCGTGAGCCACCACACCTGGGCTCTTTGTAGTTCTTGATTGGATATGTTTTCCTTTGATTTTTCATTATGATACCTGTGCCCAGTTTACTGACTTATCTACCTTATTTGATTTCTCTGAAAAAAAAAAATGGGAAATGTTATCAGTAAGTTGGCTTAGTAACTGCTAAGAAAGTTGAGCACATTAAATAGTGTATATTCATCTATTTGCTCACTGGATGGATGCCATCAACTCATTTATAATGCTCAATGCCATACTCACTTCCTATTTATTCACTGTGAGCCAATAAAACTATCTATACGGCAGTTTTCTGAATACTTTTATTAAATTACTACCTATCCATCTGTTATTAGATTATTTGAAATAAAACTTTTCTTTTTTCATTAGGAAAATGTCACAATATTTACACTTAAATGGCAGTGCTGCCCAGAGCCGAGTGTGGAGCAGCCTTCGGGGCAGGGATTGCAACTGGGTTGCTATTCTAGGGTCCACTGTGCTTGCCCAGAGTGGGCCTATATCCACCTCCTCTGTGGTTATCACATCAGGCTGTAAGGTGAGCAGAGAAGAGAACGTGTCACTAAAATGTACTGTTCCTTATTTGTCTATGGCATAATGGACAGGACACTCAAATCAAAACTAGAGAAAAGGGTTCAAGTTTCAACAAGGACAAAGTGACTTGCTGAAGGTAATTTGTGTTAGGTATAGAGATGAGAGTAGTATCTAATTTTCCTGAAGTCTAATCTAGTATTTTTATATTGGATTTTCATGATATACAATTTACTTTTTGTAGATGCATTTAACTTATGCTAGTCCCACTTTGTGCACAATGTGATGAAATCCGGTCAAATTGCATTTTCACACCTACTCTCCAGTTTTCACTGTGAGTATTACATACTTATAAATACCTATAGCTGTAAGGTTTCATATGCATAGTAGACTAAATAGATAATTTAAGTCATTTTCAATATAATTCTGACCATAGGCAATTTGTGTCCCAATGTCCCAACTTGAGGACCTAATCAAATGTAACATGTAGTGTTTATGTACTAAAAAAGGACAGACCTAAGGGTGATCATCAGCAAATGTCCAAAATGCTTTTTTAGTTGCAACATTGTAGCTTCTACCCGTTACTCTTCTTTGCACTTCTGATAATGTGTTCTCTGAATCAAGGCAAAAAATACAACCATTGCCTTCTAACCTATTGTAACCTAACAATTTATAACTTAACAGTTATGAAACAAATGAAAATGTCTACACTTAGATTTCCTGTATTCAACTAAAGAAACCATCTTAAACGATTTCCAGTTTGATGACTGCAGATGGCCTTGGTCCTAATCCTCAGTCCAACCAAGTTCAATTCATGTCCTGTCAGGGTCAATCACCTGGAGATTCAGGGGGTTTTGTCACTGCACTTTGATGCTGGGAACCAAGAGAGCTGCCTGCTTTGGTCCGGAGGACCGAGGGACCCTTTGTGCAAGCAGGCTGGTGGCTGTCCTCTGGGACACAAAACCAGAGTCTTTGAAGAAAGCCAATCACACGGGTAAACTGAGAGGGATAATCCAATGGGTAGATGAGAGATGCAGACTGCATCCCTAATGGTGCAAATTAGCAATAGATGTTTTCATTAAAGGGATATGTATATTTTATATATATCCCAAAACTAAGATATGAATTCAGTCACCTACAGCTTTCTAAGGAGTCCCAAGTTTTTCAAGAATAAAGGCACCACCTTGTGATATGAACCTTTTAATATAAAAGGGAACAATGGCAAATGGTTCATGCATGTATTTAACGAACAGTGGCAAATGGTTCATGCATGTATTTAACAAATATTTATTGCACTCCCACTGAGAGTATAAGAACAGGAAAGACATATCCTCAACCCTCACAGAGCCCACAGTCTAGCCTACTTTAGGAACTTGAGAGAGAGCAATCTTTATGTGGATGACCAAGAGACTTTGAAATCAGTTTGGTTTTTTCTTTTTCTGTTATAGGGGAGAGAGGTTAGACACGTTAATATGAGAAGGGCCGACAACTCCTTGAGTATTTTTAAGACATGTTGGCCTTCAGGAATTTAAATAACACTGTTATAAAACCAACACTAGATCCAACGGATTAGTTCATAAAAGCAAATACAAACCTTTGTAATTTTTCATAGCCTAAAGATTAAAGTGGTAATTAAAAAACATAAGTAAAATATATTTCAAGGCAACCCTTTTGAATTGCAATTGATATAGCAAAAAAGGGTATTTATTCACTACTCAAGTTACTCTAAGGTTAAGTTTAAGATTTGGAAAGAAAATAGCAGTAGGTAAAAATTTAAATTTTGTGTGTCTCCTCTAATTTTAAGAGGGTTGGGTATAATTTATAACATGAGCTTGGAAGGGATAGTAAAGGGAATTAACATTTATTGAGCCATACAATACTCGAACTACAATCCTGGCACTTCATATTTATTGACCTGTGTAGAAACCCAGGAAGCAGAATCAGACGGCCTCAATCTGACAGTCAGATCTTTCTCAGACCTTGGGCAAATTCCTCTAACTTTAGGATCTCCCTCAGCACAAAACTGGGTGCTCCCACGCACATATCAATTGAGATAAAGCAGCAAAAGTTTAGTGTAGTGCCTGGCAGAGAGCACTTGCTCCGGAGGATGGCTGTCCCCACCTAGGAAACACCGGTGCTGGAAGGTGCTTCTAGAGCTGCCCTTTCCAACATGCAGGGCTGTTTCCTGGAGGTAGAGGGATTTAAATGTGGGTGTCAAGTAGAGCTTGCAGTTCATTAAACCATTACCAACGGAGGCCACTGGCAATATGGCAATTTTGTTTCTAAATGACAGACTGAGCCATTTTCCCATTGTATGAGCTCATCTCTGAAACATAATAGGTTGTAATGATGCCTCAATTAGTTGAAATTATTAGGGATTGCGGAGATGTGGTGTTCTGGCTAAAAGTATTCTTCAGATTGCTGAAATTTAATTAAATCCCTAAATACTCAGCTTTAATGTTTTATGGAAACAATACCTCTTTTTTGTAATTCTAAATGAGGATTCTGCTCATTCTAAATAAAATCTCAGCCAGATGGTGTGATACTGAGGGGCAGGAAAGTGGTGAAATCATTCTCAGGATTTTTATTCTGAGTCATCAGTTCGATAATTGTTCTCAGCACAGCAGTATTGAAGCAATTGAAAATTTCATATTTTGGGGACAGCCTGTGGTTTTACAAAGATTCCTCATTTAAAGCAAAAATAAAGCAGCAAAAAAAAGTTTACATCAATAGGAAACATCTCTGCTTTAAATTGTTTTTTCTGGATAAGTGTTTTGAGATGTCTATAATAATTAAATATTCAAAATAATGTTGTGAATGACTATGGCAATATGCACACACACAGGCCAATAACTAGAATCAAACTGTCCTTAATTTGCATAAAAAGGGGGTCAGTTCATTTTGAAACTGACCAGAAGAGAAGGTGATAGGTACTGTTAAAAGAGACACTTGAGGATAGACTAAAATTGGAATTTTCTGAAAACTCAAAGAATTCTTTAGTTCTATGATTTTCAGGTACTTTACCAAATATATGCTATCAATAATCTATAGCTTTAAATAATTCTTTCTTATTTCAAATCATAAATAAAAAGTGCTGTAAATTACATTGTATTTGCTTATGCAAACCTGTTTGTTTTTCAAAGGATGAGAAGCAGGAGGTAGAAAATGAAACTTTATGTCATTTACTTTATTTTTATTTTATTTAGAACCACTTGCATGGTCTCTTGAGTTAATGTTAAGGCAGCAGCTCACATTTTTATCTAACTCAGAATATGTAAAAGTATTTAAGAGTCTTTTCTGAGCCTTCATTTTGCATAATATAGACATCAAATATGGTACTGGTTCTTGGACATCTTCCTGTGCGCTTATACCTGTGATGCACAGATGCCCATTTCCTATAAAACTTACCACAAATTTATTGGACCATTTCTGCCCTTTACATTTAAATAAATTACAGTAGAAACTTGTATGCAAAGTGGTTGGTCTGTCTGGTACACTGAGCGTGGATCACATCTTTGGCTGTTACCACTGTACCCCCTGGGGTATTTCACTGTACCATGAGTAAGACCATCACATTTTACAGTCTGCTGTTTGGAGACCTACTAGCTCAGATGCAGAATACTCCTGAGGCTATTGTGATATGGAACACTTGTCTCTTCATTCCCAACTCACGTAGGCACTCACTCACTTCTTCCCTGCTTCTTTCATTCATCTATTCACGCAACATGTTCAGAGCTGGATCAGACCCTCTCCCTGCCTTTAAGGAGCTTGCAGAACAGCAGCAGAGATGCACGTAAAACAGACCGCAGAGACCATGGGATGCAGACCTCACTGAACCATCGCCAAGAGCAACAGGGAACACAGAGGATGAACTGCTAATTCCGCTTTGGAGATTCACCTGTCTTCGCGGCGGCGAGAGTCACGCACACCTGAGCCTTGAATAAACAGGATTGGGCAGGAGAGGTGGGCATGATAGGAAAGATGCCACCTGTGGGCCTGCCACCCGGATGGGCAGGAACCCCTGGGGGCAGGTAGGGGCGATGAACCTGAGTCAGGAGTCTGGGTGCTGCAGCCTGACCTTGGCTGACCTTGAGTGAACTACCGGATTGTGCCGTATTCAGCAGGCCACGGGCAACCATGAAAGAAATAACTAAAATACAAAGGGACAGTTGTTTATTTTGTTCAATAGAGGGTGTTGTTGCAGAAATGTTGCCTGTGCGATAATTAAATGAATTTAATATCTATCTGCAGTGCCACAGAAAGGCCGCTAGGGTGCCCCTTACCTTTGAGAGGTTTAGAGCCGAAAATGGCTGTTTCCCACCAGAACCCCGGAGCTCTTCTCTCCTCCACCCCACCTTCATCTGCCCACTACTCCCGATGTTTCCACCCTTGCTGACGGATGCGGGGCTCCCTCTTCAGGGCTAAGACATTTCTCTGTCTTTTCTTACCTCCTTCTTTCTTCCCCTTTCCTTGGCAGTCTCCTTCCACAACATGCATATTCTGAACATAGAATAGAGGCATGTTGTATGCAGCATATTGCACTTTACATACACTCTAGACGACGCACATAGCACACAATTTGATTGAATCAGTGAGGTGCTTTCAAAGCTCATTACATAAATACGCCAACGTGCAATGGACAGCCGGTGACAGGGCTGTCCTTCCCGCGTTAGGCAGGTAGATCACAGACATGCCTGCCTGCTGACAGGCCACGCCACAAGGGCCCACTACACTGAGACGGATTCCACTCCTCCACGAACACACATCACAATCCGTTCACAATCTAATGAGAGCCAGGCTTCCTCCTAATAGCCCACAACGTGTTCATCCTTTCAGCACTAAGAAGAAATGTAACTGCAATTTACCGACTTTTGCTGGTGCTTTCGACAAAGAGAGAAAGGACGCAATGCCTTTGAAAGCCTCAGGAGTTTCCATTTTTAGTCATCAGAGCTAGATACTCTGCAGACAGACACCTCTATCAGGCAGGACCCAAAGAGCATTCGAGGCCACAGTAATGCCTGGTCTTTTCAGTGACAAAGCAGAAGAGAATGTGCAGGGCTAGTGGGAGAAACTTCACAGCGTCTTTAATTCAAGGCGGAGTGAGTCAGCACCGCGTTTGTAGCATGGCAGGGATGCGTGTGGGGTTACGGCTTGCCGAGTGCCTTTCTTATACCGTGTGTGTGATGCTCGTGGGTGGCGGACGTGCTCACAAAGACCGACGGCACCTCTGCCCACACTCCTCGGCCCGCACTGTCTGCAGCTGCACGCTCATGCCATGCTGCCCGCTGCACACACCACTCATGAGCTGGGGTTGAAAACAGCTGACACAAAGGGGCTGGCTGCATTGCCGTGTGTTAATACCAAAGGTGGTCTCCACCCTGACAAGAAAAGTCCATTTTTGTTACAGATGCTGGTCATTTTATGACAGAGCCAACACTAGAAGGAAAACAAGCAAACAAACAAACAGGTGCAATGGTTACAAGAAGTGTGTCATCTGAAGACCTCACTGTGGTTCCTGGCTGCCTTCTTCTCTGAGTGAGGATGCAGAAAAAAGGGTGAGGAAAGAAGTAATAAAAATAGTGCATGCAATGAGAGAAATCCAGAACTAGAACAGTAAGTGCAACTTTACAGAGCTTCTGCTCTGATAAGAACACTCTAGATAAAATGGAATTGGGTTAAGCTAGTTATCTCCAAGAGCACATTCAAGAGGACGACTAATTCCCAAGGTAATTTCACCTACCATGTCAGTGCCACACTACTGTCTGGAAGGTTGTGGGATAGGGGTGCCCCAAAGTGCTAATGTGTGACAAGACTGCACCAGAATCAACACTGTTTCCTTCATTGAGAAAGTTTGCTATGGAAACCATGGCAGCTGAGCAAAACAATATGCTTAGTGATGAAGCTGTTTACGACTCAAGCTTTTATTCTGTCCCTGCAGCTGGCAGCTAACACTGAACTAGCCAGCGGCCGGTGTGCATCCGAGGGCCACACTCGTGTAACACTGCCTTGGGAGACAGCCGATGCAACAGTCCATCTCAGCGGCCAGGAAATTAAGGGGCTTGCTTGAGCACACGGCTAGTTAGTGGCCCAGCTAGGACTTCTCTGCTTTCCGCCAGCTTTCTACCACACCATGCTTTGCCACTTAGAAAACGCAATCAGGTGAAGGGTTCGCTGGGATGAAGTTAGAGATCACAGTCAGGGACACAATTTGCATGGTGACCAATACTTAGGACTGTGATCAAGATTCAAAGAATGAAAAAGGACTCATAATTTTATTCTCTGTAGACACAGGATTGGCTGTAAAAGTATTCAAAATGTGGACAGAAATATTGACTTTTAAGAAAAGGGATTTTAATATAATTTTGAAAAATAAAAGTTTCTTAAAATGTTAGTGTCGTGTAATCACAGCACTTAACATAAGTGAAGGGCTCGCCCCGTGGGAAAAGTGCCAGGAATACAAGTGTTGGCTTGGTTTACCTTCCAGGTGACCCGGATGCTCTGAGACGATATGGGCTCCAGGTGAACTTCCTGAGGTGGCCCATCAGGAGCTGTAAGGACCAAAAATCCCACAGGCAGGTTAGAAATGCGTTCCAGAGTAGACTGAAACCTACGCAACCACATGTGAGCCCAGACGAGACTCCCGTGTTTGGCACAGGAAGGGGAGTTTTCAGTGGCAGTGGGCAAGACCGATTTTGCAGAGTCACTGTGTGCAAAGTGTTCCCTGTGTTTATTTGTTCTTGTGAAACTGAATCTTGGGACCCTGCCCTCGTATTCCTCCTTACCATGTCTGTGACAACTTTATTACTCAACCCTGACTTTGAGCAAGTTAAGGAGTACAATAGAAAGTTGTAAAACAAAATTCCTTTTATAAAACTCTGTCTATGGTGTGTGTTGAAGATCCTTCTCTTCCCTTTGGAAGCTCTGTTTAGGGATGGACTATTGGGCTTACTCAGTTGCTCAGAGCTACTTGGAGCAAAAATAGTCAGGATTCTTCTGCCTCTGGGTCTCTTTGATGGCTCTAGTTCTCTACACTTTCCGACTGAAACCCCTTGGGAAGCAGGGGCTCTGGACACAGGGTGCAGAAGGGAAGCTGAAGAGACAACAAAGCAGGCCACGTGCACCCACCTACCTCCAAGGGCTGTGCAAGCCGCTGGGGAGTGGCTGAGGGACAATTCCAAATGCTCTCCAGTTAGAGCAATCTGCACGTGTTAGGAATGTGCACGTGCTAGGAACGTGCACGTGTTAGGAACGTGCACGTGTTAGGAATGCACGTGTTAGGAACGTGCACGTGTTAGGAACGTGCACGTGCTAGGTGCATGGGGCAGAACTGAGAGATATGAAACCTTTCGCCCACCGAGAGTTCAGAATGTGATCAGAGCCACCAGATGCACACACTGGGGGAAGACAGCAAGACAAGCCCGAGGGGACTCAGGGATCCGAGATGCGGAAGCGAATGATCACAAAGGAGTCAGAGGGAGAGACCCCTTTCAATCACAGAGTGTTTTAGGATTGACAATCTTGAAATCACTGCTGAACTACGGAAGAGTCATCCATTTCCGTGGACTTATGCAGAAGGTTGAATAGCACGTGGGAGATAAGAAAGCACACGTGGTAGATATTAGATAGTTTGGAAGAGTTTGGAAATATTAATAAGAGGAAAGGGAGGGATACCTTAGAGATAATCGGTAGACTGGGGGAGGGCATGGCCAAGGGAAGCTGGTTTCCTTTCTTTTAGAGGAGGAGGAAGTTTTGAGCCAACATCTCTACGGAACCCAAACACACCTGACCCCGGGGCAATCGGAGCCTTTGCCATGGAGCCTTCTTCTGCCTCCATCAGAGTTTCCTGCCAGTGCCTGGGCCCCCACGGTGGTTTATCCCCACCTGGTCTTGGGACCCTGTCGCCACAGTGCTGTGCATATGCTTGCACATCAGTCTTTGCACGCCCGTCTCTGGTCACCCGGCAGACTCTACGTGGCATCGGGAACTGAGGCCAGAGTCAGTCCTTGCTCTGAAGGGACGAAGCAATTTGAGGACACTGAAACGCTGAGCAGGTCCCCTCCCCAGCACGTCCGTGGGGCCGACGCTTACCTGGGGTACTGCAGCTCTTGCATTTACTCATCCAAAAGTGCAAAGGCTCCGCTAGCACCGAAGTTAATGTCCGGAACAGAAACCGAGGCAGAGCCTGGCATCCAGCTAACTGTGATAATTACTGTTAAAGCTCTGAATCTAATTTCTGCTCATAGGGTCAGGCCCTTTATGCAGGAAACTTTTGACATCGGATCCAATAAAAACCCATGGAACAGAGTTCTCTCCCACACGGATAATTCTGTAGTTGCTGAGAAGCACTCGCTTCCTCCATAAAAATCCTTCGTGAAAATTATTTTGAGGTCTGACAGCTGCACTAATGCTCGGTTATTTTAATTTAATTGTGTTAACCGAATTTAACAAGAAGTCAGTCTGTTGGGGATCAGAGGCAGTGTGGGGACACTGCCTCATCCTGAGTCCCCTGGGTGTGGCCTTCGCAGGATGACAGCAGACAATAGCGACAGCCTCTATTTTCTTGTTGAGATAGATTCATAATTAAAACAAAGGTACTAGGATAGTGTTTACAAAAACGCCCTTGATCCTATCAGAAAACATAAAATCCACGATGTCATCATGAATTGGGGGCGATTTGCTCCTTCGGTCTGGTGTGGTGTTTTATGAAGGTCCTCAGTGAAGTGGAGAAAGGGGGACAGTTCCTGTTTCTAGGACAGATCTATCATTTTTAAGAACATAACACCTTTATTACTTAGCCCACCAACACTTTGGTGGTTTGTTAGTAATTGTGTATTGGTCTGCCTGCTTCCTAAAGTGAATGCACTTGGATCTCTCCTGTCGTAAAAAACGGTGACAAAAACAGTCCAAACCAACCAAAAGAATGTAATTTATACACACACATTAGGGCTGTGCCCAACATAATTAGGAAGGTTATTTTGGTTTGCTTTTTTTTACAAAGGGCACTAAATTTTCTGCTATAAGTTTCTAAAACATTATAAGAAAAACTTTTTAAATTATAAAAAAATTGTCTACTTTCAGAATGTTAGTGCTTCCCATACAGTTCCTGAGCTGTAATTTTTTCATAGGTTCTCATCTCATTGCAGATGACTTCTTTAAAATTACAATTCCAGGGAGAGTGAATTCCCAGTGCAAAAACTATTGAGGATCAATAATGGAGAACTGTAGAGGTAACAATTAGCAATGAAAATGATTTTCCAAAATAAATGATCTCTGCACTTCTACAGAAGTCAAAGCCATCCAATCTGTGAAGCAGTAGTAAGTAAAGACTGTATTTACAATTTCTAGCATTTTTGCAAGGTGAAAGGCAAGGTGACTTTTACTAATTCTGTTTGGCTGAAAACACAGCGATGACAGACAGGTGCCTCCTAATTGCCAGACCCGTGGATCTCCACTCCTGCTTCCCTCCTGGGTCTTCATGGGTGGCTGGCTCTGTGTCCGCTGTCCCTACCATGCCGGCTCCTCCCTGCCAGTTCGATGCCTGGGCAGCCTCCTGCTGCTCGGACAGCCCGTGTCCCCACTGAGACTCAAGCCTCGGGTTCCGTTCTGCCCTCCCCATCTGTCAACGTCCTGGCTTCAACCGGGGTCTTGGGGCCTCATTGTTTATTGAACTGGGTGGAATCACCCAGGCTGGAATCACACCCACATTTCTATCTCTGGTTTCCTTATTGGGGGATTTACTGAGGACCTACTATGTGCCAGGTCCTAAACCAGGCAAAGACTGGGGTGACAAAAGTGGAATAAATTAATAAAATAGGGAGCTGCAGCTGCATGATTTCACAACCATGTGTTCTTCTTCCATAGATGTTGGGTGGGTGAGAGGCATGTTCTTTGTTGGGCAAAGGGGACCAAGATAGTGTTCAGTAAAAATCAAAATAAAACAAAGAACAGCTGTAACTATTAAATAAAAATTTAGCTCATTCATTTAAACTATTATTTAATTAGGTAACTATTCCCACCCTTGTGGGAGGGGACCAGAAATAGACCATAAAAAAAGTAAATTGGGCCATGCGCGGTGCCTCACACCTGCAATCCTAGCACTCTGGGAGGCCGAGGCAAGACGATTGCTTGAGGCCAGAAGTTCGAGACCAGCCTGAACAAGAGTGAGACGCTGTCTCTACTAAAAATAGAAAAAAAAATCAGCCAGGCATGGTGGTGTGCACTTGTAGTCCCAGCTACTCAGGAGGCTGAGGCAGGAGGATCGCTTGAGTCCAGGAGTCTGAGGTTGCTGTGAGCTATGATGATGCCACGGCACTCTAGCTCAGGTGACAGAGTGAGACTCTGTCACAAATAAAAAGTAAATCGACAGCTTACATGGTATATTGGGTGGTGATACATGTTTGAGGAGAGTGTCAGGGGAGGGAGGGACCAACTGTGCCAGAAAGGGCAGTGGGTTGAATTGTCATAAGGTAGACAGGAAAGGATTATTGAGAAGATGATATCTGAGCAGCAACTTAAAAGTGCCAAGAGAGGAGAAGGAAGAACATTCCAGACCATTCCAGAATAATTCCAGAACTTTCCAGGATAACCAATAATCATATATACGAGAAACAGCAGGGAGGCTGATGATTTCTTTAGGTTTAATTTCCAAAATTTCTTCGAAAGGAAGATGGAGGAGCATGACAACAGCCTGCAGAGGCAGATTGCTGACGGCTGTGTCGGGTGCAGGCTGTACTCACTGGACGGATGCTGTGCCCTTGACTCTCTTATCTATCAGAGGATACATGGAAGCCACACTCTGCCCCTATGTTTGTTTCCTGTGCACATGCCTGTTACGCCATCAGCCCTCATTCTAGCCTGTCCCCCTCAGCTCCAGCTCGACACGCTGGAAACTCCCATGAGACCAGAGCCGCTGCTCTGCAACGTGATGAGAGGTGACGCACGGAGGTAACTTAGTGCCGGATCCACTGGACACCCAGTGACTCCATGTCAGGACCCTTTCATAATCCAGACCTTCCGTTCTTGATGGTCTGTGAAAATTCAGTGGTGTTCCAACGAGCTCCCGCATAATTGAACTTCCACATTCTATGCGCAGATTCATAATGAAAACGACGAAGGGAACAGCCACCCCAAGCTCGGTCACATGGCACTAAGTGACACGCGACCTTCAGGGGGCAGCTGCTAATGGGGAAGTTGGTCTGTGGTGAGGGCCAGAGGCACGTGGTGCGTGGCTGATCGTGTCAAGAGACCCCGGGAGTCGGACGCACTTCTGGTCCATTAAGAGCTGATCTCACTGACTCTGACAGTGTCTCCACTTACTCTCTTGACTTCTCCTTCTTTGGGGGGATAAGGGTTGTTAACGGGAGTTGAGAAGACTGTGCTCAACAGCGTGATCTTTGCTTCATGGCTGTTTTCTGAGGCCAAGTGCATTAAAGTGGCATAATAATGCAGTTGTGCACTTTTACATGAAAATAAACAGTATTGCGCCATTGGAACCATGATATTTTCCAGCAGTAGGTAGGGATGCTGTGTAAACCTGGCAGTGACTCCTTCTTTAGGACGCTTTGCACTGGGCACAGCAGGGATCCGAAACTCAGATTCCTGTGGTGGCAAGACTTAACCAGAGATCACAAACTGTTTCTGTGAAGGCTGAGATGGTAAGTATTCTAGGCTTTTCAGGCCACATGCAGTCTCTATTGCACGCTCTTCTTTTTAAGATGAAAAAACTATTCTTAGTCTGAGGTCTGTAGGTGGGATTTGGCCCACGGGTTGTATTAATAGCTTGCTGACCCCTAAATGAAAGTAGGGTGGAGCTATGGTTCACTGGGGGTGTATGGCCAGTCTGAAGGGTGACCACTACGTGCTTAACGCCAGCTCATTGCTGCCAAGCAGGAACTCAAGAGCAACTCAAAATTTAGTTGTTCTGAAATTCCCAGATTAAAAAAAAAATGACACCTAATTCAAAAGTTTTTCACAGCACTAGGCAGACCCAAACCAAACACACCCATAGGCCTGATCTGCCGTGGGCTGCAGTTTATGACCTGGGACCTGCCCCATCCATCAGGAGCAGCTGAGGGCATCTCAGGCTGCGGGTGCAGGTGTTTCCCGTGGTCGGGCGCTGGAGCTCTGACGGAGGGTCTTACTCTTTCTCCCTTCGTGTTTTCCCCGCCTTCCAGTCCTACCCTCTCACTTTTCTCTACTTTTCTTTACAAAGCTCTTGTCTTAGTTAGTCCTTTTGAGCCACTCTAGCAGAATACACTAAACTGGGTGGCTCGTAAACAACAGAAATGTATTTCCTACAGAGGCTGGGAAGGCCAAGGTCCAGGGGCCAGCAGGTTTGGTGTCTGGTGAGGGCTGGCTCTCCCGGTTCGTAGATGGAGCCTCCTCCCTGTGCGCTCACACGGCGGAGGGGGCGAATGGGCTCCCGCAGGCCTATTTTATAGGGGCATTGATTCCATTCTCGGGGGTCCACCTTCGTAACCCAGTCACCCACTTCTTCATATTAGTGCATTGGGAATTAGGCTTCGGCATATTCATGGGGGGAGGGGGGCACAAACATTCAGACAATAACACCCTTCAAAATTTCAGCATGGGTTTAATCCACCACATGTTTTCTCAGCACGCACACGCACACACACACACACACACACACACACACACACACACACTTTGTTCATTGTAAGACCCATGCTGGACAGTCTTTTGAGCTGTGTTTATAAATATTCATCTCATACATACTGCAGGGGACACCAAGACCTGAGCACCTCACAGACCCACTTCCTCAGCCAGGTGGGTGGAGAGAGGTGTGCTCTGGTGCCCGAGACATAGGCACTGCATTACAGTCAAAGCGAGTGGGTCAGTAAATCCCAGAACCCTCCATCTGAAGACTCTCACTGCTTGAGAGGTGACCTCCTATTTGGGGGGAAAGGGAGCTGCAGGGGTGGGAAAAGGTCACCCCAAGATGGCTGCCGTCCTAAAACAATGTGCCTTTGGGCTTCCCTGCCGGGGCGTGGCGGCAGTGTCCACAGCTCCTGCGGCAACTCCAACTCGGGTGTCTTTGGTCAGGGTAGTTGCACTCGGGCCCATGTGAGTCATGCATGGGAAATGACCTTTTCATTTCGGTCATGCAAACCTATGCGCCCAGACAAAGACAAGTTCTATTTTTGTAGTGTTCCTTTGCTCAAGTCTGTTCCCTTCCATTCTTTTCTCCTTAGCTCATCTGAATACTAAAGGAGAGAGGCTTTGGGGGCTGCCCCAGCCGGCACTAGGTAAAATCCAAAAGGCCTGCCGGGGAGCCAGGGAGGCGGTGTCTGCATCTGTCTGCAGAGATGCCAGGCAGTTGCCCTGCAGACTAGCAACCCGGGGGCTGTTCACCTGGCCTCCTGGCTGGGGAGAGAGATGCTGCCATGGCAACTGCCAGCTGCAGCGGAGGTCACAGAGGAAACGAAATGAAAAGCAGCAACAGCAGCATTAATAATGGCAATCAGGGAAGCAGCTGCAAGTGCACCCCCGGAAGAATGCAGTTATCCTGGGGTGGCTGGCGGCATCGGGCAGGACTACAGAAGGGGCGGGGAGGAAAGGAGAAGGCTGAGCAGGGAGTCAAAGATGACATTTTGGGTTGAAAGATGGGGACAGCTTATTTTCCCTAAATATCCAGCATAATAAAACGCCAGGAAGTTAGGGGGTTGTTTAAAGAAATAATTCAATAAGATTCTATTTTTGCAAGAGCACATTAACACTCATTTCCCACTTATTTCTGAGAAGTGCAAAGTACTTTTAGAGCTGTGAATTTTTTTTTCAATGATCAAATATGTCTGTGTAAAGAGGAGAAAGGCATCACTGTGTCCATCTTGCAGACGAGAAATGAGGCAGAGAGCATCCCAGCATCGGCAGGGGCTCACGCTCAGACACTTGAGCATAAAGGCCTTTCTGTCCACCACATTTGAAAACAATGTACAAGAGGAAACGTCTTCCAGCATTGGGAAGTAGGCCCTTGTGGGCGGCTCAGGAAGAACTGCACATTTTAACCTATTCCTGTGAGGGTAATATTGACTACACATATCCAAAGAGTTAAAATGTGGCATTGGATTTGATCCAGCCACCCTGCTTCTTGGAATTTAACATAAGAAAATGATCTTGGAAATTGCAAAAGATACCACCAGGATGTTTATTGCAGTGGTGCTTATAATAATGAAAATTTGAAAACACCTGACGTGTCCAGCAATATGGGATTTGTTATATAAATGGTGGGAGATGCCATTAGAAATTGTAGAAAAGTACTTAAGACATATATAAGTTCAGTGTCGATTTGGAACACCGTTAACAAGGGTAACAGAGAAGGAGGTGGCGGGAAGAAAGTCAAGAACAACTCCTACTGAAAGGAGGTTTGTTTCAACTCTTGGTCATCTGGGGAGGATGTTGATCACCTGAATCGTGATTATGGAGAAACAGAGATCTGAGACTAAGCTTCCCTCCGCACCGCAGTAGGGAGTGGGTGATTAGCTCTGACTGTGGGCAGAGCTAAAAGGAAAGGAGGGTTTGGGAGCTGGACACGCCTTTCCACCCAAGACGTGAGCCGAGCATCATCAGCACCTTACGTTTCTCCTCAGAGAAGCCCAAGGGCAGTGCCTTCCTCTCCTGCCAGGAGGTGGGCTGACCACCAGCATCCATGCACCACTGCCTAATTGCTCAGTCCTCTGCAAACCAGTTAATTTCACCCCCAGTAACCACGAATGGACCACAGTGTTAATGGATGTGTACACACTTGTGCATGTCTGTGTGCGTGCACGTGTGCGGGTGATGAAACAGGTTGCAAAAATGATTTAGTAGGTTACATCAATGTGCTCTAGGTGGATGATGCAAGCTGTTTTGCCTTTTCAAAATGCTTATCTCTATCTTGTGATTTTCAACACTGAATATGAAATTCTTTGTAATAGGAGAACGAACAGTAAATTCATTTGAAAATATTGAGGTTTCTAGTCAATAAAATAATCTGCACCCCCTCCTCCCCCTACAGAACAGGGGCTTGCTGTTTCCTAGTCAAATGTTCCTGCATCCTCCCACACTGGACAGCACAGGGTCTTAGGCAAGAGACACACTCATGCTTCCCCCTCAACCTGGATTCCGTAAGTCCAAAGGACTTGGAAAACGGCATGATTCTTTGAATCTCACCAGATTGTTAGCCTCATGCGTCTTTCTTTTAAGTCTTGGCTATGAGAACCTTGAACTAAATTCTATTTGAAGAACAGTGCCTTCAAAGTAAGATGCTGGGCACTGTCTGTGGTTTTTCTAGGGCATGGAACTATGGAGAGCACTCATCAAAGACCTCCACCCAGCGCGGGCAAAGGTCTGCTTCTGCATTTAAGCATCAAGCCCTCAAGAGTTAGCTCCCCAGCTCCTCCGGAGCGAGATTCCACCCAGCACCACGCACCTGCCTCGTCCGCTGTGATGGTGAGCTCGTTGCTGGGCTCGCTCTTGCCAATCCGGTTCTTGGCGTACATGCGGATGCTGTAGGTGGAGGAAGGGTGGATATCAATGATGGTGGCCGAGTTCAGCTGAGGGGAAACATCTTTGGTTCTCTGAGCAGAATCCCAGGAGTCTTTTGGGTTTTGTTTTTCAAAAGAGAAGAGATAGAGATGTGAGTTTTTTTTCTCTGCCTCTGAAAGTTCACAAGCAGGAATAAAAAAAAGGAAAGAAAGAACAATGACACCCCAAGTGACTTCTCAATGCGCTGTTCCCAGTTTTCTGGCAGAGCTGGCAGTCAGAGGGGACGTGACCTCCCACACACATCACCCACACTGTGGGGACGGACGGCAGGAGGCCGGCAGGGCTCAGGGAGGGGTGTCGGAGGAAGCTCAGATCTGGCCGCTGGGGGAGGTCACGGAGGAGAAATACTGTGGTGGCAGCTCAGGCCAGTGGAGTAGAAAATGACCACTTGTAGGCACTCATTGTACAGGTCGATAAAGTGAAGTGTGGTTAGGACACTCCTGCCTCTCAGCTCCCTACAGATCCCTGGTTCTAAAAGGTATTTGAAAATCAGCAAAACCTTGAGCCATGTCAGGGTCTTCCTTTCCCATATAGAGAGTGGTGAAAATGAGATAATCCCACATGAACCTACCTCAATTTCCAGTATAAACCTCGCTTTGCCAAACCTATTTCTCAATTCTACTTTTTGAAATCATGTAGTCTCAAATTTTTTTGTTGTAGGAATTATTTTCAGCTACAGCTGAAAATTAGCTACAGCTAATTTTAACCACAGCACCTGCCTGGCGCGAAGCATCATCATTGAATCTGTGACAGTTTGTACCTGGTGATTTTAGGGCTCAACCAAGGCTGAGAATGTCAGTAAATGGTTCTTATATCAAGGAGTCTGGGCAGCTGTTGGTGGGGGCGGGGATGGTCAAGAGCTGGTGTTGGTGGCCGAAGAGCAAGGAAGCCCCCAAGACAGTGGACAGAGAAGATGCTCATGTGTTCCACCACCCCAGGGTCCTCTTTGGTGGAGCTCATCACACTTGTAAGTCTTTCACGGATGATCTGTGTTCCCTGCTGGAGTCTAAGCTCCAGGAGGGCAGAGGCCACAATCCCCATATTAGATTTTGTGTCCTTTTGCTAGCACGGTGCCTGGCTCAAAGTAGACAAATAATAAATGTGTGTTTAACAGATGAATAAATAAATGGCAAATACAAGGACCTCTGAGTCTTGGGAGCAGGCCGCTCACCTTGTCACACTAACGGTGAGTGTGGCCATGCGGGGGCTGCTCTGTCCAGGGGTTAACACAAATGCAAGTGATTCTCTGGATTGAAGACAAAAGTATGTGGCTTAAAGGCTGCTTTTGAACGCTCTAACTTCTTCCCAAGCAATGGAGCCTAATAGAAACTGATGATGAACTTGCAGTTAGGAGGAAAAGCATCCTTTGAGCCAGAGAGATTGGAGGTAGAAGAACATGACACAGCAAGAGAAGATTCAGCAAAAATTCAAATAAAGAAGGATGAGAAGAATGCGATTTGATAGGGGTAAACGAGGGAGGAGATTTTATGCCAATGCAGTGGCGGGTACACAGGAGCCTTGTCCACAAAGAGAAAGCCAGCCTCCTGGAGAAGATGCTTAGGACGACGGGGAGGAACCCCTGGTGCTGCCAGGTGCAGAGACACTTGCTGACTAACTACCCCCAGGAGGAAGTGGACACTTGTGGTGGTTGACGATTCTGCTCAGGCAACATGGAAGTTTCTGGAACTACCAGGGCCAAAGAAGGCACAGCCGTCTTCACTAGGATTGTGTCTGGGAGTGGCCGACAGCCTGAAGAGGCATGTGGGTGTCTGCTGACCACCTCCTCCTGGCACCAGCCCAAACCGCATGAGGGATCAAGGCTCTCACCTTGCAGTCACTGGGCTTCAGCATCCATCCCTCGGAGGCTGCTTCAGCCCAGCCCACACCTTGGTAACTAGTCCTCCTGTTAAACAGTATTCCAGTGTGACTCATGAACCGTCCTTGATGCTACCTTCGCTCTCTGCCTCTAGAAACCACCACCCACACCCACTGCTGGGCCAGGAGACCTGTTGCAAATCCCTGAATTGCATTCCTTGTCCTTCCTGCCTGTGTCCGTACCCCCCATTCACGCTTGTATCCTCAGGCTCTTGGACTTATGTGCATACATTTCTGTTTGTGACTTGCTCCTAAGAAGTTTCTTTATTTTGTCTATGGTACCTTCTTCCTGGTTGTATTCATAGTTTAATTTTCAATTCCATCTTCCCATCAAGGGGTTGTGCTAGGCATTTTAAAATGTGACTTCTGTGGTCCCCAAATCTGTGGGCACTTTGGAAGCACCTAGGGGCTTTTTGACAACTGTGTTTTAGACCTACAGAATCAGACTCTGCGGGAGGGTGCCCAGAAACCTGTGCTTTTAAAAAAAACTCTCTGTCTGGGTGATTCTGGTGTACAGTTTGGACAGGCTGTTTTATTTGATTACATTTTTATAACATCTTGCTGAGGAAGGGATTTTTATTTTCTTTGTGAAGGTCAAGAAACTCCGGCCCTGTTGCATAGCTGGTGAGAAGTAGGGCTGGGACTTGACCTGACTTGAATTATCCCCAAGCTCAAGGTCACTTTCCTGTAGCGAATGACCTGCACATATTCTCTGAGGGCACCTAATGAGACTGGATTTCAACATTTCCAGACACCTGCTGAGCCTCCTGTGCTTCGAAGACCTTCTGACAAGTTCTTGACTTGGTTATAGATGAGGAGGAGCAATGCAGAGAAAGAGTTTGATGCAATGCAAGAGAAGGGAGCTTTGGCCAAGAAGTATTGTAGCATCTCTGAGTTTGCAGGAAGTAAGACTGAGAGGGCTGTGTAGGTCAGACTTGCAGCCTGGTTTAAAAAAAGAGTTACCAGGACCATTCACTGGAAATGTAGGCAGGATTCCACAGGTTCCCCACGCTCCAGGGGGACCAGTGGCATAAGACCAGGGTGGGAAGCTCAGAGTCCCACCCTGCCTCTGCAGTTCCAAATAACCCCTGTGAAGAAGGACTGGGGAGCTCACTGGAGCCAGTGTGGTTATACTGGGTGCTCACCAGGGAGCCCACCTTGGGGGCTAGAGACCCCAAGGCTGGAGGATGGCAGGTCATCGAGGACAAATGTAAGAGGGTAGACTTGATATGAAGAAATGCTGTCACTTCACACATGAGATGAGCAGGTGGGAGGCAACCAGGCCAAGACACAGGGCTGGTGAGACACAGCCTGCCGCTGACACACACAGGCTGGATCCCAACCCTGCTGAGCCTGGGACGGTCACCAGCATCTGGCTGGGACTGACCCTACTGCAAGACAGTGGGGGCCCTGAGCTGCTATGCTCTGGGAGGCCACCAGAGCACTCCAGCTCCCAGAGCACTCCAGCACCAAGGCCAGGGGCTGCCTGAGCTCTCCTTGCTACCATCTGGTTCCAGACCAATTTCTGCTGGAATTGTGCCTGACTCACCCAAGAAGCCTTTTTTTTTTTTTAATAGCAGGTATTTAAAAGTCTTTTTAAATTTTTTTTTAGCCCAAAGATTTATGCCTGACTTTTATTTTTTAATTTATTTCAGAATATTACAGGGGTACAAATGATTTGGTTACATAAATTGCTTTTGTACCATGCCCATCCCCCAGATAGCATGCATTGTACCCAACAGGTGTGATTTTACCCATCCCCTCCTCTCCCTGCTTGATTCCCAGTGAATGTTATCTCCATATGTGCACATAGGTGTTGATCGATTAGTTCCAATTTTCTACACTTCAAGACCAGTATCTCAGAGCTTTCAATTCTGTTTACTTAAAACAAAGGCAAGGTCACCCTCTTCTCTCCTGGCTCTTGGGAAGCAGTTTGTCCTGGTCCCTGTTTTGCTCAGCACTGTCTGGGCCATGCCCACTCTGGTCACTGAGCCTCACCTGGACACTGGCCCTGCTGTGTTTCCCCACAACAGTGCGACTCAAGGCCCCAGCCCCGCCGAGGGTCTTTACTTGGGCCTCGTGTATGCACCAGCTCATCTGGGGGCTCTAGGTGCCACTCTGAGATGAACGAGCTGAGATGTTCCGTCTTTTCTTACACGCATTTTTAACCCAGCAAGTCCCAGACACTATTTCTCAAAACACTGTTCTCGATTTGATCCATCTTTTTTTTAGTCTCCAAATTCTGCTTTCCCGAATTCCTTGAGAGCCACCCCCCAGGTTTCTTTGCAATCCCACCTGCACAGCCCTCGGCACGTTCCTGCTAAAATGTTCCCTCGATCTTCACCTGCCTCTTCCTGCTGCCTCGAGCTGATGTTTCACTACAGCTTCAGCTCAAGGATATTGAATAAGTCACAGTGTGTAATCTGAAATAACATAAGGGGCCCAGGAAGTGGAAAATAAGGCCACTTTTGTGGCCTCTAAGAATTTTTATTAACCCTTCCCATGCTGCCAGTGTTCAAATTCCTCGTATCTTTTATGAGACACAGTAAAAACTCTGACTAGAGGCCACAGCGGTGGTTTTCCACTGGCTGATGGATCACACTGTTCAAAATGGCCCTGCCATTGTCCTTGGAAGGTTATCAAAGGGCACCCCTGCAGTGGCCCTGGCAGCAGGGTAGTTTCATTTATGGGCTCTCGGCCAAGTGCTCCCTGTGCAGCAGTCAGTGCTGCTGGGGGTCCCTGGGCATTTCTAGGAGGTGTCTGCAGAGTGAATTCTCCGTTTTCTGCACAAACCACTACTGCACAGCTCACCCCGCAGAGCCCAGGTGCAGCCGGGGCTCAGCACTCTGGGCACAGGACAGGGGCCCATGCCCTAGAGCAGTCGCCCAGCCGGGGAAATGGGAAGTGAAGAAACAGGTGAGGAAAGGTCCTGGCGGAGACCTGGCTCTGTCAGCAGCTGCCCGTGTGCCCATGGGTGGCAGCAAAGCCACAGAGGCCGGCAGGAAGCATGAGTGAGGTCTGGGCTGGCTTTAGAAGCAAGGGGCGGAGCTGGGCTCCCTCAGAAGAAAGCTGGAAGCACTTCATGCAGGGGGGACCAGCTTGTTCAAAGAGCACACTCCGAGCTTCCCCGAGGTGAGGTGTGTTCTTAGGGGTGAAATAAATTAAAAAGGAAAAAAAGGGCTTTTTGAAGTGAAAGTAAAGCTGGAGAACATAAAGAACTTACCTGATTTATTTTTGCATTCAATGTCGTAGCCGGTGATGGGGCTGTTTCCATCAAACCCCATGGTCCACCTGAGCGTGATTGTGCGTGCTTTGACATCTTTGATCTCAATTTCGGGAGGGTCGGGGGGCTCTGTGCCAGCAACAAAAAGACCCAGGGTTAGTTCAAACCGAGTTCAGAAGAGACAGCGCTGGTGGAAATGCAGAGCGTGACTCAGACACAATTTTTCATCATTAGACAAGGACAGACGCTTTTTATCTGGGAGGATACGTTTCCCAATCCCATTTTAGGGAGGAGAATTTCCACTTTCCTGGGACGTGCAATTCCATAGCACTCATAGAACTGGGCCAAACCTGGGTGACACAAATGCCACTATTCTACTTTGGATCTCTAATTGAAAACATATTTTGGTCCCAAATGTTAACCTTCCCTTTTCATTCTGATTGTCTCATATACAGATTCCTGAAATTGAGCAAGAAAGTCCGCTACCGTACTTCTGCGCACCCAGCATGACTACCAAGAGCTCGTCATCTGACTTCATTCTTTAAGGCCTTTGTTCCCTGTTTTGGGGCTGCACTCTGACATAATCACAGGCACTGCATGATACTGCTTTAGTACTGGCTTCATTCACTTCAAATTTTTCTGAGAGTTAGGAAGTGCTGCATGGCAAGCTGAGTCCACACAGGTGCCTGGGGCTGGGCTGCACTTCCGTCCCGGAACACCTGTGCGTTTTCCCTTGTGCTGTCTTCTTCCTACCTTGCACGGTGAGCTGAATTATTCCACGGTCCTCCCCGTAAGAATTGATAGCATGACAGGAGAAGAAACCGGAATCTTCTCGCACAGTTGGCAAAATCTATGTGTAAAGCAGAAAGAAATTCATCTTAATCAGTAGCCAGAATGGCTTTTGGCTGTAATACTCTCTCCCCACTCTTTCTTCCCTTCTGCCATGCCCAGCATGCACACACACACATATAAACTCACAAACACAGACAACACACCCACACACCATTACCCACACCCACACTCACTCATTCACACACATGTCCTTTTGAGGGCAAATTATTTCAGCACAGTTGTAAGTGTGCAGATGGATAGGCCCATGTACGTTGTCCACACCAGTTGCAGCTCATTAGACTGGGTGTGTAATTTATGTGGGACGTCACGGTCAGGTTAACGTATATTCCACGTATACACCTTTTTCATGGTATGCGCTTAGAGCATCTAAAGCAGCCATGCCTGCAGAAACAGCTCTGTAAACACTGCAGTCACGGCCTGGGGGCAGCACCACCCTCAACAGAGCGCTGCCCAAAAGGATTCCAGGATTAGACCCTCGGGAGAGAACCAATATAAATGTTTCAAATCAGATCTTTTTCTCTCTCATGTGTATGCTACAGCATGATCTCCCATCTCCGTAATGAAACCATTGCTCAGTTAACTGCCAATAGTGCTAAAAAATATAAGAGAATACAATATTTTTCCTAGGTTTTGTGATCCTGGATTAATGACAGTTTTTTTCTGTTGGATTTTTCAAAAGAAGCAAATTATTTTTATTATAATGTTGTTTGTCCCAAAGCCCGTGCCATTTTTCTTTTTGCAGGGAGTTAAAACATGTGCACAGCATAGGCTGTCATTCCTACAGGATTAACTGCCATTAAGAAGCCCTACTTTTCACCTTTTTAATATTATGGTTGGGTTTCCTGCTGTGTTCATAATAATTCTACTCTTAATAACACTTATGATGAAGCACTATTTTTGAAGGCTACTCAGTAATCTCACTGTATGAAAGAGGAGAGAAATGGTGCTTCATGAATAAATTCCAAAAGATTATTTGCTACGTATCACCCGCATGCACCCACTTGTGTGAAAGGACAGATGTATTCTTCCCATAAAGTCGCTAGAGTCCACTGTGTGGATCTGTCGCGTTCTTACCTGCAGAGTGGAAATCACCTCCTCTCCCACCTCCTTGGTGGACACAAGGTACCGGGCCATTTCGGGGTTGATGATGCGGTCCTCCTTCTCCCAGCGCACAATGATGGGCTTCTCACCATGGGCTGTGCAGCTCATCTCCTTCTTTTGGCCCTGAGTGGCCAGGGTGGTATTTGGGTAGGACGTTATCATCGCGGGGACTGAAAAACCAAAAGGGCCCAGCTTGTTCAGCAAAGCCGGGTTCTTGATCCTCCCCGGCATAACATTCAGGGGTGTTTCTTTTAAATAAAATTTATTCGAGAAACTGCTGAGCAAGAATCATGAACAAGATAAAGGGAAGGTGGCAGAAAAATGGAACTTGACTAAAGGAGCCCTCGGCAGAAACTTGCCATGCGGTTTCACGTTCACAGGGACGCTGCTCTCTTCCCGTCCTGCCGAGGGCAGACCTATGTCCCTTAGAACAGGAAAGCAATTTTACTGGCTGATGAGTCTAGAAATGAGACTTAACATTAAGAATTATGCTCTTCCTTCTGTAATCATCTATATTTCTATCATTTTCAACACTGGTGATGAAACATTGACTACTACTCAGCGTAGGTGGATCCCTTATTGCTGCTAACCAATCCTTACAATTATTTCTCAACGTCCCCATCTCCCACAGTTGTTACAAACCTTGCCAACCTTTACTGGTCACTTGGGGACCTGAAACCTGTCCTTCTTCTATAACTCATAGCAAAGAATCTCACCCCCAATTTAATGGAAACCTTTATTTGTGAAACTTCTCAAGTTCCCTTTCTCCACCTCAAAATTATTATGCATATTTCTGTTTTTGGAAATGGAGAAGATCCCACCACAATTCCACAAACCACCTAGAAATTCTGAAAAGCATTTAACAAATGCCTTTTCAAATGCATACTAAGTTTACAAGAAATTGACAGAAAAACCGTGAGCCAAAACCAAAAGTGGATGTTGAGAAGCCAGAGGTAATATGATGCTGGTGCTTTGACTGCCTGAGAGGCAGGGAGTTAAAAGTGAGACCTCCAAAGGCAGGCTCCTCAAAGGGCTCTCTCTTGAGAGAAAGTATGTAACTAAAATGTAAAAATAAAAATCCACAAATAGCAAAGAAAGAAGCAAACTGCCTTGGCTTGTGCTACGAATGTAGAAAAAAAATCTCTCCCCTCAGAATCTGTAACTGGCCTCACTACACAGGCTTGGAGTCAAGTCATGCTAAAGAAGAACCCACATGGGGGTTGTCCTAGTTCAGTGATAGGTCTGAGGAACCTGGCAAAAGCAAACACACTCTGGAAGAATGTGTCCCCTCTCCAGGCCCAGTAGTATTTACCCAGATAAAACTGCTGAGCATGAGCTCACAAACCAAAACTACAAAACACATGTGAAACCAATCCACCACGACTGAGATTCAGCCTCCCAAGGACTTCAGGTGATGAAATTGTTAGACACAAACTGTAAACTAACTACCCATAAAATGTTCAAAGATATTTTTAAAACATGATAAAGGAAGAAAGTGTTATCAAAAAGCACTAAGAAAATTTGAAAAATGACCAGAACAAATCCATATTTATACCTGCTTTTTACCTCATTTTCCCAATCACAGGAAGAAAGGCCCACCGTCATTTCTGACGTCAAGCTCCCGCTGTGCCCAGGGCTGTCTGCCTCAGAGGCCCTCCAGGGCTCCCTGGGCTCTTGACTACAGAGACACTGTGGGTTCCTCCAGGACTGGCACATACCATGTCACGCCTTCCCCCATGGCTTCCCAGGGAGGTTTGAGACTATCACAAAAAGTCAAAGATCTACCAGTTCTGCAGCCTGGACCCCCACCGAAGAACCTACACTTGGGGGTTTCTGAAGAATCAGCAGCCATGTGGCAGAGATGTGCCTCACAGCACTGACCTCGTAATGAGATGTGGAGCAGGCAAATTGGTGACCAAGGAAAAAGGTACTACAAGTCTTGCGTTTGAAAGAGAGTTGCCCACAACAGTTGCAAGATTCCTCTTTCAGGATTTCTGAGAAGCAGCCGATATGGTTTGCATGTTTGGACCTTCCAAACTCACATTGAAATTGGATCCCCAGTGCTGGAGGTGGGGCCTGGTGGGGTGTTTGGATCATGGAGGCGGATCCCTCATGAATGGGCTGGTGCCCTCTCTGCAGTAATGAGTGAGTTCTCGCTCTGTCGGTTCACTCGAGAGCTGGCTGTTTAAGAGAGTGGACACCCCTTCCTCTCACTCACGCTCCCGCCTTGTGACGAGCCTACTCCCTCTTGAGTGGAGCTCCCTGAAGCCCTGGCCAGAAGCACATGCTGGTGCCACATGTCTTATACAGTTTCAGAACCGTGAGCCAAATAAACCTCTTTTCTTATAAATCACCCAGTCCCAGGTGTTCCTTTACAGCAGGGCAAGTGGATAACATGCCACAACTGCCTCTACCAGCCCCAGCCTTTGGTTCTGATTCCTTCCATCCCCAGCCTATAAAGAAAAGTATTTATTTTTATTAACAGCTTTATTGAGGTATAATATACATATGATAAAATCCACCTGTTGTAAGTGCATGATTCAGCTGTACACTTAAAACCACATTAGCTTCCCAGGATGGCTGTCACCAATCACCAGAAGCGAGGTGGCTTTATAAGAACAGAAACTTCTTCTCTCATAGTTTTGGAGGCCAGAAGTCCAACATCAGGTGTCGGCAGAGCCATGTTCCCTTCACAGGCGCTAAAAGAGGACCTGTCATTGTCTCTTCCAGCTTCTGGTGGCTCCAGACACTCCTTGGCTTGTGGCAGCACAACGTCAACCTCTGTTTTTGTCTGCACCTGGCACTCTTTCTTGAGGCTTCTCTGTCTTCACGTGGACTTCTCACATGGACACCAGTCACTGGATTTAGAACTTGCACTAATGCAGTGTGACACCATCTTAACTAATCATATTTGCAAAGACCCTATTTGTTCCCACAGAAAGCTGTATTCCGAGGTTTTAGGGGGTACACTATTCAACCCAAAATAAGTATATTTACATTACCCAATACATATAAATTCATACATACTAATATATCGTGAATACAAGATGTAGAGGTGTATAATCACCACATCAAATCTTAAAGCATTTACATTACCCCAAATGATTCCTCCTGCCCATTTACAGTCACTTCCCTTTCCTACCTCAAGTTATAGGCAATTGCTGATCTATTTTCCTTACCTATATCACCTTTTCTGGACATTCCCTATAAATGGCATTATATGGCATATGTTCTTTTGCATCAAGGTTTCTGTATTTTTTTCCACTAAGCCTGAGGTTTTCAAGGTTCAAGCATATCATAGTGTGTATCAGTATTTTGTTGCTTTTATTGCTGAATAATATTCCATTGCATGGATATGTAACATTTTGTTTATCCACTCGCCCACTGATACACATCTGGGGTGTTTCCACTTTTGGGCTATTATGAATGATTCTGCTAAAAACATTTGTGTGTAAGTTGTCGTGTTGACATATGTTTTCATTTTTCCAGGGTAGATTCCTAAAAGTGGGACTACTGAGTCATATGGCAATTCTATGCATAACACCTTGAGAAACTGCCACACTTTTACCAAGTGGCAGCACCATTTTTCATTCTCTAGATAAGAGACTGAGGAGAGAAGAAGAAGTGAGAGGAGGAGAGAAATTAAGTGAGAATCTTTGTCAAGATTCAGAGTTTGTGTTGAGGGAACAAGAATGTTCCCCTTCAACCATGTGATGGGGAAAGTCAAACAGCAGCTATTGGGTCACCTGCAAAAGGTGAGGTGGCATCTTCCTTTCCAGCTGGATGCTTGCTTACTGGCTACAGACACCCCAGGGTCACATGGTGCTGCCACCACAGAGGAGCTGAGGGTGGTGGCTCCTCTGCTAGGGACGCCTTCTGTTTGGGCTCACATTCACAAATCAGATTTTTTTTTCTCATAAGGACTGAGAGCTAACTCATGATAACTAGAGATCTCAAAGCCGATAAAAGTGACCTAAATTGGAAAACTGCAAATAAATCTACAGTAGGCACAAAAAGAAGAAAATATTTATTTCTCAATCTTCTTCTCAAAGCAGAAACCATGAATCCCACATAGAATTTAGCTTTGAAAGGTGGTCCCCGTTCCTTCCTGATTCCTGATGAGACACCCATGTGCTGAGAACAAAAGATAGAGACTCTGGTCGCAGAACCGTGTTCTGGAAATCAGTGCATGCTTAATGCCCACAGTCTCGTGGGAATCTAAAGGCTGTGGCCGGATTTCTCACTGTGCAGTATTTGTGAAAAGGAAAAATAAATCCGTAAAATGGTAGGGCATGAAATAAACACAAATTTCCTGTGAGGACTCGTAAGTGTGAGCATTTCCCAAGTCCAGTGAGTGTGAGCCGATTCTGAAATAAGGGTCTCTGCCCGACCTTAGGAGCTCCTGGCAGGGAGCAAGGCATTGTGAAGGCTGGGGTTCCCCTGGAATGTAACTTCCTGGTAATTTAAAACAACCAACTAGAATTGCTGTCTAAAAACTGCAGTGTTCCTTTGAGGACTTGTTTGTTTTCTCCTCTTTTCTTTCTTTTTCAATTTTTTTTTAATTACAAGCTTTATTGTATTCTATATGGGAGGAATAGTCTCGACTAAATCATAGATCTCTAGTTTGTTTATGATTTGCCCACCTTACTGTGCAAAAAATGTTCCTCATTTTTCCTCCCATTCTCCCTTGAAAGAGAGCCCCACCAAAATGGGTATTTTAGTTCTGGTTAATAAATTCAGCATTTAGGTAGAAATGCTCTGACTAGCCCATGTTCTCCTATCCTGCTGGCCTATTTTCAGACCATTTCTTAAAAGAATGGTCAAAAGGATGGTGAAAAATGAATCATTATCACTGCTTCTTTGCAATGCTAATGTTTGAAGGCATGACCTTTTCACTTGTCACAGTCGTGGGTGCTGAGAGGTGACAACATGTCCACGCAGCAGTCCATTCTGCAAGGGTTTCTGAAGCATTACAGATGGATGGGGTAATTGAACAAGGATTGGTACCACCGACAGGCTGTGGGCAAATCTTGCGAGCATGGCCAAGGGGCTTTGTCCAAAGAAG
Source organism: Varecia variegata (assembly GCA_028533085.1). Classification (NCBI taxonomy): domain Eukaryota; kingdom Metazoa; phylum Chordata; class Mammalia; order Primates; family Lemuridae; genus Varecia; species Varecia variegata. The sequence goes on along the minus strand of CM052436.1, from coordinate 3,723,925 downwards.
GTGTGCTGTGTGCTTCTCCCACAAAATTACCCATTAAGGAAGGTACTGCTTTATATCATGATATATCAGTTTATAAATTTCCTTCATAAACTATGATATTACCTGATAGCACCTTTCCTGCCGAGCAAACCTGCATTCTTACGACGTAAGGAAGCAGCATCTGACCTACTTTCTTGCAGCATAGAGATGCGGTGGTGTAGTGTAGCTGCTGCCCCCAGCCGGGGAAGGCTGACTGTGCACATCTCTGCCCAGCTGTGCAGCACAGGGATGCTGCCTACTTAGCCTGAAATTGGCACCGGTGGGAGTATTTACACCACTGAAATTGGCAAAGGCTATAAATCATGGCTTTCTCCATAGCTAATTGTTAAGCACTTACCAGAACACTATTTAGGAGAGTGTTTCACTGTATTAATAATCTGAAAGCATGTTCCCATCATACCAGAGACTGAAAAGTTGGAGATTTTAACCATAGAACAATAATTAACTTATTCATAAAAACAACCCTAAAATATGAACAGTATATTACTATGGTTTTCTCAAGTAATTCCTCAATACATTGATATATACATTGATTTTTTCACACAAGGATACACAAAGAATGGAAATTTATATTAATAAATCACTGATATGAAAGATTAGCTCCAATCTTTCCTCTCAAGTCTTTTAATGACTCCACCAACAATACAAAATTAATTTTAACGTATTTTTAGTTATTTTTTTAGTTCTTTTGTTGTGTGTCAGCTCTGCTGAAAATACCCCTGGAAAAGAAACGAGAGAGAGAGAGAGTACCAGCAACCTGAATAACTCCTAACTAGATGAGATTCCTGTCACGATCATCTGGTTCATTCCCTTCATTTTACAGGGAAGAAAAGAGAAAACCAGAGAAGAACAGGTGTCCAAGGCCCCAGTGCAAGAGTCAACTAGGATCTGACTTTATGTGTCGTATCATCACGGACCCCGACAGAGGGTGGCCAGCTACCCTGGGCTGCCCAGGACGTCCTGTGCTTTAGCCTGGAGAGCCCTGTGTCCTGGGGGGTCGCTCAGTCCCCCCACTCATTCAGAGCGGAGGTGGCAGGGGAAGGCAGGGGGCCAAGGATGAGGCAACACAAAGCTGGCTCCACATCCAAGATGGGAAACTGAGGCAGGAGACACTGGGGTTCCCAGGCGAGAGGTCAAGGGAGGGAGAAGCTCTGGACACGTTTTTGAAGCTACTTCCTCAGCTACCTTTTTCTTTTTACACCCCCCAAGATTTCATAATGAATGCGTTTCATCCATACACAAAGCTGCCCGGCCACATGTCCAGGGCCTGGATTCCACAATTAACATTTGTCTGCACAGATTTGACTCAGAGTTTATTTTCACTGTTGTCAGTAAATTAAAATGTACTGAAAACATAATTTTCATTCTTCTACTTTAAAATGATCTTAGGTAAAAACATGCATCAGCGAGAGAGCGTCTCAAAGATCAGGTTTCGAGCAGCCACGAACTCTCCCTGACTCTGCAGCTCAGGGTGGAGAATCCGGAGCCTCGTGTCCCAGGAACGGAACTGCCGCACCCTGGACTGCAGGTGTGACCTGGGGTTGGCAGTCCTTGGGTTACTGCAGTGCCACTCACACGTGTCACATCAGAGGAGGAGGCGAGAAAGGAGCCTGGCCCCACCTCACACCACCGTGAGTGGGCAGGACCCTCGCTGCCCTGGGCCTCTGTTCTCTCACCCGACTCGCAGGAGAGCCCAGTGGGATCAGGAGCTCCTAACCTGGGTGCATCTCAGAGTCATTGGGGGGGATTAAATAGACCAGTGCCCCGCCCCACTGCAGACCAAGTCAGAGGTTCCAGGGGTTGGGCTTTTGCATGGATTAATTTAAAGCCTCCCAAATGATCCTAATATACATCCTGGACTGAAATAGCCCCAACCCAACCGGATGATCTCCAAGGCCTTTTCCAGTGCTAATTGTCTTTTTTTCTCTTTTTCCCCTTTTCTTTATTTCCTTCTGTCCTTCCCTTCTTTTTTTCTTCCTTCTTCTCTTTTCCCCTCTCTTTCTTCTTCTCTTTCGTCCTCTATTTTTCTTTCTTTTCTCTTCCCTTTTCTCTTTCTTTCGCAGCACGATGGGATAAAAACACTAGCCATAGAAACGACCCAAGACATGTAAGTGCCACTTTGAGTAGATTCTAAATTATGCTATAAATGTAAGTGAGAGATGTAGAAATATCATTTCCAGCAGATTCACTGAATTTACATTTATATTAACAGATATCTCTACAGACAGTCAAAGAGAAACCAGACAACAAACACCTGTTTTGAAGGGGCAAAAATACAGATTAGAATATAAGAGAATTTTGGGATTAATTTCATACCTGACATCTTCTCCCCTTTTGCCTGTATTTCTAAGTAAGAAAACAGAGAACTGCAGGGTTAAAGACTGGAAAAGACTAAACCTTTCCCCTTTGTGTCTCTCCTATCCCTAATCCAAAGCTCTATTTTATCTAGAAAGGTTTTTAAAAAAGCAATTAACACCATAAAAATAATGCAGTGAAGTTGTCTTCATTAATCCCTAAGGCAATGAATCTCTTCCTTCCCTTCTCTTCCCTTCCCTTCCCTTCTCTCCTTCCCTCCTCCAGGGTCTGGGAAGCTAAACAGGTCAAAGTCCACACTACAGTAAGTAAATAATGCATCTGTCCTTCTGTGTCCCTCCAAGTTTCATATCACTTTCACATGTATGATCTCACAGCAACATACGTGTTCTCAGTAAGGAGGGGAATTCTTAATCTTATTTACCTATAGTAAAACAGGATGCGGAGAGTGAGTAATTAGTCTAAAGCCATGCACTTAGTAAATGGATGATCTAGAAGGAGAGCCCAGAGCTGACTCCATGTACAAAACCTCTTTGCCTGACTGCAGTGAAGGAGGCCGAGGCTGGGCCACAGGGCCCCGGGCATCTGACCGCAGGGGTGCCCGGCAGCCTAACTCTGTCCTCGAGGCCAGAGCATCCTTGGAAGCCTCTTGATCTAGAGCTGAGTCCATTTAGAGGAGACCCCCGTTGTTTCCGTAGCTGCAGGGAGGATCCCAGTCCTCCTGCAGGCCGACTGCGTATCTGTGGAGTGCTGCAGCAAGACCGGCTCCATAATGGGCAGGACCCAGAGCAAAACGGAAGTGTGCAGCCCAGTGTTCAGAAAGCAGGAAAAAAGGTGCAATTAAAGATCTATAATATAAAGCTTTTCTCTTTCTTCTGTGGTCTCTCTCTCTCTCTCTTTCTCCCTCCCTGTGTCATGATGGTTTTTATTTTTCTGTTTAACGTCTCTCTCCCTCCAGCATGGGGATACAGTCTACTCTCCTAGGCACCCGGACACGGCCCTAAGATTTGGCACACTCACGTGCCCCACCAGCTGCCAGCATCTCCCCCCACCAGACTGACTTGCCACATCCTGGCCAGGGTGGGGACGTCGAGTCAGACTTCTCCCAGTTAGATGGGCCCACCCTGCAAAGCCATCCTCTGCAAGTCTGGGTATGCTCCCCACCGCAGGGAGGCTGCCCCACCCAGGAATATCATGGAGCCGTCCCTGTGCCTGGTCTTCCCTCACATTCACTGGGATCCCCAGGGGACGGAGGGAAGGGGAGGCCTGGGGCCCAGGGGTGGGAGAGCGGACAGCTGAGCGTGTGTCCTGGGGAGGTGGTGGGAGGCAGGAGGCTGTGGAGCTTCAGCTCCACCCACTGTCCCATCGGACTTCACTTGCAAAACACAATTTCAGAAAAAAAATATTAAGAATTTCACCACGGCGGCTGCAGAACATCAAATGCCAGTGGAGGACTCTGTGGGACGGCAGTGGTCTCGTCCCCAGGACACTGTCCCTGGGGTGCCCCCAGGTAGCACTGCTGTCGCTAAGAGAGAAACAGCCTGTTTACCCTGAGCTGGGAGGGGCAGCATCTTGGGGGAGACTCAGACCTGACCAACCACATGGGGAGCCCGCTGGCTCTTCCTCTGCCCCAGCACAAAGGCCACGCGCAGGGCAGACCTCAGTGCCAGAAGAGCTGCCCCCCATTCAGTCTGCACCATCCCCAGCCCCACAGCCGGCAGCCGCGTCTCCCACCACCCCTGAGGTCCCTGTTCCTCACACCCCCTGCAGTTGTCAGGGAAACACAGCAGTGTTTTCCCCGTCACAGCAAACGCTTTGTCTCCCAGCACACTTCTTCTTCTTCTTTCTTTTTTTTTCTTCTTCTTCTCCTTCATCTTCCTCTTCCTCTTCCTCCTCTTCCTCTCTTCTTTTGGTAAGATATACATAGCATAAAATTTGCCACTTTATAACTTTGAGTGTCACTAAGTACATTGACATCACTGTACAGCCTTCACCACAATTTATTCCGCAAACTGAAACTTGGCACCCCTAAAACAGCAACTCCCACTCCCCCCATTTCCCAGCCCCTGGCCTGGGGAAGCCCCCCTTCTACTTCCTGTCTCTGCAAATGTGACTACTCTAGGGACCTCATGTAAGTGGAATCGTACAGGATTTGTCCTTTTGTGACCAGCTCGTTTCACTGAGCATAATGTCAAGGTTCATCCCTGTTGTAGCCTGTGCCAGAATGTCCTTATTTTTCAAGCCTGAATAATATTCCACCATATGTCTAGGCCACAGTTTCTTTATCCGTTCACCTGTTGATGGACACTGGGGCTGCTTCCACCTTTTGGTTATTGTGAATAATGACGCTAGGATCACTGGTGTGCAACATATTGTTCTTTAAAAATAACGTAGAACTTTGCTAGAGAAAGCGGACGGCAGTGCTTTGCCTGTTTCTTCTCAGGAGTTTCCAAGGCCAAGTAGCAGTTTCCCTGTTTGTGGTCTCTGCCTCTCATTTTCATCTCTGTTTCCTCATCCGTAAGAACAGTGGGACCTGCAGCCCCCCAAGGCCGTAATGAGGATTAATGAGATTATGTTAGCGAAGCCACTGAGGGTGGCGGAAGAAAGACCCCACAGAAACACAAAGTGCTATTACCACTGCTGCTGAATCAAACATTCCTCCTGTCCAAACACTTATTGTTCATAAAAGTTTCAGCAAGTGAGGCTGCCTACTGGGTAGCTCTAATCCCTATAAAGAAAATGATTTCTCCAGTCAGGAATTAATAAATTCTTAGCACATACTAAAATATCTCCTTGGCTGGGTTATTATGCTTACATAATGAAGTTGCTTTGATTATAACCATTAATCAAATCCATGTTTCCAAGCTAGAGTGGGATATATTTGATGTTAAGCTTTAACGAGAATGACAACATCTCCACTTCCTGGCAGCTTTGCCAGAACCTCGTGACATGATTAAACGTGTCAGGGGAAAGGCCGAGGACATTTAAGGTTCATATTATATTCACTCTGAAGTTGTTTCAAGTCACATTACTGGAAGAAAGTTGATTTATTTTGTAAGACAAGTATGAATATTAACCAAAAGATATTAAAAACAGTATTTTCCCCCAATTCACAGGGAGACAGGCAGATCATTTCTTCCTGTTTTTTTCCTGTCTTGTCATGTATATAGATGCTGTATTTCACCCAATAAGAAAACTTTCTAAAAATTATGTAGAAAAAAAAAAGAAAACAGGGGCCGGGCGCGGTGGCTCATGCCTGTAATCCTAGCACTCTGGGAGGCCGAGGCGGGAGGATCGCTTGAGCTCAGGAATTCCAGACCAGCCTGAGCAAGAGTGAGACTCCTTCTCTGCTAAAAATAGAAAAATTAGCTGGGCATGGTGGTGCACACCTGTAGTGCCAGCTACTTGAGAAGCTGAGGCAGGAGGACCGCTTGAGCCCCGGAGTTTGAGGTTGCTGTGAGCTAGGCTGACACCACTGCACTCTAGCCCGGACAACAGAGTAAGACTACGTCTCAAAAAAACAAAAAAAATCAAAAAATAAATTAGGAAATGGACTTTGATTTCCTGCCAACAACGATGGTAAAAACTAAATGAAACATTGCAAAAACAAATAGACTATATCATCATGAAAAATTGGGTAAGTGAGGTTCAAGATATTAATTAGAAAGAATAAATTATGAGCTATGTGTTAGCCAGTCCCCAAGATGACCCCGGCAAGCCTGCGTCCTGGAATGCAAACCTTTTATAGTCCCCTCCCACATTTTACCAATTATCTGTGTGACCTATAGACTATGGAGGAAGTGGTTGTACGTCACTGTCCCTCTGATAGTACATTATAAAAAGACTGCGGCTTCTGTCTTGGGTGCACCAGTGCTCTCTCTCTCTCTCTCTGATGATCCATTATTCCAGGGAAGACTGCCACAATGTCACCAGGATACCCAGGTGGCCAATGGAGCGGGCCTTGAGAAAGACAAGTGTCAGGCCTGCCCACAACCCTGTGCAGGAGCTTGGGAGTGAATTCCTCCACCTCTCGCCCCCAGGCACTTTCTCCCTCACAAAGTATTCAGATACAGCTCAGAGAAGGCAAGCGGTTTCCATGGAAACAGAACCTGCAGTTTCCAAGTGGCTTGGGGATACACACACAGAGTAGCTAGGTCCGAAGCCACGTTCTAACTTTTGAGCAGGTGTCTTACATACGGCTGTTTTTCATGGAGAAACAAAGACAGAGGAGATCCGCCATCGTCTCCGTTGACACTTAATGGGGTGGTGACTTACACCACACCTTGTTTATATCATCAGCTGCCACAGTACGTTGCCTGTGGCTCCCTGGAGCTGTGCTTGTGTTGCCCCCTCCTTGGGATGTCCCAGGGGCTTCCTCCACCTGAACGTTCTTGTCCAAGATGGGCCCAATGCCCAGGACTTTGATCTTGACTTTCACCCTATCAACCCCACCGTATTTTTAAGTTCTGAAGTTTCACCTTTCCCTTGAAGCCACTCTGAACACGTAGTCTCCATCTGGGCAATATTCATTTCCCACCGTGCCCTCTTCATTCAGCCATTGATGATGTGTTCCCATTGGCTTGTATGTGACGTGACGCCTCTGTGTTTTTTATTTGGTTATCTGGATTGGTATCATTTTTTTCTGCATGGATTTGTCATTTGATTATGCCAGCATCAAGGACATTAAATGCCCTTTTAAGAACACCTGGCATAATACTGGTGATGGTAGTTATACCTAACATGTATTAGGTCCTGTGTACTGTATTAGCTTTTGATCTTTACAGCAACCCTAAGCGGTAGGTACTAGCATTACCCTGATTTTAGGAGTGCAGAAACTGAGGCACAGAGAGGTTAAATGACTCGTTCAAGGTCACACTGGTGGCAAGTGGTGGAGCCAGAATTTTAGCCAATGCGGCCCACACTTTCTCCGCCTGTGTGTGAATTCACAAACAGTATAGTATATATAGCCTCACCTATTTTTAATTGTATATAAAATGGCATCAAACTCTCCCCATTCTTTGGTATCTTGCTTCTTCCATTCTGTTATTTTTGAATGATATCTACAACATACATATATTGCCCGCCATTTTTTAATTGCTGAATAATATTTCTTTGTATGAGTATTCCATGGTTTATTTATTTGGAAGGTTTCAGATGTCCACCATTGAAAATGATACAACTAAGAACATTTTGGCATGTGAACCCTGGTCACGAATGCATGGATTCTCTAGAATACACATAGAGAAGTGAAATTTCCAGCTATGGTATATGTATATCTTTAAATGTACGAGACTATGCCACACAGCTTTCACAAATGGTTGCACACATTTACAGTCTTACCAGCGGTCTTTGTTACTAATTTGCTTAGAGTAGTTATTCTTCAAAAGTGGTCCCTGAGCCAGCAGTGTAGGCATCACCTGGGAACTTGCTAGAAATGCAAATTCTGGGGCCCTACGAGCTGCTTGAAGAAGCCCCCCAGGGGGTTCTGGTACGTGCTAAAGGTCCAGAACACTGCTGTGGACCTGTTTGTTGTGCCATCCCCCCACCCCACCCATTGCCCAGAGCCTTCGTCTCTAGTGTCTTGTGTGGGTTTTGTGAAAAGAGCTCAGGACTTAGAATCAGAGCTGACTCTGAGCTTTTTCATTCTGCAAATTTCATAACCTATAAAATTTGGCTGGTATTTGTGTTCTGAGTCTGATTCCTCATCTGTCAAGTGGGCACAATGGTGATGTCTACCTTAATATAAAGAAGCTAAAAAATCAAATACATGCAAAGTCCTTTGTAGACTATAAAGCATTTGTAATATTAGTTATTTTTTTTTCTAGTAAATATTTGCATCCATGACTTGGTTTCTCAACTTCACTCTACATTTCTCTAAGGCTAAATAGCTTTATATATATATATATATATATACATATATATATATATATAGGCAGGGACTGTAAGGAAAAAACAAAAAACAGTGTTAAGGTGCTGGGATCTTTATGATTGTAAAGATTTAAATATATAGGGTGGTATTTATAAAGCTTGAACAATAAATAAAACATGCTTAAAAGCAAATTTCACTTAAGTAGGTTCTGAATAAAATATTAATGAATTTGGTAAGTAATATAATGTTCGTATCCAGCATATCATTAGAAAATTGACAACATAGGGAAAAGAAAAAAAGGGAAAAGGGGATGTTTTAAATGCTAATTTCTTTAACTTGTTATGAAGAATGGGGTGATGATATATTTATTTTTCAAGAGAGTTTCAAAGAGATTATTGCTACAGATTGATAGAAGGGCCCATATGTGTACATGTGTGCATGTGTGTGCACGAGTGTGCCTATGTGAGCATGTGTATGATTGTGTGTGCATGTATGCACATTCTTTTATGTGTGTATGTATATGTGTGCAACATGTATGTGAATGTGTGCTTATGTCCACACGTGTGTGTGTGTGTGTGTGTGTGTGTATTGGTAGCATAGAGGGCAGTTCCTGGCCACTGAAGCATTTGAATTGTATTAAAATCTTTCTCTCAAATTTTATGTGAAAACCAAGATGATGTGTAGCTTTTACGATGTTTATTAGGAAATATACGATTGTACATTTCTTTCTCATTTAGAACTTTCTCAGAAAGGAAAACTTCAAAATTCTCAGATGGTCTCTACAATCTTGCCCTGTTTTATAGGTTTGCTGAAGAGATCATTTAGAAAGGCTTGGAGATACAAAATAACACCAACGGTTTGCAGACAGAAAAGCACCTCTTCTGAAAGAACAAGAAACACAGCTTTCATCCAGCTTGTGGAAGCCAGAACTGGCTGTCTTTTCTTTCGTAATTCAAAGTGGAAGAAATTCTTGTCACGTACTGAATTGTAGTATTAATGATGCTAAGGGATGGAGGTCGTGTCCTAGCTTTTGAGTAAATGCCAGGATAACCGAGTGTACACACACACACACACCCCTAAAATGTGTGCTTTTTCTTGCTTTGCGATGGGTGTCTGTGAGCCCTGTATCCAGGAGCAGAATAGGAAACAGAAGCTGGACACATTTACGGGAATATTTTCAATGTAACTGTTGGCAGGGCGTCTCTTCAGTGTCTTCTATGTCAGCGGATACATCTTTAAAAAGGAAGAAGAGGAAGGAGCAAGGGATTGCTGGCAAGCAGCACCGTTAATCAGGAGATATTTTATGACCCAGCGCTTCTCAGGGGGTTTTAGATTTCAGACGCTTGTGAAGCGACATGTGTAACTGTCCCTCCCAGGGGAGGCAAGCAGGCACTAATTGAGGTATTGACGGCTCTAAATGAAGCAGAAACCTGCTAGGAAGACCCAGCTCCGACGCAAATGAGCGCCGCCGAGCAGTGCATGCCGGGGCCTCAGCGCTTCCATTCTCTGCTCCTTCGTGCAAGTAAGTGCACCTTAAACACAGGGGCTCACAGCACAAGGTCCCCAGCTAAAGAGCCACAACAACATTTCCTTTATCATTTCCCCAATTCTTTGTCTTTATATTGCATATTTCCCCTTATACACATATAAAACAGACACAGGAAATATTTAAACCTGTTTCAAAATATTTCACAGTATTAAATAATGTTTAATAGCATCACATAGTTTCTCATGAGGAAAGACTGCTGCCTTTTTCTCTCTACCCCTTTTGGAGAGTGTTCATGCAGCAGACACTGGAGGTTCACCTCATTCGACCTTTTCTATTTGGCACGGAAGCATCTTGCCCACAGAGGCTTCTTGGTGCTGGCAGCTGCACCTGCGTCCTCTCAGAGAGCCTTGGATGGCCAAAGGGGAGGGGACTGTGAGTTCTGAAGCAGTGTTTGACCTGTGCTCTAATTGTATCTCTCTTTCTGAACTCCATCCGGTTCTAATAATAAGGAATGTCAATGCACACAGGTAGCTAGCGCTTGAACACGTGTGACTGTGTGTGTGCCTGTGCAAATAACAAATGAGTTGTAACCTGAATGCCTTCATCTGAAGGCATCGTGTCATGAAGCATGTCCCTAATGACAGGGACGGGGTGTAACATTTAATCCACTAGAAACTTCTTAGGGGGAAAGCATATGACATTGGGGTCAGGGAGGCAGCTTTGCCTGGGGTGGCCAGAGCAGAGGTTCGCAGAGTCCCCGGAAGGCATGTTAAAGCACAGGTGCTGGCCCTACCTGAGTGGCTGATCCACTAGGTCTGGGTGGAGGGGCCGAGACTTTGCATATCTAACAAGTTCCCAGGAGACCGTAGTGCTGCTGGTCTGGGGACCACATGCTGAGACCCCCTGTCACAGAAGAATGAGTGACTCCAGTGTCAACCATATCTCCTGAGCCATTTCAACATGGCCATTTAGATGTGTTATTTCAAAGAAGTTTAAACACTGCTTTTATTAAAAAAAAAATTTCAAATAATGTGTGTAACAAACATCCTTAACCCTTGCTTTACCCCTAAGAGTTACAAAAACATTCAAAAGAAGTTTAGGTGAATACTTTCAGGAAAAGAAAGAAATGGTGTGCATGATACCCAAGACAGGAACCATAAAGGAAAAGCTTTGTGGATTTGAAAACATAGCCTTTAAAAAATTCTGTATGGCAGTACACAAGCCAAACAAAATTAAAAGAAATATGGCAGACTGGAAAAATATCGTAATGTATAAGGAAGAAAGGATTATTATGCCATAATGGGAATTTATAAGCATTGAGAAAAATAAAACATTGCAGAAAAAATGAAAAAGAATACAGAGTTCATTTTTAAAAGGAAATAGAAATTTCAATAATAAAATATCAAAATACTCAACTTCTTTTATTATGAAATGAAATGTTCATTTTTGCCAGCCATTGCAGAGCAGGTTGAATACTGACAGTGTCCGGTTTGGTGGGAGGTGGAGATGCCGACACTCAAATCCTGCAGATGGAAATGTCAGTTTGTGTAGCCTTTGGGGAAGCCAGTTTGGCCACGTGAAAAAAAAAATGTTGCACGTTCACATCTTCTGACCCTGCAATTCCTTTTCTTGGATTTTATCCTACGAAACTGATTAGCTGTATGTGCGCAGTTTATGTATAAGGATGCTCAGTGCGACCTTATTGATAATAGGTGCCTTTAAGCACAACAGAAGTAGTGACACATTTAAATAAGTAATTACACATCTACAAATGGAATATTATTCAACCATTAAAACATTGGAAACCATACTTAAAATTTCTAAAAGATACCAGTATTAGTTTACTAGGGCTGCCATAACAAAATACCACATATTGGGGAACTTATACAACAGGAATTTATCATCTCACATCTGTAGGTCAGGAGTCCAAGGTCAAGGTATTGACAGGGTTGTTCTCTTCAGGGGCCTCTCTCCTTGCCTTGCAGATGCTGTCTTATCCCTGTGTCCTCACAGCACTTTCCCTCTGTGTGTGTCTGTGTCCTGATCTCCTCTTCTACCAGTCAGATTGGATTAGGGCCCACCCTTATGACCGGTATAAACTTATTTACCTCTTTATAGGCCCTATCTCCAAATACAGTCTCATTGGCAGTTAAGGCTTCAACATATAAATTTTGGGGTGGGGGAGTGCAAAATTCAACCCATAATAATAATACCTGTAATATATTATCAATTAAATAAAAAGGGCTGTGCAGCATAATAATTTTCTGTTCTTAAAAAGGATGTTTACGAATTTCTCTGTCCCCTAACTTCTCTCTTTGTGTATAAGTAAATCTATATACAGAGGAATGCAAATTAAAATGTCTTAAAAGGTAGTAAATATGTTAACGGTGGCAAGTAACTGGTAAAATTCATGTCCTGCTTTTTTTCTTTCTTATTTGTTGAATCTTTTATAATAAACACATATTACTTTTCTATGCAGAAAAACAAAACTATTTTGTTTTTGACAAAATAATACAAGAGTGGTGACTTGAGTATAATTTCTCATTAACAAATACTCCTGATTCAGATTAGAGCAGCACAGTGTCCACCTGAAACAGGTTCAGGGAAATATCTTTCAGCCCTGACCGAAGACTCTTGCAGAGGCTACATCTCGTGGCTAAATTAGGCCACGAATCCATTGTCAGAGCAAACGGCAGAAAATCTCAAAATGTTTCCTGTTCGGTCTGTAGAATCGCAAGTTGAGCTATTGCTTTCACACACCTTTTTCCAAAGATTTTAAAGTGCTGTGTACCCTCATCTTCCCACGTAGTCAGGGATCCTTCCCCAGCAGGGAAAGCTGGGAACGAAGCAACGTTTCCTCTCCAGCTTACTCGTGAGGGAACGTTTACATTTAGAGCAGGATGAGAACATGTGGAAAGAGATCCCAACATAAGGATTCTCTACAGGAGGATAAGTTTAGCCCCATGTGACATGCCCTTGGGCTGTGAGGTGGGAACATGGACAGGCAGCTGCGTCCCCATCTGCCCCACTCCCCCTCCTCTCTCCCCTCATTAAAAACCTAAAATGTTGTGGTTTTAATTTGCATTTCCCAGATAATTAGTGATATTGAGAATGTTTTCCTGTCTGTTGGGCATTTGTCTGTCTTCTTTGGAGAAGAACCTGTTCATATCTTTTGCCCACTTTTTGATGGGGTTATTTTTTTTCTTGTTGATTTCTTTGAGTTCCTTGTAGATTCTGGATATTAGTCCTTTGTTGGATGTGTAGTTTGTGAATATTTTCTCCCATTCTGTAGGTTTTCTGTTTACTCTGTTGATTGCTTCCTTTGCTGTGCAGAAACATTTTAGTTTAAGTACGTCCCACTTATTTATTTTTGTTGTTGCTGCATTTGCTTTTGGGGTCTTACTCACAAATTCTTTGCCTAGGCCAATGTCTAGAAGAGTTTTTCCTACATTTTCTTCTAGAGTTTTTATGATTTCAGGTAGTACAACCACTATGGAAAGCAGTATGGAGATTCCTCAAAGAATTAAAAGTAGACCTATCATTCGATCCAGCAATCCCACTGCTGGGTATCTACTCAAAGTAAAAGAAGTCATTGTAAAGTAAAGACACCTGTACGCAAATGTTTAGAGAAGCACAATTCACAATTGCAAAGATATGGAACCAACCTAAGTGCCCATCAATTGATGAGCGGATAATGAAAACATGGCATATACATATAATACACACACACACACACACACACACACCATGGAGTACTACTCAGCCATAAAAAGGAATGAAACAATGTCTTTTGCAGAGATTTGGATGGGACTAGAGACCATTATCCCAAGTGAAATATCTCTGGAATGGAAAAACAAATACCACATGTTCTCACTTATAAGTGGGAGCTAAACAAAGGATACATATGGTCATAAAGTAGTGTAATGGACACTGAAAACTAAGAAGGAGAAGGGGAGGCAGGTGAAGGATAAAAATCTACCTATTGGGTACCATGTACACTATTCTGGTAACTGGTACACTGAAAGCCCTGACTTCAGCATGATACCATTCATCCATGTAACAAAAAACACTTGTACCTCCTAAATTTTTTGAAGTAATAATTAAAAAGACAACCTAAAACAATTGACCTAATCCTCAAGGAAGACTTAAAACCCTTTCGCTAGCGATATGAAGCATCCCTCCACCTCCAAGTAAGGAAAAAGCCCTGGATTAATTGTAGGAGTGAGGTTCTGGGGCTTCAGAGAGGCTGCCCGTAGCCACCTGGACAATGAATGATTTTCCCCTAATCTTCTTCCAATGGGGACCCTCCGAGCTGGTTGCCATGGACGACAGCGGGTGGCAGAAGGTTGCTAAGGAAGCGGTGGAGGAGGGTGATCGAGAATGTTATGCAGGGTATGTGTCCAACCCAGGACCTGTCTGGCATGGTGACAGGCTTGGAACAAAATGACAAACAGAGGAAGAAAATGGGTGCAGTGGGGAACTGCACAGCCAGGGGCTCCCCCACCTCTGACCTTCATCTTCTGCCCTCTGCTCCACTCTTACCCTTGCTGATCTGATCTGCTTGGGCTATTTCAGTGATTTCTTACAAACCCCAACCTCCCTCTCCTGAGCCGTGGTCTCCCATGGCGGGAAGTCAGCTTTCCATTTGGATGGCAAACCATCCCCGCACAATCAACATGGGCAAAATAGAATGTGGCACTTTCCCCCGAAATCCCTCCCTCTCCCTATTCCTGTGTCCCAGGCTCAACCTCAGATGGATTCCAGATCCCCAAGGCCAATCAGTGAGTGACCTGGTCCTTTTCAGTCAAATTTCATAGCATCTTTCAAATCAGACCTGTCCTTTCTAGTCACAGCTGTCACCTTAGTGCAAGCCTTAATGAGGATGCCCGTGCTGGGCTGTGGGGGTGTTCTAACTATTCTATCTCCTTCCTTCCTTTCTCTACTCCAATCTATCCCAGACCCCTGCCAGACTCAGCTTCCTAACATGCTACTTCCAGTCTGATATTCTCTTGCTTGCCATTTGCAATGGCTTCTTGCTAGCTACAGATTAAGCTCAATTTCCACAGCTTAAAATTTAGGACATTTTATAATCTTGCTGCAACCTGTGTTTGCAGTTGCCAACTAACTCTGCCTTTACACAGACGTTACCTCAGCACTTCACACACTTTGCAAGGTCTTCCACCTCCCCCCACCCCATATTTTGTGGTCTGGGAACATAATTTTCCCTTTCTAGGACTGGCTGGCTAGCATAGTTTTGCCTTTCTGAAAATTGTCTCCATTCCTCCAACCTGAATGTCATTTGTCCTTCCACTTCAAGGTCATGTTCCATCTCTTCCATAAAGCCCTCCCCGACATCACCTCTCCAAGGCGAGTTCTCTTCTCTGAACTCCCACAATATTTTAGTGTACGGATCACATTTATTGTATGTATCCATCTGTTGGTTCTAACATTGCTTTTAAAAAACTAAAATTTTGAAATATAGACTCACAGGAAATTGCAAAAATAGCACAGAGTCCTGTGAGTCCTTCACTGGCTTGGCCCCAAATGGAGACTTTCTGTAGCTGTGGAGCAACATCACAACCAGGAAACCAACATCAGAATATTGCTAGTTAACATTATTAACTAGACTAGATGCCTTCTCCATTTTTAACCTGCATTCGTTAGTGTCTCTGCTTGTGTGTGTCTGTATGTTTGTGTGTCTGGTTCTATTTAACTTTATCTCATTATAGATTCATATACTCACCACCTCAGTCAAATACAGAACTGTTCCATCCCCACAGAAGAACAAACCTGTCCCCACCTCTCTATGTCTGCACCAGCCCCATCCCCTCTTTGTCCCTGTCCCCTGGTAGCCACTAATTTTTTCTACACTTTTGCAGTTTTATCATTTCACAAATGTTTTAAAAATATAGCCTTTTGATGTTGACTTTTTCAGTATGCATAATGCCCTTCAGATCCATCCAGGCTATGGTGTCACTAAAAGTTCATTTCTTTTTATTGCTGAATAGTACTAGTCCAATCTATGGATGGACCAGAGATCTTTCAACCATTTACCTGTTGAAGAACATTTGGGTTGTTTGCAGAATTTGACCGTTACGGATAAAGCTGCTATAACATTCCTATATAGGGTTCTTTTTTTGTGTGAACATTAATTCTTATTTCTCTGGGATAAATGCCCAAGAGTATGATTGCTGGACAATGTGGTGAGTACATGCTTACTTTTATAAGAAACTGCCAAATAATTTTCCAGAGTGGCTGAACCATCTTACATCCCACCAGCAATGTGTGAGAGATCCAGTTTTACCACATCTTTGCTATCATGTGGCATT
The DNA here is from genome assembly GCA_028533085.1 of Varecia variegata. NCBI lineage: Eukaryota > Metazoa > Chordata > Mammalia > Primates > Lemuridae > Varecia > Varecia variegata. The sequence goes on along the minus strand of CM052436.1, from coordinate 3,707,886 downwards.
TTAATTGTTTTTTTTTAATTTTTGCTGTTCTCATTAAGTGTGCAGCAAGCATTACATTTTTAATGTGTAGTAGACCTATCCCCTTATAAATCAGGGTGTGGGCTGCACATTCCAAAGGCTGTGATGTGTTCTGCACACAGACCATGGTACTGTAGATATGCGTGTGCTCACCACATAGCAAATGTGTGTGTATTTAGTTGTGAGACTAAGATTCTGAAACTTTTTTGCAAAGGAGGAAGGGCGTTCAAGCCAGAGAGGGGAACACAGAGGATAACCTGTGTGGCACGCGGAGCTGGTGCAGGGGGGTCCCTGCAGCTACACCGCACACTAGAGGCCGAGCAGAGGTAAGAATGAGGCCACAGTGATCGAACTGAACATGAAGTCAGAGATGACACTTAAGAATTCCAAGTGGAAGTCATACATTGTAGTCAAAGAACAAAGCCTGTAGAATGTGTTTTATTTGATTTCTTTAGTTTGAAATGGAGTTTTTTATTTAGTCTTTGATATTCTGTTAGTATTTTAACTTTACTAATTAAATTTTTTCAGTCCTCTGTGCCCTTGTTTCTGTTTTAGTCTGTTTGATCTGCCAAAGGTTGAGAGGCATGTGCCGACAGCCCTCGGCATCCTGTTTCTTCCACTTCTCATTGTAGTCGAGCAGATTTTCTTGTGGGGACACAATGGCAGTGTGTAGAGGCTCCTACTGCATACTGCAGGCTATTGTCTGTCCGCCCGGACAGTATAGGACCATCTTCTCTGTCTGGATAAACACTTTCTCCCTGGAATTCCATCTTGTTTGAAATAAAAATTGTGTCACCTGCCTTTGTGTGTGTGTGTGTGTGTCTTCCTGGGGTCTGCTGGGGTGGGAATGTGGGGACTACACTTCCCAGTAACAACACGAACACACACACAATTTGTTGTATCCTTATATCAAATACTCTTACAGGTACACTTATAATTCATTAGGAAATATTTCATTCAGATGAAAAGAAATAGAGAATAATACAATGAATATCCATGGCCCTAATAGATGAATGACACCACCACGCTACACCAGGTGACTGTGTGACTCTACTTCCCTGACCCTCAGTGTTGATGGGAATGTCAGGGCCTTGTCTGGGGCTGTGCAGTGAGAAGCAGCCATTCTCGTGTGACATTCTCGTGTGACTAAACCACCTGACACTCATCAGACGTGGGCTCATGCTCTGCTCTAGGGTCACCAGTTGTTTCCAGTCCACACCTGGCTTACCCAGGTGGAGGTAAACTAGCACGTGTGGGAGCAAGAGAGCTCACCCCACCCCTTGGCTGTGCCCAAGGCTCATGATAGATTGGCCACAGCTAGGCATGTGCTGACCATGTGATAACAGTGTTCACACTCTGTCTCTTTAGAGCACTCTGTCATGCTTCTAGAATGTTCTTTCCTAAAATTATATCTCAGCTCCTGTACTATACTCTCAAAAGAGTTAAAGCTTCCTTTCTTCTTTCTGTCTCCCATATGCAAAAGTGAAACTGCATGTAAATAAGTTTGTTAAATGCACTTTATTTTAATTTATGTATCTGACAGTCTAAAAGGGAATGGCTCTTCATACGTCTCTAGCTTTATCTACCAGCCAAGGGAGTATGTGGGGACAAAAATGAATGCCCCAGGAATCACAGAGATGAGGCCCTTGTGAAACAGCCCATGCTGGCTTGGAGCAGAAATATCCACCTCATAGCAGGGATTTGTAGCCAGGGTTCCATGGCTTTTGGGTGGTCACAGATGCAACTCAGGTGACTGATCTGTGGCATGTGTCGGTAGGTGGTTTTCTATGGCAAGAATCCATAGCTATCTGATGCTCAAAGAAATCCATGACTCCCAATTTTCCAAGTCTTCACCGTAAGGGCACAGATTGGTCCCAGAGTAGCAAGATTTGGCTGTGACCCGACTGAGCACATTAAGGAGTCTGGGGAAGGAAGATAGCAATCTGAAGGGGGTTGAAGATATAGAAGCAAAGAAAAAAGAGCAAACATGGGCAAGAGAAGGTCTTTCCATGTGCTGGCCAGAACAGAGGCTGTCCTGGCCAGACAACCTTACGCTTGGGTTTGGGTTGGCGAAGCATCCCCAGTGAAGAGTAGGCAGAGCCGCCGGTGCCGGCCATGCTGTTCAATACGGTGATGGCCACTGCTGCCCTCTGTCCTGAGTCCAGCCACACCGGCCCTCTGGGGATGGTCTTGGGGCTTCACGAGTGGGTCTGTCTACCGAGAGGGAGGAAGGGTGCACTTTCCATTAAGGAATCTGTCCTGCGTGTTTGGTTGATTTGAGGACAAATCCACTATCAAGGCACAAACGCAGTTCCTGAGCTGAGAAGCAAGGACTGTGGCAGTTTCAGCACAGCACTGAGTGATGCCCTGTAGGTCCTCCTGGGAGGAGGTGATAGCAGTGGCCCTTGGCATTACTGTGGGGTGAGCACTTCTCTAGAAACTTCCATGAGTGCACAACCACATAAAGGGAGATACATAGTAACCGTCAGCTACTGCTGTTCATAGAGCAGACATTCACGTCATCTCGTAATAAATAATCGTGGGAATTTTGGATACCCTAAGCAAGGACGCCACTTTGAATGGACTACGAGTCCTTTTCTCACTTTCCCCCACACAGGATCCTAACGGCCAATCCATCCCACTCGTTTTCCCAATGAATCTAATGAAGTTAAATTGCTCAGATAATCAACACAATACCAGAGGGACGAGACAGTTAACTGCGAAACAAGGCTTGAAAAAGGCCTAATCGTTCTAGCATTTTGTGTTGGATTTTCGGGATGCTGCCTTAAGACAGCTGCTGTTGTGTTTCGTCACCAGCCAGTAACCCCAGCAGTTCATCCTTCCCGGCAACAAGACGGCAGCCCCTGTGCGTGCGTTAGGCTGCTTTCCCTCTGCTTTCACACTATTCTCACTCCGGGAACACAGATCTGTTTGTGAGGCCTCTGTTATATATTGTGACAGTGAGGAATTTATGTGCTTAGTAATAAAAAGATTCTTTTTAGAAGTTGATATTTTCCACTTTAATGTTCAATGTCGTGGTGGGTTGAATTGTGGCCCCTGAAAGACATATCAGCATCCTAACCCCTGGGATCTCAGATCATGACTTTATTTGGAAATAGGGTCTTCGCAGATGTAATGAAAATTAAGGGCTCTAGATAGAGTAGGATCATCCTGGATCAGGGTGGGTCCCAAGTCCACTGAGGAGTGTCCGTATAAGAGACAGAAAAGGGCAAGACACAGAGACACGGGAAGACGGAGACAGAGATGGGAGTGGTGCAGCCATGGGCCAAGGAATGCCACGGATTGCGGCAGCCACCAGGAGGTGGGAGAGAAGTGGCACAGTTGCTCCCTCAGAGCCTCCAGAAGCCACCAACCCTGTGGACACCTTGGGTGCAGACTTCTGGTCCCCTGAACTGCGTGAGAATGAATCTCTGCTGTGTTAAGCCACCCAGTCACGGCACTCTGTCAGGGTAGGCCTAGGAAACGAACGCCATCTTCAAGATGACATCAATAATACGGGAAATTTTATTTCAAGAAACTTTTACTTATTATTTCAATTTTTTTTACATTATATTACATGTTTTGCTTTCTTTTGTGTATCAAGGTTTCTAGGGTACATTTTTCTCACCCCAGAAGCACAGAAATAGTAAGACATGGTTAAAAGGTGCCCTGTGTGCTAGTGATGCAGGGGGGACTCTGCTGCGTCAAGGCCCCCAGCACGCCCTGTGCACACACAGGTTTGGTGTCAGGTGCTCACTGTGGAGGGGATGCAGTTTGCATGAACAAAACAGCTTTAGAAACAGCTTTTAAGTTGCCACCAAAAGCAATGTCTTAAGAAGTCTTGCTTCCACCGTAAATGAATTCCTTATCTTTATGCATACATCTGGGTACCTCTACAGGGTACAGACATGAGTAATATGTGATGATTGCAGAAAAACCCCATTTAACTTATTGATGTTTTATTAATATTTGGGTTCCATGCAGAAGGCATCTAAGGCAGCCACTGCAGAGTATTTCTAGAAGCTAAGAGACACCCTTGGATGGCCACATTAGAGACAGAGGGGAGCAGAGGCTAGAACAGAATGGGTTAAGGCCAGCAGAGATGAATGGGCTTCTTCTCCATGAACACAAGCTGAGTCAAGGCAGGCTCCCAGAGGCAGCCCCCACAGTCCGGCATGATCACAGCTTATGCCTTTAGAAATTTTCTGATGTCCCCACACAGAGGGATACAGAGGCTGGCTTCTGGAACAAGGTTCCTATCCCCAAGACAGAACCCCTGGGTCCCCAACCCCATCAGCACCTTCTGCTCTGTATTGGTACCCCAAGCCCCTTGGCCCAGACGTTTAGGGTCCACTCAAATCCCCAGCCACGTGGTGCGAGATATTGGAAGACAAATACTCTTTAGCAAACTCTGAGGTTAAGGGTACCCAGCCCTGCAGTTTCCAGCAACTTAGCACAGGTTGGAAACATGGCACAGCGCTCTTCGTTTTCCTCTTTCCTTCCAGAACCTCCTCTCCTGCCTCCTCCTTCTACTTCCACCCAATAAGCCACTGATAGTGTCTTCCTGAAGCCCATCGCACGCAAGCTGGGGGTTTCTGAGCATGGCCTTTACTTTGACCTGGTCAGAGCTCACTGGCCCTACAGCTGCTTGGTCCCACTGACCCCACTACAGTGCCCATGAGTCCTGAAAGGGGAACTTACCTTCTTCTTAATGTCCCCCTGATAAGCCCTAATGACACAGGCACCTCCCTCAACAAACACTCTCTTCCCTTCTGTGGAGCTTCCGTGTGAGGACCGGATGTCACCTGAGCCAGAAAGAGGCTCCTCCTAGCTTGATTAAACCAGTGTTAATTTAGATTTAAAAAAAAAATAGTTGCTGAGCTTGTACACTAATTTGTATGGCATTCCCTACCTTGGTCTTGGTTTCATCCTATTTTTGGGGGGTGGGATAGGGAAGGTTTCTCCTCTGAAGAGCACACCCCTGGCTCTGTGGGTTCCATGGCCCCCAAATCTGTCTTTCTCCAGTGACCTGTGAGAGCTTTGCCCCTTCTCTGTCTACTGCCCCATGGACAGATGGATTTCTGACTTTGGTTTGGGGCTGAAATGCTAGAACAGGCAGCTGCTGGGCCACCACCAGTAAGCAGACCTGTGCTGGCCTGCAAAGTCTTGGTGCTGGGCACATGGCCCCACATTTAGCCAGTTAACGAGGCCACCTAGTTCCTCATTCATTCATTCAATTTTACAAATATTTACCCACTGCCAATGATGCCAGGCACTGAACCAGGTGCTGTGGCTACAGCAGTGGTAAGGGCATCAGAGTTACTGTCCCCATAGAGCTTCCTTTCCTAGGTAGACAAAGTCCCAGCAAACACACAGAGCATGAGACATCAGTCAGTGAGCGGTAGCTGGGCCTGGAAGAAAAGGCCTCCCTTCTGTCTTTGCTCATAGGCTTTCTGGTGGTTTCCTGCCCAGCCCGCTGCGGCCAGGGAAATGCTGCTTTCTCTCTGGCTACTCATGGCCATCAGCCTGCCCGGCCACCTCCGAAGAAAGAATATTTAAAGTACTTATGAAAACTGAAGCCTGTGTTCTAAGACATTCTCACTCAAAAGTACTTAGGTGAGATTCTAAAGAGTGGGGTATATAATCAAGGTAAAATATCAAGTCTGGGTCTGGTATATTTTGGAACCTATAAAGAAAGATTCTGTACTGATTATATTTAAAGTAGAGAGTCCGCGCATGGCTAAGCAGGTAGAACAAACCAATCATAAATTACTACCATTTGTCTCCATGCTTTATAAAAAGGGAGAAGATGCCCCTTTCTTCTTCTTTCTTAAAAAGTTTGATATTTTTTATTCAGGACTCCCTAGGGAAGGACGCAACCATAAAAATGCATTTCATGCTGATATTCCTTTTGTATTAATAGAATAAGTGATAAGCGAGTCGATACAGGCAATGGTTTCTTTTGGCCTCCTATCAAAAACGTGACCCAGTTTTTAGGAAATTTATATGCAATCAGTTGCTTCCTAAAAAGCTTCTTAAAACTTCTGGAGGCAAGATCTGCCTATTTTAGAATCTTGATGGAATTCAGAGACTTATATATGTGAATATCTATAATCAACACCTTCCAATAATTGAGAATCTGTTACAAAACCAAAGTGAGAGCTGCAAGGGATTGAAAAATGCTAATACATTGTGTAAACTGGATGTATGCAACCACGAACAAAGTCACTTGAATAGTGCATCACAAGAGAGCAGGTTTGGCACCTGGCAGACAGGTGTAT
>CM052436.1:3673320-3701087 GCA_028533085.1 Varecia variegata | reverse complement strand
CTCTTCAGCATCCTTTCTCCTGTGTCAGGTGGGGCCCCTCTCTCCCCACCCCGCACCGGGAGCCCTGCATGGCAGCCTGCCCGGAGGCTCTGCTCCTGCCGTGGGAGGCAGGAGGAAGGTGCAGAATGGGAGTTACCTCCTGAGTCACTGTCAGAGCAGCCTTGTGGAAATCCCAGGGCTGCACTGCCCTGACCCCCAGGTGACATCCTGGGACCCAGATTCCAGCCCATCACTGGAGCCTGAGCCCTCATTCAAGTCATTTCAGAGCCACACCTAACTTGCCATCATTACCACTTTCGTTCCAGCTGCTCCTGTCCTAAGCTCCTGTTGAAAATGCCATTTTCAACTCTTTGAAACATTCCTAACTTTCTTGCATCATGACATATGGGCTTCATAAACACTAGTAAAAAATAGCTCCCATAGGTAGGACAGTCATTCTCAGAATCAGAAGAGTACCTTTTAAACATCTTCAACCAAACACCAAGTTTCCTTCTTTGCAGTCATGTCACACTTATGTATAACAGTTAAAAACACACATGCACAGAGATAGCTATGTATCTATCTACGTGGATTTTCTGTTTATCTTTTAAGCCATGAAGAGTGGTTATTAGCAGGATATAACAAAATGCCTAGGCAAGTTTTTCAATGTGAAATTTTAAAAAGTTACCAAATTGATAAAAGCTTACTCTCACTTACTTAGGAAGATTAGAAGTGTGTCTGAGTGTGAGAATGAAAACATCTATGCAAACACATTTAAGGGCCTCTCCAAAGCAGGTGGCACTCAGAAAAGCCACCTCACATTCCCATCTGCTCAGACATGCCAGCAGGGGGGCTGCTTCCATCAGGAACGATGGAGCTTCAGGATATGCCCCAACCCCGCACGCTGGGGTCCCTGGGAACCACACTGGCATTTCCTGGATTCCAGGTAAGTGCAGAATAAATGACATCGGGAGGAAGCTAAATAGATTTCTCAAAATAACCCACGGTGTCATAACAACATCTGTGCTAGAGAATGCAGAAAACATTTGGGTAAGTACAAACATGATATAGTTTAACTGAAAAAGAAAATCTGAACTCTTTAAATATCCCATAATCCAGTCTATTTTCCTCCCCCAGGGAATCGAGGCAGCAAAGTCTTTCATTAACTAATCAACTATCGCTGATGCATGAGTTAACACCAACACTGTTTCAAACAAGATTTGGTTAAATTACAAATGAAAATAAACCTGGTGACACATGGATACATATTAAATATCTCTGGCAGTTTTGTACTTAGTCAACTGTTTAAGTGGCTTTTTTTTTTTTAATGTGTTCTCTCATCCATTAAAGGTGCTGACTGCCTATGCTTTATAATGTACACCATATATCATACTATATCACAGTATGTTTATATTATTAGAAATAAATACACACCCAGCTATTTACTACTGTGGTGCGTGATGAAGACATATTTGGAGATTGCTGCTTTGGAGGGGCTTAGGTGTGACCTCCTGCCTGGGCCCTGGGTGGCCACAGGTCCTGTGGGCTGGTGATGTTGGGCTGTCTGTCCTTCCACATTGTCATGTAGGAGGATCTGCCACCCCAGGGCTGGCCACACCCCTGGCCCTGGTCATTCGGCAACTCCATATTCCTAGAAAAGTCTGACCATACACTCGGCATTCTGAAACCTACCCACCCCCACCGTGTCCACTGTGTACTGGCACGAGATTCACCTGGGTTCACAGAGACCAGCCATTGTGTTAAAATTACAGCAAAACCATTTTCTTTTTTCTTGCTTGTGTTGAAGCAGATACAGATACTACTAGTGATTTCAAGCTGGTGAGAGATGTTATAAATTCAGTTTGAGCCACTGGACTGTTTTTAAATCTGCTGCTTGGATGTTTTAGAAGAAAGGAAAGAAAGAGATTTGATCCTCTGAGAAAATAGTCACAATTGCCTCGCAAGAATCTGTTTATCACTCACAACATTTCATTGCAAATGTAAGGTGTTGGGAGAGGGATGGAGACTCTGGCATTGAGGGCAGAATCACTAGGATGGGGAAAGGTCCCTCGGAAACCCAGCTTTCCACTGTATACACCAGGATTATCTATAGCGTTGCTAAAGAGAAATTTAATTCCATAAATTAATATTGATTCATAAACAGGCAGAGGGCAATAATTGGCAATAAATGATGTCTTAAATTTGAATTTGAAGATTTTATGATAGTCATAACTAAAAAAAATAAAAATTGGCTTTTGTGGTTTCTAAAATGAGTATCAGAGACAATGCACCCTCTAAAATAACACCCATTAGGACAACCATCTTAAATTGAAGACCGCATCTTAAATTTTATACTTATATGCCAGAGAATTTCCAAATTACAAATGACACTTAAAAAAAGATAAGAAGGCAATGTTTCTTGTCCTCAATTGAATTATCAGTCACCTAAATGGTCAATCCCAAAGGCAGGTGACTCTATGGACTCTTGATAAATATAAATGGGTTTGAATTAGAGACTACCTTTTTTAAGGAGGTGCCATGCCTGCTATGATGTGACAGCCATGACGTAGGCACATCACGCACACAACACACACTCAGGTTGTTTACTAGTAAACACTGAAACATTCCAGTCCAAAGAGGTTTGAACAGGCCAAATGCATGAAAGATATTGCTCATTCTCAGACTCAGAGCCTCCTCCAACAATGTACATAAATGATAAATAAATGTATACATATATTAATACATATTTATTTTCCCTCCTGTTTACTGTCTTTGCTTCTATTTGCAAAACGTGCCCTGGCCACTCAACCTTGACCGTCATTTGGCGTCTGTGCATTGTCCTGTGGACCGGGTCCAAGACATGCCTTGTCTTTGAAAGCTCATCATCATCCCAGGCTCTTCCTCCAGCTGCCTCAGGCACAGCCTCTCAAAACCTCCCAGCCACACTCACTTTCACTCTCAAATACTCTACAGGTTGTCATTTTCCCGCCCTCGACCCTTAAGCCTCCTAGAGCTTCAAAATGCCTAAAATCCTGCCCAATGTGCATCATGGTGTCTTCTCTTCCACCCCAATATGCAGACTCAACAGCTGCCCTCCTGGTCCCTCAGCTAAGTGGCCACCCCATCAACCCTGAGATATGGCAGACCTTGGTGACAGAAGTCTCTGTAGCCCAGGAGGCAAGGTGCTTTTACCTCCCCCGTCCTTCCCTCTGTCCCCGTGGGGTCCATGTCATCTTCATGGAAACCATGAAGACAAAGGTAACAACCTCCTTCCTTAGCCCTCTGAGGCTCGGTTTGTGCCAACTAAGGGGAGAAGGAAGTGGAGGGCAGAGAGATTCCTCCTCTCCCCAAACACTTTCTTGGAATCCGACATGGCACAGCTCTGCTATTCACACAGAGACCTCAGCACCGTCGCTGCCCTGATGTGTTCTGACATTGGAAGACGATGATTCCAACATAGAGCACCCATTCCTATGTGGGTTTGATAGTAAGTCCTCATGTGTAAAAAGCACTTGTGCATTAACTCTTTCACGCCAACCTATCAATCTAATGAGATGGGCTCTTTTATAATCCCTGCTGTACAGCAGGGGAAACTGAGGCTGGGAGAGATGAAGTTAGTAAATGGCAGAACCGGCATGCAAGGCCAGGCAGTGGGGCCCCAGACCTGTGCTCTTGCCCTGTCTTCAAATGGTAGCTACCTCTGCAATAAGGGATGTAGGTAAGACGCACAGGGAATCTGGGGACAGAGTGTAAATGTAAATGTGGAACACGTCACTTTATTTATTACCGAGTGGAGAATTCTTTGTAATTCAGTGGGTTCTCCTGTTTTCTTGGATTGAAACAGATATTTCTCCGTTGAGCACTGAGCTGATGATAGCTCAGTTCCCTGCCCTGCATTTCTTTAGGGATCCATATTTCACTGCAGAGGGATATCAAGCAGCAGAAGATATCCACTATTAAAATGATCTAGATTATTCTATTTGGTTATGAAATAAAGGGAAGATGGACACAGACAAGAGCTGGGTGAGGAGGCCTGGAGGCAACAAAGTGTCTCAAACCCATGCAGCCATCCACAGAGACCTCATTATGCCAAGTCGTAACAAACGAACCCAAGGTCATATTCTCTTGTTTAAATACCTCCTCCAAATATGGTGATATATATGCTTTAACCTCTCCAGAAGATAATTTGCCATTTATGTTGCTCATACTTAAGCAACCTCTTAGGCTTTGGGGAGGGAAGAAATCCCATAGGGATCAAAGACCAATTTTCAGGTAAAATGTGTCACGATGAACTCTGGACCATTCCACGGCTCTGTTTATTCTAGAGGATGCAACACTAAAGTGTTCGGAGGCACCAAGGTTTCCAAGGATACTGGTGCGTCACATGGGAACAGCAGCATAATTACACAGCCTCCCAGCTCCTACTTTCTTGAGATAGCGGAAGGCAGCTTATAACTTGTTAACCAAGTCGTTAGAAAAGGGCCATTTTTGTGGCCTGCCTCCAAACTGAAGCTTATAGGCAATGCTACTTTACTAATACTAGACAACATGCAGGGTAAGTTATTTTATAAATGCGCAGGAGTTGCCAGAAGTCCATTCCACTGCATTTCTCACAATTTGCAATGAGTCAATTCTATCTTAAGGTCATATAGGTATTTTGAACTCTGTAGCTACAAAGTCCCACCTCTTCCCTGCACTGCTGCCCTCACCAGAATACCTGCAGAGGATGCCTCCTCTTCTATACTGTTTTTTAAAAAATAATCTTTAAATTTTAGAATCTGTTCAGATTTACAGACAAGTTGCAATGATCACACTGAAAGTCCCTATTTACTTCACATCCGGTTTCCCCTATTATTTACATCTTGTAACAGCGTGGCACATTTGTTACAATTAGTGAATGACTATAGATACATTATTAACTGAAGTTCACACTGTATTCAGTATTCAGTAATTTCTTTAGCCATGGTCCCTGTTTTGTTCCAGGATCGCACCCAGGGTACCACACTACTTTTTGTTTTCGTATCTCCGTAGGCCCCTCTTAGCTGTGGCAGTTTCTCAGACTTTCCTGGTTTTTGATGACTGATAGTTTTGAGCAGTACTGGTCAGGTATTACGTAGAATGTCCCTCGCTCAATTGGGGTTTGATGGATGTCTTCTTCATCATGAGACAGAGGTTACAAACTTTTCAAAGGGGCAACACACAGAGGTAAAGTTCCCTCCCCATCACATCCTATCCAGGATTCCTGCTATCAGCATGGCTTGTCACTGTTGATGTGGCCCTTGATCACCTGGCTGGGGTAGCGTCCACCAGGCTGCCCCCTGTAAAGTGGCTCTTTCCAGGTTGTGCTCTCTGGAAGGAAGGAAGCACAGCCCACACTTAAGGAGGGAGAGTTCTGCTCCACCTCCTTGAGGCAGCCGGTCTGCATACATTATTTGGAATTCTTTTGCCAGTGAAATTTGTTTATTGTCACCCCCTTATTTATTTATTCAATCATTTATTTATATCAGTGTGGACTCATGGGTATTTATTTTATACTTTGCGTTACAATCCAATACTACCTTATTTGTTTTGTTGCCCAAATTGTTCTGGATTTAGCCACTGAGAACTCTTTCAGGTGGCTTCCATGTCCCTTTGAGGTGTCCCCATCACTGTGTGTTTTCTCTCCTTTCTTTCTTTTCCTCTCTCTCTGTTTTTCTTTCTTTCTTTTTTCTCTTCCTTCCTTTCCACTTCCTTACTTTCTGACACTACAAGAAGTTCCAGGTTCATCTTGTTTATTCCCTTGCCAGTCCTAGAATTAGCCATTTCTCTAAGAAGCCCTGGTTCATTTTATTGGAGAATGGTATTAGAAACCAAGATTTTTGGCACGGCTGTGATCATTGCCACTGTGGCGTTTTTCCTTGCTTCTAGACTCTCTTAGCTGGCAGAAAAAAAAAATGTGTGTCTACTAATCCATGTACATATGCATATCTATAAATATTTCTATATGTGTCCATCATATCTATATTAAGCTCAGCATGAGTTCATATGATGTCTCTAACTCCAATCAAGTACCGTGTGAATCATTCTAGCCTCCTGTTCTTGCTTGTCTGTAAACTCCCACCCCAGCAGTGAGAAAACTGGCGTGAATGATTTTCTACCCATGGCCTTAATTGTTCAATTGCTATATGTGTGTATAGTGCTTTCAGAACGGTAAAGGCCCTGTGGGAAACAACTTTATCCACCAGAGCCCAGTGTTTATGTGCAGTTCCTTGCACCTTTCGTCTTACAGCCTCCACTCGTTTCCAAAGTTACTCAGGTCACCGCTTTACCACCACCTCTTTAGTGAGGTTATATAATTCATTTGTAATAAAGTTAGATTAATTTTCACAGTCTGCACTTCACCCTGAAATCCCACAACCTCTTAAATCATATACTTTTTAGAAATTTTAACTAAATTTTAATTTGCCTGCATTAAAATTCATTCTTTGTGCTAGAAAGTTCTATAATTGTGACAAATGCATGGCATCATATATTCACTGTTACATTACCATAGAGAATAGTTTCTTCTCCCCAAAAATGTCCCCTATGCTTCACCGGTTCAACCATCCCCTGTCCCCAAATCCATGGCAAACACTGATATGTTTACTGACTCTATTGTTTTGCCTTTTTCAGAATGTCATATAAATGTAATTATAGAACATGTAGGCTTTTTAAACTACTTCTTTTACTTGTCAGTATACATTTAATATTCCTTTAGTGGTTTAACTGCTCAATTCTATTTTATTGCTGAAGAATATTATATTGTCTAGATCTATCAAAGTTTGTTTATTCATTCACCAATTGAAGAACATCTTGATTGGTTCCAAATTTTTGGTGATTATGAATAAAGCTATTATAAACATTGATATGCAGGTTTCTGTGTGTCTATCAATTTTCCATCAGTTGGGCAAACACTTAGGGGTACAACTGCTGGATCTTAGGACAATGCTGTATTTAGCTTTGCAAAAAACTGTCAAACTGGCTATATGATTTTGTACTCATACCAGCAATGAATGAGAGTTTCTATTACTCCATATCCTTGCCAGCAATTGATATCTGATTTTTATTTAATTATTCTAATAGATGTGTAGTGATATTTCATTGTTGTTTTAATTTGCATGCCTCTAATGATAAATAATATAGAAAAATTTTTCTTATACTTATCTGTCATCATATGTTATAATGTTTTTTTATCTGCTTTCCATATTAGAGCATAATATGGAATATTGTAATATTAGAGTAATATTAGCTTAATAGAATGAATTAGGAAGTGTTCCATCTTCTTTTAATTTCTGTAAGATTGTGGGGAACAGGTATTAGGTCTTTTTCTTTAAATGTTCAGTAGAATTCACCAGTGAAGGAATCTGGGCCTCATGCATTTTTTTTTGGAAGGTTTAAATTATTTATTCAATTCCTTTAATAAATATAGGACTATTCAGTTTATCTATTTCTTTTTGTTTGACTTTTGGAATTGGTCTGTTTTAATTTGAATAATTAAATCTGTGGTCATTGAGTTGTTCATAGTATTGTCTTTTGAATATCCATGGGATCAGTCATAGTGATCTCTCTTTCATTTCTTTCTCTACTGTGCTGAAGTATAGGCTTAGTTTTCTGATTTGAGATCTTTCTTCTTTTTGAATATATGGATTTATTGCTATAAATGTTACTCTAAACACTGCTTTTGCTGCATCCTGCAGATTTTAATAAGTTGTATTTTCATTCTTATTTGGTTCAAAATATTGTTTAATATTTCTTGATGCTTCTGCTTTGACCCACGGAGCAATTTAAAAGTGTATTGTGTTGTTTAATTTCCAGATATTGGGTGATTTTGCAGCTATCTTTCTGCTACTGACTTACAGTTAAATTTCTTTGTGGTCATAAGATTTGGGGGTTGGAAGTGTTCTATAACCTTATTATTGAATCTGAGTGTTTTAGTGGGCCTGTATTTCAGGGCTGTATTCTTCACAAGAGTCTGTCCCTCCTCCAGGCATATAGCTGTCCTTTCCCCCTCCCTCCTCCCTTCCCTGGCAGCAGCATTCTCAATACATTTCTTTGAAGCCTTGGCCCTGGCCCCTGTTGACTATACTTTGTTTCCCCCCTCCTTAGATCAGACAGGAAGGCTGAAGGAGGCTTGAGTGAAAAGGATTTTTTTTTCCACAGATGTGACAAAATTTCAAAATTTAGCTCTAGAAAAGTTCTTTTCCATGGAGAATAGGCCTTTGTGATGGAGAAGGTTCTGCACACATTTCACAAAGGTTACTGCCACCTCTCCCTGCCGGAGTCATGAAGGGACTCACTCTCTGATCATCACCATGAGAACCCGGTGAGGTCCTAGAGGGACAGTCCATGACAGTGTGAGGACACCCCTAAGACTGTGGCCCTTAGGAGTCACTCTCACCCTAGTCAACGTTCAGCCTCCAGAAAGTCACTACAATTAACATTCAAGTATTCCCGACACTTTCTGGGTCCAGCATCTTCCTCTTCAGGTAAGCAGATCTCGGTTGACATATCTCTTTGTATGACCTGTCTCCCTAGATTTCAGTGTGGGGGTTTTTCTCTGCGACCTCAGTTCTCTGATAGATCCAAGAAAAGTTGTTGATTTTCCATCTTTTTCTTATTGTAAAGATGGGAGTGATGCCCTATAAGCTCTTCACATGTCAGAGCTGAAACTGGAAGTGGATGCCTCCTCTTTTATGACCGAACATTTTATTTACCAATCTGATGGATATTTGATTAACATAATGATGAACTGGTCTGAATGCCACTCCTGGAGTTTCAGGTGGTTAATACTTATTTTACATTCTAGGAATCATCTAAATGATTCCCACAAATCTCTCTGAAAAAAATACCTTCCCCTCACCCACAATGAATATAGTAGATTCTTTTTCTGATTTTACAAATGGAACATGTTTACAGAATGGAATTCCACCACTTCTGCATTGACAGACCTAGAACTGTAGCTAGGAGTCAGACAGAGCCATGCATTATGCACTAAGATTGAATTTCTAGTTACAACCTTGAAGACAAGAGAAATATGAAAGAATTCAAATATAATGGACCCCAAAATGGATTTGTTTAGTCAATAAAGTGGCTATGCAAACTGTGTGGCCTGGCATTTTCCTCAGTTGATAAGCGTCTTCTAGCTCCAGAAAGAATTAGCATTTAGTGCAGAAATGTTTTAGAGAAGAAAATCCAATTACTATTTTTATGGTAAGACATTTGTGTAGTTTAACTGTTTTTAATGTTTATGAGATACATCATACTGGTGTTTCACATCAGATTCATAATTCTAATTTGAATGTATAATTGAGTAATTAATTTAGACAGGTGATATTAAGTAGGACTTTTACTCAGATTAGACACATTAAGGTGCTATTTAATAAATTATAGAAATAATAAATTATTCATAAGTTTAATTTATTTTATTTATAAAAGTTATTAGGATGCCCAGAAAACTTTTGTCAATCAGATAACTGGAGTACTTAAAAAGGAAATCAGATACATGTAATTTATAAATATAGTCCAATGTACAAAGATGAAAAGTGAACTAAGTTTATGGTACTCAACGTTAATAAAAAATTTCCTTAAAAGTACTTGTTAAAATTTGCTAGATACATATATATATATATATATAATAGAATAACAAGATTTGGAAGTTGACCTAAAAGCTAAAGAAATATGGTTTTTGCATTTATAATCTTAATAAATAGCCATATTAATTTTTAAAACCAAAGTAGTATTTTGAGTAATTTTCCATCACTCAAAAACACCTGAGGGCTCCAAAGAAATTACTTAAACAAATATACTTATATTTGATGAAGAAAATAAAGGTTGCAAAATTCAACCAACCACTCTGAGGCAATTAGGGTCATGCTTTTGCTGCCCATGTTTGTACACACACACACACACACACAATTACGTAATTTTGCATAAGTGGAAGCACATGATGTCTGCTGTTTATCTAATTACAGACATTCCTGTCCTGTGTCTGTTTTTCTCTTTCCCTCCACGTGAATGCACTCCCTCACACTCAGCCCTGTCCTTCAGGCAGGCTCTGTCAGTAACTGGTGTATGTTCTTTCATATTTTCTCTGTAATCATGTAACTCTATGCACACGCAGACACAGATACACACACATGGACCCACATACATTCATTTGACAAAAAGACTACCTACTGCACATACCTCTGCATGTTACTTTTCCCCAACAGCAATAACTCACTACACCTCCACGTAACCTCCAGTTCACTTTCTTTTTCATGGTCAGGTAATAGTCCTTGTGTGTTAAGGTGCCTCCAGGCTGTGTGGACATCTGACAGGCTCAGGTAAGGGGTGCACACTCCCTCCTGCCTTGCCTTGGAGGACGGATGGCCCGCCATGCCAGTCTGTCTATGCAAATCTCGGTTCCCAGGCTAAAGACGCTCACACCCTTAACCAGAAGGCCTGTGCCTGGAATGTGCAACATGACCCGGCTCTGCCACGAAGTCAACCTGTAGTGCTGGGTGGGACAAAACGTGGCTGTGTTCTCATAATATCAAGACCAAAATATTGTTCTTAGAATATCGATTTGGTTTATATTTTCCTCTTAAGTCATGGCGTCATTTTTTGTATGACTTAGTGTTCTGAGTCAAGGCAAACTGAGGTCATTCTAAGGCCGTATGAGTTGTGAAGAGGGTGGTCTTTGGACCTACATAATCTTGGCACCACCTGCAGTATCTGGTATAGCAGTGGTCCCCAACCTTTTTGGCACCACCATGGACCAGTTTCATGGAAGACAATTTGTCCACGGATGAGGGTGGGGAGGCTGTAGATACAGATGAAGCTTCACTGACTTGCAGGCCGCTCACACCCCCTGCTCACCTCCTGCTCTGCAGCTCCTCCTCCCCCGCGTTTCTAAGTTTCCCGGAAGACAATTTTTCCACGAACCGGGGGTGGAGTGGAGTGCGGAACTCTGCAGCCCTGTCCTGACAGGCCACAGACCGGTATTCAGGGTTAGGGACTGCACTGATATAGACCAGTACTGCAGCTTTGGGCGAGCTGCCTAACATCTCTGAGCCACAGTTTCTTCATCTGTGAAATGGAAATCATGGCCATGTCCACCTCGGAGGCCGATGAAAGGAAAAATGAGATTATAGATGCAGAGCAGTTCCCACTGGGCCTGGCTCTTGCAATTAGTTAGTAAAAGTGAGCTACTATGTGCTTTTCTTGACTTGGTAATGGTGATCCAAGGTGTGGCTGATTTTTGAACTTTGGGCAAATGCAGCAGACGAAAAACTCCGTGACCACTGTAACTCGTCTAGTGCAGCCTCAGCATTCTGTTTCCTGCCTCCTCTCTGAGCCTTGCTGTTCTGTGATGCTCTTGGTCCAGTTCACTCTCCCACTTTGCTCTCATTTTTCTGCAATCGCCTGGTCCTTTGACCCCCCTTTCTGGTGCATTTAAATGCATCCAGTTGGCAGTTCTTTGGGTGGATATGTGTTTTTATTTTTTGGTGATACAACCTCACATACCCTGAACAATTCCCTTGAGTTGTTTTTTTCCTAAGGTGCAACGTGAGTATTCATAAAATGTAAATCCCTGAAGCCCAGGGCTGGACGCAGGTCTTAACCTGAGTGCTGGTCTGGTCTGGGCGTCAGTCTTTCTCTCTCAAATAAGAGGCTTCTTAGGGAATCAAAGATGCTCCATCTCAACCGTGTCTGAGTAGAGGCCATCAGTGTCACTGGGCAGGGGGTATGAGCAGAACAGGATGAGGAGCCATGGGACAGCTTTGTCACAGCATGGCCATCGAACTTGTGACAACGGAATGACTACTTTCCAATTCTCCCATCAACTCCTGGAGGGCAGGCACCTAAGGCTGGCCCATGGACTGTTGTGTGAAGACTGTTTCGTCCAGGTTTGCTGGAAGAATGCTGCAAAAAATGCTGGCAGGTTGCATAAATTTCCTGTGCCTGCTAGAATAAGTTACCACAAACTTCGTGACTTAAAAATGCCAATTTATTTTTTTAGGATCAGGAGTTTGAAATCAAGGTGTCAGCCGGGCTGCGTTCCTTCTGGAAGCTCTAAGGGAGATTCTGTGTTCTTGCCTTTTCCAACTTTTACTGGTCGCCTAGATTCCTTGGTTCCTGGCGTCCTGTGTCTCTCCTACGAAGACCGCTATGATTACACGGGGCCCACCTGGAGAACAGGGTGACCTCTCCGTCACAAGATCCCTCACATAATCACCTCTGCAAGGGCGTCTTGCCATGTAAATTAACATAGTCACAGCTTCCATGGATTGGGGCTCATTATTCTGTCTACTCAGAGCTTTTGGAAGTTTGGGAGAAACATCGAATCAGATATGGGGCTACGTGAGAGAAGAGGATGGAAAGATGACCCTCTGCAGTCGGAACCCTTCTGGGGATGGATCTGAGGCCAGAATTTCTCTGAAGTCATAACGAGTAACGTGGGCCCTGCCTCTGGCCCAGATGGCACCTCTATGCAAGGGAGACCAAAGCCCACCACGTCCGTAGGCCCCCGGCCACCATCTGCCTGCAAACCACGAGGAGTGGACTGACTGTTAACATGCAGCCCGAGCTCTGAACAGCACCCCGGAACGCACAGCGCACCCTTTCCACAACCATGGCTGCAGCCCTGGATAAACGGGGTGTAGGAGAATCCAAAAGACTCTACTCTTTTACATTCATATTGTATTTTGTTTCAAAATATACCAAAAAGGAAAAAAACAGTTCCCAGGGCCTTGAAAATTCCAGATTTCATCACCTCTTTGCTCAAATGTCAGTAAACACGGATTTTGTTTTTAACTGTACCACCCCAAGGAACCAACTGGGGAGCCTTAGAGAACGGAAATTTGAGGCTCCAGCCCCAGAGTCTGGTTCTGTAGGTGCGGAAAGTGGAGCAGGAATCTGCATTCCCGGTTAGCTCCCTCGTCCCCAGTGAGGATGGTCCCCAGACACACCTGGAAAAGCATCTCAGGATGTGGCAGCCCAGATGAGGAACTGGAAATTGGGCCGGACTCCAGGTCCGGAGGGCCTCCCCTTTCAACGGTGACCCGCAGCCACAGGCGCTGTGTTTTAGAACCAGGGCGGTGGGAGAGCTGGACAGCCTTGGGGGCCCTCGGGACTTAACAGTGAGTAGGGAGAGGGGGCGGCGTTTGCCTCCACACTCCACCTGGCAGGTGTGGTTGGCCCAAGCGGCCGACAGCGGGGAGGAAGATGGAAACAGTCAAGTGCTCCCAGTGGAATGGCTCTGTGTCCCTTCTCACGCATGCTGTAACTAACTCGTGTGTGTCTGAATAAACAATGCCATCGAGAAGCTTTTCCTTCCTTTTTCATGTCTAAACTAACTCCTGGCTTTGCACGGCCTTAAATGAAATGCTACTGTTCTGGAAGGAATTATTACAAAAGCCTTTCCATGATTTTCTAAAACTTTACCACTTTCAAGGGAGAACATAACTGTGCCCTTCTCACTTGAGTCCCGACAGTGATATAAGCCCCCGTGGAAGGTGATGTTGCCCCTTCTCATTAATCGAGAGGCAGCGGCAATATTCTCTGAGAAAGAGCAGATTCTAATTCGTCAATCACGTGTGTCAGCCACCAGGTACTTTACAATCTTTTAAACTCTCCCCATGAATGACTGCGGAGATGGACACAGCCATGTCCAGAGTGGAACCAGGCAATCACCACGGGCTATTATTGTCTCTCCCCATCCCTAGATCTGCTTCAAACGTCTTTTCTGCAGAGAAGAATACGCAAAGTATCAGGATGTCAAAACGCCAATTACCTTGAGACTGAAAGATGATTTAGGCCCTAGGAAAGGAGAAGCAAATGAGTTTCTCTTTTTTTTTTCAAGTGAGAAGAAGTGATGATGGTACATGCTGGAAATAGAATTTTTGACATCACAAATTTCTCAGGAAGAGAAAATAATAATAAAGAATGTTGCAACCTCCAGCAACATTGCTGTGGATCACAAGATGGAGCAGTGGGCCAACTTCGCATGTGCCGCTTTGGAGACACGGGTCCTTAGCACGAGTCAGCGGCAAGAAGAAATCGGCAAAGGGCAGTGATGAACTGAGAAGCACCTTCTACGTTTTTAAGGGACAAAGGAAGTAATTATATACAAGAAAAAACCAAAATATAATTATTTTTCCAGCCTAGGTGGATTAGGTCATCTAGGCTAGTTTGGGGAGTTTTTCTGTGCTGGGGAGATGTGATGAAGCAAGTGAGCATAGGTACCTAGAACCTTGCAGGAAACTTCCAGAGGCACTTGATCTAGAAGGACCAGTGGGGCCAGCTGTGACGTCTTCCCTGAGGAGCGGCACAGGCAGCAGAGGAAGTAACTTAATCCAGGCCCTGAAAGAGTCCCCAAAGCTCTTGAAAGTTGCTAACTGCAAATAGAGAAAGACTTAGCAAACCACACTGGAGATATCTTTACAGTAACTTCGGATTCCCTCATGCTAGCTTCTCTTTACTGTGTTCCGTACTTGCCTCGCACCTGTCAGTTTCAGGGGTCTGTGTGCGGGGGTCGCTCCAGCCGAGCATCCCAGCTGTGCATCCACCGGGGCCTCGCAGGAACGCCAGCACGAGGGACAAAGACCAGCACAGCAAGCACCTAACCACAGCTGCTCCGACTTTAGCGTGCACACCAATCGCCCAGAGATCTTGTTGAAACGCAATTGCCAGGCACAGCCCAGGAGAATTTACATTTCTAACAAGATCCCAGCGATGCTGACGACATGGGTCCCCAGGCCTACTCTGCATGGCGCTGACCCACACAACCCTATGAGGGAGCCCTCAGGATTAACACCGACTCCAGCTGCGGAACGTTGGCCATTTCTATGTGCCCGTCCACGGACACCTCCAGCTTCCCTCTCTGTTCCCATCTTACCTCCGTTTAGTGGGCTTTTGCCACCTGGTCTAGACCACTGCAACAGCCTCTTCACTTCTTTCCTGTTCCTAATCCATCCTGCACAGAGATGCATGTTCACTATTTTTCCATAAACACTTCTCTGATTATATTTTCTCTATCTTTAATAGCATTCAACATCTTATACAAGGTGACAGTAAATTACATGTGCTCCTTTCCCTAAATTACCTTATGTTTTCCAGACTCTAGGTTTCGGTTAGGCTATTCCCAATGTCAGAAATGCCTGCCTCATTCCTCTCCTTATCTCTGCTTACTGAAACTCCTAAAGTTCCTGCCATGCCACTCCAATGTCCTCTTCTGTGAAGCATCCACTGATTGCACTGCACGAAATACGGCTTCCTCCTCTACATGCCCTTAGCAAACTGCCTGTCGGACACACACAACCTTTGTGACAAATGACACTGATCCCCTTCTCACGAGGTATTTGTAGCTTCCCCAACATCTGAGCTGTTTGGATGCAGAGACATGCACGACTCTACTGAGCTTTTACACAACATCCTGCACACAGTAAATGGCTACTGGTTCAATGGACTCCTGAAGGAACGAATGAGCGGACGGATGAACGGTTAAAATAATCAAGTTTTAAAAAGTCATATTTTAGGCTCTGTGGTGGTCATGAGTGCTATTTGCCACATGCTTCTGGTCATCCACCTTCTGAGCACCTGGGAGACTTGTTTTCCAGTCCCTTGTGGTCAGATGGAGACCTGTGACTGGCTCAAGAAAATGAGCTGCTCGCAGAGGTGCTGTGTGGTTTCCATGCTAGATCGTCTGCTTATTAGGGTGAAACCACCCAGAACACTCCTTCCTACTGACATGGTGACAGGCAACTTGGAGACGGTGCCTGCCTTATTAGCCTGGGGCCCAGAGGGTACAATGAGCAGACCCCATACCCCTACCCCACAGTGGGCATACTGTGGGGGCTAAATAAAGAACTCTTTGTTTTAAGCAGCTGAGAATTCGGGGGTACTGGGTACTGAGGCATAACCCCTCCAACCTTGCTGACACAGGCCCGCTGGTCTCTCTTCCCAGCTACTCACTTCCGTCCCCTGCACAGCTCTTCCAGCCACAACCACGCCCCTCACCAACTTCTGTCCTTGATGGTGACTTCTGATTACCCATCTTACTTTAGTAACATGGTAAGACTCCCCAGCGTCTGGGGCTTTGATTCTTATTTTCTCTTTACAAGTGATGGTCTCTGGTCTCCCAACTCAGAGCTGGGCAGTCCGGCCTGAGCTCCGGACTCACCCCTGTGTTTGTGTGACGGCAATTGTTCTTATGCGTTTACCCCGACTCTGGGACACCAAAGCTCGGGAGAATAGGTCTTCCTGCAAGACTCTTGTTACATTTCACAATTTAGAGTGAAAGCAAATGAACAATCATAGAGAAAAAGAAAAAAAAATATGGAGCGATTTTTTTTCAGAATAAAAAGTTAAGTCTTTGGGGTGAGGCGATGGTCGAACGTCGCCGTGGTAGGATTATTTTGCTTTGATAAAAAGACCTGAGGCTCAAAGGCACAAAATCTCTTCTTCAATGCATTCCTTTTTCTTTTTCAACTAGCAAAGGGTAGTGGAAAAGGAACAAAATGAGCATTTTTAACAGGGCTAGTTTCACATGTTACCTGTAAGCAGGAGACATAAGTTGCAGGACTCTGCAAAATGGAAATGTGGGCCCCCTTGTTCAAAAACTATTAAGAATTTCTAGATGGTGACAGCAGTGTGCCAGTCAAGCACTGGTCCTTTCCAAGTAGGGGGCCCTGTGTGGCTGCACAGGTTGCACCCCATGAAGCCAGCCCTGCCTGTAACAAGGAAGCCTTTTGTGAATATTTTTTGCTCTTGCATACTTCGTCTCTGCATTATATTTCATGACCCACCCAGAGGAGACTGTTTCTAAACTGGTGCACTGCCACGTGGAAATGGACCCTTCTCTCCCAGTGAACCAATATCCTAGGTCATTTATCACACTGGCTCTGGCCGAACTGCTACTAAAATTCACAATTGTGCTGCAGTAGACTATTCTCTGTTTAATCATTTTCTTAAGTCCCTGGGCCTGTTTTGCATTTTGCTTTTCATGATGCAGATCTAAGAGGCCTCAGAGATAAATCCCAAGGGAACGGGGTGGGGGTGGGGAATGCTGCCGCCAGTGTTCCGTACCAAAGCTGTGTAGCATCTTCCATCTCTGAGTCCCTCACAGCACCAGCAGGTAGTCAGGAGCCCTGCTCAGGTGGGGCGGCAGGGGTAGAGGTGAGACAGAAAAGCCCCAGAAATAATCTGACGTGCAGTTTGCAACAGACCTCATTTTTCTCAGAAGCCAGGGGTGGGATGGATGCAAGCAGTGTGTTAAAAAGCAAGAAAGCTCAGCGCTGTTATGATTTGCATGCAGAAGTGCTTGAAATTCTGTACTGGCAATTAGCTAACAAGACAGTGCTCGTTTCCGCCGACTGCCAAGGGCTTGGCATCGTGGAGCGCCTGCCAGGCATTAGGAATCCACGGAAGGAAACCGAGAGAGAGTGGGAGGGATGGTTCCTGTTTTCATCAGCTACCTTGAATCCACTTCCTTCCATGCGGCCACCGTGTTGTTCCAGTGATGGCCCAGCTGCCACGGAGTAGCTGTGAGAGAAAATCAACAAAGGATGGTCTTTCAGCGCGATTTATTGGCGCTTGTGTCTCGCGGCTGCTGCCGCCTGTCAGGGTAATGACACATGATGGGTGATTAAAGTGCAAGTCCTTAAATCAAAGCTGTGCCGATGGTCTGCGGGGGCAGCAAACAGCCCTCGGAGCGGGAGGACCTCATTAGGACAAAAAGGGGCTGTTATCCTAACAGGAGCGAGTCCTTGTATCTGGGAACCTTTTCATGTTTTCAGGACTTACCCCAGCTCCTCGCTGATGCACGAGAAGAAAGCAGAGCCGACAGCGCGGCCCAGTCCGTCACGGCTTGGGGGCGATTAGCGTGAGGCTCCCAGGGCTGGGGAGGCCTCTGAAGACACCCCCACCTGCACCTCTCCCCGCAGGGAAGCCTGTTAGGGAGCAAGTTGGGGCAGTTTTGCAGGCGTCTTGATTACCAGTCTCTGCTGTTCTCTCCTTCGGGGCTGGTGCTGGCAGGGAGGCCAACTTGGGTGGGTAAAGCTCATGATCCCTCCTTCCCTCGATCCCAGGAGCTAACAAGTGAGGAAGGAATTGCACACGAGCCTCTCTGAGTTGTGGGCCTTACCCCTCTGGTTTGCCATGGGCTCTGAGGATGTATCAGAGCAGGAATGGAGACAGAAAGAAAGAACAGGTACATGGCACTGCGAGGTTAAGCTACAGATAAAAGTATCTATTTAGCCTGATGCATCTTCTGTGGTTTGTTTATAATTGTTTTAAAATTTCACACATATAGTGAACATTCATGATGGATAGCCTGCTAATAGAGTGCAAAATGTGGCCATTACATTTCCTTGCGAAGAAATCAACCCAGTCTTTCTGACTCCCCAGACGGCCTGGCTGTGGCCTCCTTCTTTCTCTGTTGCTAATCTGTGAAAGGGCAGTGCTCACATTAAGACACTCCTGAAGTGGCAGCGACGGCTCGGTGATGGCTGCCACGCTGCCCTGGGGCAGGGTTGACGTTCCCAGCCTCACTGCTAATGAGAACATCTGAAAGATTACTGACACATTCGAGTCCACGGAGACGGCCGGGAGGAATTAAGTGCTGCTTCAAGGAAGGGCGACGTTGGCACATTCAAGACTTGAACGGGAAAAGAGTTCTTGGGCTGTGTCATCTGAGTCTCCAAGACCTTGTCCTTCTTGGCGTCCTTCCGTGCTTATCAGGCCGGCTCCAGGGACTGATAAGACCACGGAGCATTGGCTCAGTCTCCATCCTGGGATATCCTGAGAAGGCGGCAGAGGCCTTCCTGCAGGTTTCTGGGCTCCCGCCCTCCTTGCTCTGCCATCAGTGAATACAGCCCAGGAAGCTGTGCTGCTGATGCAGCTTGGAGACCGCAAGGCACCAGAAGACAAAATGGGCCACCAAGGGCAGGGCTAGATAGTCACCGGGCAGCCAGGTGATGCAGAGTGCAGAGCACTAAGAAGCACATAGCAGGAGAATACCAAATGCCATGGGAAAAATAGACAGCTATGCATCAGAATAAAGGGTAGGCTATTAAACAGTATGTTCAGATGTTTCCAGTTGTAGAATGCACAAGCACATGTTAGCAGAGAAAAAAATAGACCACAAGGAGATTCACCAATATGTTCACAAATTTTTTTGGAGGGAGTGTTTTTCTCACCTCTCCTGATGTTTCCTTGGTGTGACACTCCTCACACCTTCCTATTTCTCCCCTGTTCCAACTCAGGGGGAAGGAATGACTTACCCTGGATAGTGGTTTGGAAGGAGGAACTGGACGTGTGTAGCTCTGCCTTTCCTCTGCTTTCTACTGGGAGAAGTCAGTCCCTCGGAAACACCCTGCAGTGGGCAGATTCAACGATGGTCTTCACTGATCCTGTCCCCTGGCATTCCTGCCCTGGTGGGATCTCTTCCTCTTGAGTGTAGGCAGGACCTACCTGTGACTTGCTTCTAACCGATCGAATATGGCAAAGATGAAAGGACGTCACTTCCACGATTTGGTTACACGGGCCTGTCACTTTCATCTTGCAACTCTCTCTGTTGCCCCCTCGTTGTGCATGTTTGCATGGAGTGAGGAGCTGTGCTGGAGACACCCTCATGACAAAGAACTGAGGGTGGCCTCTGGCCCACAGCCAGGCAGGCACTGAGGCCTTCTGTCCAACAGTCCACAAGGAACGGAATCCCGCCAACAGCTACATGAACTTGGAGGCAGAGCCTTGCCTCCTTGAGCCTTCAGATGGGACCTCAGCTGTGGCTGACACTGTGATTGCAGCCTCGGGGGGAGACCCTGAAGCAGAGGGCTAGACACACTGTGCCTGGACTCCCAGCCCACCTTAACTGCAAGGTAGCAAGTGCATGCTGTCTTATGCTGCTGAGTCTTGATAATCTGTTACAAAGCTAAAAATAATTAATCCCACCTTCATGCCAGTGGGTTGCATGGGCAGCCTAGGCTTTGGCAGGTGCAGAGCTGGCCAGCAGTCCAGTGGTGCTTAGGACTGTCTGGGTAAGTCTGTTGGATTCTTAGCACAAGTTATGAGGCTCCTTTGCCCATAGATACGAACAGCACTGTCCCACATGAACTCTGTCAGTGACAAATGATATTTTCTTGTTGCACTCCTTTGTTTCCCTCATATTTTTCACATCTTAAGCAGGGGAAATAGAAATACTTCTATCAGGTCTTTCTTAAAGCACTATCTTTGAGTGTTGCCATCAGGGGAGATTTTTCTTCCTTTTCATGTCATTTATAAAAGATCTGGAAACGTGTAATTGTTATAATCAGAAAAAGATTGACTGAGATGAGCCAGCTAGGTGGTCAAGTACATGCAAGTGAGTGTTGGGGAGGACTCTTACTAGCCCAGACTTGGTTTCTATGACCCAAGGCTGAGGATCAAGGTGTCACATCCCTGAACTTTTTCAAGAGTTAATGGGACCATATTCCCATTAAGGGTTTATTATGTTCTGCCACTTCCAATCATCACCCCAGTGCTCACTCCTTCCCAGTGCATAAAACAAAATCAGGGGGATGGGGGAGAAAGAGAACATTGTCCTGGGTTGCTAGAGGGTGCTAAGGCTTGAGTTGCTGGTCCCCCCAGACCCAAGTGAGGGAGGCTGACTTGCAAGGGTAAGGAAATGGAATTTTTATTCTCCAATTTGCTATTTTCCTTGGGAGGTGACATGTTTATCTACTGTACACCTACCTGAGCAGGAAGAATAAACCAGAAGGAGAGAGATGTCAGATGGAGTGTGGGCACAGTTAGGACAGGATGCCTGAGTTTCCATGGACACTGCAGAAACCGCCTGGGCTTGTCTGGTACCTTAGCTAGGACAGCTGGTTGCTGGTGAGAGGTCCCAGCAGCAAAAGTTCCTAAATGGGATTGGGGTGCATCACAGGAGGGAGGAAGACGTTTACCTCCTTATTGTTCCCTAACTCAGTCAGGGACTGTGTAGCAAGACCCTGGAGATTCCCTGCCAAAATAGTCACATGTATTTGGTTATGCAATACAATAAGGAATATATCTGGTCTTTGTTCTTGGTCCATCCACGGAGCTTCAAAAACCCTTGGAATTTCCCGAGTGATAGGAGTGCCCTTTGTTATTCATGACAAGCCCCTTTCTGCCTCTGTGGTACCACTGGAGCTTATGCTAATGAGGTGGCTCCTGATGGACCCCAGATAATTTCCAGGGAGGAGCCGGTGTGCCAGGAAGGACGAGCATGTGTTTAGAGCATTGGTATATTCAGCATCCCCCCCACTCCGCCCAATGTCTGAGGAAAGAAAGGGGGATAGCAATTGAGCTCAGTCCTATGGCCAACGATTTAATTAATCGTGCCTTAGTTAAAGAGCTTAGATAAAAACGCTGAACAATGGGGCTCAGAGAGCTTCCTGGGAGATGGATACATGGAGGTACCAGGAGGGTGACACACCCCAACTCTGCAAGGTCAGAGGCTCCTGATCTCATGGCCCTTCCAGACCTTGCCGTACAACCTGTGCATCTGGCTGATAGTTTGCATCCTTTTAAATCAGTCATTGTTAAGTAGAGCACTTTTCTGAGTTCTGTGAGATGTTCTAGCAAATTGTCAAACCTGAAGAGATTGTGTGGCCTGGACTTTGTAGCTGAGCAGGCAAAAGTGCAGGCAGCCTGGGGACCCCACTTACTGCTAGTGTCTGGGGTAACAGCAGCAGTCCTGTTGGGGACATTGCCCTTTAACTCATGGGATCTCATGCTAATTCTGGGTAATTAATGAATTGAATTCCACTTTCGGACACACAGTTGGTGTCAGAGAATGGTGTAGGAATGTAGGCTCTTTGCCATACAGAGACCTCCGATGGTCAGTAAGTATTAGAGAAACAGCCACAGCCAAGATAAAGGAGAGATCCCTTGTTCCTCAGCATCTGCTCATATCCTACCACCCCAAAGCAACGGGAGACAGTGACCCAGATGCAAAGACCAGGCACCCCGGGCAGGGGCAGGGGGTGTTGCTGTGCAGGCTGGACTGGCCGTAATGCTATGAGAGGTCAGTAGGAAGCTCAGAGCCCAGCTGAAGGCAGTGATGGGAGAAAATTGAAGTTGCTTCATTGTGCTCCTCAATCCCCCAACCAAGGCCAGATTTTTCAATATTCTGATGCATATAAAATGTGCAGTTGATGATATTAAGTGTATTTAATGTGTGTTATCATGAGATTTCCTAACCATTCAAAACATATGTCACACCTGCCTCCAGGAAGTTTGAGGCACATCGCAATGGGACACACAGAATCGAGGTAACTGGCCAGTGGGGGTGGGTATAAAACCCAGGCCCCAGCCCCAGCTCAGGCCACCTGAAGGGCTGCTCCAGCCTCAGAGCTCTCCGTGGGGTCGACTGAGGTGCTGCTCTGTCTGCCCCCAGCTTCCCTCTCTGCTGCTCCTGCTGCCTTCGCTCCCACGCAGGCGCCGACCCCAGGCAGCCCCCACAGGCTCCCTGCACACGGACCCCACCTTAGAGGCCATTTCCCCAGAGGCCAGCCTAACACAACTCTCCCCTTCCGTCAGCTTTCCACTCCAACATCAGCTTCCTCAGAGTTGCTTCTCCTCATCTCTCATATGACATCGGTTAAGTGTCCTTGTCACATTTAGTGCACATTGTTAACTGCGCATTCATTCACCTTTTTAGACAGTCATTGTCACAATCTGAGCTCCATGAGGGAAAACCCCCCTGGTCTCCTCATGTTTGCATCTCTGGGGCCCAGCATTGAAATCGTATAGACTAGGTTTTCAACATATAACTATGCAATAAACAGATAAATAAAGGATGTGAAATCCTATTGATGAGATAATTCAAATATTTTTAGTCTTTCACCCCATTTTCCTCTAGCTCCATTCATCCATTTAACCACTGAGGACCGACTCTGTGTGTGGCCACGTGCCGGGCGCTGTCAGCCGGAAGGTGGTGACTCAGACAGCCCCTGCTCTGCTAGTGCCGTGTGACTCGTGGAGCCGGGCTCTAGTCTGCAACTCCCTGTCATGGCTGGAAAGAGTGTTATGACTACTCTACTACAAGCATGTGGCTGTCTCCTCCAGGGAATTTCTAAGGGACTCAAAGGCAAGGACAGTCACAGTCTCTGCTCATGGTAGGTGCAGTAGGCAGAATAATGGTGCCCCAAAGATGCCCACAGCCTCATCTACAGAATGTGAATGTGCTATTTTACACAAAGGGAATTTGCAGATGGAATGCTCATCAACTGACCTTAAAATAGGAAGAATATCCAGAACTGTCTGGGTGGGTCCGATGACATCACACGGACTTTTAAGAGCAGATTAAGGAAGCAGAAGAGTCAGTCAATTAGACGTGGCAGAAACAGAGTCAGGAGGAATTAGGCGGAAGGAGAGTTGGGGAGATGTGAAGTGTTGGAAGGACTCACTCTGTGCTTGCTAATTCTGAGATGCAAGGGATCACAGGCAAGCAGTAGAAAAAGGCCTCTAGGAGCTCAGGGCGACCTTGAACTGACAGCCAGCAGAAAAACAAGGACATCAGCTTTCCCACCACAGGAAATGATAGGAAGGAGCTGGGCAGCGAATTCCCCTCCGGGTCCTCCAGAAGGAGCACAGCCCCGTGGAGATCCAGTTTCAGGTGTAATACAAGAAGCAGAGACACTGGCCACACCCACCGGCTTTCTAACCTACAAAACTCTGAATAGCAAAAGAGTGGTTTTTCAGTTGCTCAGTTTGTGAAAATTTGTTAGGGCAGTTAGAGAAAACCAATACAGGAGGTGTTCAATGAATGCTTTTGACCTGAGTTTTTAAAATTAGGTATTTCCAGATTAAAAGGCAGCATAGCCTGAAGCTTTATAGCAAGAACATTCCCAGTTTCTTTTTGAAAATAACATGGAAGTTTCATGGCATGATAAAATGTGTAGTTTTGCTGAGGAAGATGTTTAGGTGGTGACTGTGGCAAGGTGTGTAGGCATGTGTGCGGAAATATGATCCTTCCTGAACTTAGGCCACTGAAACCAATATATGTAGGAGTCAAGGCTTTCCAGAGAAACAGAACCAATAAAGTGGAGAGAGAGAGAGATTGATTGATTGATTTATGTTAATAAGCTGGTTCATTTTGTGGTGGGGACTGGCAAGTCCAAAATCTGTGGGGCAGGCTGGCAGGCTGGAGCCCAGGGAAGAGTTATGCTGTAGCTCAAGTCCAAAGGTGGCTGGCGGTCAGAATTCCTACTTCCAGGTATTTCAGTCTGTTTTCTCTAAAGGCCTTCAGCTATTGAGTCCCACACACACTATGGAGGATAATCTACTTTATTCAAAGTCTACAGATTTAAATGTTAATCATATCTGACAAATGTCTTCACAGTGACATCCAGGCTGGTGTTTGACCAAATATCTGAGTACCATGCCTAGCCAAGTTTGACACATAAAATTAGCCATCACAAATCCATCCCTTGTCACCTTGGCATCCATACACATCTCCTTAAGCCATACTTAATCTCCAAATAAAGACAATAACGAAGTCATACGTCCACTTAATACGATACAACTATCCTGCACACAACTAAAAACTCATTAACCTTATAGAAGAGGATGCAAAGTCCTTGGGTGATGTTCACTGTTTCTCTTAATGTCCTGTAGCTTAAATACCATGATGTAAAGTCAACGCACTGTATGTTATACGATAAGGGACTAAGAGAGGGAAGAACACAAAGGTACAATTGTTTCTCAGTATTTTCAGGTGATTGGTCTCAAGACCCCCCACCCCATCTGGTGTAGGATACCAAAATCCTCAGGTGCTCAAATCCCTTACAGAAAATGGTATAGTATTTGCATATAACCTATGCACATCCCTTGTACACTTTAAATCATCTCTAAATTACTTATAATACCTAATAAAATGTAAATGCTATGTATATAGTCATTGTATTTTAAATTTTGTATTATTTTTATTATTGTATTGTTATTTTTTAGTCCTCCCCCCCCGCCAAATATTTGTGATTTGCAACTGGTTGAATCCAAGGATGTGGAGCCTGCAGACACTAAGGGCTGAATTTATTCTGAGCATACACACACATGCTCACACACAAATGCTAACCCACTGCCTGGCGCTTGCCCTTCCCTGTGGATCCACTATTTTCATTTAATGCATTATACCCAGCCTTTTACAGTGATTACCTGGGGTGATAGGATTGAATGAGCAGCATAGATTTACTCAGAATTATTACAATCCCAATTGTTACAGTTGGAGAAATAATTTTATAGTGGCACATGACAAAGAAAGGCTTAACAGAGGTCTCAGAAAGTAATTGTGAAGACAACTTAGGGCTTCCAGACATTTTTTTAATGGTTACACACTTATCCTTGTCTTTTCCCCACCTTCAATACATGGCCAAGGTAACGCAGAGCTGGCTGCATGGCATGATGACAATGACAACAATCATGGTATTATGTGCTATTGATACAGATTATGGTCACAGAATCCCCCTTTCTCCTCATTCTTTTCACAGAGGAATGTCCCTTCCCCTCATTGCGTTAATAGGCTTTAAGCAAAAGCACTCTTCTCCCCTCCTGCACATTCACGGTGAATGGCTATAGACTCAGAATTGCGAAGTGCTTTCTGATGCTATATTTTTTCCATTCTCTTAGCAATGGCCCATTCTGTAGCCAATCTATAAACGAGCCACAGAGGACTTGGCGTTTGACCTGCATCTCTGGGGAGGAAGTATTGTCCTCTAGCAGCACTCAGCATATGGTATATGAAAAGTGGAGAAGTGATGACAACCTAAGAATGTATCTTCCAAAACTTCCCCCGGAGGGTCTTCTACAGTCTGACATCAGCTTTTCTGCCCTTTCCTTCCTACATTACTTCCGCTGCAAAAACTGGTTGAGAACCTACTACTTACAAGGTTCAGAAATGTTATTTCAGGGAACATGAACACATGAAAATGTTTCCAAGCTGAATGCCCAGTAAGATAATGGTTACAAAAGTGATGCCAAACCATAGAGTTAATAAGGTGTACCCATTCAAAAGGACAAAATGAAGGTATGCATATTTATCTAGAAAGACAACTGTGATATATTGTCAACTAGAAAAGCAAATGCATGCCAATGTACACTGTGTGATTTCCCTTTTTTAAAGAAAAAGCTGATGAATGTGGATATGCCCATTAGGATAAAGGAAAAATGAAGAGGCTGGTAATGTACCAGCATGCAATGCAAAGTCCTCACTGGCCTATAAGGGCTTCATCTCATCTTCCTTGAACTCTGCTCTCTCTACCACAGCAGCACCACTGATGGAACACATCAAATTTTCCCCGGCCTCAGGATATTTGCACTGGCTGTGCCATTTTCCTGAAGTGCACCTGGCTTCCTCCCTTCACATTAACAATAAAGACTCTGCTCTGAGCAAGTATAGAAGCTAAAAAATTAGGGACAGGAACCAAGACAAAGGCTTCCCAGTATGGACCAGATCCCACAGCACCACCCAGGGATGAGAATCCGGCCACACCAGCAGAGAAGTGATGCCTCTGGGCCCATATGTTAAAGGTTATCTCCATTTCCTTAGAGAGAAGACTAAAACCAGGTGACCTGCTTTGCTTGTGCATCTTTAGAATGAGGAGGTTGTTATTTGCCTGTGTGTACATGGGCTATACTCCTCCATAATGGACCTTAAAATGAGTAGTTAAATTGGATATCACACAAAGATGGACGTCTAAGTTGAGGTTCTGGAATTAATTGACTTAAGGGTGTGGGGATTGAAAGAAATAGGTGGGAAAATGGTATATTCTAAGATATACTGCCTGCCCACCTGTCTCTGCCTTTCTGCCTCAGCTGTGGCTGAAATGCAAAGAGCAGATTAATCGTTGGTCACTGCCCTGGTGTCCACGAGCACCTGTCATGACCTGCTACTGCATTACAAACATTCATCAGCAACTCTGCCCTGGGGCTGTTGTCTTTGGATGTGTCCTAACATGACTAGTTCAGATTGTCCCTGCAGAGGGTCACACCTGGGAATCCTCAGGAGAAAAATGAACATCACAGCCCAGGTACCTGCACTCTATAAAGAATAAATTATCAGAGGAAAATCTCTAAGCCTCACCTGTCCATGAGCTTATTTCCATGCACCTGCTCACAAGGTCCATGGCAGATCAGATGGCTCAGGAGCTTCTTTCAGCTGAGCTTGCAATAAAACTGGTCTAGTGGCCCTTGAAGACAGCATTTATGTGTAGCTGCTCTTCTTTAGTTAAGGCTAAACAAAACTATGCATTGTCTTCTGCATCCTTTCCAAGGTGAATTATGTTAAAATTCATGACATGGCAAGAATGAAACTAGAGAGAGGAAAGCAGCTCTGACATCCCTGACTCCCATCTGGCCTCGGTGTACTCCTATCGAATGGAAGCGATTACACAAACACCAGCCCCAGACAAGACCACTCTACAACCAAGATGGATCAAGATGAAAACAGGACTTCTCCATTATCATGTCTGAACACAGAAAATGGCATCAACATTGTCCAAAGAAACCATAAAAATGATAAAACACCTGCTATCCTGGCTAACATGAGTGATCACTGCTTCTTTACCCACCCCAGCTTCAGCCTGGCCTCATTCCTCCTTATGGATAAAATTTGGATGCCTATTGATAACAAGAATCTATTTAGAACTCAGCAAAATCAGTAAGAAAAAATCAAACAACCCTATCAAAAAGTGGGCAAAGGACATGAATAGAAATTTTTCAAAAGAAGATATAAGAATGGCTAACAAACATATGAAAAAATGTTCAAC
>CM052436.1:3658954-3672820 GCA_028533085.1 Varecia variegata | reverse complement strand
AGAGGTGGGGGGGTGGGAGGAGGGGGATGGGTGTATACCTATATGATGAGTGCAATGTGCACTGTCTGGGGAATGGGCACGCTTGAAGTTCTGACTTGGGGGGGATGGGAGTGGGGGAGGGGATGGGTGTATACCTATAGGAAGAGTGCGATGTGCACTGTCTGGGGAATGGTCACGCTTGAGGCTCGGACTCGGGGGATTGGGAGGGACATGGGCAATATATCTATGCAGAACTTTTGTACCCCCATAATAAGCTGAAATAAAAAAAAATTAAAAAAAAAATTTGGATGCCTGCTCTAGTTTGAATGTCTGTCCTCTCTGAAGCTCATGGTGAAACTTAATCCCCATTGTAACAATATTAAGAGGGTGGTAAATCAGACTGTGGTACTTGAGAGGTGGGGCTTTTGAGAGACAATTAGGTTAAATGAGGTCATCCCCCTTCCCCCGTGATGCCCTGCACAGAGACTCTGCAGAGGGTCACCACCAGCAAGAAGGACCTCAACACACACAACTCCTCAACCTTGGACTGCTCATCCTACAGAACTATGAGAAATAAACCCCTTTTCTTTATAAATCACACAGTCTCGAGTATTCAGTTATAGCAACAGAATATGAGCTAAGACAATACCCAGTTCATAGATTACTCCCACTTCCCAAGAGCATCCACTTCAGAGCTAGTCTCTGCTTCTTTAAACCTTCACCTAAGTCACCTCACAGAAGCCCAAGTATATAATACATCCTTTCCGACACCCTCGTATGGAGGCACCCCATTGCTCTTCATGGTGTGTGTCCCACCTCATGACAAGAATAAACCCGACTTGTTACCCTAGAAGTCCATGGCTGGTGGGCTTTGGCTGGAGGGCATTGATATAAACCAGGTAGGAGAATAGCTATTTGGGAATCCCAGCTCTGAGGCTTGGCTGACTATGCCTAGCATGGTGCCTGGCACATAATAGGAACTTAGCAAATGTTCCTTACATGAATGAAAGAACCAGGAAACTCCTGTGTAACCTGATCTGCACATATCTTAGAGCTTTCTTGCCGACAGTCATCCCACCATAAGGCTGTTAATGTTGTAAAAACATACAAACACAATTAAGAGTCCAGTAGTATTAAATTATTAAGAATTTGGGCTTAGGTTATACAAATAAAAGATAAAGGCAAAATATAAGGAAACTATCATTAGAGCAAATAGACAACCTACAGATTGGGAGAAAATATTTGCTTTCTACACATCTGATAAAGGGCTGATAACAAGAATCTATATAGAACTTAAGAAAATCAACAAGGAAAAAATTGAACAACCCCATCAATAAATGAGCAAAGACATGAACAGAAACTTTTCAAAAGAAGACAGACTAATGGCCAGCAAACATATAAAAAAGTGCTCAATATCTCTAATCATTAGGGAAATGCAAATAAAACTACAATGAGATATCACCTAACTCCAGAGAATTGTGAGAATGCCCCTTATCAAAAAGTCCCAAAACAACAAATGCTGGTTGTTTTTGGATGTGGAGAGATTGAAACACTCTTACACTACTGGTGGGACTGCAAATTAGTATAACCCCTGTGGAAAGTAATTTGGAGATACCTCACAGAGTTAAAAATAGAAATACCATTTGATCCAGCAATCCCACTACTATGCATCTATCCAAAGGAAAAAAAGACATCTGCACTTGAATGTTTATAGCAGCACATTTCACAATTGCAAAGATGTGGAAACAACCCAAGTGCCCATTAATACATGAGTGGATTAATAAAATGTGGTATATGTAATACTGCTCAACTACAAAAAACCATGGTAATCTGGCACCTCTTATATTATCCTGGATAGAGATTGAGCCCATCCTTAGAAGTGAGGTATCACAAGGATGGAAAAACAAGCACCACATGTACTCGCCATCAAGTTGGTACTAACTGACCAACACTAAGGTGTTCACATGGTAATAATAGTCATTGGGTGCTGGTCAGGGTGGGGTGGAGTATAAAACCACAACTAATGGAAGCAGAATGTACTGTAGTGGGGAGGGACACACTTGTAGCCCTGGCTTGGGGGGGACAAACGCATTACATGTAACCAAAATGTTTGTACCACCATAATATCCTGAATAAATAAAAAAATAAAGATAAAAGATACAAATCTCAAAAAAATAAATAAATGACATACAAAATTAAAAATTCTGTGGGATAAATTAATAAAATATATCTAAGTTGCAAATGGAGAAAATTGTACCTCTTCATTAAGGGATATAAAAGAAGATGAAGGAAAATGAAGAGAAGTTTCATCTTTCTGGATGCAATGGTTCAAAATTGTAAAGAGGTGAGTCTTCCACCCCAAATTATTCTATAAATTTAATTAAATTTTAATCACTTCCTCAATGATTGTTTTTGAAATAGACAAAATCATGTTTATATCTGGATGCATAAACAAGTGAGCAGACCAAAGAAAAATTTAAATAACAGTAAAGGGGAAGGTTCCAAGTGGAAGGGTGGAGGGAGAGGCAGATCTTTCCCTACCATAACTTTAGCATATTATAAAGATACAATTAATTAAACCACATGTGGAAATTTTAGGTGTGGAAATTTTAAAAAATCAATACAAAGGTATACATGACCATTTAGGATGTGAGCACAGCAGCTTCCACTAATTAAGAGCCTATCTCTATTTGACAGACACTCTACTGTTAGAATATTCCATCATTTGTAAATACTATGAAAATCTCTACTCACATAAACTTGAAAATGCAGAGGAAATTAACAAATTCCTGGAAACACACAACCAACCAAGACTCAATCAGGAAGAAATAGAACTTCTGAACAGACCAATAACAAGCAGCGAGATTGAAGCAGTAATAAAAAAATCTTCCAACAACAAAAAGCCCTAGACGAGATGGATTCACAGCCAAATTTTACCAGACCTACAAAGAAGAGCCAATACCCATACTGAAGAAATTATTCCATACCATCAAGAAGGAGAGAATCCTCCCCAACTCATTCTGCAAAGCCAGTATCACTCTCATACTAAAGCCAGGAAAGTACACAACAAAAGAAGAAAACTACAGACAAGTATACCTTATGAATATAAATGCAGAAATCCTCAATAAAATACTAAGAAACCAAATTCAACAGCACATCAAAAAAATAATCCACCATGACCAAGTGGGCTTCATCCCAAGGATGCAAGGATGATTCAACATACATAAATCAAGAAATGTGATTCACCACATAAACACAAGCAAAAACAAAGACTATATGATCATTTCAACAGATGCAGAAAAAGCATTTGACAAAATTCCTCACCCTTTCATGATAAAAACCCTCAACCAACTAGGCATAGAAGGAACATATCTCAAAATTATAAAAGCCATGTATTACAAATGCAGAGCCAACATCATACTGAATGGGGAAACGTTGAAAGCATTCCTACTAAGAACTGAAATAAGAAAAGGATGCCCACTGTCACATCTATTTAACATAGTGCTGGAAGTCCCAGCCAGAGCAATCAGGCAAAAGAAAGAAATAAAGGGTATCCAAATCAGGAAAGAGGAAGTCAAACTATCCATTTTTGCTGATGATATGATCCTACACCTAGAAAACCCCAAAGGCTCCACCAATAGACTCCTGGAATTGATAAATAAATTCAGCAAAGTCTCAGGTTACAAAATCAATGTACAGAAATCAGTAGCATTTCTATACAACAATAACAGTCAAGCTGAGAGTCAAATCAAAGACTCAATACGATTCAAAATAGCAAAAAATATTCACAAAGAAAATAAAATACCTAGGAATATACTTAACCAAGAAAATGAAGGATCTCTACAAAGAGAACTATGAAACACTGAGTAAAGAAATTGCAGATGACACAAACAAATGGAAAAACATATCATGCTCATGGATTGGCAGAATCAACATTGTTAAAATGTCCATACTATCCAAAGTGATTTATAGACTCAATGCAATCTCCATCAAAATTCCAACATCATATTTCACAGATCTAGAAAAAAATAATTCTACTCTTTGTTTGGAACCATAAATGAGCCTCAATAGCCAAAGCAATCTTAAGTGGAAAGAACAAATCTGGAGGCATATAGTTACCAGACTTAAAACTATACTACAAGGGCATAGTAACCAAAACAGCATGGTATTGGCACAAACATAGAGACATAGACCAATGGAACAGCATAGAGAACCCAGATATAAAACCATCTACACACAGTCAAATGATCTTTGACAAAGCAGGCAACAATATACACTGGGGAAAAGAAGCCCTATTCAATAAATAGTGCTGGGAAAGTTGGATAACCACCTGCAGAAGAATGAAACAGGATCCATATCTCTCACCACTCACAAAAATTAATTTAAGATGGATAAAAGATTTAAATGTGGATACAGAGATACCTCAAAGAACTAAAAACAGAACTACCATCTGATCCAGCAATCCCACTACTAGGCATCTATCCGAAGGAAAAAAAATCATTCTACAAAAAAGACATCTGCACTCGAATGTTTATAGCAGCACAATTCACAATTGCAAAGACGTGGAAGCATCCCAAGTGCCCATCAATACATGAGTGGATTAATAAAATGTGGTATATGTATACCACGGAGTAGTACTCAACAATAAAAATCAACGGTGAACTAGCACCTCTTGTATTGTCCTTCATGGAACTAGAGTCCATTCTTTGAAGTGAAGTATCACAAGATTGTAAAAATAAGCACCATATGTACTCACCATCAAATTGGTACACTTAAGTGCACCAACTTAAGTGATCAACACTTAAGTGCACACATGGAAGTAATATTCATCAGGTGCCAGGCAGGTAGGAGGGGGTGGTGGAGATGGGTAAATTCACAACTAATCAGCGCAAAGCACACTGTCTGGGGGATGGGTGCGCACTTGTAGCTCTGGCTTGGGCGGTGCAAAGGCAATATATGTAACCAAAATGTTTGTACCCCCATAACAGTCTGAAATTTAAAAAAAAGACTTAAATTTAAGGCATGAAACCATAATAATTCTAGAGCAAAATATAGGAAAAACTCTTCTAGATATCAGCTTGAGCAAAGGATTTATGACCAATTGTTATAGTCCAATAACAATTACAGCAACAACAAAAGTAAATAAATAGGATTTGATTAAATTAAAAAGCTTCTGCACAGCTAAGGAAATAATTAACAGAGCAAAGAGACAACCTACAGAATGGAAGAAAATATTTGTAACCTATACATCCAATGAAGCGTTAATAACCAGAATCTACAAAGAACTCAAGCAAATCAGCAAGAAAAAAAATCACAAAGTGGGCAAAAGACATGAACAGAAGCTTTCAAAAGAAGATAGACAAGTGGGCAATATACATACTAAAAAATGCTCCATGTCCCTAATCATCAGGGAAATGCAAATTAAAGCCACAACCAAGGGATACAACCTTACCTCTGTTAGAATGGCTTTTATTAAAAAGTCCAAAAACAGTAGCAATCTGGGAGGCCGAGGTGGGTGGATTGTTTGAGCTCAGGAGTTCAAGACAGGCCTGAGCAAGAGCGAGACCCCATCTCTTCTAAAAAATAGAAAGAAATTATCTGGACAACTAAAAATATATTGAAAAAAAATTAGCTATGCATGGTGGCGCATGCTTGTTGTCCCGGCTACTTGGGAGGCTGAGGCAGGAGGATAGCTTGAGCCCAGGAGTTTGAGGCTGCTGTGAGCTAGGCTGATGCCACGCACTCTAGCCTGGGCAACAGAGTGAGACTTTGTCTCAAAAAAAAAAAAAAAAAAAGTCCAAAAACAGTAGATGCTGGCATGGATGCAAAGGGAAAAGAACACTTACACACTGTTGGTGGTACTGCAAATTAGTACAACCTCTCTGGAAAACAGTATGGAGATTCCTCAAAGAACTAAAAGTAGACCTACCATTTGATACAGCAATCCCACTACTGGGTGTTTACCCAAAGGAAAAGATGTGATTTTATCAAAAAGACAACTGCACTCGAATGTTTATTGCAGGACAATTCACAATTACAAAGATGTGGAATCAACCCAAGTGCCCATTAATTCATGAGTGGATTGACAAAATGTGGTATATGTATACCATGGAATACTACTCAACCATATAAAAGGATGAATTAATGCCTTTTGCAACAATTGGATGGAACTGGAGACTTATCCAAAGTGAAGTATCTAAAGAATGGAAAAACAAACACCACATGTACTAGCTATTAAATTGGAATTAACTGATGAGCACATGTGTGCACAGAGGGAAGTAAAACTCAGTGGAAATCAAGCAGGATGAAGGAGGTAGGAGGGGAAGGGTGAAAATCTACCTAACCAGTACAATGAACACTATCTGGGTGATGGTCACACTTATAGCCCTGATGCAAACATTAAAAAGTGATCCATATAACCAAAAACATTTGTACACCCATAATACTTTGAAATGAAAAAAGAAAAGAATGCAAAAAATATTCTATCACTTGCAAGTCTAGAAAGTGTGCATAATTCGCTCTGTTTTTCAGATGAGGAACATGAGGTTGGAAATATTTAAAACCTTTGCCCAAGTTTATAGAACTAATAGGCAGTGGAAGTGGGATTTGAAACCAGATTATCTAACTTCACAGTCCAAACTGTTAATAACTGTTACAAAACCCTATGAGAAGTGGCCAAATGTTCTGGAAATTATTTTTATAATACCTTTATTGAGGTATAATTCACATAGCATAAAATTTGTGATTTAAAACACACAGCTCAATAATTTTTAGTATATTCGCCGAGTTGTGCAACTATTACCATAATCTAATTCCAGAACATTTCCATCACCCCAAATGGAACCTTGTATTCATTGACAGTCACTCACCATTGTCCCCTCCTCCCTGCCCCTCGTAAACACTAATCTACTTTCCATCTCCATGAATCTGCCTGTTTTGGACATTTCATATAAATGGAATCATAAAATACACTGCCATTTGTGCCCAGTTTTTTTTCAGTTAGCAGATTGTTTTCAAGGTCCATCCACATTGTAGCATGTAACACTAATGCATTTTTGGTATGGTTGAGTAATATTCCTTTGTACAATAAAGATATTTTGTTTATACTTTTACTAGTTGATGGGCATTTGTGTTGTTCCCATTTTTTAGCTATTATAGATAATACTCTTACAAACATTCATGTATAGTTTCTGTGTGGACATATTTTTCTTAGATATATACCTAGGAGTGGAATTGTTGGGTCATATAGCAACTCTATGTGTTGCTTTTTGAGGAACTGCCAAGCTGTTGTTCAAAGTGGCTGCACCATTTTATATTCCCACCTGCAATGTATGTATTCTTCATATCCTCTCCAATAATTGTCTTCTTTTTAATTGTAGCCACCCTACTGAGTGTGAACTGGTATCTCATTGTGATTTTGATTTGCATTTCCCTGATGAGTAAAATGTTGAGCATCTTCTCCTGTGTTTATTGGGCACTTGGATATCTTCTTTAGATAAATGTCTTCTTGAATACTTTGTCTCTTTTTAAGTTGTGTTTCCGTGTTTATTGTTGAATTGTAAGAGTTCTGGATATAAGTCTCTTATCAGATATATGATTGACAAATACTGTCTCCCACTCTCCAGATTGTCTTTTCATTTTCTTGATGCACAAAATGTTTTAATATTTATAAAATTCAAATCATGCATTTTTCCTTTTGTTGCTTATGCTTTTGGTGTCAGAGCTAGGAAACCACTGCCCAACTCATGGACACAAAAATTTACTCCAATATTTTCTTCTAAGAGTTTTATAGTTTTATCTCAATTTTAAGTCTATGATTTGTTTTGAGCTAATTTTTGCATATGGTGTGAGGAGGGATCCAACTTCCTTCCTTTGTTCTGGGAAATTTATAGTTTTCTATTTACTCATTTAAACCCTGTAAAAGTATTCTGAAGTGATTAAAGAATTAAATAACCAAGGCACAGAGAAGTTATGTAACTTGCACAAGGTACTCAGCTAGTAATCGGCAGAGCTAACCAAGGAGTTTTCCTTGAGAGTCCATTTTCTAAAATATCTTTCCTTAAAATGAAATTGACATTTCGAAAAAGTAAGGACAGACTGGGCTGTTTAACAAAGATGTCAGAACAACTGACTGACCATTTGTGAAAAAGATATTAGCTCTTACTCATAATTTCCATCACAGTAAGTTCAATAAGTATTAAAGAATTAAATGACAAATATAGAATATTAATATTCTTGGGATAGAGGGTAATTTTCTAAGCATGGTACAAAAATGGGGAAAACCCTAAAGGAAAACTGTTGGATTTAGCAATATAAATTTTTTAAACCTGTAGATCAAAACACCACAAAATAGAATTAAACTTTTTCAGACTTGCAGTAAAGGTAGAGAGCTTGGATAAACTAACCTTTCCACATATAGTCACAAATCAATTAATGGAGGGAATATGTTCTCAGAAATGTGTCATTAAGTGATTTTGTTGTGCAAATATCCTAGAGTGTACCTGCCCAGATCTAGATGGTAGAGCCTTCTACACACCTAGGCTATACAGTCTAGCCTATTGTCCTAGGCTACAAACTTGTACAGCATGTAACTGTATTGAATACTGTATAGTTGAATACTATAACACAGCGGTAAGTACTTGTGTCTCCAAACATACCTACATATAGAAAAGGCATAGTAAAGATACGATATAAAAGATAAAAATGGTACATCTGTGTAGGGTACTTAGCACGAATGGAGCTTGTGGGATTGCAAGTGCACTAAGTCAGTGAGTGAGTGTGAAGGTGTTGGACATCACTGTGCACTACTGCAGACTTTGTAAACACTGTACTCTCAAACTACACTAAATTTCTCTTCCTTCAATAATAAATTAACCTTAGCTTACTGTAACTTTTACAGTTTATAAACTTTTTAGTTTTTTTAAGTTTTTGACTCTTTTGCAATAATGCTTAGCTTAAAACACAAACACATTGTACAGCTATGCAAAAGAATTTTCTTTCTTTAAATCCTTATTCTATAAGCTTTCTTCTATTACATTTTTTTCACTTTTAAAATTTTTTGATAAAAAGTAAGACACAAGCACACACATTAGCCTGGGCCTACACAGGGTCAGGATCATCAATATTATCATTTTCTGCCTCCACATCTTATCCCTATGTAAGGTCTTCAGAGGCGATAACAGGCATGGAGCTGTCATCTCCTAGATGGCAATGCTTCTTCTGGACGACCTCCAGAAGGGCCTGCCTGAGGCTGTGTTATAGTTAACTTTTTTTTAATAAGTAGAAGGAATACAGGCTAAAATAATGATAAAAAGTATAATATAGTAAATACATAAACCAGTAA
The DNA here is from genome assembly GCA_028533085.1 of Varecia variegata. Classification (NCBI taxonomy): domain Eukaryota; kingdom Metazoa; phylum Chordata; class Mammalia; order Primates; family Lemuridae; genus Varecia; species Varecia variegata. The sequence goes on along the minus strand of CM052436.1, from coordinate 3,663,498 downwards.
CACAACAGTTTATTGTTATAATCAAGTATTATGTACTGTACAGAATTGTATATTCTATAATTTTATCCACTGGCAGCATAGTAGGTTTGTTTACTCTAGTATCACCACAAACAAGTGAGTAATGCATTAAGTTACTATGCTGGGATGCCTATGACATCACTAGGTGATAGGAAAGAATTTTTCAGCTTCATTATAATCTTATAAGATCTTGTATGCATCCATCGTTGACCAAAATGTCTCTATGCAACCCATGACTATATAACATTATAAAATATAAACTTTATATTTATATTTAATTTTATATGTAATTTTAATTTTATTTAATTCATTTAATTTTAATTAAATCTTAAATTTCTCAATTTTAATTTAATTTAATTTATTTGATTTTAATTTAATTTATATTTTATATTTATATTCATAATATATTTATATATATATTTATATATAATATATTTATATATTATAAATATATATATAATATATTTATGTATTATAAATATATATAATATATTTATATATTATAAATATATATATAATATATTTATATGTTATAAATATAAATATAATATATTTATATATTATAGAACATATTATTTATATATAAATATAAATTTATAAATTAAATATAAAATTTATAAATATTTATATTCTATATATTTATGTTATATCTATACATATATACCCACACAAACATATGCATACACACATACACATACACTAATAAATACACACACATATAAATACACATTCTCAGCAAATGGTTCCCTTGCTGCTCCCCAAATGTGACCTATTTCTGCTTTGGGCCTTCACACTTGCTGTTCCATTTGTCTGATGTGCTCTCTGCAGGACACATGCACACCTTGTTTCCTCCCTTTGCTCTGTTCTCTGCCAGATGTTGTGTTACACACGCACCTCTGTGTCCTTCTCCTCAAGGGAACACGTGCTCTGTGATGGTGAACTAATACTTACTCAGCACATGCAGGGTCTAGAACAGTCCTTGGCACTGGGGGTGCTCAGTGAACCCTGCTGAATGGGCGCATGGACAGATCTGCCCCAGGCCTGCCAGAGGACGCGGAGGCTGCTCCCCGGGCAGCGGGCAGTGACCCTGCCCATGGAGCAGACGTGAAGCTGGCACCTCTGCGGAGGCCAGCGCGGAGGGCGACAGCTGCCTGGGGAACACTGATACCACCACCCACTGGAGGAGGCTGAGGAAAAGGAAGGACCTTAAATCAACTGAGAAACCTTGAATCAGCTGAGATTACCCCAAACTGGAAGAAATAAGTTTTTAGCTGTTGAGTAGAAAGGAGCTTCAAAATATAAGGAGGTATATTATAAGAAGAGGAAGAGGAGAAGAAGTAGAAAAGTAAGTGGGAAAAATAAGATTTTTCCCTGGAGTAGTACTGGCCCCTGTAGCATTTTTTAAAAGGCTGTTGGTGTTTGTCATTGTCCCTCTGCCAGGCGCAGGCCTCCCTGCTCTGAGCCACCAAATGTGCCTGAGGTCCCAGTGTTGCCATCAACCCTCGACTATCCTCCCACAGGCCTGTCCTGCCCCAAACCAAAGCACCGTGTGCTACAAATTTCTATAGTTTCTCAACCCAGATGAAGCTCCTCATTCCCCCAGAGCTGTATATTTCAGCCTGATTTACTGGTGGGAGCTGTATGAATTACGTTCTACTTTGGTGATGACGCTGTCTCCTGACCTACATTAGTCCAGATGCTTCCAGCTGCTAACGATAAACTCCTGACCCATACAGGCCCGGACAGTAAAGGCAATAAATAAGTCATCGCATGCAACCACAGGTTCATAGGTGGGAGAGGTGTTCCAGATGCGCTGCATCAGGCACACAACTTCACTTCTCTGGTTGTCTTGACTCTACCTTCCTCGCTGTGTTGGTTTTATCCGTGGGATGATACCGACATAGCTGCGATGGATCCAGGTGTCACTGAGATGACACCTTAAATGAGATGAACCTCTTTAGCAGAGACTCCTATTAAGAATAAGAACATCTTTTCCAGAAATTTCTCAGAAGGTATCTTCTTACATTTCATTGGCCCAAACCTGGTTGTCTGCCCATCCTTAAACCAAAAGGAATGGGCTGCCTTTGACTGGTTCAGTCTTGGGCTCTCTTAGGTTTAGACGGATTAGGATTTACCCGCTTAAGGAGGTGATCTTGCTTGTGGTCTCCCTCAAACACAAGACTGCAAAAGAGCTCTGTTGTCACTGAGTGCATCAGTGTCCTGGGGCCACCGTAACAAAGTACCGCAAACCAGGGAGCTTAAAACAACAGAACTTCACGCTCTCACGGTTCTGGGGCAGCTGCAGTCCCTCTGAAGCTTCCAGGGGAGAAACCCTCCTTGCCTTACCCGGTGTCTCTTAGCTTTTGGCACCAGCACAACTCCAATCTGTCTCTGTCTTCACCTGGTCATGTTCCCTCCGGCTGTGTCTGCATCCAAATTTCCCTTTTTTACAAAGACACCAGTCCTATTGGACTAGGGGCCCAGCCTACTCCCGTAAAACCTCATCTTAACTCATCACATCTGAAAGGACTCTGTTTCTAAATACAGTCTCATAGTGAGGTACAGGGAGTTAGAACTTCGACAGATAAATTTGGCCGGCAGGAATACAAGTCAACGCTTAATGCTGAGGGAGGAGGGAAATTCATATTGGGGCAGGCAATGAACAGCCTCTGCTATATTAACCTTCCCATTTTACAGATTCCTCATTAACCCCTAAGAATATTTAGCTGGTTGAATTTCAGGCTGACCTAGGAAGTGAAATGCACATGTTTATGGTGAGGACAGGACGCTCTACCTGGAAGGAGACACCTTGGGTGTGGCAGCCACTGAGGGGCTTCCCTGAGCTGAGTTACCCCTGCACTTACTGTCCCTGCTTCATCCCACTCTCTGCCTCCGCACCCAGCCATTCCCGGGAAAGCTGCAGATGATTTGACAACTGGGCTACAGAGGGAAGGGGGAGGGTGGGGGGTGGTGACTCTGATTTCATGAAAATGTGGAAACTGGGTGTTTCTTACCCTCGGACACCTTGCATTCTATTCCAGGCACTGACCTGTCATGTCTGGGAAGGCCTTAAATTGTAGTTCAGGAAAGATGATGGTGACGATGATAGCATTAGCAATATCAACCATCAATAGCTGATGTTATTCTGCTCCTACTATATGTCGGCATTTTGCTAGGTGATTATATGTGATAGCTCATGTTAGCCTCACAAGCGCCCCATGCGAGGGGTATTGTCACTATCTCTGCTTCACAGAGGCTTGCAGAGAGGGCGAGTGACTGGCCCCAGGTAACCTGGCTGGGAACCCAGGCAGTGTGAGTTTGGGGCTGACTCTTGAATGCAACGTTGTATCACTTTGATTCATTTAGGTCACATATGCCCCAAGGCTGCAGTAAGAGTATGGACGTGAAACAAAGGTAATGAAATATCAAGACCTAGTTTTCAATAAACCTAGCCTACCGCCTGATTTATGGGCGCTCACTCCTCCTTCCTGAGTCTTCCTGTGCTCAATTGCGTTCAGTTCAATGCTCTGAGACAGGCTGCACGAAAAGCACAGCGTCCAGTCTTTCTCTCAGGCCATCCAGGGCACGATTTTCTGCAATAGTAGTTCCTAATCTTCTTTGCATCATGAAATCCCTTGAGGCTATCATGAAGGCTACAGTTTCTTCCTAGAAACACACATACATTTTTGCATATGATTCCTAAGTTTCCTCATGGGGCGTCCCCAGATTGCTGGGGTTCCCGAGAAGAGGTTTGGAAGCCTTGATGTACAAGCTCTCGGATGTAAAGCAATGGAGGGAAAATAGCGTCGGCTGTCTGGCATATTCAAGCTATCTTGGCAGTTTAAGGAACAACAACAACAAAAAGCAATTTAATGATGTTGTATTTTCAAACTTTACTTCCTCTTCCCCCACGAGAGCAAAACAAAGGGAAAACAAGGCTGCAACTCTTGTTCTTAGAATAAAGGGTGGCCTGCCAGAGTGACCATGAGGAACCTGGAAAACGTTACGTGGGACTGATTAAAGGCCACCGCAGCTTCACCCTGGGGGACAGCTTGGGGCTGTGCTGTTTCTTTCTGGAAGTATCACAGAGCCACGCTGCAAGGATGAGAGATTTCGCTTTTGCTAATTAGGTGTTAGGGTAAAGTTCTCTGGGTCCTGGTGGCAGTGGCGAGGGCAGAAAGCAACAGGGATTGACTGGAACATCCAGGGATAGACACAGATTCTTTCCAGGGGAGGAGACAGACTTCTGTACGCCAAGCCCGACATACCTGCTCTGGCAACAGCAAAGTGTAAGAGCGGCCTGAGGTTGCTACGGGTACGCAGGGGCGTACAGAGTGGTATAATGGACATTGAAGATTCAACGGGGAAGGAACGGGGTTGAGGGATGAAAAATGACCTGTTGGGTACGATGTGCACTAACTATTTGGATGATGGGTACATAAAAGTCCGGACTCCACCACTATACAACTCATCCATGTAACCAAGAAACACTTGTACCCCTAAGTCCATTGAAATTTTAAAAAGGT